>JAHHFK020000067.1:0-600000 GCA_024533555.2 Aedes koreicus
TAAACGCTCATTTGTTCCGTGTTGGGCTGGGGAGACAGCAATCTCTGTGAATGTGGACAAGGTTACCAGGACGCAGATCACGTTATTTGGTTTTGTGCTGAGCATCGTGGAGTCAGATCGGAGCTTTATGATTCCCTTCGGGCTCGAGGTAGACAACCCAATGTACCGATTCGAGACATTTTGGCTGCACGCGATCTGGAGTTTATGAAATTCATGTATGTGTTTTTGACTAACATTAACCTTAGATTGTAGTTTGATTAACTTACTTGTTTAGGTTAAATTTTTGAGGATTGTGTGCATCGGTGTGTGATTGTGGTTGTGTGTGTGTGTGAGTGTTGTTGTGTGAGTGAGTGAGTGATTTTTTGTAAAAAATTGAAAACGTTCAATTAAAAAAATGTAATTTGAAATTCTAGATATAAGAAAACCATTGTTCCTCATGCTTTGTTTTAAATTTCCACCGCAATTTTCCAACCATAAAATTGTAATTCCTATTAATCTCGAGACGGCCGCGAGTAATCGGTTCCATCCCCTTAACCTTAGTTCTAAGATAACTGATGTATATAAACATGAAAACTTGGCTCTGTAAAGTTGATTCGATTGAGCCTGTACAAATAAATGAATTTAAAAAAAAAAATTACTGTAGAATGAATATTTCGACACATTACAGTACCCGTTAGATTTCAGCATGGTTCCTATTTTGGGAAACACAAAACTGAGGGTTTTAAAAATCTTTTTTTTTTCATTACAGTTCAAGTCTAGAATAGTTTGATCTTGTTGCCAAAATCGAACGGGTATAGTAAAATACTTTGGGTGAGAGTAGAAAAGTTAATCCACCCGTCGTTCAGGCGGATTGTCACAAACGGAGGGGCTCGATTCCCGCTCCAGCCGATGGAACTTGATAATGCCCCTACTATATGGGTCCACCCGGCGTTGTGTTGTCCGTTGTATAATGTTAAGTGTTCAGTCTGTGCAGCAACTGGCTTCAAGGAACGCTGTAATTCTCTCTCTCTCTCTCTCTCTCTCTCTCTCTCTCTCTCTCTCTCTCTCTCTTCTCTCTCTGTATCTCAAAAAAAAAGCTTGCCCCATCCCCCTATTCGAAATCCTGGATACGTCTGATTTGTTTTTTTTTTCCCGTAAACCCCAAATTCCAGTTATTTTTCACATTCTCTGTAGGCAAGCATCGTATGATACCAAAATTAATTTGATAATCGCATGTACAAAATACCTTCATGCGATGCTTGAGTGAACATCGAGCGTGCGAATCGGTTTTGGGTTTTTGCTATCGAACGGGAATAAGAATCTGTTTGATAGAATGATCAACCCTTTTCATGTTGCAGTGGGCTGAATTTCTAGGCAAGTGGGAAACGTTGTGCTGCTGGCGCATGAAACCCTTCATGACCAACAAAGCGCTCGTGGCACACCATGTGCCAGGCGTGGGGACCATAAATCTTAACATTTTATGAAGTGTTGAGATTTATCTAAAATATCGATGTTGTTTTATGATGGCATAAAGTGGATTAATTAAAATCGGTGGAAAAAAAAAACTTATAGAGCCATAATTCGTCTGCTGCTTGTGGCTTGGTGGGTATTTATTTTTTTTCCGGTTTAAGATGAAGAATTACATGTGTAAACATAGTTTTTACTTGATTAAATCCGGAAATGAGCAAGTCCATGCATCCATGAGTTTGGCCATACCGAATTCATCGATGTAAAATCTGCCAATGCCGATACGCAATCTCGTTCAAAATTCTTCGCATCGACTTTGGGCGTTCTTGTTGTTGTTGTTTTTAAAGTAGAGGCTAAAGAACTAATACGGTAGTATGTAACAGCTTGATTTTCGGTTGGATGTTATAAGTTTGAGTTTTTGAGTTGTTCGTATGAGTGCGTGAACAGGCATGCAAGTCTGAAGCATGAGATTTGGATGTTTTATTTACACAAGAGTTTATTCACGCAAGGAGTTTCAATGCATTAAATTTGAGAACGATTCTTCAAACACACCTAATTTTACAACGTTTAACAAAAAACTGTGCTATGTACTTATTTGAAAAATTTAGGGGAAATGTTGGCTTCGGCAATTTTTGTCAACCAGTTTTTAAACTTCTAACTCTGTCACGTAATTAAAAAAAAAATCTTTTACATTTTTTCGAGCATATAAGTAGAAAGATTGAATTTGGAAAACTAAGAAAACTTGATTCTGAAAAAGTCTGTGAGTCGCAGACAAAACGGCCTCTCTGTCAAGAGATAAGCTTTTCCTAAAGGAATTAAACGTAACCTGCTTGCGTTTACTAGTGATTGTTTGAAAACAAATTTCAGTTAGTTTTGAAGTAAACAAGTGAAGTGTTAGTTTAAATTATCTTAGTTTTCCAACTCTATTTTCATACTTTCTACCATCACTGAATACATTCATGTGAGAAACTGGTTATATAGCTTTGATTTTATTGCCTTTCAAATAGTGAGCCATTTTGTTAAGCCATATTTTTTTTCTTTTTTTTCAAATAAACCTCAGGAATTCAAAAATGCTGTTGCTTATAATCGAGTTTTATTTTCATACTTAGTTCTAGTAAAACAATAGCCAAATATAAAATTGAACAATTTTTACCACACGCAGTTGCAAACATTGATCCTTCGAACCGCGTGGCTTTAACAGTGTGGGAATACGTTCGTGTAGTCCGACAACGCGAAAACCGCGATTTAATTCAGTCATCGTGACAACAGAGTGTGTGTTAGTTTTCTTCGTCACTGAAGATCTAAAAGAAGCAGAAAATCACCAAACAGAAGCAACGCGCAGCAACAAGGCCCGAAAATTGTACTCGCGAGTTCTGCAGCGACCGCATGCATGTATTTTGATGGACGACGAGACCTATGTCAAAGAGGACTCCAGAACCCATTCAGGTTCACAATATTACACTGCCGTCGTAGGAGAGGATGCAAGCGATGCAGATAAGTCGACTCAAGTGGAGAAGTTTGGTCGAAAAGTGCTGGTATGGCAAGCAATTTTACACTACCGGACACAATCAATGCGGAAATCTATCGATCTGAGTGTCTGCAGAAGAGGATGCTACCTTTATAACAGAAGTATAGTACCCCTCCACTGTTTTGGCCCGATTAAGCGTTCGCGCATTACACAAAACAATCCTCAATTGGCTCACGGAAGAGGATATAGATTTCGTTGAGAAAGACATCAATCCGTCAAATTGCCCTACGGCTCATCGAACGCTATTCGGCAATTGTGAAGAGGGACTTCAAATAGACTAGTAAAGCAGCTGAGCATATGCAGGAGTTCAAACAAATTTGGGCTTAGTCGTTCAAAACATGCGATGAAACATTTGTCCGGAACTGGATTAAAATTCGATCAAAAATTTGCTAATTCATGGAAGAATATTATAAATTTCTTCCGGTCTACACACTGTTCAAGTTCAATCCCGAACAATAAAGTATCATCCATTGGTGTGAATAAAACTATATATATATATATATATATATATATATATATATATATATATATATATATATATATATATATATATATATATATATATATATATATGATTTGGAAGGAAAATATGTGGATAACTTTTGGAGACGGTACACAACAATAATTACGGACAAACATGGGAGATCTGGAAAGAGCATTTTGGCAACTAACGACTGATCATTCAGTCGCATATTCTTGGTTTCCTTAACATGAAAACGATTTTAAAAAAGTCATCGAAAAATCTACGCAACCTGGTAGAGAAGTGTACTTGTCACGTTGACAATATCGTCAAGCTCAACCAGCGTTTTACCGGGATGTCTCCGTTGTTTTTGGTGACGTACTGACACATGCTTTGAATAATCTGATCCGTGAGCTGATGCACAACGTGATTTTGGAACTAGCGCAGGCTCCAACTCTAAACCTCTTCCAGTCAAAGGTGTTTCTTCAAAAACCTCGCATGCTGCAACAGCAACACTGGTATATGCTTGGGACTTTTGTACCGGCCATCACCAGAGTTTCAAATGTCGGACCTTCCAAAAGATGACCTTAGAACAGCGTCAAGATAAGCAGAAAGAGGCACATCGTAGTCCTACAGAGGCCATCGTTGGGCAACGTGTCCTAGTGACAAATCTTGTGGAATGTGTGTAAAAAGCACTTAACGCTATTGGATATCAAGCAGCGCGCAAAACCTGAGGTAAAATCGACTCAGCTGCCTAAGCCAACCGAAGTGGATCCAGTATCAGTAGTGATGAAGCAGCCTGTGAATACATCCTGCTCCATCGTGTTTCGTCCAACAACAAGCAAGTGTTCCTAATGACAGCGATAGTCAACATTCGCTCAAAAAGCGGCCACATCCACCAGGTTTGAGCGTGGCTGAACTCCGGATCACCGATCAACTTGTTGACGGAACTTTTAGTGAAAAAAATTGAACCTGCTGAAGTACTCGGCCAATATAATAGGAGGTGTACGCCTCCAGATACGCCATAAAGTGGCGGTGAGAATGTCATCCAGTTACAGTGATTTCATTGCCAACGTTACATGCCTCGTCACACCGAAGGTGACTGGTACCATTCCGTCTGCAAATGTGAGAGTGGATTCCTCCTGTTATATTCCTTCCGGTATCGTGATGCCCGACGATTTATTCAATCAGGATACGAGGATGAACAATTCGTGGTCCACCTACCGTATCGTGATTCCGTCGATCAGTTGAGAAGTTAAAGATCTCTGGCTTTAAAATGATTTCTTCTGTTGGAAAAAAAATTGGTGAGAGATCCAAACCTGAAGGCTAAGTATGCGGCGTTCATCGACGAATATCAATTGTTGGGCCACTGCCATGAAGTGAGGAAGGAAGATGATCATCCCAGTCTCCTAACGTATTATCTACCGCATCACTGTATCTTGAAATCATTAAGTATCCGAGTAGCACACTTCAGTCAAAATAAGTTGCAGCAACATGTTTATGACTGAATTAAGTTGTAGTGCAGTTATTTCAACTGACTTACAACAAGCGTACTACTAGGGTAGTAGCCTGCTACTAGGGTTCAATACGACAGCCAAAGCGAGTGAGCTGTCCTTGAATGCCCAAGGCATGAGCAGGTGCCTATGAGTTACTAACTGTGAATGGGATGATTATGTAGAAGGTGATGTACTCCAGCGGTGGATGGAATTCCCAAACATCGTTGAGTCATTTATACAATTTCGAGATGCGTCGTAATAGTCGATACGGAAAAATGGAAGTTCTTGGTTTCACCGATGCCTCTAAGTATGCATTTTGGGCACGTGTTTACCTTCGCTCCATTATTAAGGACGGGTTAGCAGTGTCTCGTAACGTTTGATGATGAATATAATGATATTTCATCCGACACGTAATGCTGAATGATCTTTACAGCTCAACCCCAAGGCTGTCATGCCAGAGTTTTTCAAACGCTTTCTTGACGTCCAGTAGCTAGCTGGTGGACGGTAGAATGGCTCCTCTAAAAATCGAACTGCTCTTGAAGAAAGATGTTATTCTAGTTTGCGAACTACAGTAAACAAGGGAGCTACATTTCCTCAAATAGCTCCGAGATGGAGGGCACGAGGTTGATGGGGCGATAACTTTTGGCACAGGTCAGGTTTTTCCCAGGTAAGGAATTGGGAATGACTTAAGATAACTTCTCACGCGAGGAGAAGAAGCTAAACTCCAAGTACCTGGTGAAGACCATTGAAAGGTGTCGGAAGAAGTCAACACTCAAGTTTTTCAACTCGAGATTGACCACACAACCGATATCATGTTCCTAGTGCATTTATCCACAGATATCGCCTCAGCATCCGTTATTCTACTATCTTAAGCGACAACTTGGCGACTCTAGTTTTTGTCTCCTGAACGGCGCACCCATAAGGTCTGATCATGTTACCACCAAGATTATGTGTTTTTACAAAATGTTCGCCTAAGGCATTGGGCTTTTCAAACGGGTTTGGGATAGGGCAGTGAGGGGAAGAACAGGTCTCGGGTTGTTTTATTTTTTAAATAAATTTTAGTCAGTTTTCAGAATGGCTCGTCACAGTCCATGAGGGAGCGAACATGATTTGAAAAAATCTTGTTTCAAAGATCCATCTCTGACCTTGATGATTTTGTTAAGACGGTTAATATTGATGTTCAGGTGGGGGAGATCAGTCATTGATACTGGCGCCGGGTGATGTTGCGGTGTTCGATAAGAGATTCGCTTGTTGGTTTAAGGTTCAGAGTGTTACTCACCAGTCTGGAAGCTGACACATCTTAAACAACACAAGAAAAACAACAATTGAAACAAGAAATAAGTAATGACGATGTTAAGCCTTTCTGGCTAACCACTTAGAATGTTGAATCAAATGTAAAAATAAAAAAAAGAAATAAAACACATTTTAGTAGTAGTAAATAAACAGTATCACTTTATGTTTATACCTAGAAGAGGAAGACATAAAGTGAAGAAACTGAGCAAAAAAGATGTTCTTTCTGCCTTCCCGATTCTGCTCCCCCCAAGGAAAAAAAAGGCGATCCAAGAAAGTAAACAGTCCATCCAAGAGAAGACTTTCACTTCAAAGCTGTGTTGCACCCTGTTTTGGCTTGCGTGAAAATTCCAGTCCTTTTCAGGGCGCTGTGAGTTGTTTTTTCCACGAGATAGCCACCACCCGCTCTTACGAGAGCAGCCTATAAGATTTGCGACACAGTTTTGAGGCCGTAAAGTTACCTTTCCCACTGGAGCCGGGCTAGTGCTCCTACAAGGGGCTTCCTGGGGGGTCGCTGGGGGGGTGGTTCGTTTTTGGTTCCTGAAACCAAATCAAACCCCCCGGGACGGGCTTGGCACGTCGGGCACACCAGGGTTTTTTTTTTTTATTCGCCTTTACGATATCTTTAAAATCTTTGCCTTCTAATTAAAAAAGTCGAGAAGCTCATAACTTTTGATCTTTATGGAGCAACCGTTGCAATTAACTATGCTGATAGCCTCACGGTCCATATTTGGAGATGAGGGCTACGGCAGCATGAGACTGTTTGTTTAGATCGCGTCTTGTATGTTCGCATGAAGGTGATTACCTCAGCTCGGAGGTTCCCTAGTTCTTCCACTGAGAATTGCGAATCTTCCCTCGTGGAAGGAGTACCAGGGTGATTCCAGGCGAAGGGGAAGAGGATTGGGCATTCCAGAAGTTTATAGTGTTGTGGCGCCGCATTTTGTGGACGGCGATCAGTTTAGCCCCTGGAAGGTTGGTTTTTTTTTCCGCCCCCGTGGCGGGGGGGGAAAACCCCCACTTCTTCCCCTCCAGGAGAACCACTTGTTCAACGGTTCAACGAAGGCACCATCAATTTGTACCCTTCCTTGCACTCTATGCTGTCATAAATCCATTCCAGGTGGCATTCAGGCCTCCCGGAACAAAACGGAACCTTCCCCCTGGTACCGCTGGGAAGGGTACCGTCCCCCGGACGACGGAACCGGTTGGCCGGCGGTTTTTTTTCCGACGGCTCGGCAGAAGTGTTTGCGGGTTGGTGCCGTTTTCGATCGGGTCCGCCTCCCGGGGGGATTTGCCCCCCCGGGACACGTGCTTTACCCACTAAAACGACTTTTTTTTTAACTCTTTATTTATTCCAAATTTTACATTATTTTACATTCATATATTAATCTAGGTGCTCCTGCTAAGAAATTAACATTTCAACCTTATATGCTATCATTTATATCTAATTGTGTTAATATTATTTTTTACCTTGTCTATTCAGTATTTTTAACAGGGTTTTTTTTTGCCTGCGTGTAAGAATAATTATTGATTTCTTAAAACTAGTTCTTATCTATAGAGAGAATTGATCATTGTAATTGAAGATTGCAATGATTTTTGTCTAAAATTATGAACTATTTTATTGGAAATTTCTTCTAGAGTCTCAACGTTTGAAATTCTATGTAATTCAGTAGTACTGAACCAGGGTGACAACTTCAAAATCATTTTCAGAACTTTGTTTTGAATCCTTTGAAGTGTTTTTTTCCTAGTAGCACAACAACTAGACCATATTGGCAGAGCATAAAGCATGGCCGGTCTAAAAATTTGTTTGATTATTAGAAGTTTGTTCTTCAAACAATGTTTGGATTTTCTGTTTATAAGAGGATATAAACATTTTATATATTTATTTCATTTGGCTTGAATGCCCTCAATGTGATCTTTAAAAGTTAGTTTTTGATCAAGTATCAGTCCAAGATATTTTACTTGATTTGACCAAGAAATTGGAACTCCGTTCATAGTGACCATATGACTATTACTTGGTTTCAAAAATGCAGCTCTAGGCTTGTGTGGGAATATTACAAGTTGGGTTTTGGAAGCATTAGGAGAAATCTTCCATTTTGGAAAATAATCTGTAAAAATGTCCAAGCTTTTTTGTAGCCTCCTGGATATAACACGAAGACTTTTTCCTTTAGCGGAAATGCCCGTGTCATCAGCAAAGCAAGATTTTTGACAGCCCTGAGGTAAATCAGGGAGATCTGAAGTGAAAATGTTATAAAGTATTGGCCCAAGAATGCTACCTTGAGGAACACCAGCTCTAACAGGCAATTGATCAGATTTAGAATTCTGATAATTTACTTGCAAAGTTCTATCAGTTAAGTAGTTTTGAACTAATTTCATGATATAAAGTGGAAAATTGAACTTTTTCAATTTCGCAATCAAGCCTTCATGCCAAACACTGTCGAATGCTTTTTCTATGTCTAGAAGAGCAACTCCAGTGGAGCAGCCTTCAGCTTTGTTTGAACGAATTAAATTTGTAACTCTCAAAAGTTGATGCGTAGTTGAATGCCCATGGCGGAATCCAAACTGTTCATCAGCAAAAATTGTGTTTGTATTGATGTGAAGCATCATTCTATTCAAAAATATTTTTTCAAAAAGCTTACTTATTGAAGAAAGCAAACTGATTGGTCGGTAGCTAGAAGCTTCAGCCGGATTTTTGTCTGGTTTCAAAATAGGTACGACTTTTGCATTTTTCCATTTATCTGGAAAGTATGCCAGATGAAAACATCTGTTAAATAGTTTTACCAAGAAAGACAAAGTACTCTCATGGAGTTTTTTGATTAGGATATAGGAAATTCCATCATCACCCGGTTGTTTTATTTTTTTATATTTTTTTGTTATTGTTTTTAATTCATCCAAATCAGTTCCCCAAGAATCCACTAAAACGACTTAAATTTACGGAGCGCAAATAAAACCCGACTGAACAGCTCAACACGTTAGCAGTCAAATGAAATAATTTTGGATCGTCAACCGTGTTTTATACTAATGTTCAGTAGCATAGTCTGTAACGCAGAAGGTCACGCGAATGAATAATGAAGCAAAAATCATAAAAGGGAGCGGGCGTCGGGTAACAAATTAAATATCAGCGTCAACGCGCAATTATTTTGCTGCTAAGGAATACCATTTGACTTTTTGTAAAACGAAGTTTATTTGTTAATGCAAGATTAGTTGTTCGTGGAGCTCTGCTATTAACTGCAAATCACTTAATTATTCAAACATTACAGCTGTTTTTTACACAGTACCTAGTATAAATAATACGTTAAATGTATAATTATTTGTAGAGCATCACACGATATAAATACTACCCGTTTTATCAAAGATGCAGGCCAGAGATGACTGTACACAGCACCTAATGTATGCACTTTATTTGCTAAAGGTCAGTGATCTCGCGAGCTGCATTTAAATGTAAGGTGGAGATTTCACTACTCAAGACTGAATTCGTCTAACAATTCAGAATGTGCAATGGTAATTCATGTTCGATCATAAAAATGTCAATAAAACAATCTCTTTAGTTGGAAATTTGAATTGGTCGTCCGGAAAAGGATGCTGGGCATGGTGCGCATTAGAAATGAATATCTCTTTCTGGTTTTCTTTGGGAGCAGGGCGCCATGTGAGCTATTCACTCCGGATAAAAGTTTTTATTCAACTCCTCGAAGCTACAGACGGCACCCAGCAGTGGAGAGAGTGTGGTACTCTAGGTACTATTTCATCACTGCAATCACCAAAACATGATACATGAACTTAATACTCTCTAAGAAAATGTCTAAGAGAAGTATTGTAACTAGCTTAAGCAAATTTTTCTTTAATTATTTAATAACGAATTCGTGGTGTAAATAAGTATCTTCTTTTTAAAATAAATTTATCACAAATTCATACCAACGATTAAGCTGGATGAGCATAATAGAATCGATCATAATAATCATCTGATCTTAATAAAAAAAACTACTATTGCAAAGCTGTCTGCAGCTAATGGTCTACCGTCGACGAAGGAGAGAGGTGGAATAAAATGTTCAAAATAGGAAACAAAAATATGTGAAATGCAATTTTCATATACAATTTTTTACTTGAATGGCGCTTTATGTATACGCTTCTTTCACAGCTATTTGCAAAACATTTTTATTGATATTTAATGTTTCAGCAATATTGAATGTGTTACGGCGCTTGGCGTCGATGCAGAGTGCTGGAGTGTTTTACTTGGGACGTAAAAGATGCAAAAGAAACCCGTTATGAAAGTGCAATGTTCCAAACAACGAGGTGAATGTGGTGTGAAAAATGGTCTTGTGACGGATGAATGCAAATCGAAAACGTGTTCACCAGGGACGTGGCGCCCGGAAGAGAATGAAAAGAATTTCTAATGGCGATATTCTCGCTGACAAAGGCTGTTCGACATGAGCAAGAGTGAAACTTGGCATGTGATTTAATTGCGCTAAAAATATATATATTTATATATATTTCGGACAAGATGCAAAATTCAACAGTGAGGTACTTTTTAGCGTTCACGCTTTTGTTGCCATAGATTTCAGAACCATTCCTTGGAAATCCATTCAATAGCCATTCTTGCTCACTGGCTGACATGGCTCCACTTAACCATGTCAAACTCAATTTCCAAAATTGATCCCAATTGAGGCGGCATCAGCATGGAAGCCCACGTGAAGTAAGTACGGTTTTATGTTCCCACCAGTTACTGAATATGACAGTCTCTCATTGTTGTGAAAAACTGCCATCGATCGGACGCTACCCCACTCAAACGCCTCCCGTCATACCATCTGTAGTCAGCTTACAATGAATCTCAGTTATTAAGTCCGCTTTCGAGTGTAAATGCCTGCAATGATTTATGTGGCACTGATTTATCAAATTGATACTCTTTCGCTAGCAAAATCTTTGCAATCCATCAATCATTTTCCACAATTTTGTGGAATAGAAGCAAGATTGGGTTGGGGGATGAAATACATCGATTGTCCATTTTTATTTAGACCAGATAATTTTTAATCGGTTTTCGCTTGAATCTGATATATTTCTGATGTAATACGCTTGTTGGTTGTGAAGATCAGCATTACAGGCTTGTCTCTTTCAATTCAAATCATATGGTTTTCCAATCATTTGCCAAAACCATCATGCTTATTTCAAACTGACATAAATCAAAATACAAACTCAGAACAAGGAACCATGTCTATTTGGATCCAATTTTTCATCTTATTCTGAGCACGCTTCGTTTCAAATGATAGGCAGCTTCGAATTCGTTCTGGTACTGTTTCCAATACGAATACTTGCGGGAAAAAGCATCATAAACAACAACAACAACAACAAGCTAACTGACATAGCAACAGAACGGAAAAGAGACAGAAAAATAACTAACCGGTTCGTTACGAAAAAATCCTCCCAAAAATTTCGCGCCCGCGCTGGAAATCGACCAGTCAGTGAAAAATGCCCGATCGTAAAATCTCACACACTATTGTTTCTCCCACCTTTATTTTTACACAAGAGAAGGAAAGAAAAAAGAGTTTTATTGGATATGAATCAAATCAACTAAAATAAAATGATATGATATAATTATTTTATTATAAGTATAAAGGAAACAATTTTTAATTAAAAATATAAAAAGTTGGTGTTGAGTTTGTTTATAATATTTGATTTTTGACGTAGACTACGTCTTACGGCAAGGGTAGGGTGTCAATTGAAAATCTAGAAATAAGCGACCGTCACGAAATATTGTTACAAATTAAACGCTAATAACTTAATAAATGCTCGATAGATTTTCAAGATTTTTACATCAATCGGTTGTAAATTTTCCCGCGTATCAATTCAATAATCAAAAAATTTCCGTTAACAATTTCAAGCTATTGAAAATTACCAAAACCTAAGGTGATGTCTTATAATGCCGATTTTTCAGAGTAAATTTACTAAATGCACTGTACTTTACTGTCACAGATTTCAAATTTAAGCAAGGGAGGGCTCATATGCAGCACTGAACGATATAAAACGGGTACGCCTTCGCAAATTAACTCAGTAGTGTTGCAGTACTGGAGCTGTGCGTAGCAATGAGCCATTATGGATTGGCA
Organism: Aedes koreicus; assembly: GCA_024533555.2. Taxonomy (NCBI): domain Eukaryota; kingdom Metazoa; phylum Arthropoda; class Insecta; order Diptera; family Culicidae; genus Aedes; species Aedes koreicus. The sequence continues at coordinate 12,313 of JAHHFK020000067.1, forward strand.
GCTGGCGATGGAGGTAACCCCGATGGCATGAAACCTGCAGTGTGGAGCGGCAAGCTGCCAACGTAGCCAACGTAGCAGGTGGTGCATCATGCCACAGAAGGTGCACTGGCAACTAACCAGTGGTGAGCTAGTCGATTGCTCTGAGACTGTTGCTAGCAAGCCCTTGGCTAGGCAGCCGTTGCTAGGCAGTCATTTTACATGCAGTGGTGTGCTAGGCAGTCTGTTGCCAAAGCCGGTGATGATTTGTAGCCAGCCGGTGGGCGCCACCACAAATAGCTAAATAAAGTGCTTGAGTGTGTGTGATATTCTTGGTAGCCATCTTTATCTGAAGCGCAACGTGCACGGCAGAAATAACCTGCTTCGTGAAAAGACCGAGCAGAACTAATTTAAATCCGTCCTTTTCAGGACGACCAATCCTAATCTGAGAGAGTTTGTTTAATTTGAATTTATGTTACAACTAACCAAATGGCAGACAGCGGTGGCTAAAACAATTTTAATTTTCTCTCCGTTGCATACCTTGAGCATTGTGCACAATTTACAAATGGCTGCCGTCATGAAAAATTGAATTGTCATTTGAAAATCGAAAAATAATCGATCGTCACAAAATATCGTTACAAATTAAACGCTCATAACTTCATAAATACTCGATAGATTTACAAAATTGTGACATCAATCGAATGGAAATTTTTCGGCATATCAATTCAATTATTTAAAATTATCCGTTAACAATTTAAAACAAATGAAAGTAACGAAAATGAATGGTGATGTCTTATAATTTGGTTTTTCATGCTGGATTTCAGAAATTCACAGTACTTTCCTATCACAGATCTAGTTACTACAAGTTTTTTTTTAATAATTTTATTTAAAAGATCAGATTTTGTTTTGAACATCCTCTAAGTAGTATTCTTTAGTTTAACTAGTAAGCTTTAGTTTGAAAAAGTATTTCAGTTTATTTATTTTTTTAGAGCACTCAAGTGAAGTGTTAGTTTAAATTTTCCTTGTTTCCCAGTTACAATCGTTCGGCTAATGCGTTCTTAAAAGTTTTTTTTTTTCAGAGTGAAGTGAAAAACAAATTTTGCCTTACGTTAAGGTCAGGCAAAAAGATCATGTTTGCTAAGCTATGAGCTTAAGAATAAACTAAGCTATTTGCTTAAAAATAAACTGAGCTACCTCATTTTGTTGCGAATTGGACGTAACATTATCCGAGAGAGAAAGAGAGTAAGATTCTCGGACCGTGTGGTAAAGATCGGGAAACTGACAATCAGATCCGAAGTATAGGGAAAACAGCAGTAATTGAAAAAGAGTCAATTATTAATGGGCGAAAGTAGATAATTTGATTGATATCATATATTATCGAATGATTTTTTGATGACTTGTACAAACGGACGTGCACTGATATGGATAGTCCGTCGGTATAAAGTGGAAACAGAACATCATATTTACGTGACGGGTAACCGGATGGAATCAGCGCTCGAAAAGATGTCTTACACATTGGGAAGCAAAAAAAATATCCTCTGAGAATCATTTTGCATCGCATCTCCAAGAACTTTCCAAATCTAAATTGCTCATAAATTTTATAAACAATGCATATAATATCGCAGGAACTAAATATCTAGAGATGCATTTTTTAAACATTCAAATACGCAAGAAGGTATGGCTAGCGAAGAATAATTTCCATTTAAATTGAATTCTTCGTGCTCCTTTTTGACAGATTTGGTTATTTTGTCAACCATTAGCAGACGTCTTCATTTTTTAATAAACAAGTTTATTTATTTATACAGGCTCAATGAAATAAACTTTACAGAGTGAAGTTTTCATTTTTAATTTACATCAATTATCTTAAAACTAAAATTAAGGGGTTAAAGCGATTACCCGCGGTCGGTTCAATGATATTAGGAAAATCAATTTTACAGATGGGAAGATGGGCGGTAATTTAAAGTATGGTTTACATTACATACATATTTTGAATTCTTAATCGTCTACTTATAACTATGCAACTTTTAATTTGTATTTTTTCGATAAACCAAACAACAATCTAATACTAATATTAGTCAATAATTCATAAAAGAGTTTCATAAGCTCCAGATCGCGAACAGCCTAAATGTCTCGATTCGGTACATTTGGTTTTCCACCTTGAGCCCGAAGGGAATCATAAAGCGCAGATCTGACTCCACAATGCTCAGCACAAGATCAAATAACGTTATCTGCGTCATGGTAACCTTGTCCACATTCACGGAGATTGCTGTCACTCAGCCCAACACGGTATAAATGAGCGTTTAAGGAAAAATGATTAAACATAAGGCTGGACATCACACAAATGAAGTCTCGACCCACATCCATCCCCCCAATCAACATTTCTTCGAAACCTTTGGGGTGATAGAATGTAGCCATCGCCCCAAAACTCCTCGAATCCATTTATACAGCCAGCTGACGAGTGACTGGTTGCGAGAAATAGGAAAAAAAATGTGAAGGCGATTTTTCAATCGTAAACATCGCCTTCCATAACGCCCACCTATGCAAGTGAGTCTGCTCTTTCATTGCCCGAAATCGAACAATGATATAGGACCCACACAGCGGTGAAGATAAAAGAAAATGAAGATAAAGCACTTAGAAGCTCCTGAATTTTCATTAGAAAATACGAGGAGTGCTTTACCGACCTCAAGGAGTGAATAACCTCTATAGAACTGAGATTCTCTTTGAAAATGAAGTACTGATCCGGTGCTAGTAAGACAATAATTTCTAGCGTAAAATGTATTGCAGCTAATTCAGACAAATACAGAACAAGGACCTTGAAGATTTCGATTGGCGCAATAAATTTCATCAGATATACCAAAGCCGGCGACGTTTTCTATCAATGATCCGTCAGCAAGGAACAATTTGTGGAATCAACTTGGCCAAACTTTGCAGCAAATATCCTCAGAGCAATCATAAATGATGATGCTCTGGGATTCCACTGGGATTGCTTAATGGATAAATCAAAATGTATCGAATTTCCGAAGGCGGATTAGCAACCACGATTGGGAATATTTGGTGAAAGGCTGACATCCTGTGTTATGTACAAATGGTACAAGGTCATGAAGCGAGTTTGAGGATTCAGCTTAAGCGATCACTTGGGGGTTCGAAACTTCACACCTGGTGAGGAACCGGAGAGTTAATTCTGATAACCGATCTCAGAGCGGCAGCATCCAAGCCAGCACTTCAAGATGCATTGTATGAGACGACTGCATCTAATCTAATGGGATACGAAGACACCGATACTGAATACCTTCCAGTTTAATGATGGTTGACAGAGTCTCCAACTGAAAACAAAAACCACATTAAAATTTCTTGCGGGTGTGCTGCCCACCAGGTTCCGGTAATTGTACATAGAAAGATGATCTTTGGCTTGCACATTCTCTTTAGATACTCAATGGGGGATCTTCAGGTGCACTTTGAATCAAATCAGACCCCAAGATAGTTAAATGACATGAAATGGATTAGAGCTGTACCTCAAAGTTCAAGTTTCGGTTGTGTTGGGTTATGCTTCATAGAAAAAAACTACCAACTCCGTTTTTTTGCGTAGAAAAACTTCAATACTTAAGGTTTGCATTTAAAAAATGGACCAAAATTGCCGATTCATCATGGGTTTACCTTCACCCGCACTGATCATGCAGTATCAATCATAGTACCCCATGAGTCAGCAGACAAAATTTGACAGCTCTATCAGTCGAACTCTACCCGTGATGGCAAAAACAGTGAAGCAACTCCATTCAGAAGTGTGCGCGTTCAAAGAACGGCACCCCACCGCGTCGAAAACGGACATCGTGCGGCACTTTGTGGACGCCGGATACGCCCGTTCCGGATCTACAGCATCTTGGCACTATTAGACAACAATCAGAGCATCGAAAGAAAGCCCGGTTCCGGACGGCCGACGACCTTGAGTGACAAAAAGCTCCAAAGGATGCTGAATAGGGAGACCGAGGGAAAAGTGGCTACATCGCTGCGTGCGCTTGGCTGGGAGGTCGGTTCAACCGGCCAAACAGTGAAAAAGTACCTAGCGAACATGAACATACATGTCAGGAAGCGAGAGTCCCGTCCATTGGTTTCGGAGCTGCAGACAATGTGAGCTCCGAGGTGAAGCTCATTTCACACACCAAGTTCCCCATAAGGTGCTGCTGTGGCTGACAATCAGCAAGAAGAGGATGTCAAAGCTGCTCTTCTTTCACTCCGGACTGGCCGTGAACGGGGAAATTTATAGTACGAAATGCCTGCCGGAAGATGCGTCGTTCATCAAGAAATTCCATAAGAGCGAAGACGCGGTGTTCTGGCCGGATCTGGCGTCGGCCCACTACTCGAAGCGATCGTTGGAGGAGATGGAGCGGCTGAATATCGATTTCATACCCAAGTCGGCGATCCCACCTAACGTCCCCTAGCTGCGTCCCATCGAGAATGTCTGGGCTAACCTGAAGCGTAAGATCTACTCCAACAATGTTGTCGCGAAAACTGATGAGGAATTGATAAATAAAATGAAGAAAGAACTCAAAAACATGCCTACACGCATGTTTTCGTCCGCCATGGTGAATGTTCCAGTTAACTGCCGGAAGGCCGCTCGCAAGGGCGTAGAATTTTTTTGCAAGTAAGCTAAATAATTCCTTTCCATGGGAAATTTATCAAAAGCAATTCTTTGTCTTAGCTTTTTTTATCACCATCCGGAAAAGTCCATGTTTTTTAAATGAAAGCGTTATCTCTAGAGCCCAAGTAGACAAATTATCTAAGGTATGGAAATTTGTAAATGCGTGGTCCGTCTTCCGAGCAAAGAAGCGGCATTTTACACACATGTTGCATCTTCAGTGGTCTTTGAATCATGAATGAATGGCTAATGAATGAAGAAGATGTGAGCGTCGGACCAGTTCAAACCGCATAACTCATGTATGAAAAACAATGCTTTTTCGTTGATTCTCTTAGACTGGCCCCGCTGACCCTCAAATCGACAGGAAGGTAAGGGATTATTTCAAGTGACATCCTTCAGCATTAGTGCATGATGTGGCAAAATAGCTAGGTACTTTGGCCACTTTGGTTTTGCGTCCCAAGAAGTGAATTGGTATACAGACTCATCGTAATCAAAAGCAGCTAGAATAAAGCACCAAACCGGCTGTACCTGTAAAGAGGGTCAGTTTGTTTTTCAGCATTTCAGTATAGCATTTACTTTAAGGTTGCACTTATAAACTTCAATTTCTATATTCATAGAATACGGGCAGGCGCTTATAAGCAGCATAGAATTATATATATATATATATATATATATATATATATATATATATATATATATATATATATATATATATAAATATAAAAAAAAAAAAAAAAAAAAAAAATTTTTTGTGTTAAGTGGTATTATTATGTAATAATGTAGCCATTTATTTCAAAAATCATCAACCACTTGATCACCCCAATTGCTGTTTGTGAAATGTAACTAGAACAGTATAAATATTTTTTTTGAAAACGTGTCTTATAGAATAATATGTTGCTTATAGAGAAAATTGTATATCTCTTATTGAAATTTTATCTTTAATATTTGGAATGATCTATTCTGTTTCATCTTTTCCAAAACTAGTAGGATATTGATTCATATCTACAGGGTGTTCAATAAGTTCGAATACACTTAAAAAACGTATTTAAAAAAAATGCAAATACACGATACTCTTTCCTGGCTCAATTTTTATTGAAGCAATATTAATTGAAAACCTTTACGATATATTAGCAAGGAGCGCACCCCCCCCCCCCCCCCTTGTGCTGTATGACGAGCTTGAGACGTTTCTCAAAAGAATCGCACGCGGCACGCACCTGGTCCATCGGCATCTCGTCCCGAACTTGGAAATGAGCTTCTTAAATTGGTCCATAGTGCTCACTTGATGTTTGCTCTGCTTGGCAAGCATGTACGACCATACATAAAAGTCCAGGGGATTAAGGTCCGGGGAACTGGGAGGCCACAAAGTCTTATCGAGAAAATCAGTCAAATTCTCCCGACACTACGCTTAGACAATATTCGCCGTGTGGGCCGGTGCGCCGTCCTGTTGAAAGACGTAATGATCCTTCCCATAGAAGTCCCAAAGTGCCGGGGTCACAACCTTCTCCAGAACCTCAGTCTTATAGTACGCGGCATAGATGTTCACGTTTTTCTCGATAAACACCAGTGGGAGCTTCCCTCGCCTGAAAACGGCCCCCAAACCATAACCGACGTGGCGCTCTGGAACCACGGGATGATTATGTGGAACGGGGGGATGCTGCCTGATGTGCGCATAAATTCGGGGGGTGTAGGTTGATGTCCAAAAGTGTGGAAAATTAAAAACAATCTTTTTTCCGGGAAGGGAGATCAACAAAACAGGCTTTTGCCACGCTACGCCTTCCATCAAGTGGATGGAGGTTGATGAGCTGGCACCGACTGTTATAGCTGGGTAGATTGAACGGGTCTCTCCACCTGAGATGACTCAAGTAACACAAAAAACATCTTTTCACAATGTTTAATAATTGTTTGTTTTATAAATGTATTATTAATGTATTGCAAAATATGCCTTGTTCCGATCGGGTTGGATCTCTCGTATTCTATTTATCAATTTGACTAACGATTGTGCTAAAAATACGTTTCTCACTGCTGGAAGGGATTTATACTTTATCATTGTTGTTAAAAATATTGTTCCATACATTTATAAAACACGAACAGGACAAGATTTTATGGGTAGTTCTTAATACTATTGAAATTACATTACTCCAACCATGTTTTGCAAAACGTGTTTTTTTTCTCATTAAGATAAATTTGTTGAACAAGATTGTGGTTTTACTGCCAACGGGAAGCATATCATGAATACTCAGAGTTTACTTTTCAACAATCGGAGTTGGCTTAGTGTTCTCACGCTTGGCGTTGTAATATTTTTGTATGAGAAGGATATTTTTTCCATTTTATGTTTTATAAGGCTTCACTTTTTGCGCTTTTTACGTTATATCAAAGTATGAAATAAGGTGTTATACACTTGTATTGATTACCTATATTTGTCATTTAACAGTACTTTCAACTTGTTTATTACAAGCTGTGTTGCTTGGGACGTAGGGCAAATCGAATGAATTTCCGCTAGATGGCCTCTACACGCTGGATTTCATTCTGGTAATAGGGAGACCAGACAACAGAACAATATTCCAAAAAAGGGCGGACGATTGCGCAATAAAGCGATTTCAAACAGTAAACATCCTTAATTTTTTTGGCAAAACGGAACAGGAAGCCTAACTGCGATGATGCCCTAGACACGACGTAGGCTACATGTTCTTTGAAGGTCACTTTGGAATTGAATCCTTAACCGTAGTTTCGCGGTGCAGCTCAAATCCTGCCAAAGCATAACCGAATTGGTAGAGTTCACGTTTACGGCCAAATGAAATCACCAAGCACTTGGAAACATTCAATGTCATCCGATTGATGGGACAGCATTCAGCGAACGCCCCAAGCTGTTGTTGCAGAAAAACGGCGTCTAGTGGATGCTTTATCGCGTAGAACAGCTTCAAATCATCGGCGTATGAGAGTTTTAGTAGTATGAGGATGAGGATTTAGTAGTATGAGGATGAGCTTAGAATCGTCCATATAAAGCAGGAACAAAAACGACCCAAGATGGGTGCCTCAAGGCAGGCCTGTACAAAGCTGGAAATGGTGACAAAACGTGATTCTAACGAACATACAACGATCGGTTAGGTAGGATCGCAGCCAGATAAGCAAGTTGTTGTCCATGCCTAACTTATCAAAATTCGCTATTGCTATCTGGTGGTTCATTTTATCGAACGCAGCGGAGAGATCCGTGTAAATAGCATCTACTTGATGACCGTTTTCAAGTTGCTTGACCAAGAAAGAGGTGAAGCACGTCAAATTAGTGGATGTCGAACGTTTTGGAATAAATCCATGCTGATCCGGCGAAATGTAGTGCGCGTAGCTCGGTACTAGCTTCCGAAGAATAATCATATCAAACAACTTGGATACTGCACTTAATGCAGTTATGCCCCGGTGATTTGAGACCATTCTCTTGCAACCTTTCTTAAACACTGGAAAAAACATATGACTGTTTCCAACACTTTGGAAATATGCCAGTGGACAAAGAAAGATTGAATACCTTTCCTAACGGAGACGCAAGCAAATCCACGCACCGTTTTAGTACACGCGATGGAATGCCGTCCGGACCACATCCCGTTGAGGACTTCAATTCCTTACCAGTTGCAATAACTATGTCATTGGTGATGGCATAATGCATTCCGGAGGCAGGAAGACTAGGCAACTGGTGGCGAGCGCGATGTCCTACGCGTCGAGCAGCTCGTCGGAGAAAACGTTGCTGAATTGGGAACGGAAAATATCGGCAATACCGGCGATGCAATCAGCTTCAAGCAAACCATCCGTCATCGTGGAGGGCAAACCCACTTCCTTCCGCTGATCATTGACGTGACGCCAAAAGCATTTGGGGTTGGACTTTAGGCTTTTTTTTAGACGTTCTTGATAAGCGTTATAGAGATAATTGTTTAATTGTTTGTACTGAGCATTCGCTTGCAAGTAACACGATTTTGTAAAATCCGTGCAATATTTGCTGTGTCGTCTCAGAGCTGCCTGCTTCACTCTTTTGATCTTATGTTATGAGATGAAATAATATGAGATTATTGCATTTAAATTCATTTAATAAAATTCACTACGTCAAGGCAGACTTCAAATAGCTTCCTGGACAGGAATTTTATACGGCAACCGGACGGGGAAAGGTGGCAGATATTTTCAAGCACATTATACTGTCAATGTTCGCGAAGAAATTTCAGGTGTGGCAGGCCATCTGTACCTGTGGCTTGAAGAGCAACGTTTACATTGCGACCGGAACCGTCAACCAGGAAATTTATCTGAGCGAGTGCCTACAAAAACGTCTTCTGCCTTTCCTGAAGCGACGCAATTGTTCCGTTCTATTTTGACCGGATTTAGCATCTTGCCATTACGGAAAAAAGGCCATTGAGTGGTATGCTGCCAACAACGTTCAAGTGGTGCCCAAGGACAAGAACCCCCAACACGCCAGAGCTCCGCCAATCGAACAATATTGGGCCATCGTCAAGCGGAACCTTAAAAAGACTCAAAAAGCTGCTGTGAGCGAGAAACAGTTCAAGGCAAACTGGCGTTCTGCGGCGAATAAAGTGGACAAGGAGACAGTTCAAAATCTTATTGCAGGTGTTAAACGATAGACCCGCCCATTCACGGTAAAAAGGAAGCTTAGCTGAATATTTCTCCAGTATTCTATATTTAGTGAACTTGAAAAAGAAAAAGAATTTGACTTATTCATAAAAACTTTGATCGACTCACACACATTACTGTTTGACCAAATTTTGATCGGAACACCTTTTATTCGATGAACGGAAACGGAACAGCTCATCGTTATTTTAGGTTAACTATTCTTTATATGTTACTAGCTGACTCGGCGAACTTTGTTCCGCTTTAATCGATTTTATGATTCAAATAATTCCAAACATTTATGATATAATTGTTTTTTTTTTCTAGTGAATTTAAGCCATTTGGATTCATCACGCACACTTCCAAAGATTGACCTTGTGATTTATTGATTGTCATGGTGAATGAAAGGCGAACCGGAAATTGTTTTCGTTTGAACTCGAAAGGTAAATCGTTTGAAATAAGTGGAATTCTTGGAATGAGCATGAGCCGTTGCCTTTGAGCAACATTGCTTGAATGACATTATTCTTGAGTTGCTTTACAACCGATCTTGTTTCAATAAAACAATTTCGGTCGATTGAGGTTCCGGAGCATAATGATAACACATTCAATCTTCAGTAGTAAATTATATGGTGGTAATCCTGGTAAATCTAATGAATTCAGGAATTCTGTTGGATAATTGGTTGCTTTGTCCGGATTAGTCACACAATCAATTACGTTGAATGAACGTTGTTGGGTTACCGGACCCTAACCAACACCGATTGGGGGGTAATTAATTTTTTGGCAGGTGGGGGGGGGGAAAAATAGGGGGTTCCTAAAGGGGCTGGTAAGGGTGTGGCAGAAAATAATGCGAAAATTTGTTCTATTTCTTTCAAATCCAATTTTCAACAAATTCAAGCAATAATATCAACATTTTCGAGTGCAGTTATTTTTATAAAGTCCTTTTAAACAAATTTATTCAATGTGTCCTCCATTTTTATTAATAGCATCCTCATGCCGACGCCGGAAGCCAGAGCATGACTATCGGACGTAGTCCTCCGACATTGACTGCCATGTGCGTGTTATGGTTGACTTCAGGGTTTTCACACTAGGATGTGATGTTTTGCAGGCTCGTGCTTCAACATATGCCTAAATCGAATAATCCAACGGATTAAGATCTGGACTGCTAGGGGGCCACAAATCCTTCGGCCAAAACTTCATGTTATCGTTCAACCATTGTTGGGTTCGATTGGACGTGTGACACGGCGCTCCATCCTGCTGTAGGACATCGTTTTGGTTCTCGGAGAAGTTGACCTTCACCCAGAGAAGCACTTGGTCCTTTAAAATACCGATATACACTTCGGTATTCATTTTAACTCCAGCATTAATCAAAACAGGCGGCATTTTCAAACCGTTGGATGACACCAAGCCAAACATCATGACACCAGCCGGAAGTTTGGTTTGAAATTTTAATTTCACTTTTTCCGGTACGTTCTCCATTTTCTGCGGTGAAATGAACCGGTCCGTGCGGCTGTTGGCCACAACATCGATGCTGAAAAGCTTTTCGTCGGAGAACAGGATTATCATTTTTTCCTTCTTCAACAAGGAAAGCAATCTCTTGGAACGAGTCACTCGTAGTTCCTTGACCCGGTCCGTAATCAAGTGGCGTTTCACTCTGGCTCTGGAAAATGCATGCAGGTCTTCTTTGATGATTCTCCGCATGGAATTCTCCGAAATATTGGCTTCCTTTGCAAGTTTTCTTATGGAACGCATCGGGTTGCGAGCAATTTTTGCACGGACCGATTTGATCACGTTCGGTGTACGTGCAAACCGCGGACGTCCGCTTTCCGGCTTCCGCTGCTTAGGACCATCCTGCAGGGACTTTTTTATGCGGTATACTGTTGCCAAATGGCATCCTACCACCTTGGAAATCTCTTTCGGCTTCTTCTGGGCGGGTAACAAACTGGTGATCACTTCTTTCGCAAACTTTTTGACGAATTTGCAATAAAACAAATAGAATGTTTGGATGCAGCACTTGAAAGTAAACATAAACAAATACACATTCGACCGAAAATAGTCACTAGCTACAAGAATTAACTCAATACTCAAGTTTGAACATTTTCGCATTATTTTCTGCCGCACCCTGTATTTAATTTATTCGGGTTCTTTTTTTTTGGCGTTCCATTCCATTACACAATACATTTATTTTGTCCATTACACTCAACATTCTAACATAAGGTATATGTACAATATTTACATAACGTTACGACTATTTTACTGTGGCAACACAGAACATTCCTTTCCTTTGTGGCTCTGCTCCCATCCATCCTTCCCGAGAGTCAGAACCGACACGACTATTGCACAGCAGATCGTCTAATATCTAACTCCAGATGATCCCTGCTGTGACGTCACCGATAACGGTCGCCTGTGATCGCTGTCGGTATCGGTAGAAGAGAGAATTCCGCCTCGAATTGGTGGCACGATCGTTGCTGAGAAAACCCTCTTGTTCGGCAGCGGCGTAGCGAGGGTAGGGTGATGTTACTCCCGAACAAAAGTATTTGTCCAGGAATTGCATTTTGAATTACGAAATCCAAATCCTCGACATCCTTATGTTTCGTTGCTAAAATCGCACGTGCGCTTAATCTATCGTGGTTCTCATAATTCTGGACGATGTTTGGGAAAACACTCGTGATGAGTTCCTTTTTCGTTGTTGTGAAATGGCAGACATTCGGCGGGAACCAAATTAATCCATTGCCAATCGCCAACAATTGATTCGAGAAAATCTCGGCAGACGGACCGTTTTGTAAGGCAATTCGCATACTGTCGTCAACTGTAGCTTCTTTACATATCGCCCCTAATACGAAAGCTTAAGGCGTGTGGAATGACAGGTAGTATTTGTCGAAAATCCCCTGACAACAAAATCATTGCGCCTCCAAAAGGTCTCGAGTTACTGCAAAGATCTTGCATAGTTCGATCGAGTGCCTCCAATGCTCGTTTGTGTGCCATTGTGCATTCGTCCCAGATGACGATCTTACAACACTTTCGTCATTGCCGAATTCTTCGAAATGTTGCATGTCGGTTCATCAGTCAGTTGGAGATCCAACGGCAGCTTCAACGCATAATGAGCCGTTCGACCGCCTTCCAACAATGTGGCTGAAAGCCCTGAAGAGGCAACCGCCAGCGCAATATCTGATCATGAGTGAACCGAAGCCAATTGTAATGAAATAAGGTACGTTATGCCAGTTCCGCCAGGTGCATAGATGAAGAAAATGCCTCCATTTCTGTCGTCAGTCGCTTTCATCAAAGTGTCGTAAACTTCCTCTTGCTGAGGAGTCAACAACGGTACGTTTGTTCGAATCACCTGCCTCAAAGCGTCTTGATCGTATTCTCGTTCATGCTCCAACTCTCGATTGAATGCATTGTGTATTACACCATTTGGAGTTGGCATGTCCAATTTGGCAACAAACTGTCGTACATGAGCAAACACATGTATTCGATCAAAATCAATGCCTCGTTGCGCATACCATTGATAATTTCCAGCTAGTAATTCAAAGTGGTTGTTCGAGCTCGATGTAAAATATCATCAACCATGTCATCCTTGTATTTGTTCCACAATTCGAATACATTCGATGGAAAACATGTAGAAATGATAACCGCAAACAGGGTACGAATTTGATTCGGATGTGCAGTAACAATGGCATCGGCAAGTGTTGAATCCCAATGAGTGTCATTTTCTAGCAATTGCAACCGCTGACAGGCCTCTCGATATGTCGCACATAGTAGAACATCCACAGACCGAAACGACTCGAACGAAGCTGGACCACGGACATTAACCAAAAGCAACACAATAAGGACAACACCGGACACCGGACACCGGAAATGCGTGCAATGTTGGACTATCAACTTCATCAACGATCCATGTCAAGGATAACTCGATCAAAACGAAAAAAATTCCATACATAATGTGTAAAAATCTATTATATTCGAAGTTTTCATTTTTCCCATATAGCCGAACAGAACAAAATAAAAAGGCAACTTAAATCGGACGATCCGTTCTCGAGTTATGCGCGGTCTTACGAATGCCACTCTGTTTTATATATATAGAAGATATAATTTCAGATCTTCCATGGAATTCTTCCAAGTTTTTCGAATAATTGTTACTAACCTCTTTTTTCGTTGCACATTGTGTAACTGTTAAACTGCATTCAGTGTTTACATTAGACTCGCACATATTGTATTCTTGATTCTCCAGAACTCTCTTTAAAGTAAGCAATGTCGATATCATTGGATACTTTCCCATGCTATCAAACTGAACTGAACCCAGTGATAGTGAAATAAGAAAGGACATTACAATTGTATAAACTTCCAGGTTCACAATACTTAAGTCCTTCTACTATTGCAGCAGGACAACATTCTGTAGACTTGTAAATTGAAATGGAATTGTTATTATCATTCTAATATCATTCACTTTATTAACGTTTGAATTTAACAAAATTGACAAAAATTGCCGATTTTTCATGGGTTTACCTTCACCCGCAAAACTACCCATGCAGCATCAATCATAGTAATCCATGAGTCAGCAGACAAAATTTGACAGCTCTATCAGTCGAACTCTAACCGTGATGGCAAAAACAGTTAAGCAACTCCGTTCAGAAGTGTGCGCGTTCAAAGAACGGCACCCCGCCGCATCGAAAACGGACATCCTGCGGCACTTTGTGGACGTCGGATACGCCCGTTCCGGATCCACAACATCTTGGCACTATTAGACAACAATCAGAGCATCGAAAAAAATAACGCAGCGGCAGCGGCTGAATAAGATGGTCAACTCGATATTCCCGGCGAATCGCGACGTGGCGGTGGAGGCAAGACCTATCTCATCCTGGATGGCAATGACTGGCAGGGCACTTCGTATTTTACTGTATTTTACTCCGAAGTGAAGCTCATTTCACACACCAAGTTCCTCAAGAAGGTGCTGCTGTGGCTGAAAATCAGCGAGAAGGTGATGTCAAAGCCGCTTTTCCTTCGCCCCGGACTGGCCGTGAACGGAGAAATTTATAGTACGAAATGCCTGCCAGAAGTTGCGTCGTTCATCATCTGGCTGGATCTGGCGTCGGTCCACTACTCGAAGCGATCGTTGCAGGAATGGAGCGGCTGAATATCGAAGTGATACCCAAGTCAGCGAACCCGCCCATTGTCCCCCAGCTGCGTCCCATCGAGAATTTCTGGGCCAACTTGAAGCGTAAGATCTACTCCAATAATTTTGTCGTGAAAACTGAGGAGGAATTGATAAATAAAACGAAGAAAGAACTCAAAAACATGTCGAATTTTTTTGCAAGTAAGCTTAAATAATTTTCTTCCATGGGAAATTTATCAAAAGCAATTATCTGTCTTAGCTTATTTTTAATCACCATCCGAAAAAAAGTCCATTTTTTTAATGCAAACGTTATATATCATTATACTATTCATTTACTATATACTACTATATGACTATGAATATATATTGGGAAGGGAAGGAGGCTCAGGGCATCACTCAAGCTGGAATTGGACAATGGAGTGGTGTGACAACTGGCGTCTAGGGGTGAACAAACAGTTTCATTTTCTTTAGCCTACCGATTCTATTGTGATGCTGTGAATTCTACTCCAACAGTTTCAATGAGGGTGACGCGCCCTTTTCAACAAGCCATCCTGTAGAAAGCTTAATTTCTCTGCTTACGGGTCCACCCAACCGTTGGCCCTTCATACAGCGTTACTGCGAATACAAACCGGTAACTCAAGTTGATCTGGCTACTAAGTGGAGCTGCATACATGAAAAGGTCTTAGAAAGGATGGTGCCTACCTTACATACATACATAAATTATTTTCTACAAGAAAACGTAGGTGTGTTTTTAATTTAACCCTCGTATCGGTCGTTTCTACCATGATTTTTTTTTATGTGTAGAAACATTTCATAGACAAAAATTTTAACTTCACACTAACATGTGTGACATAAGTCCTGGGAATACTTTCAGGCGTTTATTTGACAGCATTAACAAACACACAGATGTCAACCAATGTACTTGTCACGTTCATCTGTGTTCCTACTGAACTGTCAAACTCAAATTGCGCAGTAGTTTCCATTAAAAATGTCGTACAAGCTGCATTAACGAGCACAAATCGCCAACCTTTTTGGACGGCTTAGTACAAGTGAAATTTTGAGCGTGTTCAAAGACGAGCCAATATCAAAATCAACAATAAAGGGTGTCCACGATGAAATTGCCACACACAAAATTGATTCGCAAAATTCGAGTTTTCATCCGATTGCCATCAAATTTTCAGGGATTGAGAAATAACTATTAAACTTCATTTTACCATTTTACTCGTATTTTATTTACAGGCCATACGCAAATGCCCGCACCTTGGCCTTAACCCCGGTCATAAGATTCTGCACAACCTGTGAATCAACCGTTTTTTGCATGTAAACCCATACTTTCTTCAGTTCCTCGACTGTCTTCACTACCTTAGGTCGTTTAAGAAGGTGCTGCTTCATAATCGCCCAGTACTTCTCGATGGGGCGGAGCTCCGGAGTGTTGGGAGGGTTGAACATTTTCGGCACGAAATTGACCTTATTGTCCGCATACCACTTCAGCACGTCCTTGGAGTAGTGGCATGAGGCCAAATCCGGCCAGAAGATTGTTGGGACGTTGTGGGCCTTCAGGAGAGGAAGCAGCCGCTTCTGGAGGCACTTTTTTTTGTACACCTGTCCGTTCATCGTGTCCTGGGTCACGAAAAGTGCACTCCGCTTCCCGCACGTGCAGATGGCTTGCCAAACCAGGAATTTCTTCGCAAATTTGGACATCTTCTGAGTGCGGACATGCTCCGGAACGCTGAACTTATCCTTGGCCGTGAAAAACAGGTTGCCGGGGATCTGTTTGAAGTCGGCCTTCACATATGTTTCGTCGTTCATGATGCAGCATTCAACTTTCGTCAGCATGTTGAGGTACAACTTCCTGGCACGGGTTTTGGCGGACTTGTTCTGCTTCTCGTCGCGATTAGGGGCCTTTTGTACCTTGAACGTTCGAAGCCCAGCCTTAGTTTTGGCCTTCTGGACAAACCTTCGGCTTAGGTGCAGCTTCTTAGCCACATCCCGAACGAAGGCGTTCGGATTTCGGTTGAAGGCCCCAACTACGCGGTTGTGATTTTTGGTGTTGTACGGAATACTTTTTCCTTCACTTCTGGGCTTCCGATCGGTGGTCAACCGTTCCTCGAACCGCTTAACCACTCGCGACACCGTGGAATTCGCGATTCCCAACGTTTTAGCGATGGCACGATGCGAGAGATCCTTGTTCTCGTGATGAATGCGCAAGATTTTATCACGCACGAGCTGTTCTTTCGACTCCATTTCCGCGAGTTTTGATCACAGGACTTTAAAACTTGCAGGATGTAAATAATGCACTATGAACTAAATCCACTCAAATTTTCATTAAATTCTACCCAACGGTTAAAAAGTTAGAGCAATTTCATAGTGTGGCAATTTCATCGTGGACACCCTTTATACCGTGTTTTGAAAGATTGTCGTGATGGTAAAGAACCGGAAATAAAAAGAAAAGTGGTCGCCCAACAAAATTGAGTGCCAGAACAACGAAAAAACTGCTGTCAAGCGCTGAAAACAAGGTTGGCCAATCAACACGCAAATTTGCACGAAAATTTCAGGTTTCAAACATGACAGTCCATCGGATTTTGAGAAAACATAACGTAATCTATCGGAAACGTCAGCGTGCACCAAAATATACACAGCAACAACTCGAAAAAATACCAAAATGCTGCCGTGCACTTCGTCGCGAGCATTTTGCAAATTTTCGCACCATGAACTGAGTGGCAACGATGGTTTCTATACTGCTAACATTAAAACAACACCAGACGATGTTAAATATGCCAGAAAATCGAAATATGAGCCAAAGGTGTTAGTGTGGGCAGCCATGTCATCGAAGGGTATCTCGGCGCCTTTGATACGCCCAAACAAGGCCAAAGCTGTCAATTCTGACGTGTATATCAGCCAATGCTTGCCGAAATTGAAGCAATTCATCAACAAATATCACGCTCACGACGAAATCATGTTTTGGCCGGATCTTGCATGCTGTCATTACGCGAAAAAAACATTAGATTGGCTAACTGAGCAAAACATACCATTTGTACCGAAAAAGGACAATCCACCTAACGTGCCTCAGGTTCGTCCAATTGAAATTTTTTGGAGTGTTCTCAAACGTATGGTGTACGACAATGGCTGGGAAGCTAACAATGAGCAACAATTGGTTTATCGAATCAAGCGGAAGATGAAAGAAATAGACATAGACACCGTCCAGACCCTGATTCAACATGTTCGCCGTACACTGCGTAAAATCGAAGATAATGGTCCATTGAGCGTACTGTAAATATATTTTTCAACAATTTATTAATAGAATAAAATACCCTGAAGAGCATTTTAAAATCCGATTGTTTGATTTCAAGTACCATGCTTTTGAATTTTTCCCAGGACTTATGTTACATATGTTACGCCGTATCCTGTAGTTTGAGTGAAACTTTGGCTTGCATAACCTTAGATTAATTGCATAGTGTAGCAATGAGAGTAGCTTAAGCATCTCCCTTTCTTGAATAAGAAAGGGTTCAAACTTCTACCAGAACATGCTTCTTACCCGAGAATTACACATTTTGTGTATCAGTTGCCTAGATAATACTCATGTTTGGTTGAAATTAGTGTTTTATTTGCATGAAAGCCCCCTCCCCTTCCAGAGGGTAGGAGGGATCTCGAACCACCAAGGCAAACAAAATCCTGCCTCTGAAAACCCCAACATGCCAAATTTGGTTTCATTGGTTGATTAGTTCTTGAGTTATGCAGAAATTGTTGTTTCATTTGTATGGGAGCATCACCCCCCGTCCCCTGGAAGCCCTCCCATCCCCTCTCCAGAGGGATGAGTGGTTTTAAACCATCATAAGAACCTTTTCGGCCACAAATACACAAATTTTCACGCTGATCGGTTCAGTAGTTTCCGAGTCTTTAAGAGTCAGACAGACAGACATTCAGACTAACAAACAGACAGACAGAAATTCATTTTTATATATGTAGATACATAGATTGCCAACGCTGAAATTATTTGAAAATAAAACTTAGAATTAAACCTTTTGTGTTTCAAAAATCGAATACCTTGTTTCCAAATACTAAACCATGTCAAAAAAGGGGGTACCGAAAAAACCGATCCAAAACATTATCAAAACCAGAAGATGGAAAGATTGATTTGAAAACATCAAAACGATTTTTTTCTGTCAAATACAAACATGGTTTATGGATTGTTTCTAATCTCCTATATGGCCAAGAACGTCAAGTGTAAATTGTGCTGACTGAGTTATTAAATACAGTTGATGATTGGTTAAGCCTAGTAGGATGGAGGACTACTTTGTCAGCGGACCCATTTCCGTCAATCATTGCTTTTTCTCAGCCGTCTTCCACCCTGTGGAAAAATAACCGTTCCTCCGATAGACTGCAAAATTCAATCATTCAGATTTTAAAACACTTTTACTTAGTTTTCCAAAACATTGCTGAACGTTTTTGCTCTCATCTCTCAAGAAGACCAATTCTTCGACGAAGTTCCCTTCTCAGCTATCCATGAGAAAGCGTCTACTCTCTTATACAAGTTCCACTTCTCATTTCATCGCTGCAATGCAAGCCATTGCAGCTGCAGCAGTAGCACGAACGAAGCTCAATGATGTTGTAAATTACGGTGCTCTCAACACACCTGTTCTTCATCACATTCTCATCATATTACAGCATATTTTTTGTATATCAACACAACCGACAGGAAAACCCGTAACAGGATAGATTGGTCTCTTTTGTTCCACAGCGGAGTGCATTCTTGGTGTTTGCTTTCCTGCTTCGACTCGCAAAAGCTCGGAGCTTTCGGACGCTGTCGGTGCCATTCGGATGGGTTCGTTCCAAGCGGAAAAGCTTTCCAATCCGAAGCAAGTGACGAACTCGAATCGTGTGGGTGGTTGTTGGGTGGTTTTTGGTCTGATTCCTCAGGGTCCAAATGGTGGTGTTTGTGAGCGCCAAACGAAGTTAATGGGCAGAAAACCGGCTTCATACGACGAGACAAACGATGGCATACACAGGTGATCATTTTGGTACCATGCCTGGGATGCTGGAAATGGCACGTGGAGGGTGGCTTGTGCTATATTACACGATCCTTGTTGGTTGCCGCATCCGAACCGAAAGCGGATGGATATTTCCTTTCAGTCAGTCAGTCAGTCAGTCTTCTGTGCAATTTTGACCTGTACGGCCGCGTGCTAAAACGCTTTTTGACACACAAATTTTCTTGTTCCACCATTCAACTCTCCAAAACATACTAGTTGTCCATCGTGTTACACCAAGCCCACGGTTCCCGGGAAAACCAAAGCGACCCCGTTCGAGATCAGTTTTTGTGCCCGCGAAATCTGTGTTCCCCCAACCAGGATTAGTGTTTACACCAAGAAAACCGGATCAAATTATCGAAATTTACCAGCGGCAGAAAGCAAGCAGCAGCCATATACTTATTGGCAACATTGAGTCAAGCCAAATTGGTAATTGATTTTCGTTTGCAATATCGCTTTATCATTAGCATTGACACGTTATCACGTTGTCATCATCTTGTCTCGTTGTCACGACATTGTTCTCCTTTGCTTCCTGAGTCCTCGACTGCGGAAGACAAGTATGACACCGGCGTGCTAATCTACTTCGTTCAACAGTGCCAGAGTTGTAAAGATTTTATCAACTTGTAATAGCTTTGCTCTAGGGTGTATCCAGGTACTCCGATTCCGATTCACTGTCACAGTCGTCGTCGTCGTCTTAGCTGTTTTGAAACTTGTGCCAAAGGGAGAACCGGAATTCTTTAATAATCAAACAAACAATAAAGTATCACGATTAGAACAAGAAAACCTAAACCACATCTCTTTCCTTAGCAGTGAAAATCGGATGTAAACACTGAGTGCTTCGTAACATACATGTGCGTTTCTTGGTGCCATTTTTATTAACTGAAATATTTTCTTATCGTTTTGACAAACTAAACAACACCTTACGGATTTTCGTTTCATATCAACGCCCAGCGGTGATAATTGGATTGTCCAAAGGTCCCATTAGAGTGCTATCAGATCCAAATAGAATATAACGACACTCGGTGGATGCCAAAGAGGAAAGTCGAAAATTAAATCACCGGAGATAAATAGCAAACGATAACGGCTAACCTTTCCTTCGCCAGCTAACGTCACCCAATGGAATCACTATTCGAGGTTTCATTTCGACAAAATCAGTAAAAATTCTATAAATATCTCGCATACAGGACCAAGAAAAACAAGAACAATAAAAGCCAGTCGTACAATTTTTTTGGAATCATTCCAATCTGAAGAAAAGAAACAAACAGTGCAAAGTGTTTATTTTTAACGGGACCAGTATATACTAACGACCACCTCCAGCCCTGAAGCAAACGAATCTAGGCGTGAGTAGAAGCTGTGTGACAGTGAGTGAAGTGTAAGAAAAAAATATCAACAGCGAAACAATCAAGTTTCTTCAACTTTTCAAACTTCCTGGCAAGAAAACAACCTTGAAGTGCGCAACAGAACAAAGAACATAGCGACATAAAAAAACAAACAACAACATACACACAGAACGGAAGTGGATTGTGCTGAAATCATTTCCCGTTTCACGTGTTGCCGCGAGTGATTTTTATCGAGGGCAGGAGAGACGCAGACGCAAAACTATATCTTAAATCGCAGGCATTCAGCAAGTGCTATCAAGTAAGTGGAAGTTTAGAAACATTCAATGAGATTCATATCAATCCATGCGTGTTGGTAAATGCTATTTTTTGATTCTACAAAAAAAGGTGGAAAACAAGTATACAAAAGGGAGTTTTCGTGTTTGAATCATGATTTTCTTTGTCACTTTGAGTCGCTGATTCTGGATCTGAGCTAGGATCAGAATATCGAGGTATGCTACGTAAATGATCGGAGATACGTCGGTTTGATGAATTGATAAATTATGAAATCTCGTTTTTAAGCACCGTGCATTTTTAGTACCCTCTGTACTTATGATGTAAGAAGGAAATCAATGTAGGATCAATTTTCGATGCAAAGTGGCTGCATAAAATCAACCGTAGAATTGAATGATTCATAAATGTCGTTCAAAAACACAACGATTTTTCTCTCAAAACCATTTGTACTGTAAGGAGTAAGTACTCGATTATGACTTTTAATTTTGCGGCCATTGGGTGATTATGATTCGGTATATCTTCATAATTGAAGGCATTCTCAATCCCGTCCTGAAATACCGATAATACTAATCTGAAAATGTAATTGATAATGTGACGCATTTATTACCTTGAGTGGCTGTTGGAGAGTCCTCTAAACAAAGTAAAAAAAAACGTGAAATAAGCTTTAAAAATATAGTTAAGACTTTTTTCCACGCTTAAACATTCATGTCTGTATAATATATCTTTAACAGAAAAACTTTTTTTTTTCTCAACTTACATAACGCTAAATTAAAATTGTTTGGTGCTCATCCATTTCGTGATACTTCTTTGACAAACGCAATATAACTCCCTAACCTAAGAACTGTTTATTAAAAAAAAGTGAGCACCTGCTTAGGGTTAAAACCTAATGAAAAATTGTGAATTTTCGCTCAGTGTGTAAAACATAGTTTGCTTTGGAAACACACCTGAAAAATCGACAAAAAAAAGTGTGAAATTTCGAACAATGTGTCGGATTTGCTTATCTACTCGCAGATTAATTCTGCACAAATGGTTTTCCGAAAACTTGTCGTTTCGAGGATTGGCAAAAAGCGTGATGTGCACTAAATCTGCAGTGTTCAAGATTGTTGAAGTTTGGAGAAACGTGTTCTCTTGAAGATTTACCGAAATCTGAACGCAAAAAGAGGGCATCGGAGCAGAAAAAGGATTTGGTAGCCAGTGCTTGAAAATATCATATTCAATTCTCATAATGTACCGTGACTGAGACAACATATTATTCATCACGTACTGTTCCTAGCGAACATGAAGTAAACACAAATTTGCCTTCATTGAATCTCTAGGTGAATCAAATTGTTTTGTGTTGCTTTACTTTCATCATTCATTCGTTTCAGAAAGCTGAAAATGTTAATAAGCGCAAACCACTCATTCAATCTCAATGTTCTACCGTGACGAAGAACGAACAGTCCTTCATTTGAAGAATCAATGAATTGGAAACCCCTACGTATTTTGTTTGCACGTATTTTCAGCCACTTCTTGAATCGATCCTGGAAAATGCCTTTTCTCGATCTCGAACCACAAACTCTGTAGCGATTTCGGCCATAGATCGTTTGCTATAGCTCCGCCTTTTGGTATCCTTTGCCTTCAGCCATGTTAGGGAATATTTGAAAAAAAAAAATCCTGTGGCAGAAAAAATCTTTCACGAACGCAAAGATGAATGACTGGTTACCAGAACTTTCAGTCAAGCAACCAAAATCTCTTGACGCTTGAATAGCCAGATATGTGATTTGCTGTGGTGTGAATGAGTTGTGTGGAACACAGAGACAACGGAATGAGCACAGTAAAATAAGTCGACACGAATCTATTGCGTGACTGATAGAACGAAATGAAGATAGAGAAAATTGTGCAAACATTTTTTTTACTCATCGTTCACGACGGGTCTCAATTTTTTCGAGCTCGAGCCTTTTGAAATCCATAAACCGTGTTCCGTTCGTGAAATTGCCAAAAAAGTGGACATTAGCGTCGGAGCAGTGCAGAATATCAAAAATATCAGAACCTGCAAGAAGCATTAAGGACCCAAAAGGACGGATTCACGGAAACCTTCTTCGAGAATACGGCCACGGAACTTGTAAAGGTTGTACGGAATCAAATTGCACCACTTTCAAATGGCTGTAAATTTTTACCCGTTGGGTATTTTTTATTGAAATTATGGATGGAATTAGTTCAATGTGCATTTGTTTACGCTGTGTAAGTTTCACTAGCAGATATGCAATCGTTGCGAAGATGGGGTCGGAAGAACAGAAGCGGCGCAAAGAAATTTTGCGCACGTACCTGGAAAATCCGGATCTTTCTCATCGTGCCATCAGCAGGAAGCTGGGAATGGTACATTCTACCACGAACGTTTGACCATCGATCGGAAAGAAACAAGTGGCAACAATGGATCTCCGTATAGTGTTAAGGATCACAAGCGCGTAGTTCAAGCTTTCAAGAGGAATCCCAACAGTTCAGTTCGAGATGTGGCGAAGAAACTGAATCTAACCAAAACTGTCGTGCAATATGCGAAAAAACGTGAAGGCGTCCAAAAGGCGCCTAATCGCGATGAACGGCAGAATACGGTGGATAAAACACGTGCATGGAAGCTCTACACCCAGATGTTGACGAAACCACATTTACTCGTTATGGATGATGAGACGCATGTAAAGGCCGACTTCCAGCAGCTTCCGGTGCTCCAGTTTAACACTGCTCATCATAAATTCGATGTCCCTGAGGACGTTAGAAAGCAGAAGATGTCAAAGTTTGCCAAAAAAATATATATGATTTGGCAAGCAATTTGCTCGTGTGGAAAGCGGAGCACCCCATTCGTGACAACTGGAACGGTCATTGGGTAGGTGTACCTAAAGGAATGCCTCCAAAAGCGTCTACTTCCTCTTTTGAGGTCACACGATGGTCCTACGATTTTCTGGCCGAATTTAGCCTCGTACCATTATTCGAAAGAGGTTTTGGAGTGGTACAAGGCTACGGAGGTCAATTTCGTGCCGAAGCATCTCAACCCCTCTAATGCACCGGAACTGCGGCCAATTGAAAAGTATTGGGCCATCATGAAGCAGGCACTTCGGAAGCATCCTAAGGAAGTGAAATCAGAGGAAGATATGAAGAAAAAATGGATTGCCACGCAAAAAAAAAGTTGGTCCAAATGTTGTACAGGGCCTTATGAGTAGTGTAAAGAAGAAGGTTCGTGCATTTGGATATGGAATTGAAATTGTATAAAACAAACATGAGAAAATATTCATAACCTATTATATATTATTGCCTGAAAGTTTGAAGATGATTGGTTGAACGGGCGAACTTTGCCGAATATTTGTGTGTGTCGCAATTTGATTCCGTACACCCTTTATGACGTTCTCCTCCAAAAGCCGAACCGGTGCATTTTGATGGATGACGATGGAGACGTATGTGAAATTGGATGCCAATACACTTCCGGGGCCGCATTTTTTCAACGCTGAGCGGAGGACAGATGTGCTTGATGATGTGCGATACATCCGAACCGAAAAATTTGGGAAAAAGGTTTTGGTGTGGCAAACCATTTGCATCTGTGGCTTGAAGAGTTCTTCGTATTTCACAACGTTCACAATCAACAATGAAAATAACAGAAAAGGATGCATCAAAAACGGCTTCTACCCATCTACCGAAAGCATACGGATCCTCCATTGTTTTGGCTGGAACTGGCATCTGCTCACTACGCTTTTGCTACGTTGGAGATGCTCAAGAAGGAAAATGTCGATTTTGTCGAAAAATGCCAAAATCCCCCAAACTGCCCGGAATGGCGTCCCAACGAAAGATACTGAGTAATAATTAAGCGGCATCATAAGAAAGATGGAAGAGGAGCAGGTTCTGTTGACTGCTTCAAGAAAATTTGGTCTGCAGCACAACGAAAAGTTACGTAGAAAGTTGTGCAGAATCGATTGGAAGGTATCAAGAGAAAAGAGCGAACGTTCTACAGAAATGACAAGTAAAATTTTCAAACTCACTCATATATGAATTTGTTCGAAAATAAATGTTTTCCCTCGAGAAACAGGTGTCCACTTCATATATTGTAAAAAAATGTCCCACTTTGTTAATGAAATAAATTCTTTTGCTTATCACAGCGCTCTTAGTTGGAGTTTTTGATTGCATTTGACGACTATTTGTTGAAAATAACAATACAAAAAACAGTGCATTATTCAATTCCAAAAAAGTTTTTGGTTTCAGAGACAGTCACCATGCCAGAGAACGGTAGATGAAAATTGTGCATAGCCACCTTAAAAATCCATCGTGGTTCTCGCCCGAGGTGGCTAAAGTGTTGAACTTCCCTAGAAACACCGTATGGCGCGTGCTCAAAACGTACAGGAAAACCTTGATGACGACTCGGATGTCCCTAGGTCATGTGTTGATGAGTTTGACATGTAGGGTCCACGTCATCTCCCTGTCGTTTTGAATCAGCTTCAAGCTGAAAGTAACGTCAATACTAAATAACAACAACAACAACTAAATGAAGTGGTTCCATTACTAAGTGGCAATGCTTTATAAATTAAATTTCATGGTCAGTGTTAGTATGTTTTTAAAACAACGATACTTAAATGACTAGGCTTCGTACTATACCCAGCTTTGACTGTTACACCTTCTAACACATTGATGCAAACTCCACCTGTCTATATAGAGTTATGAAATTTTCGCAAGGGAAATTAACATGAAAGGATAGAAACCTTATAAATTAGTCTAGAAAACTCTGGCCCAATATGAACACAATACTGAATCGTTGCGTTTCTAGCTTGCTAATCACATCCTGGATCACTGTGTTGTTCATTAAATTATTGGCACTCATAATTTAAGTATAACCCTGAGTGGTAGCTGGATGTTAGGGAGTACAGTACATAAGGTCTGTATCCACATTAATACGGACACCCTCAAATCATTGGAACTTTTGAAATATTGCACGTAGGAATGAAAAATTTCACTGTGGTATAGCTGAGAGTCTATGATGAAAAAGACTATGATTGATGTTTACATTTCATGTTTAGTATTCAAGATGGCGACGAAAGAAAAACAAGTGCGCGAGCGAATTTTGTACGGGCGTACGGCAAATCCTGACTTGTCAATACGGGACATTGCAAAAACATTGGATTTGCCTAAATCCACTGTTCACGATGTGCTCAAATCAAATTCGGAACGTTTGACGGAGGAGAGGAAACCGAGAAGTGACAAATACATTGGACGCGCTGATCCTGTCATGGTCCGAAAGGTGAAAAGGATATTAAAGAAAAACCCAAATCTCTCCATTCGAACGGTGGCTCGTAAAATAGGGATGTCGCCTGGTTTTGTCCAAAAATCAAAACAACGTTTGAGACTTAAGTCGTATAAAGTAAAAACAGTTCCAAATCGCAACGACAAACAGAACTTGGCAGCAAAATCACGGGCTCGACGTTTGTACTGCGAATATTTGACGAAGTTTTCATGCGTTGTTATGGACGATGAAACTTATGCCCTGGAGGATTTCAAGCAGCTTCCAGGGCTTGCTTTTTATTCTGCTATGGCCAGAAATGCTGCAGCTGAGCATTTCAGAACAAAGATGGCATCGAAATTTCCCAAAAAATACCTTGTGTGGCAAGCAATTTGCACGTGTTGCAAAAAGAGTAAATCTTTCGTCACTACAGGCACAATCAACAAGGAGATCTATCAGAAAAAGTGTCTGCAGAAGCGATTGCTACCCTTCATCAAAAGTCACAAAGAAAAACCTTTGTTCTGGTCCGATTTGGCATCAAGCCACTATGCTAAAACTGTGATGGAGTGGTACCAAGAAAATCAAGTGAACATTGTACCAAAAACCTCAAACCCGCCAAATTTCCCAGAGCTACGACCAATCGAGAGATATTGGGCTCTGATGAAGCGGAAGCTTTCTGGAAAGAAGCAAGGAATCAAAGACATCAAACGCTTCCAGCAAAATATTGGGCAATTGTTAAGCGGAAGCTGAAAAATACTGGAAAAGTGACTCGGGATGCTGCAGAGATAAAAAGATGGTAGAATAAAATGGCCGCTCCAGTTGACGAACAGAATGTTCAAGAGATGATTTGACGTATATCTAGAAAAGTTCGTCATTTCATCGAAACCAATACGGAATATCGTCATTTCATCGAAACCAATACGGAATAAGACTGTTGGTATTTTTTCCTGAAGGTGCAATACATAACATTTGTTTGACATTTGTTGCAACAATATCCTCACACGACTTATAAAAGTCACGATGGACGGTGTGCAAAACTCCTTGATGATTTCAGGAAAACTATCTCGCTCATTTTAATCACGTCGAGGACTACGACAAGGTGATGAACTTAAATTGGTGCCTGTTATTCAACATTGCACGGGAAGGTGTCATGAGAAGAGCCGGGCTCAACAGCCGAGAAACGATTTTCACACGCTCCAGTCAATTTGTTTGTTTCGTGGAAAATGTGAATGTTGTTGGCAGAAACTGTGGACATTTTGGAACTCTCTGTGGCAGAACTGTACACCTGCCTGAAGTGCTAGGATGCAACAAAAGTTGGACTGGTGGTGAATCGAAAACAAAGTACATGTTAAGAGAAGTGACAGAGCATGATAGGGCCCGCATAGGAAGCAGCATTACGATAAACGGGGATCTTCGAGGGGGTGGAGGGATTCGTCTACCTCGGAACCTTGCTTGCGGCCGAGAAATCTGAAGACGCATAATCAGTGGAAGTCTTGCCTACCTTAGGCTCTAGAAGAACTTGCGGTCAAAAAAGATTCACTTTCGCACTCAATGTACCATGTACACATACGCTGATAAGACCGATGGATCTCTACAAGCATGAGACGTGGTCAATGCAAATACTTCAACCCACGGAACTCACCGGAACTTCGTCTGATTGAGAGGTTTTCGACCATCAGGAAGACCAAACTTTGTAAAACACCGAAATTATTCGAGAACGGCTGGATTTGTAGAAACAGCGAGTAAAAGTATTAATATAAGTTTTTCTCATTTCGGCTTCGTGGTCAAGCGGTTAGCGGCGTCACCCGTCGTTCGAGCGATTACCATGAAGTAAAGGTTCGATTCCGCTCCAGCCTGTGGAATTTTTCACAAAACTAAATTATTATTTATTGGAGACACTTTACCACGCTCGTGGCATTCGTGTCGAAATTGAAAGTAATTTAAGCTAGCCTAGTTATGAGTATACATTAGAGGTCAAATTTCGTTGAACAAATTACAATCTCTTAAAAACTGAATAACTGCTTTTTCTTTTACGGGGTTATAAGCCAATATTTCAGGTAGAGATCCACTGATACCACTACACTGCCTGGTTTGTTCTAATCCTCTACATTCAACCAAAAGATGATCCACTGTCAGCTGTACACCACAGCAGATACACAAAGGTAGAGCGTCATTGCTAATTAGATGCGAATGGGTGATTCGAGTGTGTCCTATGCGTAGGCGTGACAAAACTCGTTGCTCGGAGGAACACTTCCGGTCTGGATACTTTAATGGTGATGGTTTGATTGGCCGGAGATGCGCTTGACTACGGTGCCATTCCGTTTCCCATGCCTGCCAAATTTTGCTCCTCATTGTACGTACGACGTCTTGAGCTGGTACAGGGATTTCCACCGGTGTTAGATTTCTTCCTTGTTTAGCAGCCATGTCAGCTTTATCGTTACCAGCTATCCCGGAGTGACCCGGAATCCAGCAAAATGTGACATCTTTTTCCTCTATATTTTTTTCAATGGACTGTATCCATGGATGTTTAGACTGACCTTTTTCTAGGGCGTCAATGCAACTAGCGGAGTCGGTCAATATGATGACTTTAACCCCTCTTTCTACGTTTGAAACAGCAGTTTTCAAAGCAAATGCTTCAGCCGAGAATACACTGCAAGCATCTGGTAGGCGGAAGCTAAGATGTCCGTTACCCGTTACTACTCCCGCACCTATTTTTTCGTTGTCCTTGGAGCCGTCTGTAAATATTTTTTCATGGGTTTTGTATCGACTGCTGATGAAATCTTGGAATTTAGGTATAACGATGGCTTTGTTTGCCCCGGCTCTAATGTTACGCTTAACATAGTTGTCAATTTTAGGAGGTGATGCATGCCATGCTCTATCTGTTGCACGTAATGTTTTGCAGACATCGGGGAGACACCACCCAGTGGTTTCCGAAAGAAGGGCTCTTGCTCTTTGTAGTAATGGAAACTCGGCTTCATCTTCGTTGAATTAGTGCCAGGTGGAAGGGAAGACATCCTGATTCGGCCATGATTGAAATGATTGGGCTCGTTGGAAATGCACCAGTTGCTTGCCGGATGACTTCATTGTAAACAGGAGCGAGGATCCGCTCCATTGCTTCTAAATTGGCGCTAGTCAGGCCTAGACCAAACAATAATTTTGATACTATCAGAGCAAAACCTGTTTTCAAAAGAGTAACTCTGCTGCTTCTTTTTAGTCGGTACCCCAGTATCCGAAGAATATGCATTTTCTTTCGGCTACTTTGCTTAATGCATGAGAAGTGCTTTAAGAAGTTAAATTTGGAATCGAGTACAATTCCAAGGATTTTAAGACTTCTTACTCGAGGTATAGGGATTTTGTCGATTTTTATAGCTCGGCCACGTTTACGATGATGGACGTGACAAGCGTGTAATAATTTAGATTTTGACGATGCTATTACAAATCCCACATCAGCCGCCCACCCAACAACCGCTGTTACAGCTTTCCTCAAATTCGTTCGAACCAAGCAGTGGTTGTTTCCTTTTGCTATCATTATCACATCGTCTGCGTATAGTAAAATCTCAATTCCAGTCGGGACTGCGTTGAAAATCGGTTGCATGGCAACGAGAAAGAGTGTCACAGAAAGGATAGAGCCTTGTGGAACACCATTTTCTGCTCTTCTCATGGTAGATAAGGAACCATTTGCTGCTACTTGGAAATATCGGTCGCAGAGGAAACTGGATATGATGTTCATCATTCGACCAGTAATTCGCCATTCCGACAGTGTACGTAGTATCGCGGGTCTATATGTAGTGTCGTAGGCTTTTGAAATATCAAGAGATACGACTTCTACATGCTCATCTTTTCCTAGACTGATGAGGGATTCTAACTTGGCTAGGTGGGAGTTGACGCCTTTTCCGGCACGGAACGCGTGCTGTCTTGAATCCAGTTTTTTAGTTGTTTCTAATTCGGTGATAAGCCTACGGTTAATCATTCTCTCGAATAGTTTACCTAGGCAACTTAAAAGCGTTATCGGCCTATATCCTTCAGCTTTACTACGATCTGCTTCTGGTTTTGGAATGGGAATAATCGTGCCGACTTTCCATTGCGCTGGGAAAATACCACTGTCCCACACATTGTTGAATAATTCTAGGAGGGCGACTTTCGAAGAGAATGGAAGGCGTTGTAGTAGTTGGTAGCTTATGTTGTCGACACCGGTGGTGCTACCACCTCTCCGATTAAGTGCCCACATGAGCTCCTCAATAGTGAGGTCTCCATTGTAGCTTTTATGCAGGTTTGGGCGTTGATTTCTATAGGAAGCGCAACTGACATTTTTGTGTTTTTTCCTGAATTCTTCGGAGTAATTTTCGTTGGATGATTTGTGCTGGAATTCATCAGCCAATGCATTTGCTATGGCTTCTCCGCCGTTGGTGTGTCCCGTTGGTAGATTCAATGTGATTAAATTGCTTTTTCTCTTACCTTGGAGCCGGTTAATGTTGTTCCACACTTGGTTTGTTGGGGTGGCCGGGTTGATACTTTCAACGAAGTTCTCCCAGCTTTTTTGCTTTGCTTCATTTATTGTTTTGCGGCAAATAGCTCGAGCTTCCTGAAACTGTTTCAGTGCGACAACTTTTCGGGGATCATTCTGTTCCAATCGACGAAGAGTTCGTAAACGTTTCCGTCTAGCTTTAATTGCTGTCTTAACCTGCTCACTCCACCAAGGCACGGATTTCCGTCCAACGATTCCCGTGGTCTTCGGGATACTGTATTCTGCAGCAGCTATTATCCTGTTAGTGAATTCATCCACTGTTGAATCAGACCCTGGGCGTATTGTTGTGCTTGTGCATTGTTCATAGAGCTCCCAATTTGCTTTTTCGAAGATCCATTTAGGCCGCTTTTTCGATTCGTTTCTATTACCTGGTATGCTGATCAAAATTGGTATGTGGTCGCTGCCAGAGTAATCTAAGAGCATTTCCCAACAGAACTTTGCTGCATGTGTAGTTGAACAGATTGATACATCAAGAGCCTGTGAAGTCCCAGTAGAGGGATCTATGCGCGTGTGAGAGCCGTTGTTGAGAATTACCATGTCGTGTTCGACTACTAGCTCCAAAATAGCGTCTCCTCTCTTTTTGGGTTCAGACGCTGAATTAGTGATCCTGCTACCCCATGCCGAGTGATAAGCATTTAAGTCTCCTAATACTAGATTTGGCTTTGGGAGCTCTTTCAGAAGATCTCCGAGGTTCCCAGCAGCGTTTTTATCCTTGGGTGGAAGATAGACTGATACAATTGTGATTTTTATTGGTTCATATAGTTGGATTGCTACTGCTTGGATATTCGTGAGGAGTTGAATTTGTCGAAAAGGAGTTCCTCTTTTGATAGCCAGTCCAGCTCCTTGCCTACCGTGCGTGGAACAATGGCTGAGTAATAGGTCGTAATTTTTCCCAATATAGTTTGATCTTGACCTAGCGCTACTAGTGTTGGTTTCCTGTAGGCAAATTACTGCAGGCTGGTGTTTGGCTATTAGCAGTTGTAATTCACTTAGGTGTGAGCGGAGGCCATTTATGTTCCACTGGATTACTAAGGATGGAGATATCTGTTCCATTTCGTATACACTTGATATCGAATCGGTTGAAGCTTTAGATGATGGTTGTTCCGTGGTGTCGCAATGGTTGTGCTTGTCTTTTTGAAACGCATCGATGGGTTTTTCGCTGCTGATTATGCGACTTAATTCTGGTTCCAAACTATATCTTGCCCGGGGGTACGGATTGTCCACGCCTACTGACGCCAGGGGTTCATCAAACTGCACGGGGACATTTCTGGTCAAGGTCGACGAAAGAAGCCGCGCACTTGGAGGATCAGAGTTTGACTTGTGGAGTGTGTCCGTTAGTTGAAATGCGCTGGTTAGTTCGTTGCAACTGATACCGCTTGAATTTGACTGTGTACTGCGTTCTGTATAGTCGGGAGAAAGAGTGGCGTTTGACTGCTCATTTGATAAAGTTGATATGATACTTGCCCGAGGATATGGGCAACCCACGCCGACTGCCGCCAGGGGCTCGTCGGAGTGATCCGGGACATCCCTGGTCAGGGTCGACGTGGGAGGCCTCGCACTTGGCGAATCAGAGAATAGAAATTTCGTTGGTAGATGAGATGATAAGTTGTTGCTGGCTATGCTGGCTGATGTTGGAACTGATGAGTTCGTTTCCTGACTGAGGTTATGTGTTGTCGTACTCCAGGAAATGGAAGTGGGTGAGAGGTATTGATGAAAGGCCTCATTGCTTGCATTACTTCGATTTGATACGTAAGGTCCTGGATCAGTGAAGGAGAGTGTGGAATTTGACTGTTTTTGAGAAAATACTGAAGAAAGGATACTTGCCCGGTGGTGCGAGCAGCCCACGCCGACTGCCGCCAGAGGCTCATCGGAGTACTCCGGGACTTCTCTGGTCAGGGTCGACGTGGGAGGCCTCGCGCTTGGCGAATCGAATGATTTGCTGGTACTCGGTATGCTGATAAGGTTGTGAATTCTATCGTATTCGGATGCGCTTACAATAGGAAGCATTTTTGGATGGAGATTGTTCTTGCTAGGTAGATATTTTACTTTTTCTCTTGTCGTGGTTGTAGTTAGTTGTTCTGAGAAGTGTGTCTTATTATTGTTGCTGCTGTAATGGTCGTTGTATAGAAGTAAATGTCGTTCATCCATTCTCTTGTCCTTTGTCATAGCGGGGTCGTATTTGGCAGTGCTCTGGTGTATTTCCTTATGATAATCTTGATCCATCAGCGTCAGTGGGTGTCCTATTTATATTGTGCTGTGCTGACTTTCGTTTACCCCGGTGATTAGTTCCATCGGTTGGTGATATTTCTATGTGTCGTTTGCCACTTCTGCTGCGAGTGTGAATTTCGTATTCCTGTCTATTGTGTTTACGATTATCACGTCGGTCAATGGGCGGAGAGGTTGGGTGTTGGTCTTTGCGAGATAGTCGGCTATTTTGTCCTGGTGAATTTTGTTTCAAGGTTATGGGTTGAGATATTTTTGTTGTAGGTTTTTGAAACGGGGGTGAAGTTTGTTGATTACTAGAGACAGGTGATTGGTTCTGGGAGCGTGATTGTAATATGTGTTTTACGTCAGCGAGTTCTTTCGTCAGTGTAGCAACTTGTTTCTGTAATGTGGCTATAATATGATCTTTTGCGACCAGTTGTTGTTGAATTTGGTCCTGTACGACACCAGAAAATGTTTTCTGTTTGTTCTCCTCGGCGAATATGCGTCTCGCTTCGGTGTACGATATACATTTGTCAACCTTCAGACTGACAATCGATTCTTCTTGTTTGTATTTCGGACATTCGCGTGACGTTGTTTGATGTCCGGTTTTGCAATAGAGGCAGTTAGGTGGATTTGTGCATTGTTCTCCCTCAGGTAAGTCATGTGACATAGAGCATCGCAAACAGATTGCAGCTTGTTGACAAGATTTTTTAGAGTGTCCGTAGGAGCCACACTTAAAACAAATCATTGGCGAGGGGTAATAAGTGCGCACTTGCATGCGCAAAATTCCAAAGTAAACAAATTTTGGTAGGATTGTGCCATGAAATGTCAGAATCAGTACTGGCGTGTTTTTCAACCCACCATTTATTCGCTTCCTGATTCTTCGCACTGATTGTACGCCCTGAGCTTTGAGGTAGTTCAATATTACGTTTTCATCTTTGTTGATTGAATCCGGATCATATACTACTCCCTGAACCGTGTTGAGAGTAGGGTGCGGGGTTATTTCAACTTCAGTGCCGTCCGTTAGCTCTGTGATTTTGATGAGTTTTTCGTAGATACTTCTTGAGCTGGTTCGAAGAAGGTACCGTGTTCCACGACCTTCACGAGTCGCATTGATCGTGCGGGCTTCTTCTACACCGACTTTCAGCTCGATTGAAGTGCCCACTACAAATGAGTCCAGTAGGGAATCAGCATCTCTTCTTTGTTCGTTTTGTTCCTTTTCAACTGTTTTTCGACGCAGAACAAGCACTAACACTTGACCCATATCATCTGGACCAAGCATCCATACTGGCATATTGCTTCGGCATATCGTTCCTACTGTGCCCCATGGGGGGCCAGAGGAGCTAGCGGACATCAGCCCGTAGTTGCCGAACGCTAATTACACCACTACCACTTTTTCCACTGGGATGTATTAAACGACAAGATAGTTTTTGTACGCTCTTTGAAACTGTCTAGCACTCGGTATAACACACTGTGATTTTACTGCATCGACTGTTTGTGTATAGGTGAATTCATGGACTACGATGGTACCGCGTGATATTCACACCACAATTTTTTGCTAATTTAGCTACTTTTACATAAGTTTTCACAAGAACTCCACTTTATCAGAAGGTGTTTCGACTATACCTAACACGTAACCACCGAAGGGTGGTAATTGAAAGTAAAAATCCCACTGAAAATCAGAATTGACTGAGAACTATCCGCACGTGTACTAATAAGCGACAGTGTCCCGAACACGAATCCGGAGAGGGGTAGAGAAGAGAGAATGTTTTTTTTTATTTTCTTTTCTTAGCAAATATTCAAATTTTTGGTAGTCCATTTAATTATTGTTGTTACCGAGGGAGATAAGCAAACTCTCTGAACTCCCTTCAATTAATTAATTTATTAATCCTCAGTTTTGTTTTAAATTAATTTTTTTTATAATAAAAAAATAAAAAAAATATTTTTTTTTTTTATTTATTTTTGTTTTTATTTTTTATTTTTCTAATTTTTTTCTTTATTTTCTTTGTTATTGTTGTGTGATGTGGTGTTTTTGGGTTGTGGTGGGGGTGGGGGGGGGCAACCGGGGGGGGGAGAGGGGAGAAATAAAAAAATATATTATGTAGTAATAAAAAGAATGAAGGGGGGGGAGAGGGGGGGCTTGTTTATTTGTTTTTGCCGTTCTTTTTGAGGTATCACACGGTGCTCCGTCCTGTTGGAAAATGACGTTTTGGTGTGCTCCAAAGTTGACGTTCATCCATGGCAGAACGTGGTCCTTCAAAATGTTCATGTAAACCTCGGTATTAACTTTTAATCCGGCTTTGATAAATACTGGAGGCATTTTCAAGCCATTGGACGCAACTGCCCCGAAAACCATGACTCCGGCCGGATGTTTGGTTGTAAACTTGAATTTCACGTTCTCTGGAACATCCTCAATCTTCTTCGGCGAAATAAACCTGTCTGTACGTGTGTTAGATACGGGATCGGTGGTGAACATTTTCTCATCGGAGAATACGATGATCGTATGCTTCTTTTTTAATGCTGACACCAAACGTTTCGAGGGCTCCAGCCGTAGTTGTTTGATTCGGTCCGTTACAAGGTGGCGCTTTACTCTTGCCCTGGACGAACATTTCAAGTCATCTTTGACCAACCGTTGCATGGTAGTTTTTGAAATATCGGCTTCCTTAGCCAATTTCCGGATCGATCTGATAGGATTTCGCCTCACTTTGTCTCTCACTGATCTGATGACCTTCGGTGTGCGAGCGGACCGTGGACGGCCACTTCCCGGCTTTCGTGGACGTGGTCCATCAAGGAGTGAACGTTGGATACGGTAAACGGTAGCCATGTGGCATCCCACAATCGTTGCCATTTGGTTTTACGAGCTTTTGGGCGAGCAGCAAACTAGTCACAACCTTCTTTGCGTACAATTTTCTCAACTTTGTTATTTGCAAACCACTGTTTTGTTTACATCGTCTCAGAGTATACATTCAGATGATTACATACACGCATCAAAACAGTAAAAATAATGTTTAAAGCTACCCAAAAATAATTATTGAAAACTCTCGCATTTTTTATGGGACATACTGTAAATAGGTTCAGCTGACCCAAAATTGAATCGGAAGGTAGTCAACCTCATCCTTCGGAACAGATGGATGTCGATTTATGATTTGGCCAAAAAGGCTAGTGCTTCCGTCGGAATGGTGCATAGAATCAAAAAGCACGACAACCTGAAAACTAATAAGTGTTGAGCAAAAATCCAGTTCGAAAACCAGAGCCAGAAAGTTAAACAGGTAACTTTGGCATAAGCCATCTACCTGCGTTTTGATGGCGAAACTCATGTGAAAGAAGACTCCAAAATGACCGCAATTTAAGCTAATCGGTGAAGATGTGAGCATCTCCGAAAAATCGTTCGGGGTGGAATAATTTGGCCAGAATGTTCTCGCATGGCAGGCAATTTGTTCCTGCGGCTTCAAGTCATTGTTTTTCTACACTAAAGGTACGATCAAATCCGAAGTCGACGGTACTGAGTGTTTGCAGAAAAGTATGCTTCCGTTATACAAGCAGCACAAGGCCCCTCCTTTGATTTCGCCTGATTTGGCGTCAGCTCATTAGGAAAGGTCCATTAATTATGTCACGCAGTAGGGGGGAGGGGTATTGGGAAAACGTGACAATCCATACAACAAATTATGAAGGTCCATACAAAAAACGTGAAAAGGGGGCCCCCCCTTATAAAAAGTCACTTTTTGCGTGACATAATTAATGGACGTTCCCTTACGCCAAACTACTGTACAATGGATGCAAGAAAATGGAGTAGATTTCGTTGAGAAATACATAAATCCTCTCAATTGTCCACAACTTTGTCCAATATCGTCAAACGCAACTTCAAGAAGAGTGGTAAGGATTGCAAGACCATGGAAGACTAAAAAAAATGGTTTACGACTTTTAGGAAAACTACTGTCCAAAACCTCATGAGTGGAGTCAAGTCCAAAATCAAAATATTCTAGAAATAAAGTTGCTTTCACTATTTTTTTTTTGTTTGAACTAAAAGAGCAAGAGACGAATTTCACGCCAACTCATCCAGAAGCACCCTCTCAAAATCCAATGAAACTTTGTGAGTGTGTAGACTTTGTTTTTTTAAGCAAATTTGCATACTTTGTTTTTTGAGACTTTTATAAAATTGTCTGAATTGTCTTTAAAAATTGTAAAATCGATTCATACACGCTAAAAAAAATATTTTGAAATTTAAAGTCAATTTGCGAAAAATTTCTATCTTAGAATTGGACGAAATTTTAGTTGTCTAAAAGTTCACCATACATTGAAAGCTGGGCACTTTTAGGTAAGAAAAGGTTTTTCCAACAATAAATTTTTCATGTCAATATTACTCAAAAACGACCAGACTTACAAAAAAGTGATGTATGAGTGACTTTTAGAAATTTGTCTGACCTTCTATGAAAAAAAAATATGTAAAAATTGTAAAACCGATTCTTACATGCTAAAAAAATATTTTATAATTTAAAGTCAATTTGCAAAAAATCTTTCTTAGA
This sequence comes from Aedes koreicus, assembly GCA_024533555.2. Taxonomy (NCBI): domain Eukaryota; kingdom Metazoa; phylum Arthropoda; class Insecta; order Diptera; family Culicidae; genus Aedes; species Aedes koreicus. Next base: position 49,748 of record JAHHFK020000067.1, read on the forward strand.
ATAAGACGAATTTTTTTTTTGAATAAATGCAATATAAGTGTCTAAAAGTTCGCCATACATCGCAAGATGGGCTTTTTTTAGGAAAAAAGTTTTTCTAACACCAAATTTTTCATGTCCTATTTCGACCGTGTATCGCGCCAACTCGGCATATTATTTGGTCCTTAAACCTCACAGAAGCCAATTAACTTTAATTATAATGACGATTCGTATTTTTTTAGGGTCTTTGAATGTTTGAAAAATTAAGGTACCAATTTGGAAAGGGCTTATTTTTAAATTATTAATTTTTTGAAACTTTACTGATAACACATTTAAATCAGGTGGTTGATCCTGTTTATCACCAAGACTTTGAAGTATATTACAAGAAGGACAATAAATTGGAAAACAAAAGCAGTATCATAATATCTGAAATATTGACTCATGACTCAATAGCAGCTCAGTTGTATATTTCAAAATTGCTAGATTTCATGTCAATATATTGCTCAAAAATTATTTTCATGTCAGATAGAGCAGCGGTCCATTATAAGAAAAAAAAGAACTTTGCCAGCTTGTGCAATGTTAAGTCCAGTATGGATTGGAAGCAGACTGGCACTTTGTTGCAACGTGTCATGGGTTTATATGATGCTATTGTTGGTACTCGCAAGCGAATGGCAAAGAGAGCAAGCCTTGCTCAAGATTTTGGAAACACAATCAAAACTCCTCGGGAACTATATGACTGGGCAGTTGAACAGACACATTAAAGTATTACGAAACTGAATTTCTGCTTCATATCAGCTGAACAGTATGCAAAAATGTCAGAAGAGCTTGAGGAGTTATATAAAAAATTACATGATCTTAATGTTTGTGACATCAAGTGCTAAAATGGCTCAAGACAGTCTTATAATGAAACTTCGAAAAAAAAAATCAAAGATTAGGTGGGCAAAATGTCACAAAGAACATTTGTGACAAATACTACTTGAAAAAACCATATCAAGACTATGTTCCATGTTTCGCTCATCCGAAAAATTTGCCACGGATCACCGAGGAGGAAGACCACGTTCCACGACGTCAAGAGACGGACTCGATGATTGCAAGAAGCATCCAAAAAGATCCCTTCAACTCGTCCTTTAAAATCCAAAAGGAATTACGACTGCATGTGTCGGACCAGCCAATCAGGCGACGTGCCGTTGCCGCCAGATTATTTTCCCAGCGTCCTGCGAAGAAGCCTCTGATATCGGTGAAAAACTAAAAGAAACGGCTCCTGTTTGCTCGATTTCTCATAACCTGGAGTGTGCAAAAATGGCGATCGGTACTGTACGACGGCCGATCGGAAAATGCTTGTATTCACGATACTGCCAGAAGACTTTGAAGCATGGCGGAGGAAATGTAATGGTCTGGGGAAATTTTTTCTGCAAACAGTCTGTGTCCGATTCATCGAACTGATGGAAAATAGCTAAGCATGTGACTGTAGTTTTTACGAAACACCGTAATTTAAAATTTATCTCTATATGAGGGCAGTACATGGCGCCATCGCCTAGCGCAATTTTTCGACTGCGCTACAATTATGTAGCTGATCGTTTAATCCACTACCATTTAGAAGAACAATGAAACTTTATTTGAAGTATTTTAGAATTCTACATGTCTAAATCACACCACACAAAACAAAATTTGTTACTTGGTGTGAATTAAAATGCTTGCCTGGAAATTTGGATAGGGGAAAAATAAAACAGAACACGATGGAAAAGCCAAAGATTATCACATCACATTCCTGTTGTGTATGTTAAATAAATATCCCTGAAGTTGATGAAAGGATTAATTCCTATCCCCACTTAACCCGTTCTCCAGCTTTTAAATGTTCATAGAGAGACCATAAAATCAAACGTTAAACGATGATTTTCCCTGAAATGTAACCCCACCTAAATACTCAATCGCGCCAGTGAATTCCTTTAATCTGCGTTATTTATAGATTTATTATTTTCGATCTTCAACCTCCACCCAGTTTCAATGATTTGTTTTCTCCTTTTTTCCGTTTTTCTCATCCTGTACCTGGTTGGACCACTTCCGCAATTACCGTTTTCCTAGTGGCTGATTCGAGGCTGCTCTTCTCGTCCTGTCCTGCCGGAGGAATCAAAGCTTCTTCAAAGCGAGAAAGGTGAAGCAATCAGTGTTCGATTTGCTTTGCTCTTTTGCCCGCCTTCCACAGGACCTTTATTTTTACCTGCAATATCTTTGAACCGGCATTTCTACCGATTTTGCCCTGCCAAGCAAAGTCAAACCTAGGTTAGTATTGGCGCGCTTCAAAGGCTATTTTCTGTGTATACCTCCCTACCTACATACTTTGGGAAAGCGAAAATCAACTGAAAAAAGCGCCATCATTCCTCATGCTCACCATCATCATCCTCAGTGCAGCGAAAAATACAGCGAGGAAATGAAAAGAGACCGCTTGGAAAACATTCCTCCACTATAGGAAAATCTGATTCAAAGCGCAGAAATATGAACAGCTATGTATGAAGCGAAAGATCTACGAAGACGACGACGGTTAAGTGTGGATAAAAGTTGAAAGGGTGGGATTACGGGCCGGCCATGGAGGGTGGGAATAGATCAAATATACGACTCTGCCTATAATTCTCCATGGTTTGAATCAGCAATGATTCGGATTTCCTGCTTTATCGGTACACAGCTGTCATCGTGAAGCGGTTGTTTGAATAAACAAAAAAAATCCATTGGGAATACTCTACCGGTAATCGAAATAACTCAGCAACGTTTTTCCAATTACTTTTCAAGCCTGACGGGATCCGAAATGAGTCAAACCAAAAGGTAAACCTAATTTTGTTGTATGATCGTTTGTGTCATATGGACACTGTAAATGTATAAATTTCAGATAAAATTGCTTAATGAACTAAACTAAGGAAGTGTAGTTTGACATTTCAATCTTGTTTCTTATAGCTTTCAACTTATTTTTGACTCTAAGCTTGTTCTACTACAGCAAAACCACGTTTCATGAAACAGATTTCATTGCTTCATATCAGCGAGAGAAGTGAAAAAAAAATGAGAATGGTAATCATAGGACTGTTAAAAACAGTTCAAACTGCTTTATTTCAAACAAAAGGTTTACATAAGCGATCAAACTGCGTCATCCACCGTGTAGCGCAGCTTAGTCGTGATACTGAAAAATGACCGTTAGACGGCTGCCACATCCATTTTCTCGATGCAACTTTTGATTCTGTTGGTGAGCTGCTTAGTGTCATTGCCTTCCCTTGGATTATACTTGTGTACCGTAGAGCTCAATAAACCGAAAATAAACGTGTGCGTTTTCTTCAGTAGTGCGACGATGCCTTGTCCGACCAAATAAGTATTCTCAATCCGAGTAATGTGTTCGAAGAAATGAGACAAAAGTTTTCTGAGTGGCTTTTTGGTACAGTTCTAGTTTGGAACAACGGTTTCTAAATTCCTTTAGCGGTTATTGCGTTGCGCTACATAACCTTCGATGCAAACTTGTACTAGGACTTGGTTCTACAAAAAAATAAGAAAGAAAATTTCGGTAAGCCTTTTTGTTCTGTCCACCGATCTATAAAATATAAGGAATGTCTATGTACTGGAGCCGCAATATGGCATGATTCACGAGGCAACATGAAAACAGAAATCCAGTAAATGCCTTAAAAGCAAAGCAATCAATTCATTGTCCACAATCAAAGTCATGTAAAGATCCTACAATTATGCACACAATCTATGTAGCTTTATTTTTTTCCAAAGTAAGTTGTCAATCGTTTTTATCTGTTGTGTTAAAAGTAGATTCAGTGGCCAAAAACGGTTACATTTCTACTTATTGAGCAGAAAATCATGGGTTTTTAGTCAAGACCCTTACATGACTAGTTGAAATGAGTAAAACGCTTCTAAAACTCCATGATTAGATACAACATTTTGCAGCATCTTTGTTAACTTAAAAGCCACCATCCTATCTTTACTGTTGATTTAAATCGGTTCAAATCTACTGTTTGGTGTAGCTCAACAAGTATGTTTTCCCAATATAGTGGTCCTCACAGCATTCTTACCTTTGATTTAAATTGGATCAAATCCATTATCAAGTGCAGTTGAAAAATATGTTTGTTTCCAATGATGTAAACTAGGGTAGGGGGAAGTAATGTTAGCCTAGCTCCTTCATTAACAGCTGGCAATGCCTTAAATCATAATATCTTGAATAAAAACCATACAAAGACTGCATTTAATAAAAAATCGATCGAATGGGACGAAGTTGCATCCATGAATAGGCCCAATTTGATGCTTATAGACCGATATTACATCCATATCCCTCGAAAGTTTCTGACTTTATAAAAAGAGTTGTGTAACTTTTCGTGATACATATAACCAAACATCTTATTTAACGTGTCTAAGCAAGTGTATAGCAAGCTAAATATCGCTTATAGCTTAAATTTTGTATGAGTAATAATAAAAAATGTAATCGATCGTTGCATATTAGGCTGAGTCAAGGGACACATACCCTACTATTACAATTCGTGAGTGACCAAAATAACATCCCTATTGTTGGTTTAGTTCGGTTCAAATCGCCTCTCAAACGTCTTATTTATTTATTTACTTTTTCATTATTTTCCAACGAAAGAAACCGCCATAACACTTTGTGAGTGGCCCCAACAATATTTAAAGTGACGAATTAGCAGAGTTTATAAAACGTGTTTGTTTTCCCAATGTGCTAAACCACCATAATTCTGTGTGAGTGCTACCAACAGCATCTGAACTGTTGGTTTAAATAGACTCAATGCGGACAAAAAGCAGAGCTTAAGAAACTGCTTATTTTCTAAATGTGGGAAAACACCATCACACTTTGTGAGTGGCCTCAAGAGCATTCTTACTACTGAAGGGTTAAAATAGGTTCAAATCGACTCTCAAGTGTAGTTTAAAAAATTGTTTGTTTCACCAACGATGTGAACCACTATCACACTTTGTGTGTGGCCATAATAGCATCTTTACTGTTGTTTTAAATCGATTTGAATCGGCTCATAAGTGTTATATTTTTAATTCTTGTTTCTTCTACAAAGTCAACCACCATCACAATTTTCGAGTGGCCCCATCAGCATTTACTGTTGGTTTAAATCCGTTAACAGTGACTACGGCTTGATCAACTTAGTATTTAGCCACTTCTTTTTAATTACTGCGGCACTTCTGGTACTCTTAACGAGAAGTCAATGACAACACAGTGTTTCGGGAGGTTTGTTTACTTAGTGTTCAGAGTTTCATCAGTATTGATACTCTTGTTCAAAAGTTATCAAAGACAGAACGCAAGAGACAGGAACAAATGTTGCAAACTCACGTTGAAAATCCTCAATCCGCAAAATCGACTGTTAATACCGTGCAGAAACGTTACCGAGAAACACTATCGCTGGATCGCACAAAACAAAACAGCCGTAAAAGTGGAACATACGACCAGAAATTATTAACGTTCCAGGTGGTAGCTGATCCGTGCACCAAGCTGAAAAGTGAAACGGAAAAGGTTGGAATGAAGGTGAATGCGTCGAAGACTATGTATCTGTTGGCTGGAGGACCCGAGCGTGATAGAACTTGCATAGGTCGAACTGTGACAGTAGATGGAGATGAGTTCGAGAGGGTGGATGAGTTTGTGTACCTCGAATCATTGGGAACGTTGGATAACAACTGCAGCAGATAAATTCGATGAAGCATTATCAACTCCACAAAACCTTGAGGTCTGGTAAACTTCACCGCCGTACAAAGTTTATCATGTACAAAGCGCTGATAAGACCGGTAGTTCTCTAACGGGCGTGAAACGTGGACAATGCTCGAAGAGGACCTGCAAGCACTTCGTTTTCGAACGATGCGTGCTTAGGACCATCTTTGGCGGTGTCTGTGAAAACGGCGTATGGAGGAGAATGATGAATCACGAGCTGGCGCAGCTGTATAGCGAACACAGTATCCAGAAAGCTGGAAGGGTACAATGGGCGGGACATGTAGTAAGAATGTCGGACAACAACCCCGCAAAAATGATGTTTGCCTCGAATCCGACCGGTATAATACGCAGAGGAGCGTAGCGAGCTAGGTGGTTAAGCCAAGTGGAGCAAAACCTTGGAAGTGTGGGGCATTCGAGAAACTGGAGACAAGCAGCCCTCAACCGAGTTTTATGGAGAGATATCGTGACGCAGGTGCGGTCCTAATAGGACGTTGTACCAGTATAAGTAAGTAAGTAAGTAAAGCACATAAAGGGAATGCTAGATTTAACATAAATTAATGGGATCATTCATGTACATTTATGCCAGATATCGCTGGAATCAGGTGTTTTGTATGGAACATTACAAACAACTACGTTGTTAACGCCTGCTTTGGCTTGAAAGTAAATGATGGGAAATTTAACGTGTCTGTTAAAATTCAGTTATTAAAAACAAGCTGAAGAAATGTGGAAAAACAATCAAAATACCATCTGATTTGCAGAAGTGGTGGAAAAAGATAACAGATCAAGTTGACAGCTCAACTGAGATGTGATAAGCAGCCAACACCAGTGCAGGACTTGCCATGGCATACGGTTCCTCCCAATGGAATCAAGTTGACAGCTCTACTGTGCAAAAAATGATATGTGGTATTAAGCTAAAAGTTCATCCGAAATGCTGATGAATAATATTTCATTGTTTTTCACTTCGTAGTACAATAAATCCACAGCAGAGTTAAAATTTAACCGCTTTTTTATTTCACTTAAAAAAAACACTTTTTATATAAAAACACTTTTGCGAGCGTATTAGTAGAACGATTTCAATTGAAAAACTAAGAAAATTTAAATTACACTTCACTTGATCACTTTTTCTAAAAAAATAAAAAACTGAAACACTTTCTTAAACTATCTCTATCAAATTCCGTTAAATTCAACTACAGATAGCTTATCTCTTGACAGATAGGCCTATTTCGTCTGCGACTTACAGACTTCTTCAGTGTCGAATGCTCGACTGTCTAATCTAAGGCAAGGATGATCCCAAAGCGCACTGCAACTACGAACCTAATGTGAATAGTAAAATTCTCAATGTGACCTCCAGGCACACGATCATCTGTAGCAGGTGGAAAAACTACTTGATGTGATATTTCCACAATGGAACTGAGTCTTAGCTTTGGGTCTTGACTAAGACTCCCTACTGAGCCCTTGCGACACATCAAACCGGCCAGTTCAGCGCAAGGGACGAAAACATAAAACTTAAATGCATTGAAAAAAAAACAAAACATGAGGAAGCCCTTTTGTGTGATGACATTGTACTGTAATTTATATCAACATGTTTTTATTACTTTCAAATTTGAAAATAAAAAATGTTAAGCCCTATTCAAAAAATGATCATGATTTTCTGTTAGGTGTTAATCTGTTACTTATTTTCGGTAAACTATTGTCAAAAATAACCAAGATCGCCTAAAGCAAAAAACATGTGCTTATCAACCTAAAATAATGAAATTGCTTAAAAAAAATCATTTGTTCATTTTTTTAAATGCCAGACTACAAAATGGCCTTCGTTACTTTTTAGTAGTCATCTTGAACTTGATTCAAAGATGCTAGGATATGCAGAGAAGATATTGCTTATCCACAAAAAATAAATTTCCATATTTTTAAAAGTATTTTTCTCATTAATTTTTTTCTAAATAAGAATCTATTGTGTCATTATTACTTTTTACAGTCAGTTTTGTTACCTATTTAGTAGTGTATTCATTACTAGGGATTATCTCAAGAGAACAGGTCATTATTTGAATGGCGATTGAGCGTATTTTTAAGGCATAAAGTACGTTTTTTCCACTGATTTGCAAATTTCTTTATCTGATATCTCAGGAATCAAAAGAGCCTGAGGCTTAAAATTTTGAAATTTTTCTTTATTGAAATGTTTACGTTTGATAAAAAAAATTAAAAAGGTTTTGGCGGAAGTCTGTTTTCCGATGTTTGTCCGCCTGATATCTTATAGTGCATCCATACAGTAGTATCGGCGATGACACACAAGCTAACGCTTTCGGGTTTTGCTTGGTCCACGGTTGTTTGGCATGGCCTTAGCTACCGCATTGATGGCCTTCTCACAAGCATACGTAGCAAACAATGTCTTATGTCAAATATTTGGTTATCCCATAGTAATGCCCATTGATACCTTGAACCATCCTAATGCCCACCTACGCTGATTTCAATCCGATGCACCGCTTTGCAAATGCTGATCAATGGGACCATCGTTTTGTAATGGGTTACCTGCAGTTTCGCCCCTTCCATCCAGGTTTCCACCCCCTCCAAAGTCCTATTCTCGCCGTCAGAACTACGTCATCTGCTAACCCAATGATCACAACTCCTTTTGGCAGCTTCAATGTCAACACGCTAATATACATTCTGTTGTGAAGCGTTTGCACAAGGATAGAACCTTGTGCAACTCCTGCCGTAATTCAACGATGAAAATAGCTCTTTATAATCCTGATAGACTGAGGCCAGAAGACCACATCCTCCTTCGCGTGATACTTTTTTATGAACGCAGCACGTACACAACAGGGTTGCTACGATTGACGATACATAAGCGGATTTACCACCATTGGCAGGAAATTCGTGAGAAAAATCGCTAAAATCAGTATTCGGTAATGAGGTAATGAGGTAACGGAAAGCATGAGCATGATGGACCCTGTAGGCATCTCATATTGTATATCACCCCGTCCATCGCAAGCTGCAAAGGAAAGAACAACTGCTTGGACATTCCCTCCAGATCGTCAGCCACAGAACGACCTTCTTCGAGAATTTGGTGTGGGAGATATATTTAACGCCAACGCTTACCTTTTTGGTGTGAGACGAAAAGTACCTGGTCCCCTCCAAAAAGTTGTCATCAAGCGTCAAGTAGCTCTCGCCATTCATTGTGAACCCAACGCTGCACTTCACTGGAAAGATGATTTTCAACAACACATTAGCCATTCTTTTTGAATGATTGCCTGCTGCTCACGCATAACAGTGTCCTTCCTGGCCATGTACGTCTTCACCGTTTGGCTGGTTCTACCAACCACTGGGCTCAACCTTGCCGTTGATCATCCTTTTCAAATTCTGCTACACTTTACGATCACGCAGCACTGTCAAGCTGCCAAAACCAGGAGCCGTATTTCGGATCTCGAAACGAAGAACTTTTTCTCACTCATTGTCACAGAACTTTGCGAACAGTCCTGACGTGAATGCTGCTCCTCGATCGCAAATAATTCTCCGCGGGGTACCGAAAGCGTCGGTTATAACCCGTAGCCTTTTCGTGTTTGAAATGCATTTTGGTGGGGCCGACCCCAGCACTGCCTTTGTTTGGTATCACCAGGATCACTACACATTTAGGATGTATGTACGTCCCAAGCATAATCTTTTGGTGATCTTTGTAATAACAGCTGATCTGGCAATAACGAAGCAGCAACCTCGGGCAGTCAACCATGCTCATGCTTGTAGTAATTTAAATTGCATTGTTTTGTACAACTATCTTTAGTCGATTAAACCAAACAATCATCATTTAACTTCAAACAAAAATTTGTTGTCGAAAAATTTCCAGTATAGGTTTTAAAGTTTTGAATGAGTTTAAGCTTAAAAGGATGACACTGTAAACTATTGAAAAATAAGTTTACATCAACGTATGAGGACAGATTTGTGGTATAGAGAGCACTAATTTATAAATACATTATGTTTTCCTGAGGGTATCCAAATTATCCCACACTATCCTACCTCTGGGGCAAGATAGACATCGTGTCTGTTATGACTGAATGTTTTGTCAAAAAGTACGTATGTGTTACTCTAAAAGCAAACACATTTACGTAGTTTCTTGTAAGAATGTATGTATTTCGTAAACCTGAACATAAATAGAAAATTGATTTATCGATTGAAATTTCAAACTCAACAATAGGGTTGATAATCCTTAGGTGTCCTTAATATTGGATCTATGCAGAAAATTTGCACGAATTATTGTTTTGACAATGTTTCACTTATGCTTAAGTATTGTCCAAATTATGCAATTTTTCACAACATTCGCTTCAACAAGAATTTAATTTAGTCTATGATCATAATATATCGTATTATTGAGAAGCATAATAATGATAATATGAATAGAGGACCATCATTGCAGCTTGAAATAATTATGACGGCGGAGGCTGTGGCGATCCTTACAATGGTAGCGCGTTCCGGGAAGCATCGTAAACAAATAAGCTTCTAGTCAATCTCATCACCGTCATATTTGCTTTGGAGGATGAAACCTGCCTCCAGCCAGTTGGGTTTTTGCACTAGAAACTTCGCATCATTGTATAGGTACATGACTCGGTATTATTTCCATCGTCAGAAGCCAGCATGTATAATGTAGAATTTTCGACTACGCAGTGCACTCACATGGCATCAGGATTTAGTTCATTGAGGTGGAAATTTTAGTGAAGTGTATCTCTAGGCAGCAGTTTTCCAGCTTAGGCAGATCTGCACTAAGCGTTTGTTAGGTAGAGAAAGAGTCGTCAACAATGGACGGTTGGAAAAAAAAATCCAGTAAAATTAAGAATCTCCATTGTGAAAATTTTCTGCACATATTTTGGATATGCATTAACAAAATAGTATTCTGTTTTTACTAAAATGTTCGACTTTATGTGAACTTAAGAGGAAAAATACAACAACAAAATTAATCATCTCGATTTCGATGAAATTTGCGGACTTTTCCCGCAATACGTTTCATTAACCGGCGCACATTATTCTCATCGATCGTTTTGGCAATCTTATTCCACTTGGTTCTCAATTATTAGGTGTGCAACTAAGTTCCCGCTGTTTAGCAATAGATGGCGCCAGTAGTAAGTGCTGGTCGAATGTTGTACATCTCAAGCGTCATAAACCAAGCTCCGACATATGGTAAACAAATTGCTTTGCCAAATCAGTGATTTTGGTTTAGTGTTATATATTTTGGTTATTTGAAGATGTCTGATTTCGTGCCAAATAATCGTCATTTGCGGGAAGCGTTGATTTTCTTCTTTCATTCGAAGAAAACGGCGGCTGAAGCACATCGAGAGCTCCAAAAAGTTTACGGTGATGCTGCTCTGAGTGAAACAAGGTGTCGTGATTGGTTTCGTCGCTTCAAAACGGTGATTTCAGTGTTGATGATCGTCCGCGTGAAGGAAGGCCAAAAAACTTCGAAGACTCTGAATTGGAGGCATTGCTCGATGAGGATCCGTGTCAAACGCAAGAAGAGCTTGGTTCAGGATTAGGAGTTTCCCGCCAAGCTGTTTCTAAGCGATTGCATGCGTTGGGAATGATTCAAAAGCAAGGAACTTGGGTTCCTTACGATTTGAAGTCAAGAGATGTTGAGCGTCGTTTTTTCGTCTGTGAACAACTGCTCCAGCGGCAAAAAAGGAAGAGTTTTCTACATCGCATTGTGACGGGTGACGAAAAATGGATTCATTACAGTAACCCAAAACGGAAACATTCATGGGGACTGCCCGGGCATGTACATCGTCGCCTAGGCCGAATATTCACGCTGCGAAGGTTATGCTGTGTATTTGGTGGGACCAAGTTGGTGTTATTTATTATGAGCTGTTGAAACCAAACGAAACCATTACCGGGGAACGGTATCGAACTCAATTGATGCGATTGAGCCGAGCACTGCACGAAAACGGCCACAATACGAGCACAGACATGAAAAAGTGATTCTTCAGCATGACAACGCTCGACCTCACGTTGCGAAACCCGTGAAAACCTACTTGGAAACGCTCAAATGGGAAGTCCTACCCCACCCGCCATATTCTCCTGATATTGCACCGTCCGATTATTACTTGTTCCGTTCGATGGCACATGGTCGCACTGGTCAGCAATTCCACTCATATGATGACATCTCAAAATGGCTTGATTCTTGGATAGCATCAAAAGACGAACAGTTCTATCGAAATGGTATTCACGTTCTACCAGAAAGATGGGAAAAAGTCGTAGCTAGTGATGGGCAATACTTTGAATAATTCGTTTGTAACCTTTGTTTTCAAAATAAAGTTCCTTTTTCACACAAAAAAAAAACAGCGAGAACTTAGTTGCGCACCTAATAATTAATGTTTTTGACGACACTGCCATTCACCTTCAGCTTCCTCTTAATAATAGCCCAAAATTTCTCTATCGGTCTGAGCTGGGGACAGTTTGGTGGGTTGAGTTCTTTCGGTATAAACTAAATCCATTTGGTTTCATACCACTGTACCACTGTTTTACTGTAATGACAGCTTGCAAGATCTGGCCAAAACATGACAGGTTTATTGTGCGATCTGATGAATGGCAATATTTGCTTTTGGAGGCATTCCGTTCTGTTCAGCTCTGAATTATATGTCTTTTCAGTGATGAAAACCTTGGTCATCCTACCGCAGCTACAGATGCCTTGCCAAATCATGTATTTACGTGCAAATTTATCTTCAAACACAAACTTGAATTTGGCAGGAACATCTCCCCAAGCCGTAGACAAGTAAAATTTGTGTCCCGGTAGCTGTTTGAAATCGGCCTTTACATAGGTTTCATTATCCATGAGGAGACAGCCATCGAATTTTGTCAACACCTGATCATACAGTTTACTGGCACGTATTCTGGCCACATTGTTCTGCTTTTGATCCCTATTTGGTTGTCTACAGGCACGGTATGACTTGAAGCCTTCCCGGAGCCGAATCCGTTGCACGGTACTGCGTTCGGCGCGAAACTTTTTGGTCAAATCGCGGTCTGAGATGTTGGGGTTTGCCTTTATGTTCTTGATGTCTTTGTTCCTTGCTTTGATGCTTGCAATCCGTCGACAAAGCTTCTCTGTACTTTTTCAAAACACGCTACACGGTATTTCGGGGGAAAATCCAACACATTACCAAGTTTTGGCCCAGACCACGAAGGGTTTTCCAAATGATTGCGCACAATTAGTTTTCTTCTTTCTGCTTCCATTTTGTATTTCTCTGAAACACGTTTGAACTGCACCGCGAAAAAAAACTTATGATGTTGTTATTGTTAACACATAAGATGTCATAGTTTACATATCCGACGACTAGGGTCGCTGCAAGAATCAAAAATTTTTGTTCCAATACTAAATGAGTCACACGGTCATAATGGTTGAACGGTTTTAAAAAGCTTCCAAATCCTGTAAAGTTTGTTGATTTTTTTGCTTCCTCAACTGCAAGCTAAATCAAGTGAATTTTTCAAGCTTCGTGCTAGTCCACCTTCCATTAATGTTCCATCAGCTTTTGTGGCTTGTGGTCTACTCTCATTTGTTCCTGAAACCTTTTGAGGACCCTTGAGACGGTCGAATGATATATATTCAACAGATAATCCAGGATTTTGTATTTGGGTGAACAAAATCCTTTCGAGAACGGTTTGCTGATTTTTTTCAATCTTGACCGGAATCTCACTGAGAACTGTTCAACTGATCGGATTTGAACAATACACTCTGAAGAGATACTGGGGAAATTTTGGTTAATCTCGGTGAAATATGAATGAAGCTACGCAAGTTTGAAAGTGTCGCAATAATTAACGACTCACCCTCTAATTCAACTTTGACAAATTACTGCCTAATCACCAAACCAAGCATGCCCTTATTCATAGATTTATCTATTCAAAGCAAACAGTAAGCTTTGTAGGGGTAATTGCCTGACAGTACCCGTTTGATTTTGGGATCAAGTCCAAAAATGTCACGTTACAATATTCAATCGTACCAAAAGTGAACGTATATTTTTACGGTAATGTAGGGACAAATTTTTTATGTCAAATGAAACATATTTTGCTTCAGAGAAAGGTTTGATTTTTTTTAAATTTTTTTTTAATGCTGCAGGTGATTCGGGGAATCCCTGAAAGTGGATCTATTTATTTATTTCGTCAAGCAATGTAGACTACATACAATTGTTACAATGTTTTACTTACATGCTATACATCATTTCTGTCGTCTTTAAGACGAGATTTTACTTGTTCTTTATACGTGGTGATGCCAATGATTTCGCAATGTAAGTTATACTGGCGCATCATTTGACCATCATTTGACCGGATGATGTTCCGGGAAAAAGTAAGTATTTATTGACATGAAATTACACACAATTATCCCAAATAAAAGATGTAACAGTCTCATATGCCTCCAATTAATTGATTACGAATTATCCAACTGGTTGTGGAGATATTACCGGAACATGTCTCGAAAAACGAAGATTCTAACAATAAAGTTGTGTTTCTGGACAATCACTCAACGAAATTTTACGAGGCATCCATTAAATGAAAGATTTTTTAATCCCAATGATTCTAAATCTGGTTCTGGAGATGTAGTAAATTTGAGAAAGAAAAACGCCAAAATCAACCCGTGCCAAATCATGTCGTACTAAAACCGAACGGCTTCTAAAAATTATACGGAACTAAACAAGTTTCATAGGGCTTTCTCGCGATAATACGAGCTATCAACACCGGATGAATACTTCATTTTCACGGATAGTCTCAGTTCTATAGAGGCTATTCGCTCCTTGAGGCCGGTAAAGCACACCTCTTATTTTCTTATGAAAATACGAGGTCTTCTAAGTGCTTTATCTTCACGTTCTTTTATTATCACCTTTGTATGGGTCCCTTCTCATTGTTCGATTCCTGACAATGAAAAAGCGGACTCGCTTGCAAGGGTGGGCGCTATGGAAGGCGATATTTATGACCGACAAATCGCCTTCAACGAATTTTTCTATATTTATCGTCAGTTATCACTCGATAGCTGGCAGTATAAATGGAGTAAAGGAGATCTGGGGCGATGGCTACATTCTATCACTCCTAAGGTGTCTAAGAAATGTTGGTTCAGGGGATTGGATGTGGGTCGAGACTTCATTCGTGTGATGTCTCGCCTCATGTCCAATCATTATTCTTTAAACGCTCATTTGTTCCGTGTTGGGCTGGGAGACAGCAATCTCTGTGAATGCGGACAAGGTTACCAGGACGCAGATCACGTTATTTGGTTTTGTGCTGAGCACCGTGGAGTCAGATCTGAGCTTTATGATTCCCTTCGGGCTCGAGGTAGACAACCCAATGTACCGATTCGAGACATTTTGGCTGCACGCGATCTGGAGTTTATGAAACTCATTTATGTGTTTTTGACTAACATTAGCCTTAGATTGTAGTTTGATTAACTTACTTGTTTAGGTTAAATTTTTGAGGATTGTGTGCATCGGTGTGTGATTGTGGTTGTGTGTGTGAGTGTGTGTGTGTGTGTGTGTGTGTGTGTGTGTGTGTGTGTGTGTGTGTGTGTGTGTGTGTGTGTGTGTGTGTGTGTGTGTGTGTGTGTGTGTGTGTGTGTGTGTGTGTGTGAGTTCGGGATTTTTTTTTGTAATTGAAAACGTTCAATTATAAAATTGTAATTTGAAATTCTAGATATAAGAAAACCATTGTTCCTTATGCTTTGTTTAAAATTTCCACCGCAATTTTCCCATCCATAAAATTGTAATTCCTATTAACCTCGAGACGGCCGCGAGTAATCGGTTCCACCCCCTTAACCTTAGTTCTAAGATAACTGATGTATATAAACATGAAAACTTGGCTCTGTAAAGTTGATTCGATTGAGCCTGTACAAATAAATGAATATTTAAAAAAAAAAAAAAAACCGAACGGCTTCTAAAAATTATACGGAACTAAACAAGTTTCATAGGGCTTTCTCGCGATAATACGAGCTATTGGTGATACTTTTTATTGTCTAACGCAAAGCAGCAAACGAGCAAATCTTTGATTTGGTCGCGAGTAAATAGAGAACTCAATATCTTTTGCAATAAAAGGACCCAGTCGAATGCCCTCCAGATCTAACGGTTGGGAATGAAGATTCAGTCTGATGCCGTTAACACTCGCCAAACTTTGGAGAATCAAACTTCTTTTCAGCGAGATCAACTAAGACTGAAGAAAGTGGCACCAACAGCATCTTATTTCTGCAATCGAGAGTAGGTGTGAGCGTGAATATTTGAATTCAAGTAACCCATGGCAGAATTCAAATTCAAATTGAACTTTGCCTTGCGATGAAATTAGTTTTCCCTTGAGCTGTTCTGTTTCTGTGGGATAGAGCATCATAACCATTGGAACGAAGGAAAAGTTCTCCGCCGGCGACGATTTATTATCTTGCCGTGAATTAAAATCGAAGGATCGGAAGGATGCGTATGTTTGTTGTTAGTTTCTCTCTAGAGAATAGCTTTATTCTTTGCAAACTTAAAAGTTAATAAATTAAATCTTCATTGAACGGTAAAGCAAATCTAATCCAATCCCAAATAATGTTTTCCATGGCGAAAATGAAAATTGGACAGTGTAGGAAAGAGTTGATTAAACATCTGGAGAACATTTTTGGGCCTCAAAGGGCCCAATTTTGTAATCATGTGTGGGAAAAGAACACGTAAAACCCGGAAACGGTTCAATGCATATAGATGGGGGCTTGATTCTACATTTAGGCATCTAATCAAACGAATGTTGCAATAAGTGTATATTTAATGATGATGGTGATGTTTTTGTTGATTATAATGATGGTGATAATTATGACGAGATAATTTTGGTCAGATTAGTGAGATAATTTAATATTGACAGCAATTTAATAAAAATTGCAAACGAAAACAAAAATGATCTGATAACATGCATACACTCTTAGAAAAAGTCATGTAAATTTAATCCTGTTTGGATGCACATAAAGGGAGCGGCCCGTTCGACAAATATTTACGGACAGGATGTGTAATACACAAACGAAATTGCTACTCTCTTTTTGTTATTCTTAAATCAAGGAGAAGCCATTGAAGAGCTGCCTGTTATGTGGGAGAAGACATTTTACCGCTCTTACACTTCACCTTCCCTTCTTTCAAGCTGTCTTGCAGCCGATTACGCTGAATTTCGGTCTATAACAAATTCATGATAGCCCTTACCTATAGACGGGTTTCCTATAATTTGGTGTGTGGTACCATCCATCTACCATTACTTCTCAGTTGTCTTGCAGAAGAAACGCTGATTATACATACAAGAATCAGTTCAATTTCTCCCGTGACGCTCGAGAAAACAGGGTGGATAAATGGCATCCCATAGGCGTAGCCAGAGGGGGGCAGGGTGGTGCCGTTGCCCCCCCCAAACTTTTGATTTTATTTTTAGATTTTTAATATTTGTTTCAATTTTTTATTATATATTATATTATATCAGAAGATTGAGCTTTCTTCCTTTCACCTTCAAGAATAAGCATTTCTGCTGAGCTGCAAATTCCCAGGTAAACAAACCGTATCGCTCAAGCTCCAATTTAAATAAAAATGAGTTGCCTGGTCCATCTCCACCACTCATCCCGTCCTTCCACCATTCAATTGCCTGTACTTGCATTTATCAGTGAAGGTATAACAATAACTCCACACTACCGGTTTCAAAATTTATCATCGCAAATTACAGTGTAAATTGTATCCAAATTTGCGCTGAATATATCACCGCCCGAGAGGTCCTTTGGGTACAACAACTTCGATGCGTTGCACTTTCATATTCGTGTACAGTGTTCCTCCGAATGAGGAAAGTGTTTGGTGACCTGCATTTGAGGGAATCACATTTTTGTTTAGGAGGGTTCGACATAGGCATTTTTCGTTTTTAGATAAATCAGCAAAATAGGTTTGATTTTGGGTGGATAAATGCGATGGACGGAGGCACATCCCACTGCTCTCATTCGGAGGATGTCTGTATGTGAAATGGAGTGAGAAATTCTGATAAATTCTGATACCAGGTAGGTCGGGGAGAAAGGAGCGCACCCCGGGGAAGAACGCTCTTTTTTATTATTTATTTTGTAGGTTTTCGTGGCATTCTATTTAGGATCCATTTCAACGATTTATCATGCAGCATTGGTAATTTTGTTTGAGAAGCAAATGACAATCCTAATAAATGGGTACGGTAATTTAGATGGTGTAACCTTATCCCATGCAGTTGGGATGGTACACCGAATTGATGGTAAGACTCTTTTAGTGGTTATTGCGGGGATCAACTAGTCCGTATGATGCCGGTGTTGTGTTCTGTGCCCAAGTTACATTACCAAAACCATCCATCTTAATTAAGTTTCAATAAAGTTTTATGAAAGCCACTAGATAAATCAATTTGGATTTGTTATGGCATCAAGAGCTGCCAGTAGGTCTCATATTTTAGTCAAGTTTATGAGAACCTACACAGCTTGTTTACAACGATCTTAAAACCTTGTTTTCTCAAATTCCTTTTACTCCTATCAAAGGTTTTATTTCGACTTTATGAACTCGTAAAATTCTGTTTTGAACTAACGTTTTAGGACTCATTCATATTATCTTATTATGGTCAGTTGAAAAAGGAAATGGAAAATTCGCATTGAGGGAAGTCATGTGGTTTTAAAGCGGCAAAAAACATGACCAAATAGTTTTACAGTAGTCATAACGAAGATTAGATAACCTTATTGAATGCCATCAATTTTCAGGAAATTCATGATTAATGTATCGAATATTTTTGTTTTACTTTTGTTTCTGTTGTTGTAAATTGGCATAATTTCCGAGGCGCATAAATTTTCGGCTCTTATCGTGCCAATATTGTATGTATGTATGTATGGTAGTCACTACCCCTTCAAGCGATGCAGTTCAACTTAATAGCAAGATCAAATTGAGCCACCGCACAGTGATCAAAAAGTCGATTCACTTGAAAGCTCTTTTAATGTACCATGCAGTCGATTTTATCTGTGCCTTTTTTTTTATGGAAAATGGAAAATCGGGAAAATGGGATGGAAAATCTGCTAGCAGACTCCTAAAGAACTCAGGGTGTGGGGATGAGGGCGCCAACTCCTCGACCCACTAAAAACCCACCCGTACCTCGATCCCCGGCCCTCCCCGGAACCACCTCTCGGTATTACTTCAGGGGTGCTTTACGCACCCACTATGTCTAACAACACAGGTCTTTAGTAGTTAGCTTCGCTGACCTGACGGTGACTCGATCGAGATGCTATGGGATCCAAGCAGGGTTCGGGACGTCCGCACCAGATAGTCCGCGATCTCCCTGCCCGACCACTTACGGCCCTTCCTCCGATCGAGAAAGCCTGGGCCAGGACCAGGGATGGAACGTCTGGGGGCGGCTACCCCAGGGTCGTCCCTGTTCCCCATGTCACGAACGCTTACGGCTTCCTGCCGGATCCCGCGTCGTATGGCGCTTCCTCCGTTGTAGTTCGTTTAGCCGTTAAGGGGAGCTTAACGTTTCCAGGTTGCACCGCGGGGAGGCGAACTACTTGCACAACCTTATCTGCGCCTACCTGCTCCTAAATGTGGTGCAGCCGTCGAAAATACGACGAAAAAAACGGAAAAAAGTTCACTAACTCATCCCACTGAAATAATGCCGGTATAGTATGTTTTACAAAGTTTGGTAATTTGATATTGCAGATAACTTTGTAAAAAAATATATTGTCCTTAAACTTAAAAACAAAATGTTGCTTATAAAACGCTCTCTATCTCCAATTGGAAACATACAATGAAACGTACAATTTATATGTCTTCAGCGAAGTTATTTGTATTGACTTTTTCTACAACTTTGCTGAAGACATCAACTCTCTATCTTAAAATCGTAAAAAAGTTGAATTTTTATCTCACTTTTAGGGAAATTGATCACAAAAGTCATGCTGTCTAAATATAAAGCTTGTCATATCCATAAATTTTGCCAAAGACGCCATCGCTCAAGCACCACTTTTTAGGGAGCTATCAGTTGCGAGCGTTAAAATCGACTTTTTGACCACTGTGCACCGATCTGAATTCACAATATCGTTCTGTGATGATGATGATGTGAACTACCAACTAATGTAGCAAGACAACTGCCCATAGCACTGGACTATTTTAATTAAACGGTTTGATCAAGGCTGCATTGTGGTAAATGTTTCATCATGTCCCTGTATGAAGGGCCAAAAACGTATGGTGGGCCCATAAGCAGATACACTTACGCGCAACCCAGAGCTACAGGGGTCTAAAGAGAATCTCCTTCCAGAAGCAAGTTCACAGAAACCACAACAAAACCGAGCCCACGCCTAGTAAAAAGTCCCACTAGATGGGGAGAAGAGCCCGCCCTTTATTCACGAAATGTTAACAACAGGAAGTGGACAGTCCCACTCTTTCTATCCAAATCGCTTCAGTCGGGTGCTCTGATGGACCTTCCCTTCATCCCAACATATGGTGTTATATATCTATGAAAAATTTAGAGAAATTATATGATTTTCTTACCTTGATTTTGAAATCATCTTACCTTCAACCATCCTTTGCTGTAGGATCGTCTCGATGTTTCTGCTTTTGAAGATCTGACTTCAGTAGCGCATATCGAGACTCACAATGTGTCATATGGCACCGCTCGCCATGGGATAGGGAAGAAAATTGGAGAAAGGAGAGAAGCATTAGTATTTGGTAACATGATATGCGCATGTGAGATTTTCATGGTGATATTCTCACAATGGCCGTTCAGAATGATTCGACGGATGCATATGAGAGATCATTCCTGTTGAGTTTCCACTAGTTTACTCCATTCCATAACGTTTAGTCATAGAAAACAAGAAACGTTTTACTACGTGCTACATTTGATCAATTGAATATCATGGCAATGATCCCCAATCACATCTTCAAGTGATCATTACAAGCTGTCCATTTGGTTCAGGCACTTTTGAACATTAAGTAACAGCCTATTCACACATGAAATCTGCCGCGACCAACTCCACGGGAAATTAAGAATCTCCTTCCAACGATATGATCCACCAAATCGAACTACCTTATTCGCAATACTTATTAAGCTTTCTACAGGATGGCTTGTTAAGAAGGGCGCGTTACTCGCACTGAAACAGTTGGAGTAGAATTCACAGTAACACAATCGAATCGGTAGGATAAGGAAAATGATACTATTCATTCCCTCCTAGACTATGGCAGTCAATTAAACCATCGTCCATTTCAGCTTGAATGATACCATGATGCTCCCTCTGAACCCAGTATTAATTATATATAATGTAAATAATATGTTATTATATGCAATATATGTAGAATGTAATAGATCTATAAATATATAAAAATATTTAATTTAAATATGTCATTATTGGAATTCTTCATCCTGTAATTTTAATTTGGTTATAAATAAAATAATATGCTGGAAAAATTCAAATAGTAATAATGGGCATATGATAAAAATATGCAACTTGGTGCCTCTTTACAGCTCAATCAGTGGCAGATGAGTGTAATTCTGGAATGTTAAGATCCTGTTGCAACTGTTGTATAAGTATCCATAAAACGTTTAATTATATATTAAACAATCATAAAATATGTATGTGTGCATGTCATATAGATATAAAATCAGCAAAATGAAGAACATTTATTAATTTTAAAGAGTAAATTAGACAATGATGTAAATTCATACAAAGAAAAATACCATACGACACAAGGCAATAAAATACCTTAACTATCTGGAACCCCTTTAAGTATTATTATTATTTATATTTTAAATTAAAAGGTTAAAAAACTTTAACAGAAAACAAAAGCAACGACAATAATTATTGTGTGATAACACTCAATATCCAACTGCAAATTAGAAAAAGAGAAAAGAACATTTGAAGATTTAAAAGCCAGTTGAAATAAGTAACGGACGAAGTGACGGTTGAAGCTTCATATGATAAGGAAACTATTTAATATTTAGGAAAGACTGAGAAGTAATAGGAAAACATATTAGAAATGCAAAATAGGAGAACCAAAATAACGATAATGATGATTGGACTTTTATAAATATATAATTGATTAAATAATATACGTAGGCTAAACCAAGGTGCATGTATGTGAAGCTGAAAATTTCATATAAAGTATCATACACAATATAGTGAAGAGATCTTAAACCATAAAATGATACATGAACCTGAAAGTATCATAGCCCCGAGAAAAAAATAATTTAAAACGACTAAACAATACCTGCGAATTCCGCACAAAGAACAGTATATCCAAATCTTCGATCCGCTGCTCCGTCTCCATGCATCGCAATAATCTTATAGGTACTACAGTGATTTCAATTAATGAAATGAATTTAAATGCAATAATATACTATCAAACCATACCGTAAAAAAATGCTCTACAAAAAAGTAACTAGATAAATGTATGATGAATAATATCTACTACCACCTATTGTAACGTTTGCATTAAAAAAAATGGACCTTTTTCGGAAGGTGATAAAAAAAAGCTAAGACAGATAATTGCTTTTGATAAATTTCCCATGGAAGGTAATTATTTAAGCTTACTTGCAAAAATATTCTACGCCCTTGCGAGCGGCCTTCCGGCAGTTGACCAGAACATTCGCCATGGTGGACGAAAACATGCGTGTAGGCATGTTTTTGAGTTCTTTTTTCATTTTATTTATCAACTCTTCCTCAGTTTTCGCAACAAAATTGTTGGCCCAGAAATTTTCGATGAGACGCAGCTGGGGGGCGTTGGGCGTCAGCCGCTCCATCTCCTCCAACGATCGCTTCGAGTAGTGGGCCGATGCCAGATCCGGCCAGAACACCGCGTCTTCGCTCTTATGGTATTTCTTGATGAACGACGCAACTTCCGGCAGGCATTTCGTACTATAAATTTCCCCGTTCACGGCCAGTCCGGAGCGAAAGAAGAGCGGCGTTCACATCCCCTTCTCGCTGATTGTCAGCCACAGCAGCACCTGCTTGGGGAACTTGGTGTGTGAAATGAACTTCACCTCGGAGCTCACTTTCTTCGTGGGGGAAGTAAAATACGAAGTGCCCTGCCAGTCGTTGCCATCCAGGGTGAGACACGTCGCGATTCACCGGGAAAATCGAGTTGACCATCTTATTCAGCCGCTGCCACTGCGTCATTGCCAGCAGCTCCGAAACTACTGGACGCGACTTCCGCTTCCTGACATGTATGTTCATGTTCACCATGTACTTTTTCACGGTTTGGCCGGTTGAACCAAGCACACGCAGCGATGTAGCCACTTTTCCCTCGGTCTTCCTCTTGTCGGTCTTCTTCTTGTCGCTCAGGTCTGACTGATAGAGCTGTCAAATTTTGTCTGCTGACATATGGGTAACTATGATTGATGCTTCATGGCTAGTTTCGTCAGTGCTGGAGAAGGTAAACTCATGAAAAATCGGCAATTTTTGTCCATTTTTTTATGCAAACGATAGCACGGAAACTAAGTCCGACAGCAATGGGCTCTCCTCTCTGTTAGACTTGATCAAGCTTCAATAACCACTGATTATCCTAATCATGCCGTTGTATGAAGGGCCAAAAAGGGGTTGGGCGGATCGATATGCAACATCACTTATACGTATCCACAGGGATATAAAGAATCTCCTTCCAGCAGCAAGATTGAACAATTGGTCATGAGAGCGAGCTATCTAACATGAGGATGCCCCCATGGGCGGGGAGAAGAGCCCGCCCTCTATTCACAAACTGTTAGCAATGGGGAGTTGGCATTCCCACTCTCCCCATCCAGAGTGCTTCAATCGGATGCCCTGATGGTCCCTCCCATTCCCATGAAATATTTATATAATGGTGTATATATTTATGTAAATTAAAAATACTGCAAGCATTTGTATCTAAAATATATGATCTTCATTCGGTTGATCCTGAAATGCAAGAAGTGTTGTAAAATTTTAAAGTGTAGAGTTCAGTGGCTTGCGCTTAAACACGTTTTCATTCGTTTTCAGCGATAGCAGCATTTCACAAAAATCTTGGTTTGAGGTATCCTGAAAAAGTTTATTAAATCTATTGAAATTTTACAAAACTAACATTTATACATTTTAATTTACTGTTGCCATGGTCACTATTTGCTACTTGATGCTGATTTTATTACAGCAATCCGCTTTTAATACCAAAAAAAAAGTAAGTAGATAAATACAGTGTAAAAACTAATTGCTAAGATATTACCACAATGAACTGACTCTTAGCATCGGGTTTTGACAAAGAATCCTTACTGAGCCCTTGCGGCACGCCAAGCCAAACAGTTCAGCGCAAGGGTGTATAAATAATCTTTAACAAAATTGACATGAATGAACCATTTTGACCTAGAATGACTGGATGTCTCATAAACTGAAATGAGATCATATTATAACTTAACCATCAAGTTATCATTTAAATAAATTCAGTGAAATGTGTTAATGCGAAAATATGCTGAACTAATCGCTTGAAAATTAAAAATGAATAGTCAACAGTTCAGAAAAAAACGACATTTTCCCTACCCTTTTGTAAAACATTAAGACGACCAATCACATTATGGTGGACTTAAAAGATGCCCGGATAGTAATCGGCAGAAAGTAAACAATCATATTATATCTGAAAATTCATGTAAGGGCTGTAATTTACAGTCCAGATGTAAGGTTTACTAGAACTGTTGTTTTTGTTGTTTCGTATTTACGTTATTTTCAGCCTAAGGCTAATTGGTCACGCCATGAAGACGACCTAGACCCCACATATCAACGCATGGTACGAGTCCAACGGCTTTACTTCTCTTCCGGAAGAAGACATGATCAGAGATATTTCGTCTCAGAAAATCCCAACGACACTGATTGGAATTGGTACCAGACCGACGGAGCTGAGAAGCAACCACGCTTCCCATTACATCAACGGCACCGTTATGCTTACAGGTGTACAAGTATGTTGATATACTCCATTCAGCAGTCAACTCCTCATTTAGATATTCTGGTAAATGATGAGAATCCGTGGTTCGTGAGGCACTGTCCCTTAGTTTCATCTACATCTGCTGCGGTTTTCTTCCAAATCCGTTCAAACCCAGGTTTTTAGGTGGGATTGGTCTCTCTAAGTACCATTTCATTGCAAATTATGATAATGATGCTTGAATACTACCATTTTTGTATTCCGTGTCGGGTATTTTCGTCACTGCGACCAATTTTTAGATCTATTGTGACATATCCCCTTTTTGTTGTTGCTTTAGTTATTTTCAGCATGACGCATCACTATTGATAGAAGTGATCGTCAAAGTCTGATCTAAAGCATTGTCCCAGGACGGTATAACGCTCCGAATAAAGTGTACTACCGTACTGGGATTTGTTCTCCAAATCTCAAGGGGTTCTAGTAGCCCTTTGTTGAAGAACTTCAGCCTATTATTGAAAATTGCCGGGCAGTGGCATAACAAGTGTTCCGAGTCTTCTCTATCCATGTTACAGAATCGACATGAATCATCTTGAAGTTTTCCTATCAGCTTCAAGTGATAACGGCTCGGACAGTGACCGGTTATAAGGCCTGTATATATTGTTAGATCTTTTTTGGTAAGATCTAGTAACTTGCGAGTCATTGAAATGTTTGGAGTAATGAACCGCTTTGATTGCCTAGCTTTGAAAGTGTTGTTCCAGTGTGTCTCCACTTTCAAGCATTCCCAGGCTTTCATCTTCATTCTAAGAGAAGAAGCAGATACACCACAAAAGGGTTAAGGTCCTACAAACTGATGAGACGATCCGAGTCTTGCTAGTTCATCGGCTTTCTCGTTTCCATCAATTCCAGAATGACCAGGAACCCAGTAAAAATTGACTTGATTACGACAAGACAATTTCCGAAGTGATTGAACACATTCCCAAACATGTTTGGACGTGCATATTGCTGACTTTAAAGCATTCAGAGCTGCTTGACTATCCGAAAAAATGCATACATTTGAATATCTATAGTTTCTGCGTAAGCATATAGCAGAACATTCCAGAATTGCTTGAATTTCAGCTTGGAATACAGTTGGCCACTTTCCCATTGGGATTGAAAGGTTAATCCCTGGGCCAGTTACCCCAGCTCCCACTAGATTGTTCATTTTCGAACCGTCTGTATAGAAAACAATCGATCCTTGGCGAAGATTTGGGCCACCTCTTGCCCACGAATCACGCCCAGGATCAATAACTTGATATGAACAATCAAAGTTGTATTTTTTTTTCATCCAATCTTCGTTGTTCATAACTAAAGGATTAAATTTTACAATTTTTAGAATGCTAAGATGTCCTATTAGATCACCTTCTAAAAGGTTCGTAAACCTTCTGATCCTTAGAGCGCTCTTTTCAGCTTCTAACTGTATGAATTGATGCAATGGCAACATAAAAAGTAGTGCATCCAGTGCCTTCGTTGTTGTACTTCTCATTGCACCGCTAATTGAACAAGTTGCTAGTCTTTGAATACTACCATACTACCTATATGCAGGGCCAAACCCGTTTGAGCGGGCTTGTAAGGAGAGGCACTTCAGTAAAACCCGCAAATATAGGGATGAGAATCTCCTTGTAAAAACCGAATAGATGGGGTCGAAGAGCCCACCCTCGTTCCACGAAATGTTACAATAGAGAGGAGCCACTAACTTTTCAACGGAAATGTCCCGATGCTTTGGAATGCTTTCTCCACGGCATTTACATACTTCGGAATTTAACTATACTAGTTTCGAAGTACCTTTTCAGAACATCGTGAATATTACTAGCTGAGAAAATACTATCCCTGTTCACTTTTTTAGTCATAACTTTATTACTCGTATATTGAATAAAAAGAAGTAATTATGGAAAATGTAGATGCACTAACATAGATAGCCATATTTACATTGATGTCTCAAAATGTCCTCTTCTGGCTACTACACACGCCTTAACTCGCTTAGGGAAATCATTGACAATGGACGTTAGTTCCTTCATAGAGCATCCCAGGCTTTGGTAAGGCTGGCTTTTAAATGTCCAACGATGTGGTGACTTAGTACAGGCTTTGGACTCAAGAATGGACCAGACGCAGCAATCGATTGGATTCAGGTCAGAAGCGTTGGAAGGCCTCGAATTTATCTCGGGAAAAGCCTGCAACAGATTTTCAGCGTCCTTTTTGCTCCATGTGGTGGTACCCAATCTTGTTGAAATGTCCATTTGTTCTTACCAAAATATGTACGTGCCAATGTTGCTACAGAGTCCGTTAGAAGCTTCTGATATACTAATTGGTTAATTTTGACGCTTTTCCCAATGAATATTAAGGGGATTTTACCGGAAGCAGTAATTTCCGTGCCATCACCATCACCAAAACTGGATGATGCGTTTTTTCACAGTTTGAAATAAACTTTTAATTTTCTGTGTGATCTAAGGCACAAAAAGGGAATGCTAGATTTGGCAGAAATGAATGGGATTTCATGTTAATTTAAGTCATATTACGCCTGAATCTAGGCTGTTGTAAGGAAAATTGCAAGCATTGTTGTATGCCGTATGAAACATTACAAACAATTTAGTTATTTAAGCTTCATTTCGCTTGGAATAAAACGAGGGTAAATTTTACGCGCCTGTTAAAATTCAAAAAAAATTTCTGTGTGGCTATATTCATTAGTACACGACACTGAAGAAGTCTGCACATTGTAGACGAAATACGCGTATCTGTCAAGATAAGCAATAAAGGTAGTTGGAATTAAATGGAAATTACTAATCATTCTTCTTATTTTCTAGTTATATTCATACGGTTAGAGGAACTCTTCGACAAAAGCTGGCGATCATTTTGGGGCCTGTTCATAAACCACGTAGACTCATTTTGGAAAATCTCAGACCCTCCGCCCCTCCCCTCTCATAGACTTTTCTCCATACATTTTTTTGATATTTTGTATGGAGTGAATAGCCCCTTGGTGGGTGTGGTATTGTTCCAAAGTGAAAATTTTCTCATCGGTATATATAATTAGGGAAGGTCCATTAATTATGTCACGCAGTAAGGGGGGTGGGGGGGTTTGAGAAAACGTGACGATCCATACAAAAAAATTCGAAGGTTCATACAAAAAATGTGACAAAGGGGGAGGGGGGTTATAAAAAGTCATGTTTTGCGTGACGTAATTAATGGACGTTCCCTTATACGATAACGTTCATTACCGAACTCTTTCAACAAAATCTATGCTTTCCGGTACCGATTGTTTTTCATCCTGTCATTTGGAAAGTGGTTCTTTGAAAACTTTTAAGAACGTAATCCTCATGAAGAATAGTTCTTACTGATTTGGGGTCGATTATCAATTATTTCGCCATTTTTCGGATTGACCGTCAAGAATTTCAATTAATCGTTTGACGAAGTATACTTTGGTTCTGAAGGGTTCTCGCAGTTCTTTTTCTGTTACTTCCTGAACGATCCTCTAAATTTCCAAGCTAATTGTATTCACAGATAAAAAGAAACATTTAATTTTCTGCGTTATCTAATGCACAAAAAGGGAATGCAAGATTTGGCAGAAATGAATGGGACATTTCATGTAGATTTTATTTAGATAACGCCTGAATGTAGTCTGTTGTATGGAAGATTGCCAACACTGTTGTATGGCGTATGAAAGATTGCAAACAATTTCGTTGTTTACGCTTCCTTTGGCTTACAATTAAACGAATGGAAATTTTACACGCCTGTTAAAATTCATTATTTGTTTCTGTGTTGTTTTGTAGCAACTTTGTATTGGTATTTTCAATGTCCTAGCAATAAACACAGGAGGGTTTCCTTGCTTGTACAGCTCAATCACCGCACTTCGTAATGCATTTGGGTTCATTGTGACATTAAGCGAGAATGAATTCAAATGCAACTTTGTGCTTTTGTATGTAATAAGCCAAGGTAAAAAACGCCATAGGGGTGCTCATTTCAGCATCTGTCAAATCCGAACTATACTTTGAGAGAAAAAACACGGATAGTATTTCCTCACCCTGTACTGGATGGAACTACTTCCGCTCGAAACTGGCGGTACGTAGTAGTTTTGCACCCATCCGCGGTATTTTGATGTAATTGAACAATGCCACACCTCGTTCCATTGTTAGGATAAGTGATGTAAGTGGACTATAAATTTATCTTAAATACTACTAAAGGGTGAACACGAAATTATTGCAACACTTACAAGTGGCTGTAATTTCTTTCCGCTAGACAGAAATTAATCAAAGTTTGCCCAGTTCCTCTTTGATGTGTATTGTTTACATCCTGTGAATTGCATAGTCGTGTGATTTGTTGCGGCCAAGATGAAATTGAGTAAAGTGAAGACGCGTAGAAAAAAATGTACGCTCACATGGAAAATCAGAACTGTTCCATCGAACTTTGGGAAAAATGCTGCAAATCTGTAGTGCAACCGTCTCGAGTGTACTAAAAAGGTTCAACGACCAGTTGACTTTGGATCACAAGCCCGGATCAGGAGGGAAATCGAGAGTAGCATGTAGGAAGACGGAGGGAAAGGTTAAGGGTAGTTTCACCCGAAACCCCAACATTTCAGCACGTTCAGCAGCGTTCAGCAAAGTTCAAAACTACTATTTTAACTTCATGTCACTATTCCTGGGCCAGTTGTTGCTTCTACTAAACAACCTCCAATGATTGATTCAATGTATGAAAACTGAGTTTTTTACATGTTTATTACATTACATGCAAATTTGGTTTGTATCTGATAAATACATGATATTTTATAATAAATTAACTGTGTTGTAATAATTTCATGTTCGCCCTTTATCACAATCATACTAACTGGCGCAGAAAATGTTTCATTTTTCGTATTCGATACCAAACACAGTGCACTAAATATTCCGAATAATTTCCGGACATGCTTCTTGTTTAACTTTTTGAGCAATCGTGGTAATCTGTTAGTGGCGTGTACAGACAGTGATTCCGGACAATACAACTTTTCTAGCTAATTGCTTTCTCAATAAGCTTATTGCTTGCCCTCAACTTAGTGTTGCCCTTCCACAATTATTAATATTCGATGCCTTTTACGATTTCTGCAGTATGATGGTTGTGTGGCACGTACAATCATACGTTATGACGCAAGAATCGTAAAATGTTCCTTTACGAAAAATTCGTAGACCAAACAGGGTATCGAGTCTAGCATGACGTTGATGTGTAGCTGAACCTATACCGGATGAGCTATGGAAGGCGAAGTATTCATTATTGATGTTTCACTTCACTGAAAACGTGGGTCACGTACATTTTGGAAAAAAAGAAAAAAATAACTGCATGGTTCCAAAATCTAGTGGTGCAAATTTATAAAACTCAAATATAAAATATTAATAAGCCTTTCTTAGCATGCCTTATATAACACCCACGTAAATTCAAACACCGCGTATAAGCTACGACAAACCAAAATATGATGAAGCAATTTGAATGTATAAAGCTTGTCCACGTTAAATTTTGGACACCAAAATAATAGAAGCAAAAAAAATTTAAACATAATTCAACAAAACCGATTGTTCATTTCAGAATTATAGAGTTCTATCTACATAAGAAACAGTTGATTAAGATGTTAATCCTTCTTTCTGTACAATTCTTGAACTTTCTGTGGTACTCCCGCCATCTGGTTCCGTACGGTATCCTCAGATACGCCCGCCGTGACCATTCTCCATCTTCTCTTGAAATCATCGGTACCATTTGCTTTCTTCTTAGTTTCGAAGAGTTTCCGCTTAACTAGAGCCCAGTACTTCTCTATTGAGCGAAGTTCTGGACAGTTTTTGACCTCTTGTACCTTATACCATTCCAGGACGGATTTCCCATAGTGACAAGAGGCCAAATTGGGCCCAAACATAGCTGGAGCGTCGTGGCTTCTGATAAACGGTAGCAACCGCTTTTGCAGACATTCTTTCTCGTACACATCCTTATTGGTAGTGC
The DNA here is from genome assembly GCA_024533555.2 of Aedes koreicus. Taxonomy (NCBI): domain Eukaryota; kingdom Metazoa; phylum Arthropoda; class Insecta; order Diptera; family Culicidae; genus Aedes; species Aedes koreicus. Next base: position 80,237 of record JAHHFK020000067.1, read on the forward strand.
CGGTAGAGATGAATGTTTTAGATTTTCGACCGCAACTACATGTGGCCTGCCAAATCAAATACTTCTTCGGGAATTTGGACACCTTCTTTGTCTGGAAATGCTCAACAATGACTTTCCTTTGCATTGCGGTGTAAAAAGCCAGACCCGGAAGCTGTTCAAAGTCTTCGAGTATGTATGTTTCTTCGTCCATTATGATACAAGAAAATGTTTGCAAAAAAAATGTGTATAGTTCCTTAGCCCGACTTTTTGCAGTGAAATTTGCTTGTCATCGCAGTTGGGCACCTTTTTCACTTTGTACGCCTTCAGTCCTTGCCTCTGCTTCACTTTTTATACGTATGATTTTGACTTCCCAACTTTGCGAGCCACATTTCGCACAGAAAGATTCGGATTTTTCTCAATAATGGCTACCACCTTCTTGTCAATTTGTCGGGAGCATACTTTTCGATTTGTTCCACTTCCAACCTTCCGATCCACAGTCAAGCGCTGGTCAAAGACAAAACACGGTACTTTTCGGTAGTTTTAGTTTCTTGGCAAGATCGCGATAAATTAGATAAATTAGGATTTTGCTGTCGTTCGTACAAAATGCGTTTGTGCACTTCCGCTTAATTATACGTCATTTTACCGAACGTAACATGAATGTTAACATGTTGTACCACGAAATAAAGCGGAAAGCTGTCAGCTGTCATATAAGTGAAACGTTTCAGCTATCCGTGAAATAATTCCAAGTGTACACTGAATGAAAAGTGTCCGAAATTTAACTTTAAATCTAGAATCCGAAAACCGAATAGTCATATTTTTGTAACATGATATCTGCTAACAAAATTATCGAATTAAGAACTAAGAGAAGTCTCTAAAGGGATAATATGAGATTAAAGATTTCGTGAATTCTATGAATTTTTAAAATAAACATTACGAATAAAAAGTGAGATTCATTTAAAAATCACTTGAACCAATCTCACCAAAGTAAACCGTCGATTAAGCACATATTTCCTCATTGAAATATGATTCCAATGCGCATTAGACTAATGCAAATTTTGAAAAACTTGCTCCACAATGCATGAATCATTTAAATAAGGTCCTTATTTGCCTCCCAAAAATGTACACAATTAGTTTGAAACTGATTTCGCACAGACTATTTGAAGGTTGTATAGAAATATATATATGGGAAACTCTATTTAATGTTTGCATAACTCCACAAATTTACAATGTAAACCAATTATCAAAGAGTTAATTGAAAAACTTCTAAGATACAACTTTCCTGAACATAACCTTTCAAATAAATGTAGGATCAAAAGTTTTGAATCACTAAAGTCTCTAATGTCTTATGATTCAAGCAGCATGAGTATTTTTGGCACGTGAAAAGGAGCACAAGAAGCATGGCTATTATGATACAGTGCACAATATAACTAAGCAGCTGCCCAGCAAACACTTATATGAGTACAAAGTGGAGGTGAGGTACGATCACGTCACATGTAACAGTATCATATACAACTTCGTGTCGGCTGCGTGCTTGATCATGGCAGAAGATAATAATGCTTTCAGTAAATAACTTTTTCATTTGATTTTTTTCAATCTGAGACAATTTTCTGAGGAAATTACTCTTAAGAACAGTAATAGAGCTTTGTGCCAGAAGGTTTTGGTAAAAGGCTAGTAAACGATGAATGAAGTGTTGGCTTTACCCACAGTGATTTCCTTATACACTTACTTCAAATAATTTGTGCGAAGTCCGTCTCATACCAAATTAGTTCACATTTCAGCAGGACGATTAGGATGCAATTTTCACCAGGAGGCAATTGAAGCATTGTGGAGCGAAAATTATAAAATTTGAATCAGTCTAGTGTGCATTCAACCGTATCATTGCCCAAGAAGAGAAACTCAAGTATTGAGGTAGACGAAAAAAATATGCTCAAATCATCTCCACACATTTTTTGACTCGATGATTCCGAACTGGGGTTCCACCCAGGCAGCAACTACAAAACCCAACACAGCCCACACCGTGCAAGGCATTAAATATTCAATATGAGTAAATACATTTTTCACCCAAAAATATGACTCCGTCCGGAAAAACGTATCCCACGAATACGAGAAGAATGGAGAAAATCGAGTTTCAACGCATGTTGCTTCTTGATGTTTATTTTTATTTTCTTTTTTTATTCGCTACACCTTGAGCCAGAAGGTGCATGTACTAATACCCTGTTTGCATGAGAGCTATTACAGAACTGCCATCCGCTTTACTAACCAGAGCCAATTTCAGTTGTTCCTGAAATCGACCTGTTGGTAGATGCCGGTTTAGTAATGTGAACATGGTATTGCTAAGGATTTTATTCACGCTATCCTTATTTTCTTCCACCTTCCAGATCTTCGGGCCAACTAATAAAATCTTGCGAGCAAGGTACGGGAATCACTTGGTTTGTTTTGAGAAGGGTAAGTGGAGGGAAAATTTATTCATGCGCAGGGTGCTTTGTGCGAATACTCTATGTGATTCAATGCGTACGGAACTACGCTAAAGGAATTGACACCACATTGGTTGTCGTTGTGGTACAGGATCTCGGGTACCATGAGATGTTAAATATTACGATTATATTAGGGTATCGTAGGTTTCCTGCGGACCGATTACTAATGAAGTTATATTCAATTTAAGCTCATTTCAAATAAAATTATTTGTTCATTCAGAAGGTTTGATGTGGTTTCTAAACATTTCCGTGTGTAATTATCCTTTTTATTGGATTTTCATGTCCAGTTTACGAATTTCACGTCAACTCATCCAGTGTTTGGCAGCACCCTCTCAGAATCCAATGAAACTTTGTGGGTGTGTAAACTATGTTTTTTCAAGCAACTTTGCATACTTTGTTTTTTCAAAATTTATCTAGACTGTCACTTGAAAAGTGCTTAAGTTTTTTGATCGATTTTTTTTTAAATCAGCATAACTCAAAAACGAAAAGACTTACAAATGAGTGATGTATGCGTGACTTTTAGAAAATTGTATGAACTTTAAAAAAAATCTTTTTGTAAAATAGATTCTCACGCGCTAAAAAAAATATTTTAAAATTTAAAGTCAATTTGCAAAATATGGCTATCTTAGAATTGGACGACATTTTTTTTCTAAATAAAGGCAATAAAATTGTCTAAAAGTTCACCATACAGTGAAAGATAGGCACTTTTAAGGAAAAAAAGTTTTAGTTACAACAAATTTTTCATGTCCTATTTTTACCGTGTATCGCACCAACTCTGTCTTATAATTCGGTCCTTAAACCTCACAGAAGCCAATTAAATTTAATTATAATGACAATTTGGATTTTTTAAGGGTCTTTGAATGTTTGAAAAATCAAGGCTACCATTTGGAAAGGGCTTATTTATAAATTATTATTTTTTTAAACTTTAGTGATAATACAATTAAATCAGGTGGTTGATCCTGTTTATTACCAAAACTTTGAAGTATATTACAAGAAAGACGATAAATTTGAAAACAAAAGCTGTATCATAATATCTGAAGTATTGACCCATGACTCAATAGCAGTTCAGTTGCTTATATCAAAATTGCAAGATTTCATGGAACAAAATTCAATATATTGCTGCAACGTCTCATGTGAAAGTTCCATGTGATGCTATTGGTGATACTCTCAAGCGAATGGCAAAGAGAGCAAGCCTTGCTCAAGATTTTGGAAACACAATCAAAACTCCTTGGGAACTATATGACTGGGCAGTTGAACAGACAAATAAAAGTAGTACAAAACTGAATTTCTGCTTCATATCAGCTGAAAATTATGCAAAAATGTCAGAAGAACTTGAGGAGTTATATAGCCACGTAAAGACAATATCTGATGCACAGGTTCATTGCTTTGTACCTATTTCAGCTGAAAGGTTTTCAGATTCAAAGGATAATCCAAAGAAATTTACTTTTTTTGTGAAAGATTTATAAATTAAATATATAAGCTATGTTAATTACTACTACTTGAAAATGTACATATCAAAAATAAATAAAACAAAACCATTACCAAGCAAAACCTATGAGGTTTCATTGACATAGACAGTATTAAGAAAATTCATATAACGTCATCTTTGAATCGTCTTTAAATGGATTTGCATCAAGTCTTATCAAATAAGAATTTTCTAATTTGATAAGACTTGATGCATATCCATTTAAAGACGATTCAAATATGACGTCCGCTATTTTTTTAAATTTATCAGCCGCCCTCTATCACAATTTTTCCCATACCCTTTACACGTACTGTAACAAATCTTGACCTTCTTTCCAGCTCCCTCCCCCGCCCCCAAAGATATACGAAGCCATATTTGAATCGCCCCTAAAAATAGAAATATCCGAACAAGCAGATGAAATACTTTTACTTAAACGTACATGTTTGGTTCAGTTTTACTGACTTAAAGGGAAATATAATGTTTATGACCTTTTTCAAATGTTAGTCTAGATGATTGTTGTTTTTTGCAAAGATATTCAATACATTCAATTGTTTATGACTGCTAAATTTAATTGGATTCTATAGGGGTGTTGAATACCATCACTAGACGAGATTGGGGGATACACGGTAAACATCCCAAGTAACAATTTAAGTTTTATTCTAGCCGTATAGCATTCCTCCCGGCTGTGTTGATAAAACTACATTCAAACCTGTTTTGTCTACCAACACCTCCTCTATGCTTCTTTCAAGAAAAAATTTGTACAAAGTGGCCCACTCTATAGACGGTTGTGAAAACAATTTAATAAAACCTTTATAAGACCATAAAGATTTTGAAAATATTCTAGTGATAGATGCTATGACCACTTGAGAACCTTCATAAAACCTATTGGCTGCATTGAAAACCAGCATGCGGCCAAATGGCCACAGCTGTCAAACTTAACTGTGATATCGTGGTTGGTTTTTGTTGTTCTGCTTTGTTCGATTCTCTGCTCTTCTGATTAATTTAGCAGTAAATAATATCTAAGAAAACAAGTCTGCGGGAAATTTTGTTTCATTGCAAAACATCCAAAACAAATTCAGTTTGTTTACAGCGTAGCATGCTCCAAATCAGATGCGCATTGAATTTTATGGTGAATATTGGCACGATAAGAGCCAAAAATTAATGCGCCTCGGAAATTATGCGCTTTTACAACAACCAACCAAAAATAAAAACAAATATATTCGATGAATTAAACATGAATTTCTTGAAAATTGATGAAATTCAATAAAGTTATCTAAAAGAATGTAGAAATTGCTCTCCGATATACAGTTCATTTGCATCACATTTAAAATTTGGTGCATTTATTTCTCCACATTTCTATTATTTCTAATATTTCAATATGGCGATTGGAAAAAAAAAATCACAATCCTGCCATAAAGCCAAGTTATCTTCGCAATGACTACTTTAAAACTATTTGGTTCTTTGGTGGCTTTCCTCAATGCCAATTTGCCGCCTCATGCATTTACTGGAGGCATAATGGTTTTAAAATGCTTTTTCAACTGACCATAATAAGATAATATGAATGAGTCCTAAAACGGCATTTCAAAACGGCATATTATGATTTCATAAAGTCGAAATAAAACCTTTGATAGGAGTAAAAGAAATTTGAGAAAACGAGGTTTTAAGATCTCATTAACCTCTCATAAACCTGACTAAAATATGAAACCTATTGGCACCTCTTGGTGTCATAATAAAACCAAATTGATTTCTAGTGGCTTTGATAAAACCTTAATAAAACTTAATAAAGCTGGATGGTTTTGGAAATGTTACTTGGGATAGGAAATGAAAAAAGTGTTGTTAGAAAAACATTTTTTCCTTAAAAGTGCTCATCTTGCAATGTATCGCGAACTTTTAGACAATTATATTGACTTTATTGAGCAAAAATTTCGTCCAATTCTAAGACAGCCATTTTTTGCAAATTGACTTTAAATTTTAAAATATATTTTTTTTAGCGTGTAAGAATGGATTTTACAATTTTTACAATGTTATTCATAAAATTTTAAACGATTTTCTAGAAGTCACTCATACATCACTTTTCGTTTTTGAGTTATGTTCATTTAAAAAAAAAATCGATCAAAAAACTTAAGCCCTTTTCAAGTGGCAGTCTAGATAAATTTTGAAAAAACAAAGTATGTAAAGTTGCTTGAAAAGACATAGTCTACACACCCACAAAGTTTCATTGGATTCTGAGAGGGTGCTGCCAATCACAAAAACGAGTTAGCGTGAAATTCATCTATTTAAAAAACAAAACTAGCGTCACTTTAGTACCCACCTAACGAAAGCTTAGTCTCTCTTCTATAATTAAAGGCAAATATTGAAATATTCCGTAGGGGTTCCATAGGATCTTTGTTTTTTTTATTTTTGAACATTGCATGTTGAATTTATCTTTTGTCATTTTATATTTATGGATAATACAGTACCTATTTTGAAATTATCTCCGGTTTAAGGGTGACTAGGTGGTCTAGGCGGCCAAAGGTCACCGACTTGGTCGGTGTTGGTCAAGATATATATTAAAAAAAAACTGCTTTAAAATAAGATTCGTCTAGTTACTCGATTATCCTAGTTTGGTTGCTTTGACATTATCAGCTATATTCTTCTACAGGGTTCTTCGAAATGCTTAAAACAAAGTCTGTAGTGACAGCCGTTCTTACTATACAAAAATATCGATTTTGGTGTGTTATTATAGTCCATTTTAGGAGTTGATAGGAGTTTAGGATAAAATGCTGAACAAAATAGTTATTTTTGCTAATATCGATGTTCTTTCATGTACTAGGCCAAGGCTTCTTGTTAACAATTTGAAAGTAAAGCCTGTCCACGTGTAATTTCGGACACTTTTCTTTCAGTGTAAATTTTGAATTATTTCACGGATCACTCAAACGTTTCAACTATATGACAGCTGAAACTCTCCACTTTATTTCGTTGTACAACATGTTTACATTCTTGTTACATTCAGTAAAATGGCGTTGCATCAAGTTGCCATCAGTTGCCATTATTGAAATAATCCCAATTTTTCTGTGGAAAATGTGGCTCGCTAAGTTGGGAAGTCAAAATCATACGTACAAAAGGTGAAGCTGAGGCAAGGACTGAAGGCGTACTAAGTGAAAAAGGTGGCCAACCATGATGAAAAGCAAAATTTTACTGCAAATAGTCATGCTAAGGAGCTTTACCGAATTTTTTTGCAAAGATTTTCTTGTATCATAATGGACAACGAAACATACGTACTCGAAGATTTTAAACACCGCAATGCAAATGAACGCCATTGCCGAGCACTTCCAGAAAAAGAAGGTGTACAAATTCCCGAAGAAATATTTGATTTGGCAGGCCATAGTAGTTGTGGTCGAAAATCTAAAACTTTCGTCTTTACCGGCTCTATCAATAAGGATGTGTACGAGAAAGAATGTCTACAAAAGCGGTTGCTACCGTTTATCAGAAGCCACGATTCTCCAGCTATGTTTGGGCCTGATTTGGCCACTTGTCACTATGCGAAATCCGTCCTGGAATGGTATAAGGTACAAGAGGTCAAATACGTGCCTTAAACAGCCAATTCACCAAACTGTCCAGGACTTCGCCCAATAGAGAAACACTGGGCTTTAGTTAAGCAGAACCTCTTCGAAACTAAGAGGAAAGCAAATGGTACCGATGATACCGTACGGAACTTGATGGCGGGAGTACCACAGAAAGTTCAAGAATTTACAAAAAGAGGGATTAACATCTTAATTCACTGTTTTTAATGTAGATATAATTCTATTATTGTGAAATAAACTATCGGTTTTGTTGATATATGTGTAAATTTTTTTTGCTGCTATTATTCTGGTGTCCACAATTTAACATGGACAGGCTTTATTCAAACTGAAATTGTTTGGAGATTTTTGGTTTTTGCTGGACTGTTAATCGAAGCCGTATTTCACTAGAATTTAGAACCAACCAGATAATATTTGCGCACGTGATGGTCTGTATCCCTTATTACGAATTAGTTCATATATGTTAACAATTTGTTATTAATAAAAACAATTTCTATTCTGCAAAACCGCATTACTATCACGGAGGTAAGGTGTTTTCCAAAGGAAAAAGTTAAAACTATGAATTTATATTACGCATATAGTTGACACGAACATTAATATAGTTTTCCGGAATATACTGTGACTGCTTGTTTATCTCATTCAAGACTGGTTGAATTGCTAATTAAAGGGTGAGTTGATAATTATTGCGACACTTTCAAATTTGCGTAACTTTTTGACGTAGGACTACGTTTGTGTTTTAGATATGTGTTTTAGGGTACACATTCAAATTGCGAAAATTTGGAGCGTCATGAAGAGCGGTCAAGTTTTAAGCTTTAATTACTAAGTCATTTCACGATCGATTTCCAAAATGTTTACAACATTTGGTTAAGACATTTTCTACGCTTTGATTCCAATTTTTAAATCTATTGATTTTTAACATGCAACTAATAAAATTAACGCAAATATGAGGTGATGTCTTATAATGTCGATTTTTCATAGTAAATTTACCAAATACACAGTACTTTCATATTTAAGTAACGAAAGTCTCGTAGGCAGCCATGAATGTTATATAAGGGGTACACCTTCGGATTTTGATTTAGTTTTTGGGCGGTCGTGGAGCTGTACAGAGTAGGATCTGCAGTTGGATCATAGTTGGCGGCAGCACTGGCGAGCAGTCGTTGCCCAGAGAGGGGTTGGTGCAGTTGGCTATTGTTGCCGATGCTCCCGACAACCTCGCTGAGAGAAACAGGCTGCTGAAGCCTACTAGTTGGCAGGAAACAGCCACTCGTGACAACGAGACAAGAATCAATTATCCCACGTCACCTGCAGATGGCCACCCGCAACGATGAGTAACTGAACCAAGAATACCAAGAAGAAAGCCCAAGTTCAATCGCGAACCATGTTTCTCCCCCGTCAACTAAATCCGTCCTTTTCAGGGCGAACCAAATCAATTTGTCAATTAAAGAGTTTGTTTGAATTTTTCTCTTGTGCTGTTTGAAATTTCCATTACCCAACTGAACATGGCATTGCTTTAAACGCCGCGTCCCGGAGTAAATGGCAAAGCGCGTTGAACAACCAACGAACCAACAGATCCATAACTATCTTCTACGCGTTAAAGATAGTGGCCCTCTCAACCATCGTAGAAAATACAACCGGGGCCGTATCATCATTAAGAGCCACCAAATGCTTTCTAAAGAGTGTACAATAGAATTATCTTGGCCCTTTTCAGGGCCACCAAATGCTTTCTTAAGAGTTTACAATAGAATATTCTTACATATTTACTTCTTAAAGCGGGCCGAACGTTCCATTTGCACTTTTTTTTACCTAGACGTCTATCGGAAATTATAGACTTTGAATTCTCAAACAAACCACAACCATCTACAATGCAATAAGGATAATGATCTCCAGGTGGTCGATCATATCAACAGGATGTGCTCTTATGGTGCATTCTCGCTCCACCATCTCGGAAGGCAAACAGTTCCAGTAGCAAAGTTCAGAAAAAGAAAACGTATAGTACCACATCTACCGGGTGCTGAAACTTTTTAACCCGATACTGTCGTTTCTTCCAAAGCGATAAGCATTATGAACAGCTTCGTCTATGATATTTCCAAGCGGATTGAAAGCGTAGCTTCCCGACTGACTTAAATCAATTGGTGGATGGCCCTGACGTCTCTGGAAAGTGTATGGGATTTAGATTGCTGCGTCGTCCTATGTCACCTTTGCGTACAACCTTATTGGGTTGTACCTCGTAGTTTTTCTTACTTGACCAATATTAACCAAATTTTGGCTAGTTTAATTTAAGAGTGTCTTGTTTTCATCCGCTCAGTTGTGCAGTTGTGTGCAGTGAGATTCCGGTCAAGATTGAAGAAAGTCAGCAAAACGTTCGCGAAACCATTTCGTTCACAAAACGGCAATATCGTGGGTGGTGGCCTTTGGAAAACTGATGAATATACAGTGGACCACAATTCAGGAAACAACGCCAAAAAAAAAACCAGAAAACGCTGATTTTTCATTTCAAGCGGAATCCGAACAATTTGACGCAGGGCTTGACCAAAAAACTTGATTTTTCGCAAAATTTTATTCAGAGGGTCAAGAGACGATCCGGACTGAAAGCGTACTTATCTATTTAGTTTTTTATTAGACGTCAAACAACAGTAGACTGTTTTGTTAGATATATAATTCTTACATTGATACATTTTCTTCTTCTTTAGCATTTCAAGCTTATTGCTTTCACAATTAGCTTATTGCTTGCTCTCAACTTAGTGTTCTAAATGCACTTTCACAGTTATTAATTAAGAGCTTTCGATGCCAGGTACCATTTTTGCATAAGGATGATTGTGTGGCAAGAACAATCATTCGCTATGCCCAGGAAGTCGAGAAATTTTCCTTAACGAAAAATTCCTAGACCAGACCGGGGATCGAACCCAGCCACGTCCAGCATGGTGTTGCTTTGTAATTGCGCCTTTACCGTCTGAGCTAAGGGAGGACCCGATGGATACATGGATACATCCTCATACTAAAATTAAATGCCTATGTTGTATTACTTGTATTTTATAACAAGGTGCAGACTTTCCCAAATCGGGACAAACACCAACAGAGCACCACAAAGTGGATTTCAAGCAGTTGCAGGGACAGGAATATTTCACGGGTATGGACAAGTTTACTGTGACTGACTGTTTCAAATGGAAGAAGCTATACCTAATTTGATAGTCTTTATGCATTTGTGACAAACGGCTAAAACTAAATGCATCACTAACGGTGAAATTTCCAAAACTTAGTGCCTCCAAAAACGTCAGATTGTACGATCTGTACCGTTTTTATTTTTGGCCCGATTCAGCTTTATGCAACTACTCCAAAACCGTGCAGGAGTAGTATGTGGCTAATTCTGTGGAATTTGGACCAAAAGACATGAACCCAAAAAACTGTACTGAACTCCGTTCGATCGAAACATACCCAAGCAGCACAAAACGGTCAAAAAAAGTTGCAACAACTTCATTGTGACTTAATTGCGTTTGCACCAAGTGTACATTTTTTTTTTTTTTCAGTATGAGAATCATTAATTTATAGAATCCTCAACATCGTGGAATTCGTTCGCGGAACCAGTTAGAGCAGCCAGTGTACAAACACTGTCTGGTTTACATCGAGCCATGCCATCGTTTTTCTGAAAATTAATTGTTCTTATAACATGTTTCCCAGCAGTTTACATGCATAAAATTGTTATTCACTCTTACTTCGAGACGGCCGCGAGTAATCGGTTCTTCCCCTTTTGAAATTTATTGTTAAGATCATTTATGTATATTAAAATTGAAAACTTGGCTCTGTAAATTCAATTGAACTAAATTGTACAAAGAAATTCACTTGTTAAAAGAACTCAAGTGGGAATTTTGAGAGAAATATAACATTTTGCTCCTCGGTTGAGCCAATCCGCTGATTTAACATTCTCCACTGGCTGGGACAACCGACTGCATAATCAGCCACTTTCTAGCAACAGCCAACTAAACCATTGCCAAAACTATCCAGCTTTATTAAGTATTATTAAAGTTTTATGGTAGCCACTAGAAATCGATTTGGTTTCATTATGGCACCAACAGGTGCCAATAGGTTTCATATTTAAGTCAGGTTTATGAGAACCTTCACAGCTTGTTCACAACGATCTTGAAACCTTGTTTTCTCAAATTCCTTTTACTCCTATCAAAGCTTTAATTTCGACTTTATGAAATCATAAAATGCTGTTCTAAAATGCCGATTTAGGACTTGTTCAAATTATCATATTATGGTCAATGTTTTCGCATCTTAGCCTTTCTTACCCCCCTTTAAGGTTGAAGAAGTCGTAATTAATTTGGGCAATGATGATGATTGTCTGCTTCTTTTTCTTCTTCTTCGTGTCAAAATTTCTTTTTAGCCATTTCCGGTAATATATCATGGCTTGCATTTTTCTGAGCACGTTCACTGAGTAGAATTGTTTATTTCTCACTTTTTAAAACACATTTTATCAAACAATACATTATGAATTCACTTTAATCTGGTAGTTTTTAAAAACCTGGTTCGCTAACACAATACACCAACACAAACTCGCCATTTGCTTCTCAAACTAACACTATTACAAGGACCCATCACTTAATTTTTCCATAAATCATTCTGGTTGATTTCCACATTTTCACAGCTTTTAAAGTGATTCACAGCTCTTGTGCTGGATTTTTCTTCATAAGAAAATTCACTTTTTGTTCCTTCAAGCACATTTAAATGAGAAAACTGCTTCCGAAATTTCCAAACGAGAAACAAGCCAGGCCACTGTATTGTCAATGTAGCAGAACAGCGCAACTCGTAAAATCACTCGCGCCCCAAGTAAAAATTCACAATCCATTTGAGCGCATTGCAACTTCGAGATTCTCAACAATATAAGCCACACTTTAGACATCACACACACTACGCTTCAAGCGAGCCAAAGAATCATCGATCATCGACAGTTGCCAGATTTATATCTTGATATTTTTAACTGATGGGTTTTGGCATGTCCAAAAACTGAGATACATCTGTACAAAACATGTTGTTTCAGATGTTTTTCGATGTCTTATGATATATTTATTAAGTTGGAAGCAAAATACTCGCTAATTTGCTATATAACATAACTACCATGAGCAACAATTTTGAAAGAAATAATATTCTTCCCTTAGTTGGCAACTATGCTCGTCAGCTGATATTTTCGCTCCGCCCAGTTTCCTCCTATCAATTTGTAAACAATCTTTGCACAGACCGTGCGTAACTTTGTCAATAATTGAAATGAATTGCGGTGAGTAGTAATGCCGCAGAAAAGGAAAGCACAACGGGCGGCGTTAATTCGCGAAGCAACGAAGCGGTTTGCGCAGGAACAGTTGAGCGGGACTGATCAGGAAGAATTTTTATCGCTGGATCGATATTTGACTCTCATCGACGGATCAAAGTGTTCTGTTTGTCGAAGATCCAGTGAGTAGTCATTGTTATTAAGAACGTGAAGATGAAAATGTTAAACGGAAATGTTCACCATTATCAACTGGGGAATTATTTAGCGAACAAATTTTCAAATGTTTTTCTACCGTTGAATCTGATGAGTGGAAAAATTGTTGTTATTTGAATGTAAATTTCATCTCGTCAGACTTTTCCGGTGAAACGGAATACGATCATCGACTACCGGTGATGGAATCCACCGTCGAAACGAGCCAGTATTTTAAGGATCAGTGCATTTCAGATCTCACAAATACTTAGTAATACTGAAGAGTCACCCACAATAGATACATTTGCGTTTCGTTGACGTAAATTTGACAGAAAACCTATGGGAAAACTGTCAAATTCACGCAAACGCACCCGCAACGTATAAATTGTGGGCCAGCCATGAGTCAGTATGCCCTTTCAATGACGATCATTGACACTGTAACCTGCCCTTTCAATTTGTTTACATTTGGTCCATTCTCTTCTTGCACTAATTATGCGATTAAATGAAAATTAAAACATAGAGTGTGAATTATCAACGTGTTTCCATATGATTAAATAGTATGAATAAATATATTCAGTTTTAGTAAAAAAATTTGTGAAAGCTCTACCATCAGCAAGATGAAAAAAAAAAATGATCATGGTAACCACACTTTCGTTCGTCCACATCGCGATGCATCGATGAGACTCGATAGAGACACTAACGAAGCGATGGTAACTTCCCATAGCAGTGGAATAATCTGAAAAACGATTTGATCAGGATTCTATTATTGTTTGTGATCATCAAGCTCCTGTATGAAGGGCCAAAAACGCTTGTGCGGACCCGTAAGCAGAGACACTTACGCGAAACCCGCGAATATAGGGAAGATATATCTCCTTCCAAAAGCAAGTTCACACAGACAGCACTAGAATCGAGCCCTCGAATGACAGAATAAACCCAATAGATGGGGTCGAAGAGCCCGCCCTCGTTCCGCGAAATGTTAACTATAGGGAGGAGGCAGTCCCATGCTCCCTATCCAAGTCGTTTCACTTGGGTGCCCTGATGGTCCCTCCCTTTCCCCGTTATATGTTATTTAATATTTAGTATATTTTGTTCACGAAAAATTAGGATATCATTATAGACGAGAATGCTAATATATTCAAATTTTAAACTTAAATGATGCATCCAATGGATTGTTACTGAAAAATAAATAAAAATTAGAAATGTATGAATATCCTTCTAGTTCCGGAAAAGCTGAAAACAGAATAGATCATTCCAAATATCTGAGATAAAATTTCAATAAAAGATATTATTTTATAAGACATGTTGTAATATTTTTCTTTATACTGTTCTAGTAACATTTCAAAGATAGCAATTGGAGTGAACGATGAGTCCGGTTTGATGATTTCTGAAATAATGGCTTATCTTACCATAATACCACTAAACACAATATTAAAATATAATCCTACATTGCTTATAAGCACATGCCAGTCTTTTATGAATATAGTAGTTGAAGTTTAGAAGTCTAATTTTAAATTAAATGTTATGCTGAAATGCAGAAAAACAAATAGAGCCTTTGATGCCTGTCATGTTGCTCTAGGTTCTTACATGGTTTTGGGATGCAAAGATGATTCTAAAGCGTTATAATACATAGCATTTCAAGCTTATTGCCTTCACAAATTGCTTATTGCCTGCTCTCAACTCAGTGTTCCAAATGCACTTCCACAGTTATTAATTGAGAGCTTTCGATGCCGATGATCCTAATGCGTGCTGAAATTATTAATAAATTTAAAATGGAAAATATGCAATATGACTTAAGGTACATGATGTTCAGTCGCACCCCCTCACTTCGCTATTGTCAGATTGACAACATTGCCCAGGCTACGCCAACCAGCGTCTCCATGTTTCAGCTGGCAGTCTTTTGTGATCATATGACTCGTGGAGGCGTGAGGTAGGAACTTGTGAGGACGAGAGGTCGGTCGCACCCTCCTTCGAAGTTGTCAACTCACCATTTGAAACCCACAACGCCAAAAACATATTTTGTCCTAAAACTCATGACAGTTCTTCTTCTTCAACTGTTAGAACAACAATAAGAGCAATGACCCGCTACCAAAGATGAAGCAATAGATTTTTGAATCTGAAGACTCAACGGTTGTTTTTGCATCGTTGAATTCGGCTAGACTTAACTCATGCGCGCTAACTTAAAATAACACATTAGTTTTGAGGATTTGAGTTTTTCAGAACACTGGGTAAAATTTAATCTATCTTGGTTGATAATATTTTTCTGTGCAACATAACCGAATACTTTCTTGTTAGCACACTACCAGATTCTCTGCCTACACGAAACGTCAGAAAGAAAAGGACCGTTTAAATATTATGTTCCT
The DNA here is from genome assembly GCA_024533555.2 of Aedes koreicus. Classification (NCBI taxonomy): domain Eukaryota; kingdom Metazoa; phylum Arthropoda; class Insecta; order Diptera; family Culicidae; genus Aedes; species Aedes koreicus. The sequence continues at coordinate 95,524 of JAHHFK020000067.1, forward strand.
ATTATTGCTTATGACCCGTCAAATGAGGCTATAATTAAATAGGTATATTTTATAAAGGACCATCCGGTCGTAGACTATCCTCTATGGTATTAATATAAACGATATACGACGAGTCCTACGATTTAGTGATATTTATCTTTTTGCTGATGTTTCTGTGTTATTCATTTTAGCTTAAAGCTTCAAATTTAACAATTGAATGCAGATTTACGTTCTGAAAGTAGATGGTTGAAGTACAAACAACTGAAATTGAGTACAAGTTAAACTACGCTCTTAGTAGTTTCGCGGACTGGAGTAATTGAAGACGTCAATGTTAAAATTGATGATGAGCTTCAAACGGTGAGTTGACAACTTCGAGGGAGGGTGCGACCGACCTCTGGTCCTCTTATGTTCCTCACGCCTCCACGTGTCATATGATCACAAAAGACTGCCAGCTGAAACATGGAGACGCTGGGTGGCGTAGCCTGTAAATCATATCATATAATTTTCCATTCTCATATCAATTAATAGTTTCAGCAGGCTTTGGGATCATCTCTGCATTCCAAAACTTTATTTATCTCAAGAGCCTGGAGCAACATGACATGGATGAAAGGCTTAATTTGTTTTTCAGCATTTCAGCATAACATTTACTTTAAATTTGCACTCATGAACATTAACTACTATATTCATAAAAGACTGGCATGCGCTTATAAGCAGTATAGGATTAAAGTTTAATATTGTGCTTAGTGGTATTATGATTAGTTAAGCCATTTATTTCAGAAACCATCACACTGGGCTCTTCGATCACTCCAATTGCTATCTTTGGAATGTTATAAGAACAGTATAAGGAAATAATATTACAACATGTCTTATAAAATAATATCTCTCATTGAAATTATATGTTTGATATTTGGAATGATCTTTTCTGTTTTCAGCTTTTCCAGGACTAGTAGAATATTAATACATATCTCATTATATTTTTTTCAGTAACAATCCAATGGATGTCATATATGTTTTGTACATACGCATATAATGTTCTCGTATTGACTTTCTGTAGCCACTTTGTGTCTTAAAATTCCATGTACATCATTCAAGTTGGAAATTATTATAAATAGCATTTTTGTCTTCTTTACAAGGACTTATTTTCCTCACATAAAAAATTAAGATATCAATTTTTTATGTGAGGAAAATAAGTCCTTGTAAAGAACGAGCAAAGTATATGTATTTCAGCTTTGATTCCTTTCATATTGGATCAGCTTATACAAGAAGTTATGATAAAAAGTTTTATTTTTTGAATATATGATACAACATAGAGACTGGTATGCTTTCATGGTAAGTTATTTAAATTTTAAACAACTATTTTACCAGGAGCAGTAGAAATTTGCAATATCTCAGTACATTCACTAGTACAAATGAAAATTAATTGTAGCCGTGAAATTTCGTACAATTTGTATCTTGAATTTTTTTAAAAATCATCATTTATGCTAAAAATTTCCACTGTTCCTATAACAACTATATAACTGGGATTGGGGGGGTAGCCTAAGGCAGTCGAAGGATTTGTTGACTGGACAAGGGTTCGTGGATGGCCCAGTCCCTTGTCATATGAAGACACGTGGCCTTCCTCCCGTGGTCTTCCGAAGGTCCTCATTGAGATCGACTGGCCCTGCTACAACAAGCCATCATGTAGGCTATTTTCTCGGGGCAACCTCCTGAGGATAGTCCTGCAGGCATCCTTGCACTGATGAAGGTTAAAAGTTGAATCTCTCATTGACGATGTCATCAAGAAAATAGTCAAAAAGTACGATATTGCCGATTGAAAACCGTTTGCAGTATTGCTAGTAAAATATCATTGTACTTATTAATCACCTTTCCGCACATTCAATTTTGCCCTTCCATTTTATTTTTAGCAAATCTAACACAAAAATTGAGATTACAGCGTTTTCAAAATAAAATAATGTGATTTTGAGATGTATTCGGTTTACTTCCTCCTCTTTCTTGTTAGATGCTCTTAAGTGGCTATTGATAGAGCAGACAGTTATGTATTTGACAATGGTGTTCATGAAAATGTGTTTGTGAAAATGTGCAGGCCTTGAAATGTATAATAATTGTCATGAGGCACAAATAATTTTCATCTCGATATATTATATAGTAAAAGAAATTTAAAAAGTACCTATCTTCTTTAAGAAGTCTACAAAAGGTTGCAACACGCAGATGACTGTTATGTATATTTTAAACAAAGCCTATGATGTTTGAGGGTTTCAATGGACTAGTGAGTCTTCTGGATGAATGTCAGAAATATCATGAAAATGCGGTTGTTGTCCATAGTTTTTCAACTTTCGTTGTGGGATTTCCAATACTGGCAATGTTACTATGCTCACCAACATTTGTCATTGAAATCAACGATATTTTTAAAATTTATCATATTGCTGTATAGTGATGAAAAGTGATCTAGGAATTTATATAAATAAATGTAATCAGATTGTTATTCTTTTTGTTTGCAAATCTGACGAAAATTTAAAAATAAATCGTCCAGCTCAAACCTTTGTGGGAGCATGTGGCCAAATCATCATATTTTTATTGGAAAAAACATTGGGCCTTTGCAAAAAGGAAACTTTTAGTTTTCAAAACCAGAAACATACAGAAGACATGCAAATTGAAGAAAAGAATCAGGATAGGCGTCTTTTATCCTAAGGCCCACATTTGAGCCATTTATATTAATTGGTACATATGCCGAATAAACCCCGTAACCCTATAAACCGGTTGCTTTGCTTTTTTGAAAACAGCAGCCTCGGTTTTTTCATTCTATTTATTGCCTTGTTTCTGGTTAAATATCCACACAGGGGTTCAATTTTATTGCCGAAAATTTGATATTTTTGTGTGTGCTCGGAATCACCAAAACTTCCCTCATAAAAGATAAAATCTTGCCCAGAGATGATGGGACTTCGAAGGAACGTAAAAAAAACAACTTAATATTGATGTGATTAATTTTCTTGACACTAATTTGGGGCCCAACAAACCAACGAATTCAAACGAATCAAATCAAAAGAGCATAAAAATTTCATTACCCTCAAATTTCCTGCCAGATGGCTTTACTACTGCTCTCACCTTTGGTTGAACTTTTATTGCTCTGTAGGTACAAAACTCAATTTACGGAATTTCCTGTAAAACCAACACTCTGCGTTTGGAACGAGAGGTCCAGTAGACAAGTTGAGCGTCGCTGGGATATTTCATCATCAGAATGCGTTGTAGAGTGGCTGGCAGAGGAAACGGAAATTGTTATTATCATCGGCGAACCCATCGAGAGGAGAGAAGGCATGGGTTGAATTTGAAAAACTGTGCGAACACAATCATCAGTTACAAAAGTAGGAAAAAAAAACAAGTTAGGGTTGAATACTGCAAATTTAATAACTTCATATGCAATTGACAAGCCTGGTGTAACATGTTTTGAAAACTAAAGGTTATCACGACAAGCGTTCATGGAAAACAGTTTGACTTTTTCCTACACAAAAGGGCTAGGCGGAAGACAATCAATCCTAATTTTGTAGTAGTCTATTGAGCTATCCATTGATTAGGCCTGAAAATGCTTCAAACGATGGTAGAAACTATCTTTATCAACAACAGGTTGAATAGGTGATCCACCAATTTTTGGACCGTCTCATGTTTGACAATCTTTCCTTCAATAGGGCAATGCTTATTCAACGGGTGTTCATAATTTTCATCAATTTGTACAGTTTAGCCGTCAAGTAAGTATCTATTGAAAAACAATTGGTAAACTTTTCGTTTTTAGCTAAAACTTTTCATGAAGTTCACAGTATATTTTTAGTTTCTCAGATTTTTTATCAGCTTTCTTGATAAACAGCATTGTGTTTCAAATAATGAATGAACGATCGGTAATTTTCTACTCACGCGAAGTTTTGGATTAATTACATAAATGCATATACTTACAATTTTATCGTTTCTTTTTGCTTTTTCTTTACAATCGTTTTTGTTGAAAATTAAACGGATAACGACGCAAGAAAAAAAAAATAACAATAAGTTAAATCAACCACCAGAACCATTGAAATCATTGTTTTACGGTGACTTACCAGAATTAATACATTTCTTGACGTATGCCCGCAAATACAACGGTTGTTTTCAAATGGCATCATTCTGTGCAAATATTGTTGAATAACGTGGATTTAATCCGACATTCAAGGTTATTTCATCTTAGTATAGCCTTTAATTAGATTTCTTTGCACCAACGGTACTAACCCATTTAGACCTTGCCACCACTATACAGATTCAAGGGCAAATTCAGCATCGAACCGAATCGTTGTTGCCGCCAGTGAATGAAGAACACAAATTTCTTCAAGTTTATTTCCTTGGCAATTCTGATAACGAAATGGATCAGCGTTGTGCGATAAACCGTGCTGTGAAACGTCAGATCATTGGAGAAATGAAATGAAATGAAGAACTTCTTAACGAACACAATCGTCGGAATTATTTGAATCATAAAATCGGTTAAAGCGGAACAAAATGGAGATTGTACTATGAGGTTCATACGAAGCACGAAGGATGCATCCTCATGGGAGCTGAAACGTACGGGAAGATGGATTATGGGCAGCCTCCCGGACAAAAGTTCTATAAAACTTCTGGTCGGGCTAATGTCACTAGCAAGCTCAAATTCATTTTGCTTATATATTCACTAGAAAGCTCATGATCTGGCAGGGTATTTGCAGCTGCGGACAAAATTTTTAAGATTATTTCAATTTCTTGTAAGGTGCACTTCATCCTAACTTACAGTTCTACGTTCAATCTGAATATGTATATAAGTCACGTATTGTTTGTCCCACGTTTTGTCTATGTTTCCATGTATGTTCCTGTTTAGATTATAGCCAAGTATTATTTTTAAGTGATTTTAATTAATAAGTATTTAGTTTACCACTTTGAGTAGAAAAATATAACTATAAGGAGAAATTAGTATAACTTTATAATACAATATAAATTCCTAAGAATTCGCACTACTCAACACTGATGATCGTTTGCCAATGAACTTTCATTTTGACATCCTACATCTGTCAACTCATGACACCTGTGCTGCCTTATCAATATAAAGGGTCTATTGCTTGACGCAACAAATATAAAAATCTAGTTGATCATACATTTCTTCCAAAAATGTCATTTGAACGTCGTATGAAAAGTGCTAGCTCATGCTACATATAAATGAATTGAAACTTTCATATAACGAGTTTCTCAACGTGGGGCAGAATGGTGTGAGTTAATTCTGGACCAGTCTAATAGATATATTTTTATTGTCAGTTAATATTCCAGTAATTTTCCCATTCCGATAGAAATGTACAGACACACTTGTATGTACAGTTGTTTTCCATGCGATATGTTGTGCCCGGTACAGGATATGTTTTAATAGCTTAGGCGTTATTTTACGGCCCAAGACTTCTCAGAAATCAAGTTGATTTGTGTCATGAAGTAAAAGTGATCAATCGTACGTTCTAAAAGTTTACAGTAAATTTCAAAAGGTAGTTAATCATATGTCTAGCGATGCGATCCATCTAAATCTAAATTTTAAATGGTGTGATGTGATGTGATAGGAAGCTACTACCAGTGCACGACTTGCTATGGCGTACAGATCCTCCTCATGGCAAGATCAAACTGTACATACCTGTAATCCTCTGTATTCCGTTATACTGCTTACAATCACATGCCGGTCTTTCTTGGAATAGTAGTTGTAGTTCAGAAATATAATTTCAATGAAAATGTTATGCTGAAATGCAGGAAAACAAATTGAGCACTACAAGCATTAAATGCTGCTGTCATGCTGTCATGCTGTCATGCATATCCTGGCTCTCGTGGTAAAAAAGACTATGGATTCTAAATTTTACAAGCAGGATTGCCTGAAAACACGTATTCTTCCGTACATTAAAACTCACAATGCACCTGTAAAGTTTTGGCTTGATTTTGCAAGCTGCCAATACAACGGAGAAGTATTCCAGTGGTATTAACAACTTGCCCTTCAATGTACAATAAATGACCTTTATTTTGAGTACTCAACATTTTTATTTCAGGTTCTGAGATAGATCCGCCACAATTCGTTTATTGTTTGCTCTCAACATAGTGTTCTAAATGCTAAAAGCTAAACAGTTCTAAACAGTTATTAATTGAGAGCTTGCGATGCCAAGTACAATTTTGCATTAGTATAATTGTGTGGCAAGTACAATCATACCGTCTTGCCCAGGGAGTCGAGAAATTTTCCTCCACGAAAAATTCCTAAACCACACTGGGAAACGAACCCAGCCACCTCCAGCATGGTGTTGCTTTGTAGCTGAGCCTTTACCGACTAAGCTAAGGGAGGGCCCAATGGAACGTGGTTGATAAATTATCAATTATCATTATCAATGACTGGCATTTTCCAAACTTGGAATGATACTCAGTATGAAATGAATTACTTTGTTGGGAGGACAGGCCAGATTTCGTAAGTTTCTAAAATACCATTGTCAAGAAATTTGCACCTTTGATTAAAAAGTGCAGCACCGCTAAACAATGATAGTCTTCAACTGTTTTGTTTTTCTTGGTTTGAACACCTAACTACTACTAATACTACTACTACTACGCTAAATTGCTCGCAATCAGTATATGAAACCTGAAAGAATATTGTGAAAAACTTCTCGTAGTTGGGATTTTACAAGCAGCTCGACTGAAAGATATTTATCTATTAAATTCGTTAATGACATTAAACGAACATAACCTTACAAATTGGTCTTCAATTGATTTGATAGCAGCGCACTTAGACAAATTTGATTTTGCTGTAGGATTACTGTAAATATTTTTAAGATTATTTCAATTTCTTGTAAGGTGCAGTTCATCCTAACTTACAGTTCTACGTTCAATCTGAATATGTATATAAGTCACGTATTGTTTGTCCCACGTTTTGTCTATGTTTCCATGTATGTTCCTGTTTAGATTATAGCCAAGTATTATTTTTAAGCGATTTCAATTAATAAGTATTTAGTTTACCACTTTAAGTAGAAAAATATAACTATAAGGAGAAATTAGTATAACTTTATAATACAATATAAATTCCTAAGAATTCGCACTACTCAACACTGATGATCGTTTGCCAATGAACTTTCATTTTGACATCCTACATCTGTCAACTCATGACACCTGTGCTGCCTTATCAATATAAAGGGTCTATTGCTTGACGCAACAAATATAAAAATCTGATTGATCGATTCGCCACCGTTCTACCGATCGGTCGTATTTTTATTTTGCTCGCGCCGCTTTATCGTAGACACGTATTAACACTTTTTTTTACTTGCTCTTTGTGACTTTTTAAACAAACATTCAAACTAAATTCATTTAAGCCTGCTCTAAGCAATCTGATCGCCGCGTGTGTTTTAGTATTTCAAATTATCACCACAAGATGAACTTAATGCACCTGAATGTCGGACATCAAGCTCGCTTCATCTTTGGAAGTGCAATGGTACATGTGGGCGGAGTTTCCACGCTGCATGCATTGGCGCCAAACGAGACTGGGAAGACAACCTCCGTAACTATGTGCTCCCACTTTGCCAACAGTGTTCTACTAATCTACTCGAGGTGGTAGATTTACGAAAAAATTTAGACAAACAGATGGAGTGCCAACACAAAATAATAAATCAACTAAAAGGCATCACCCTCATGCACGAAGCGGTGGACACAATCGAAAAACGGTTGACATCGCTGGAACAGCACTGGCTCGAAGGTGCAAAACAAAATAAAAAAATGTTCAACACCTTGGCTGAGGCGCCAAACCATGCATCGTCAGCTGAGACTGCTGACCTAGTGCGCGAGGTTGCTCGTGATTCCGGTAGTGTTATTGCCGAGTCAATCAATGCTAAAATTGAAGACACACTAAACCGTTTATCGGACAAAATGGACAATGATCGTGAAAATATATTGGCGATCGCTTCTGCGTCTGGTGATTTTCCATCGGATGTAATTATGGGAATTATGGACGAGGTGAAACTGCTGTCGTCTTTATGTTCGAGAATGACCACTTCAGTGAAAGCAGGTCACACTTCCAATGCTGTTGATCCACCTCTAAGCTTATCCGTAGAGCTGGCCCAAGATCTAGCATTTGCCAGATCAAAACCGACGATTGATGTCAAGGAGGGTTGGCGTACTCTTGGGTCGAAAAGGATTTGGAGAAATGACTGGACCGATTATGATTCACGGAAACATATTCGGGACCTACAGCAAAAAGCAAAAGAGAAGGCCAACAAGCGGAAAAAAACTCTAAAACGTCGCATGAACAGCCATAATGTACACCATGGTATTGGCTGTGATGTAAGTAATAGCAGCCGCAACGCCCATAATAATCACAATGGTAACAATGACAATGGAATCCTGGATATCAACAATGTTCAGCGTGCCGTTTGCAGCTCTCTTCCGTTGGACAAGGACCTCCTAGCAGCAGCTAAAGACAGATTCTCAGGGGCTCCTGCGCATCAGGGTATTAGGTTTCTACGTGGTGAAACGATGAACCCATACCCAGCTGAACAGCATTTACGTCAAGAACGCCCAACTTCATCCTCAAATTGGACCTTCCGGCCGGTGTTTAGGACATCATTTTCAAACCAATCTTCATCGTGTTCTTGCCAACGCACGGGTTTTCAACAGAACTGACGCACTCTGAAGAGGTAGATTGTTTAGAATTAAGTAATTCTAATAGTACTGACAAGTTCTTAAACCTTTTTTCACACTCTAATGCAACTGAAGTGCTGATATATTGTCAGAACTTTAATCGTATGAAAAGCTCATCCAAGATGAAAACAATTTATAAAAATTTAACGAGTTCCTCTTTCTCTATCATATTAGGTACAGAAACTAGTTGGAATGAGAGCATTAAAAGTGAAGAAATGTTTGGGAATGATTTCTGTGTATTCAGAGACGACCGGAACCATCAAATGGCACAAAGGAGGTCTGGAGGTGGTGTCCTCATTGCGATTTCATCTAAATTTAATTCTGAACTAGTTCCCTCTACCAAATTTAAGGAGTTTGAACATGTGTGGGTTAAAAGGCAAATTGGGGGGGGAATGTGTGTGTTTGTATTTGTTTTTTTTTCACCTGACATGGTAAAAGAAAAAAAAAGAGGAATTTTTTTAAAATGCTGGGAAATTTCCCGGAGTTGGGGGGGGGGTAAGTTTTTTTGGGGGGGTTAGAAATGAAGTGGGATTTGTTTGGGGGTGGAATGGTGGTATGTGCGTGGGGGGGGGGGGAATGGATTTTATTTTATTGTAAATGGCGGGGTAAAAAATTTATATGTAAAATAAGAAAAATTGTTTTTAGATTTTTGGTTGGAAGGAGGGTGTGTTTTGGTGGAGCCATGGAAAGGAAAAAATATATTTATGATGTTTTGTTGAGGAGATGAAGAGGAAAAGGTACACCCAAAATAAAAAAGCAAGATTGTAATGCAATTTCGAATGATTTTGTTTCATTTCTCGTAATGGATCGTAACTTGGAGGAAAAATGCAACATTGGTCGTGGGCAAAAAAGCATCACGTCAATTTGCTTTGAAAAATTCGATGTGTGCGTGGGTTGTGCAGTGTATTAGTTGTTGATTATAAAATTGTAGTCCGGGCTGACAAAAAACAAAAAGTCGCATCTAAGTTTCGAATCGTGGCCGCCAGCGTCGTGGCTCTAGATAGTAACCATTCAGCCACTTTAACAAGTTGAAGTGAATGGAATAAAAGCCCTACAGTTGCTTCGATTGTCGAGGCACTCAGTGGTAAAGCAGCAAAGCATATGTCGCTCGCACACACTTGCATGGCTTCGCGTGGTGATCAAGAAGGGCACATGATGAGAGGGAGATGGGGGTGCGATGACGAGTGAAAATAAAAATAGAACACTTGACTGCGGGATTACAACAGTGGCCAATAGCGTTGCGGCATTTTGTGGTATTGTTTCACCCATATTGAACCAACGGTTGCTTAAGACTGTCGAGGCATTAAGCACACAGCGCTAAATTTGTTTCGAGGAATCTGTGTGTTGCCAACAGCTTGCACACACTTGCATGTCTTCGTTTATACCATAAAACGCTTTGTGGATCATGATGGGCAAAAGTGCCTTTTCTGAATCATGCAGATTTCTCAAGATATGATTGCAAAAACTGCAATTGCGTTTATTGCAACCTTTTCAACTTTTGGGTGTAATTACGAGAACATAAAAAATAAAGGAAAATTAAAAAACGGGGAGCAAACAATCAGAAAAAAAGTTGATCATGAAAGCGCTGCTGTGTCTTCTTTTTGTTTTTGTATTTAAAATGAATGGGACCGCGTACAGAAAAAGAAGAAGACCAAATATAAATCTCCAAATAGAATATATTGGACTAGGAAATCTAAAAGCGGAAACAAAGCAAAACCCTAAAAATATAAAAAATAAATGATGTGGATCAATAATTACTATGTGTTGGGTTGGTCAGCTTAATGCGAAGGAAGGAAGAATGGTTAGAGAGGAAGAAAACAGAAAAAATTTAACAATTCACTAGTAAAAAAAAAACAAATTCTAGGGGGTGGAGGGGGTGGGTGGTGTGTGTGGTGTTTGGGTGTATGATTATATGAGGGTGGGTGTGGATTGATTATTTTTTTGTTGTTCTTTGAGGGGGGGTGGTGGGGGGGGCCAGCATTTATGAAAAATCTTGCATTTGAACTAACTACTCCTTTATTTTGGCTCTTTAATTTGTCACTTGATTCAGGTCAGTTTCCTAAAATTTGGAAAAACTCATACTTAATACCTATTTATAAGTCAGGGAAAAAATCCGATATTCGCAATTACCGTGGAATTGCTATTATGTCTAGCATCCCAAAGCTTTTTGAAGCTATCGTCAATAGAAAACTGTTTAGCCAAGTACAAAATGTTATAACAAATTCGCAACATGGATTTTTCAAAGGACGCTCAACTGCCACAAACTTGTTAGAATTCGTGAACTATTCATTAAACGCAATGGACAACGGCAACCATGTCGAAGCGCTGTACACTGATTTTAGCAAGGCCTTCGACCGTATTGACATTCCTCTGTTACTCTACAAGTTAAGAAAAATAGGATTTGAGGATCAATTTCTTAAATGGATACATTCGTATTTGATAAATCGACAACAGGTAGTCAGTTTTAATGAGAAAAAGTCACATCCTGTTCATGTATTATCTGGAGTTCCCCAAGGCTCGCATCTAGGACCTCTACTTTTTATTTTGTTTGTCAATGATATTTCTTACATTCTTAAGCAGGTCAGAATTCTCATCTATGCAGACGACATGAAACTATTTATGGAAATTAAGAATGACCAAGATCATTTAACTTATAAAAACGAAATATTATTATTTGACATATGGTGCAAAAAAAGCTTACTAGAAATAAATGTTAAAAAATGTAACTTAATTACTCTCAGCAGAAAACGAAATGCACCACAAATTACTGTTTCTTTAGGAACTAAAATTGTAGAAAAATGTGAGAGAATCAGAGATTTAGGTGTTATTGTAGATTCTAAGCTTAATTTTATCGACCATTACAACACAATTATCCATAAAGCAACCAATATGCTAGGTTTCATTAAACGTTTTGGTCAAAACTTTCATGACCCATATACGATAAAAACATTGTACGTTGCATATGTCAGGTCTATTCTAGAGTATTGTAGTGTCATATGGTCTCCTTTTATGAAAACACATGAAGAACGATTGGAATCAGTACAAAAACAGTTTCTCTTGTATGCTCTACGTAAATTAGGGTGGACATTTCCACTTCCGTCTTACGAAGCACGATGTATGCTTATTGACATTCAAACTCTTAAAGAACGAAGAGAATTTGCCATGATCTCTTTTGTTAACGATATTGTATCACATCGCATTTCCTCCCCTAACTTATTAAGTAGTCTAAATTTCTACACCCCCTCGTGGCATTTGAGGAATCGGAACTTGTTTGCGTTAAATACCAATCGGACAAACTATGCGAAATTTGGACCAATTAACCGAATGATGTCTCTCTATAATCTGCATTGTGAATCAATTGACTTAACAATGTCACGTAGTAACCTAAGACATTATTTTATTTCTAGGCGATCTTTAAGAAGATAGAACTAAGTGTAAATATTTAGTCTACGATCGGTTGACGAAATAAATAAATAAATACATTTCTTCCAAAAATGTCATTTGAACGTCGTATGAAAAGTGCTAGCTCATGCTACATATAAATGAATTGAAACTTTCATATAAAGAGTTTCTCAACGTGGGGCAGAATGGTGGGAGTTAATTCTGGACCAGTCTAATAGATATATTTTTATTGTCAGTTAATATTCCAGTAATTTTCCCAGTCCGATAGAAATGTACAGACACACTTGTATGTACAGTTGTTTTCCATGCGATATGTTGTGCCCGGTACAGGATATGTTTTAATAGCTTAGGCGTTATTTTACGGCCCAAGACTTCTCAGAAATCAAGTTGATTTGTGTCATGAAGTAAAAGTGATCAATCGTACGTTCTAAAAGTTTACAGTAAATTTCAAAAGGAAGTTAATCATATGTCTGGCAATGCGATCCATCTAAATCTAAATTTTAAATGATGTGATGTGATGTGATAGGAAGCTACTACCAGTGCACGACTTGCTATGGCGTACAGATCCTCCTCATGGCAAGATCAAACTGTACATACCTGTAATCCTCTTTATTCCGTTATACTGCTTACAATCACATGCCGGTCTTTCTTGGAATAGTAGTTGTAGTTCAGAAATATAATTTTAATGAAAATGTTATGCTGAAATGCTGGAAAACAAATTGAGCACAACTAGCATTAAATGCTGCTGTCATGCTGTCAGGCTGTCATGCAGCTCCATACTCTGAAATGCAAAAATAACTCTGAAATGCAAAGATGTCCCAAAGCGTGCTGAAATTATTAATTAAATGAGAATGGGAAATATGCCCTGCTTGAACACGATCTTCAGTCGCAGCCACTCACTGACAAGTTGACAACATTGCCCAGGCTACGCCAACCAGCTTCTCCATGCTGGAATGCAGAGAAAATGTGTAGATAACTACAGTAGAAAAACTAATTAATGTGATATTTCCACAATGGAACTGACTCTTAGCTTCGGGTCTTGACAGAGAATCTCTACTGAGCCCTTGCGGCACGTCAAGTCGACCAGTTCAGCGCAGGGGTCTAAATTTAAATTTTAAATGGGTAAAAACCTCATGCAAAGTTATCAATCTCTGAAATTTTGTTAATTTATCTTTTACTATTACATCTACTTGCATCGCCTTCCCCTATTTTGCAATAAATCCTGAAAATTTTTGTCATCTTCATTCTATCTACAAAGTGTGCGCTCATTTAGAGGATTACAAAACTTGCCGCATCTCATACAGAGTCGCACTCCTCGCCATATGCTGTGAGTGAAAACACGATGAATTTTTCAACTGCATGTCTAGATCCACTATACAAACAGCAGAGTTTTCATGAATAGAAGCGAATTACAACGTTCGTGAAACTACTCTAGTTTGATGGATGTGGTTTTCAACGATAGCCTCCCAAAATATCAAGTAGTCTATGCATTTCAATAAACCTACCGCCCTTTGTTGCAGTCATCGCCATCGCCTTCTCAGTCCGGTGAAGCTTCTACACCACCCAGATGAAAGCTTCCGATAAATTATTCAGCGTCGGTAACCGACCTATCAAACATGAAATAATTAACACCTTTTGCCTTTTGACCAACGCACTTTTCATCGTCATCGTCCGATGAGTTGAGCAGAGCGCCTTCTCTAATGCGAGTTTTGGTTCGTTGTATGGCTAGGGAAAGCCCATGTTTAACATGTATGATAAAATACACATTTTTCGAAGTGAGTTTCTATGTTGCAGGTAAATGGGATAATGGACTTGTTTGCGAGGTTTTTGATCAAAAGGAAGGTGCATAGCTGATGCTTTTTCAAACTTTTGTAACATTCCTTTTTAAATTAATGAGATGAGATTTTCCAAATGAATGGGTTAGAATCTTATGATAAGTCGGAAACAAAAGTGACTGACGAGAGAAACGTGGAGCAGTTTGTTGCATAAAAATTTTATTATTTTGGTTGCTCAAAGAAGGGTTATTTGAATTATTATGTTTGTCGTAGGTCTACGTCTGTGTTTTCAATATTGGAATATATTTTGGAGAAGCGGGCGCCCTGAAATTTTGGAGAAGCGGACGGTTGGCCGATTCAAGAACCCTCTGCTCCCCCCAGTTCAGATACTGGAAGTAAGAAAGTTAGTTAAAATATCGCACAGCGAAGGTAAGAAAAAAGTTACCCCCACAGACTCGTTTCGGGTGACCTTTTCTGGCTCTGCCCTTCCTCACTACTTAGAACTGGACAAACTTCGGCTACCTGTGCGGTTATTTGTACCCCGGGTAATAATCTGCCAAAACTGCCAGCAGATGTAGTACACGGCCTCCCATTGCGGCAATAAGGCACGCTGCTCAACTTGCGGGGAGAAACATGAGGCTGGTCCCTGTGCAGATAACACTCAAATGCAATTTCTGCAAAGGAACTCCTCCCCATGCTCTCTCGTCATGCCCGGCGTACAAATAACGCGGGGAAAAATTGGAACGTTCTCTGAAACAACGTTCAAGGCAATCCTTTTGCTCCTCTGTCAGATGACGAGTCTGATTCGGACTTGGTTAGGGAGGGGACATCTTTCAGTTTTCCGGAAGGTGCTTCACGGAAGCGAAGACGCATCCGAGCAGGGAAAGTAGCTGAACAGAAGCCCAAAATCAACATGCCCACTTCAAAGAGCAGTAAAATTAAGGATAATCCAAATCCTCCTGGTTTTCGAAGTGCCAACTACACACAGGATTTCCCATCTCTCCCGGGGACATCCAAAACCCCTGATGCCCCGATTTTAAGAACAGAAGCCCCCTCTTCATCTGGGCTGTTCTCATTTTATAATATTGTGGAAGGTATTTTCAAGTACCTCGAAATTTCTGACCCTTCTAAAAGCATTGTTATGGCAATGCTTCCCAATGTGATAACTTTTTTGAAGAAATTAACATTAAAGTGGCCCCTTCTTGCAGCTATCATTTCCTTCGATGGATAATTTGCCAAAAGAGGTCGGGGATTTGATCACTCTTCTGCAATTAAATTGTCGAAGTCTTATTCCTAAATTGGAATCATTTAAATTTTTAGCTCACAATATCGGTTGTGATGCATTTGCTCTTTGTGAAACATGGCTTTCACCCGAAATCGATCTTCCGATTCACGATTTCAACATTATTCGGCTTGATCGTGAGGATTCACGTGGAGGAGGAGTACTTTTGGGGATCAAAAAGTGCTACTCCTTCTATAGAGTGAATTTTCCTCCTATTCCAGGTATTGAAGTTGTCGCATGTCAGGCTGTTATTAAAAATAAAAGCCTTTGCATTGCTTCCGTTTATATTCCTCCTAGAGCCTCCATAAACCAGAAACAACTTTCAGATATTTGTTCGGTTCTTCCTGCTCCGCGGTTGGTCATGGGAGATTTTAACTCTCTCGGTGCAGGCTGGGGAGAACTGTACGATGACAACCGGTCTTCTTTGATATATGACCTCTGGAACAACTTCAATATGACAGTTCTTAACAATGGAGAAATTACACGCTTGGCTGGTCCATCCTCACTTGGCAGTAGGTTAGACCTCACACTTTGCTCGAATTCATTATCGTTGGACTGCACGTGGAATGTGATTTGCCTATTAAAATTTCGGTTGCCACCGGGCTCACTCCGCCGGAATCCATCAACGTCACGTATGATCTAACTCGTAATATCGATTGGACAAGGTTCAAAACAGCAATAGATGAAGCCGTAACAAGAAGGGCTTCCACCGCTGGAGGAATATAACCTCCTCTCCAACCTGATTTTGGAAAGCGCGCTTCAAGCTCAAACTCGACCAGTTCCAGGAACGTCATTTCGCAGGAAACCTCCTTCCCCATGATGGGATCAGCAATGCACCGAGGTTTACCGCAAAAAGTCCAACGCGTTTAAAGTTGTTCGTAGACATGGAATACCTGAGCACTTCGAAAGATACACGGCTCTCGAACGAGAATTTAAGAGCCTCATCAAGGCCAAGAAACGCGGTTACTGGCGACAATTCGTGGACGGGATATCGCGTGAAACGCCGATGAATACCCTTTGGAATACGGCGCGAAGATTGCATAACAGAATAACGAACAACGAGAACGAGGAGTATTCGGACCAATGGATCCTCACGTTCGCGCGAAAAGTTTGTCCAGATTCTGTGCCAGCACAAATGTTTCCTCGCGAAACCACGAATTCGATGGATGAGATCAGCCAACCTTTATCAATGGTAGAACTCTCTCTCGCACTCCTTTCGTGTGGCAATACGGCTCCAGGGGCTGATAGAATCAAGTTCAACTTGCTTAAGAACCATCCAGACGTCGCTAAGAGGCGCATGTTGAACTTGTTTAATCAGTTTCTGGCTCTCAACATTGTACCGGATGACTGGAGACGGCTGAGAGTTATTGCCATTCAAAAACCTGGTAAACCCGCGTCCGACCACAACTCCTATCGACCCATCGCGATGTTATCTTGTATTCGAAAGTTGTTGGAGAAAATGATCTTTTTCCGTCTGGACAAATGGGTTGAGACGAATAACTTGCTTTCAGATACTCAATATGGTTTCCGTAGGGGTAAGGGAACAAACGATTGCCTCGCGTTGCTTTCCACAGAGATTCAGTTAGCTTTTTGCTAAAAAAAAAAGAGCAAATGGCTTCTGTTTTCATGGATATCAAGGGGGCTTTTGATTCAGTATCTGTTGAAGTTCTCTCAGATAAACTCCACGCTTGTGGTTTTTTACCATTAATGAACATTTTTTTGTACAATTTGCTGTTAGAGAAACATATGCGCTTTTCTCATGGAAACTATACAGTTTTTCGATTTAGCTACATGGGTCTCCCCCAGGGATCATGTTTAAGCCCTCTTTTGTATAATTTTTATTTCAAAGACATTGACGGTTGTCTGAGTGAGAATTGTACGTTGAGACAACTTGCAGATGACGGTGTAGTGTCTGTCACGGGACCCAATAGGGTCGATCTGCAAGGACCCTTGCAGGATACCTTAGACAATATGTCTACTTGGGCTCTCGAGCTAGGTATCGAATTCTCTACGGAGAAAACTGAGTTGGTAGTTTTTTCTAGGAAGCATAACCCTGCACAACCGAAGCTTCAAATTTTGGGTACACCGATAACTCATTCTATGTCATTTAAATATCTTGGGGTCTGGTTCGATTCAAAGTGCACCTGGAGATCCCATATTGAGTATCTGAAGCGAAAGTGCCAACAAAGGATCAATTTTCTCTGCACAATTACCGGGACCTGGTGGGGAGCGCATCCGCAAGATCTTCTAACGTTGTACCAGACAACGATTTTGTCGATTATAGAATACGATAGTTTTTGTTTTCAGTCAGCCGCTTGGTCGCATTTCATAAAACTGGAACGTATTCAGTATCGGTGTCTTCCTATCGCGTTAGGTTGCATGCGCTCGACTCATACCATGAGTCTTGAAGTGCTGGCTGGCATGTTGCCACTCTCGGATCGGTTTTCAGAATTATCTCTCCGGCTCCTCACCAGGTGTGAAGTTATCAACCCCCAGGTGATCGAAAATTTTGAAAAGCTCCTTGAGTTGAATTCTCAAACCCGCTTCATGACTTTGTACCATTTGTACATAACACAGGATGTCAGCCCATCGCTGAATATTCCCAATCGTGTTTGCTTCTCCGACTTCGGAAATTCGGTTCATTTTGATTTATCCATGAAAAAGGAGCTTCGTGGAATCCCAGCGCATCATCGTCCTATGATTGCTCCTGTGATATTTGCTGCAAAGTTTGGCCTAGTTGATTCCACCAAAACGTTTTTCACTGACGGGTCTTTGATGGAGGACTCCACTGGCTTTGGTGTATACAATAGAAATTATAGCGTCGCTCGTAAACTTCAAGCACCTTGTTCTGTCACTCCTAAGGTGTCTAAGAAATGTTGGTTCAGGGGATTGGATGTGGGTCGAGACCTCATTCGTGTGATGTCTCGCCTCATGTCCAATCATTATTCTTTAAACGCTCATTTGTTCCGTGTTGGGCTGGGAGACAGCAATCTCTGTGAATGTGGACAAGGTTACCAGGACGCAGATCACGTTATTTGGTTTTATGCTGAGCATCGTGGAGTCAGATCGGAGCTTTATGATTCCCTTCGGGCCGAGGTAGACAACCCAATGTACCGATTCAAGACATTTTGGCTGCACGCGAGCTGGAGTTAATGAAACTCATTTATGTGTTTTTGACTAACATTAGCCTTAGAATATAGTTTGATTAACTTACTTGTTTAGGTTAAATTGTTGAGGATTGTGTGCATCGGTGTGTGATTGTGGTTATGTGTGTGAGTGTTGTTGTGTGTGTGAGTGAGTGATTTTTTTTTAGATTGAAAACGTTCAATTAAAAAATTGTAATTTGAAATTCTAGATATAAGAAAACCATTGTTTCTCATGCTTTGTTTAAAATTTCCACCGCAATTTTCCCATCCATAAAATTGTAATTCCTATTAACCTCGAGACCGCCTTAACCTTAGTTCTAAGATAACTGATGTATATAAACATGAAAACTTGGCTCTGTAAAGTTGATTCGATTGAGCCTGTAGAAATGAGTGAATTCATAAAAAAATGCCTTCAGACCGAATATCTTTGGGTTTCAGATGGACGCCACCATATTCGGTCTCCCAAGGTGGAACACCAGCGCAAAGTGATTTCATTCCATACAAAAGGCGGAAAAGGTCTAAAAATGGATTTTACAGAGAAAATGTTTTTCTATGTAATTTTGGGCCGTTGATATATGCTGCAAATATGCTTTCTAAATTATCGTTTTAGGCCACACTACCGAGATATGGCCACTCTGTGATACCCTGGAATATCTGGAACATCCGATGGTGAATTCATTAGTCTCGTCCTAAAGCAATGCGATGTTTTTCCAAAACCATTTGTACATAAAATGTAATTGACTCTGAATGGCCATTGCATGGTCTTAGAAAAGTTCCGGATCATCCGTAAAATTTGATAATTCAGCAATTTCTTACCAAACAGATGAAGAGGATGAATTTTTCATTTTGTCATTAGGTCGACCCATTTTGAAATAGGGTCTAAAAAACAAAATTTTAGAAAATATCCATATTTTCAAAGAATTATAACTTTCGAATCACTGGATCGCTTTTCAATGTTTAATGATGAAAGAAACTGAAAAATAATGAGTTATTGTTTTTAGAAAAAGTATGCACATAAACATTTATATCTTATTATTTAAATCAATTATAAAAATGTCCAGTTTTTATTATTTTGATCGCCACTACAATTTTCATGGTAAATTTCAATTTAAAAAAAAATACAGACGATTTTACGTTAATTTAAAATAATGATTTAAATGATTTATTCCAATATGTGTTTTCATCCTTTTTACCCTTCTCACAAAAAAGGGGTATGCAGATCGCATGGAAAATCAACTTTTGATCCAAGGCTCGGAGGATATTATATACCATTCGACTCAGCTAGACACTTTAGCAAGTTTAATTATCAGCTTCTGGAAGATAAGGAATAACAAAACTTTATCTTCATGCTTTCTGCAAAATTATGAATTTTACACGAGACTTAATTCATGTTTGTAAAAAATTGGGGAACGTAAAGAATGCGTTCGTGTAAAATTATGTCTCCTGAAACTGACACATACGCAATGGTGTGTTTGATTGAATTTATTTTCTCATCTCTTTCAACTCATTCTTATGTGCTTAAGGACGCTTGCATGTGTCGGTCTCTGGAGACAAAAATTATCTGACATTTTGGTGGGTGGTGTGCAATGACAACAATGACAGAGAGATTTATTAATTAAAAAGAAGAGGTGGGGGGGTAGTTATTTTGACGTAGGACTACGTCTGTGTTTTCAATACTGGGGTACACGTTCGAATTGCGAGAATTTGGAGCGTCACGAAAAATATATAGGTTTTGAACGTTAATAACTAAGTCATTCCACGATTGATTTCCAAAATGTTTGCACCAATCGATCGGAACATTTTCTACGCTTCGATTTAAATATTTCAAACTATTGATTTTTAACATGCAACTAATAAAATTAACGCAAATATGAAGTGATGTCTTATAATATCGATTTTTCATAGTAAATTTACCAAATACACAGTACTTTCCGCGCACAGACTTCATATTTAAGTAACGAACGTCTCCTAGGTAGCCATGAATGTTATAAAAGGGGTACACCTTCGCATTTTGATTTAGTTTTCCGGCGGTCGTGGAGCTGTGCAGAGTAGGATCTGCAGTTGGACGAGCAGTCGCTGCCCAGAGAGGCGTTGGTGCAGTTGGCTGTTGTTGCCGATGTTCCCGTCAACCTTGCTGCGAGAAATATGGCTGCTGAAGCCTACGAGATGGCGGGAAAAAGCCACCCGTGACAACGAGACAAGAATCAATCATCCCACGTCACCTGCAGCTGGCCACCCGTAATGAAGAGGAGATGAACCAGGAGAGAAAGTCCAAGTTCAATCGCGAACTGTTTTCTCCCCCGTCAACTAAATCCGTCCTTTTCAGGACGACCAAATCAATTTGCCAACTAAAGAGTTTATTTGGTTGGAATTTTCTCTTGTGATGTTTGAAATTAATTTCAATTACCGCGTCCCGGCTGAACATAGCATTCATTAAACGTCGGGTCCCGTAGTAAATGACAAAGAACGTTGAACAACCAACGAACGGAATTCGAGCCGAACTGCGTCACTTCAGACCGACCATGTGGTTGAGTTCGTTGTAGTTCCTAGTTGTGCATAGCGGATTAGTTGCTGGCGGAGGCAAGCAAATTAGGAAAGGTTCGGTTAAGAAAATCATCCGTCTTGCGTGTAATAATTAAAACTAATTATTGTGGCGCAATAATTGAAGTTCGTCCCCTTTGATGCTATTTGTAACACATTGCCTTCGTTGGTACCGCCTTCTTTCGTGCACTAGCATCCGATGATTTTACCTAACAGCTTTTAGCAGAACATTTTGGTTCAGTCTTACGACAGTCGTTAAGCTGTGCAGTGGCTGTAGGATCGCAGTAGGCGGCGGCGAGCAGTCGTTGCCCAGAGAGACGTTGTTGCAGTTGGCTGTTGTTGCCGATGCTCCCGTAAACTTCGCTGCGAGAAAGATGGCTGCTGAAGCCTACTAGTTGGCGGGAAAAAGCCGCCCGTGACAACGAGACAAGAATCAATCATCCCGTGAGATGAACCAAGAGAGAAAGCCCAAGTTCAATCGCGAACTGTTTCTCCCCCGTCAACTAAATCCGTCCTTTTCAGGACGACCAAATTCGTTTGCAATGGAGAGTTCGTTTGGATGAATTTTTCTCTGTGGTTTGAATTTCGAATGTGTTTAGTGGAAAAATGGAAAAAATAATTTCGGCAGTAATTATGGGAGTTTTTTGTGGGGGGGGGGGGGGGGTTGGTTTGTGTTCTCTTTTTTGCCTTGGGTGTTGTTTTGACGTAGGACTACGTCTGTGTTTTCAATACTGGGGTACACGTTCGAATTGCGAAAATTTGGAGCGTCACGAAAAATATATAGGTTTTGAACGTTAATAACTAAGTCATTCCACGATTGATTTCCTAAATGTTTGCTTCAATCGATCGGGACATTTTCTACGCTTCGAGTTCAG
The DNA here is from genome assembly GCA_024533555.2 of Aedes koreicus. NCBI lineage: Eukaryota > Metazoa > Arthropoda > Insecta > Diptera > Culicidae > Aedes > Aedes koreicus. The sequence goes on from JAHHFK020000067.1 coordinate 117,203, forward strand.
TATTTAAAACTATTGATTTTTAATATTCAACTATTGAAATTAACGCAAAGATAAGGTGATGTCTTATAATGCCGATTTTTCAGAGTAAATTTACTAAATACACAGTACTTTCCTATCACAAACTTCAAATTTAAGTAAGGAACGTCTCACATGCAGCAATGCACAATATAAAAGGGGAACACCTTCAAATTTTCTTCATTCGCTCGGCAGCCATGGAGCTGTGCAAAGCGGCAATGTGCCAGTACTGCTCTGGCAGCTGGTGGTTGCAAGTAACCTGCAGGAGGGTACGCGGGTGAGCAACCAGCCAGAATGATGGCTCAGCGGCTGTCGCTAGCGAGTGGCTGGCTGGACAGCCATTTTTGATGCAGTCGTGTGCTATGCCAAGCTCGTAGGAGTTTGGATATCACAATATGATGTACATGTATATGTATAGGCATATATGAAGATTATTTGGAAATATATGTAGATGATATATGGTCATGATATTGATATATTTGTAGATTATATCGATATATATGTAGATGATAAAAATGTATTTGATGATGATATTGATATGTTTGAAGATGATATCGATATATATGTAGAAGATGTAGATAAGACGCAACTTTGAGTGTTAAAAATCCGTAATCACTATGTCTATACAGGCAGAACGGCATTTTTCGGGGTAGAACCATCTGTGTTTAGCGCCCTGGTTCCCAAATTTCGACAGAATGTCAATAACTATTATATGATGTATTTCACACAAAAAGATCTCTTCAGGGCTCCTATTCGGATTTTGAAAGAGTGTTATACTGAATTATTATAAGAGTTTACTAACTGTATCCGCATGACACCTTACCTAATTCGTAAATCCTGGGAGATCCTGAATTTCGCACAATTTCTATTCGATAAATACCAAATATTTCTTAAAATCATGTTTCGGTATAGAAAATAACTCAGGGTCGTTTAAAGTTTCTTTGCCTCTTTCAATCGCAGCCCGCTGGTTGCTGGCATGTTATTTATTTATTTATTTATTTATTTATATAATTCCAACTGATTAAACATCTTAATATTGAAATGTAATGGGGAAAAGCCATGTGGCGTAAAAACCCCCTGTTTCTAAACCGTACACTACATTTATCAACAAAAATAAAAGGAACACAAAGCAAGTAAACAGAATTAATTCTTGTACACACACAAAACTTGTCAGTAAAATTAAAAATAATCTTTCGTGATGGAATCAGTCGTCTGGTATCCAGTATGTGGTATTTGTCAGCATTTCCGAACTAGCGGCTTTCCATCCAACTACGCTGAATCCGGTGACGGAAGGTCTCAGCGGAACAGTTGAAGTCAAACAGAGCGTAGAGTTCATTGAAGCGCGATGACATGAATCGAATTGGATCGTGTTGACCGTAGTTTGCAGCACGGGTTCCAAGCTGCAGAAAATTTCTTGTTCGCAGAACTCGTTCAGGAGCGAAGATAGATAGTTCTGCCAGAATTCCTGGAGAGTCGATTTCACCTAGCAGCACTTTTGCCGCGAAGACTGCTTGCATGACTGTACGCCTATGTTCCAAAGTTTCAATACCCAAGAGTGAGCAACGATCCTGGTACGATGGAAGGATGACAGGATCATTCCACAGCAGATGATGGAGAGCATAACGAACAAATTTTCTTTGAACAGCTTCAATCCACGCAATCCAGATTATTTGATACGGACACCACACCAAGGCTCCAAATTCCAGAATAGAACGCACGAGAGAGCAGAACAATGCTTTCAGACAGGTGGGATCACGAAACTCGTCGGAGATCTTAAACATGAAACCGAGCTGTCTGTTGGCTTTGGTAATCATATCTGTGTAGTGTTGTCTAAATGTCAAACCAGAATCAAGCGTGATTCCAAGGTCACGAACAGTATCAACTTTTAGCAGAGGCTGGTTGTTTATTTTGTAATCAAATGCCATTTTGTTCAATTTTCGATGGAATGTGATATTGAAGCATTTGTTATGACTTCCCTATTGCAGGCATAATTTTATTAAAACAAGTCTTTCAATGTTGGTAATGTTCTCTTCAAAATCCAACCAGTGTTTGAAAGTGTTTCTGTTCGTTTAAGTGCCTTGGATAAAGTCCCTACCTTGAAATAGGAATCAAATACTCTTGAGAAAGTGTTTGAAAGAGAAAGTGAAATACCGCAGAATATGGCTGCAAAGTATCAGAGCAGCAATCGGAGCGAATAAATCTTTAAGCTATTTTAAATAATAGCATGAGTTTAAAGTCGAATAACAAACATTTGGAGAAGTTATTATTCTTGGAGAAGTATGTATGTACTTGCATATAAAATTCATATTTCGAACAGGCTCTCAACTATCTTTCATGCCATAAAGATCAGGGCTCTCTCCACCATTGCAGCAAATACGACCGTGTCCGTATCATCATTCAAACCACACGGCCCTTTTCAGAGCCACCAAATGCTTTCTGTGTACAATAGAACTTTCTCATATATTAAATTCTAATGCTGGTCTACGAACACCCACGCTATTTTGACCTAAACTACGTCCATCGGCTAGGGTAGAAGTCAAATGAAAAACAGCGACCATCACGAATATTTGAAACATTTTGAACGCTAATAACTTTATCATTTCTCGATAGATTTTTGAGATTGTTGCTTCAATCAGTTGGATTTGTCAAGTCAATGTTCAAAAATATCATTAATAATTTACTTTGAATTCCTAAACAGGCTTTCAACCATCTATAACGCGATAACGATAATGGTCTCCAGCTAGTCGATCATATCAACACAATCACCACTGCCAGCACAGCTGTTGCCCTTTCGTCGCACCAACATTTAAATGCAGTCTAGCACCGCCAAAAGATTTGTAAAGAGCAAATCATAGAATTTTCTTACATACTTACTTATCTATGCCGATCCAACGTCCCATTAGAACAGCACCTACGTTTCAATGTTGCTCTACGAAACGAACGAAACTAATCTACCATGTTGAACCAGACAATGCATGAAACGGCTTAACTTTGTCTACATAAACCGGTCGTGTGTTATACACTGATTTTCGGCAAAGCTTCTTGATCCAATCGATCAATGCAGCCTCTATTCTAGCAATTAAAAATAATAATAATAAAATTCATTACACATGGCTACGTAGTCCTACGTCAACTTTGCGTACAACCCCATTGGGCTGTCCCTTATAGTTTTTTCAAGGAGCCTAGACGCCGGATCGTTTTGTCTTAAGGATCTCGGGCTTTGGATCAGCAATCGGGTTTCCAAGCAATTTATATTTATACATGTAAACATTTTTGGTAAAAATAGCGTCACTCCAGAACAAAAGTGATGCTCAACTCTTCAGATATTCTGGATATTCCGGATCATCTGAAGACCATGCAGTGGCAAGTCGAAATCACAAATGGGTTATTACAGTAAATTCGTTCACATTACATATAAATTGAGATTTAAAAACTAAAAAACTATATTTACCCACCTATCGAGAGATCTTACCCTTTTTACACATCCCTGGGAGTACTAGGAATATGTACCCGGATGTGGTCATTGAGGTCTTGGAAACTTGATATCATCACCATTACAATTGTTTTTGAGTTTTCGTGTTATTTGAGGTGTCGCATGATGGGTTTTGATCTAAACTGAGCTAGAAATTTCATTGCACTATACACACACATACACACACAAACATTCAGTTCATCGAGCTGAGTGCGTTGTATATATAGGCCTTAGATCAGAAACCGGGTTTTCAAGATATATACACACTTCTTCGTAAGAAGATTAATGCCGTAGTAGTTTACGGGTTTCCCAGACATTTCAGAACTCTGGCCTCCGAGAACCGTATTTGTGCTAGTTTGCGCAAGATGAAACCCAGATTTTCGGAAACCTTTGGAAAATCCTCAAAATAAGCCTCTTGTAGTATATGTGCTCATGTGTGCTCACATTTAAAAACATAGTTGATGTTTTTTTTTTCGATACTCCATACATTTTATGTGGGAGTACAGAACTACGACCCATACCCATACCACTGCTATGAAAAATTGTAGAGAGCACAATCTTCATCCAATCTTCATAAAAGTTTGGAAAAATAAATTTCAAACAGTGTGCAAAATTACAAAAATATAAATAATGCGCGCATTAAAAAAGCGACTTTTTTCGGATGGATTGTTAAAAAGAACGGAAATATATATTTTAACAAACCATTTTCATTTTATTCATTATGAAATAAAAAACTTCACAAAAATTCTTCCGCTCCCTGCCGCATCACCTTGCGGCCGATAGCCAGAACTTTGGACATAGGTGAAAAATAGAAGCTTATAGACATATTCTTCAGTTCCTTGGTCGCCTTTTTGATCAAATCATGCGTCGTTTTGGCCACGAAAATATTTGAATATACTCTCCTCTTCAAATTGGCCCAGAACTTCTTGTTTGGGCGCAGCTGGGGCACGTTGGAAGGGCAGGCATGCTTGGGCACCACCGGAATGCCCAACCGCTCCATTTCCTACAGCACCCGCTTCGAGTAGTGAGCCGACGCTAGATCTGGCCAAAATACCACGTCATCATCCTTCATTTTTAATGAAAGCGGCAAGTTCTGGGAGGCACTTCGTACTGTAGATCTCGCCGTTTACTGCAAGAGGGGAAGAGGGGACGTAACATCTCCTTTTCACTTATTGTGAATCCCAGCAACACCTTCTTTGGGAACTTTGTGTGCGCTATGTACTTCACATCGCTGGTAATTCCTTTTATCGGGGAGGTGAAGTAGCCTTTGCCTTGCCAGTCGTTGCCGTGCTTCGCCGGGAAGATGTCTTTGACCAGAATTTTCTGTTCCGCTTGATTCTCCGACACGGCTGGTTTGGACTGACATTTTGACCAAATACTTCTTGGCCGTTTGGCCGATCGCACCGACCTCCCGCACCAAACGCACGGAAAGAAGTTGCCACCTTGCCTTCCGTCTTCCGTTTGAGCTTCTGTTGAATCCTCCGGTCACTTAAAACGGTCGGATGGCTGGAACCAGGCTTCCGCTCGATGGACACTCCCTTCCCTAGAAGTTCCAGAATCTTGTAGATGTTTCCGCGATTGTATCCGGCCGACACGAAGTCGGCCACGATGGCCGACTTTTATAGGCCCGGATGGAGCAGGCGATATGAACAAACCATATATCGAAGTTGTTTCACTGTTGTCGCCATAGCTACCGTAAACAAACTGATGGAGCTGTCAAATTTTCACAGTATATAGGCAACTAGCATATATTGACTACTCACCGGTGGACCGACCTTCAGGTGGCAGGTTAATCTCATGAAAAATCGGAAAATTTAGTTTGATTTTGGTATTCCAATGCAATTGATTGATTTGGCTTCCAATGCAGTTCCGTTCCAACACAGCTTCTCGAACGTTAGCCTGGTGGCGTTGTGCCACAAACGCCGAAACAAACGTTAAAACACTATGAAACACCAGTTTTACTGGAACTGCTCTTCGCAGTCACTTCCGGTTCACTTCCATTTTATGAATCAGTGTTTGATTTGAATATTTTGTATCGAATACTAACAAAATATTTGTTTGTTTTGAGCGAAAGAAAAACACGTCATTTTTAAAACGCGGCTTGCTAAGATCTATCTTTTTCTCAAAGACTTAATTTTCCTACACATATATTGATATCTACATAATATTTCACAACAAAATTATATTCAAAGAAATAAAATTATTACTGTATCAGATTTCAAGAACAGTACACTATTGTAAAAAAAAATACTTTCACAACTATGAGTACTATGAGTATTGAATGTACTTGCAATTGACTAACGCACTTTTGAGCAAATGACAAGAGTTATCTCCTACTTGCAATGAGCCTTGACCAACTTTGCACAACATCACCCTTCCGCTCACGGACAAAAGCGCAGGGCTAAATGTAGCCCATTTTTATTAGGGGAGGATGGAACAAACTCACCGTTTAAGCGACATCGTGAATTACTAGTAAATGGAAGCCGAAATTTACGAAGAATGTATTGGGTATGGTGCATTACTGTGTTTTAGTTGTAGATCAAATGTAATTTAAATTCAAAACGGTGATTTTTTGTTATTTTTTAAACCTTCTCCAATTTGATGCCAAGACGACACCGGGGTAAAACGCCTGTTCCATTGCTCAATATCAATAAGACGCACCACAACACTGGGATATGATGCACCACAATATTGGGACAGCATGCACCGCTTGTAAAACGTAAAAACACGGCTATAATAAGTTACTAATTAGAGTTGTAAAGTGAGAAGGTTGCAACATATCGCCACATCATTTTAGCTCATTTTGGCAGTCAAGCAGCCAATGGGTATGGAATAAAGATAGCAAAACGTTGCAATATGTTGCCAACTCCTCATTATATAGACGCTTAGAAAAAAGTACCCAACGGAGCATTTAAGTGTGGCAAGCCAACGTTGGGAATAATTATGTTTACCTACCATTGGGTTCAAATTACATACTTTTGGGTAGAATTTCAGCAGAAGTAAATGATTTATACCCGCTCGACTAAGTACTTTTTTCTAAGCGTGTAGACGTATATAACGCCACGGTGCGTTCTGCCCCAGTTTTAGTTTTGTATAGTTTTGTCTAAATATTCTGAAAATACGGAGAATTATAGTGAAGTTTTAATACTATCTTGAAGTATTGTTGTCAGCGATACATGTGACGTGAATTTATTATAAGCCATGGATGTTAACGCATGGTAAAAGCTTATTTTAATAACACAATTATTTACATGTGAGGTACAGTCATGAACATTTATTCAATTTTGATCATATTTTGGTGTACTACAAAATTATGAGTTATGCTGTTTTATGTAAAAATTGATAAGGTATGATTCCATTAAAGCTATAGTTTTGAAGATTTGAGCACATCTATTGAGATGGTTTCTACCATTCTACTCCACCAGTGCATTTTGTACTGTTCTCCCCTACACCTTTGCAATAACTGAGAATTATGTTTACAATTTCCTGATTCCTATTAAAAATAGCTGCTTAATTTTCCAGGTTCATGAAACTCGGAACCGGATTAATTTTGCATTCCAATAATTTTCCCTCTATCTAGTGGATCCATTTTCTAGGAGCGTGAAAAAATAAAACCTCCCACAAGCAATTACAACCAGTTGGAGAAGATGCAAAAAAAGAAAACATTTTAATTTCAGCGGGTTCTTTTTTCTTTTGTCCAAGTGCAATGTCCACTGGACATTTTCATTACGGATACGCCAACGTTAAGGGCAAAAAAGTGGAAGCATGTTTGCAAAAAAATTTTCCAAGGGAGGGATGTAGTGAGTGACTGTCAGTAGATTGTAAGCTTTGATCATTTCTTGCAATGGAACTTAATCCTTCATATCCACTAGCCATATTCAGCCTGAATAATTTCGAACGTAGATGCTCACAATTTCGATTCGTTTGACTGTTGACCCAGTTATGGTGAGTGCTTTCAAACAATTGTAATCAAAACGCAATGCACTGCACCCACCGTTTTTTTTTTTTTGGTAAATTTATCTGAGTTGATAGAAAAAAATAAATATATATTTTTTGCTTTCTACAAATTGAACGGAAAAGTTTCGAGAGCAAGGTAACCCTGATCAGTCGATACGTTCTAGGGCAGATCGTGAACAAAGCTCTGAAGGCTAAACATACAATATGTCATTCAGTGTGAGTGTTTAGAGCTGTGTTTTTCAGTACAACCGGGTGACGACGTCAACGTTGGTGTTGTCAGCGACCACGATGAGGACCTAGTCTCTTGACGGCTTGTTTATCTGAGCAACTTTGTGCTTCACCGCTGCATGTTTGGATGGAGCCACACTAATACATACAAGCTCACAAATGCACCTATGCACCCGGCATATTGAATCGGGTGACTACTGCCTGTTTGGCATTGCAAATATGCACACCCATTGCACCGCGTCCTGCACATAAATATGTACTCGACAAGCAAACAAGCACACATACTCATCCATTTTGGAATACCATTCAGGCTTGAGTCGGTACATCATTTGTGCGAAGAGCAGCAGCAATCGAGGCGGCGATGGTCGCGACGACAGCTCAGCTAGTTACATGACGCTGTAAAGCCACCCGAAGGCATCAACATTCAACGTTTTCAGGATAACGACGACAGCCTCTCGTGGTGCCGTACTTGGCCCGCATGATGCTGTTGTTGTTGTTGATGATGATGGTGATGACGATGACGAGGAACCATGTTGTACCTATATGAAAAGCTGATGATGCCACCACAAAGTAGATGAACTGCACTCTCTTTCCCCGCCACTCCCGCGTGTTGCATCGTTCACATCAAACTAGCCGTCTACCAGTGCGGCGGTCGAAGGTAATATTGTTCGGATGAATGGGTGACTTGTATGTTTGGTAGATTTCAATCTCTTTCACCGGCTTTGAGCTCCGGCGGGATCCAATAGGTCTATGGCCCCGATGCAGGAATTCGTGTATAAATAATAAGCCATACTAATTAAAAATGTATTTCCATTAATATGACCTCGCTATTCACCGGTATTTTCAAGCATTGTTCGAAGTAAATTGAACTATTTGATGGAATATGCTGTACTGTCAATATGTGCATGATGCTACGCATGCTGGGATAGAATTTTGTTGAAAGGTGCTGGCTGCTTGGAGAGGCAATGCGGGTCTAACTGCTTATTCTCCAAACGGTCTTAAAAGTAACAAATTCGATGACGATGGTGCGTCAAGGATATTTACTACACAAAAATGCTAAATTTATGAGAGATGACTTCATCACCCAAAACACCGGTGAATGATCCATCTGTAGGACGCAGTCGGATTTTCCACGAAAGCGCACGTAATTTTTTGGCAGATCTGTTTGAGTCCCAATACCATCTTGAGATTGACCCACTCGACAGATTGGGATAAAATTTTGCCAACGTAACCATCTCAGCTAGTTTCAATCAAGATTTCATTAATTTTTACCCTCACGCTAAAAAGCTACAATCTTATCATTGTGTCTCATTTTTTTTCGAGTACAGTCTTTAGGATTTCAAAAGGTGGTAAGCCTTTGCAATGCGGCTGAGACTGCTTCTTAAACAAAATCGTGGGTATTAGCCTTGTGTGTCTACCAGCGCGATGGCGCAGAAGAGGAATACCAAGACAGCAGGAGGAATAGCTTCATCGGTACGGTGGACGAGGGTGACGTGCCACCTCCCAAGATAAGTGAAGTTAAGGATGCTATCGAACAGCGTAAGAATAACCAGGCAGCTGAGAAAGATGGCATCGGAGCGGAACTCATAAAAACGGGCCCTGATAAGTTGGCGACTTGTCTGCATCGACTGATAGTCAGGATCTGGGATACAGAACAGCTACCGGAGGAGTGGAAAGAGGGAGTTATATACCCAATATACAAGAAGGGTAACAAGTTAAAATGTGAGAAGTATCGAGCGATCACTATTCTCAACGCGGCCAACAAAGTGCTGTCCCAGATCATCTTCCGTCGTCTATCGCCGCTAGCAAGCAGATTTGTGGGAAGTTATCAAGCCGGTTTTGTGAACGGTCGATCGACAACTGACCAAATCTTTACGTTGCGGCAGATTCTTTAAAAGTGTCACGAATATCAAATGAGTTGAGTGGTTGAGTTTGTGTACCTCAGATCATTGGTTACGTTGGATAACAACTGTAGCAGATAAATTCGGAGACGTATTATTGCCGGAATTCGTGCCTACCACCTACTACCTACCTACATACCTTGAGGTCTGGAAAACTTCACTCCCGTACAAAGTGTACCATGTACAAAATGCTGATAAGACCGGTAGTTCTCTAAGGGCATAAGACGTGGACAATTCTCGAAGAGGACTCGCAAGCACTTGGAGTTTTCGAACGACGCGTGCTTAATACCATCTTTGGCGGTGTATGTGGAAACGGCGTATGGAGGAGAAGGATGAACCACGAGCTGGGGCAGCTCTATGGCGAACACAATATCCAGAAATTCGCTAAAGCTGGAAGGGTATAATGGGCGGGACATGTTGTAAGAATGCCTGTCTTTAATTTTTCTTCATATTGATATGTCAGTGAGACAATACTACTGTATATTTTTGATTTTCAGGGTAAAAATAGTGAATTAATATTTACTTTGAATTTTAAACATAGGCCGAATCCTAGATCCACAGACCCACATTAGAGCACCCTCCCCTATGTAGTTTATTTACAGTAGTTCATTGCATGTATATAAATAAATTCAGCTAATATAAGTCGGTTGAATTATGGGATGAGTTTGAATAACGTGCTCGACATTTGCAATTGACGCCCTTTATCAGAGCCTGTACAGTCGTTTCCGGTACGTTTGGTACGGCGATTCACTTCGTTTGCCAGAAGTGCAGATGGCCTGCCAAATCAGGTACAGTACTGGCAGAAATGAAATGCTCACGCTGTTTTGTTCTTATTTATTAATAGTACATTTTTTGTTTGCGGTGGTTCAATATTGGTATATTAGAACAAAATAGAACGAAATTCTTTCGAAATGAAAAATGATAAGCTTGATTATATTTAAACTTTGTTTAAGTATAGAATAAGCATTATTTACTCTTTCTTATAAATATTCTGGCACAAATAAATTGCATCTTCTTCAAAATTGTGTATGCTGAATACAAAAATTTCAGCTTTGATGAATGCTTGTAAGCACCGAGGCATACCTTCAACCAGATGTTTAAGATGGTTTTCATCGATATTTTGCCAGACATGTTCAAGGGCTTCAAAGAGCTTGTTCATGTTGGTAACCTCGCCTCTGTCAATTTGCTGATTGACCACAAGTTCTCATTTTGGTTCAAATCTGGTAATTTCGGTGGCCAATGAAGCAGTTTATATCGAAATCCACGGAAAAAACGTCATGATTTATCGAGCCTTTAGCTTCGGGTCATTATACTGTTGGAATATGAACCTGTCCTCTAGCCAGACTTTCAAAAAAGACTCCTTCAAGTTTTCGTTTATGATGTCCATGTACTTATCAGCCGTAATTATACCATCGATTTTCATCAAATTACAAACTATCGACCAAACTATGGGGGATACCATACTCCACAATATTTGACGGTATGTTCTGGTCCAACAGTCGTTCATCCGATTTTACCTAGACTATAGAACGTCCTTTCGTTCCGAAAAGATTGAAATTTCTTTCGTCGGTCCAAAGAATTTTTTTCCAAAACACAACGGGCTTTTCCGCGAGCTGTTTTGCAAATGCGAGTCGCTTTACCCGATTCCTTTTTTGAATCAATGGACGATGCACTGCGATGTTTGGTCGATAGTTTGTAATTTGATGAAAATCGATGGTATAATTACGGCTGATAAGTACATGGACATCATAAACGAAAACTTGAAGGAGTCTTTTTTGAAAGTCTGGCTAGAGGACAGGTTCATATTCCAACAGTATAATGACCCGAAGCTAAAGGCTCGATAAATCATGACGTTTTTTCCGTGGATTTCGATATAAACTGCTTCATTGGCCACCGAAATTACCAGATTTGAACCAAAATGAGAACTTGTGGTCAATCAGCAAATTGACAGAGGCGAGGTTACCAACATGAACAAGCTCTTTGAAGCCCTTGAACATGTCTGGCAAAATATCGATGAAAACCATCTTAAACATCTGGTTGAAGGTATGCCTCGGTGCTTACAAGCATTCATCAAAGCTGAAATTTTTGTATTCAGCATACACAATTTTGAAGAAGATGCAATTTATTTGTGCCAGAATATTTATAAGAAAGAGTAAATAATGCTTATTCTATACTTAAACAAAGTTTAAATATAATCAAGCTTATCATTTTTCATTTCGAAAGAATTTCGTTCTATTTTGTTCTAATATACCAATATTGAACCACCGCAAACAAAAAATGTACTATTAATAAATAAGAACAAAACAGCGTGAGCATTTCATTTCTGCCAGTACTGTACCTGATTTGGCAGGCCATCTGCACTTCTGGCAAACGAAGTGAATCGCCGTACCAAACGTACCGGAAACGACTGTACAGGCTCTGATAAAGGGCGTCAATTGCAAATGTCGAGCACGTTATTCAAACTCATCCCATAATTCAACCGATTTTTATTAGCTGAATTTATTTATATATATGTAATATAAAATATTAAAAAAATACAGGGAGGGTGCTCTAATGTGGGTCTGTGGATCTAGGATTCGGCCTATGCTTAAAATTCAAAGTAAATATTAATTCACTATTTTTACCCTGAAAATCAAAAATATACAGTAGTATTGTCTCACTGACATATCAATATGAAGAAAATGGGGATACCATACTCCACAATATTTGACGGTATGTTCTGGTCCAACAGTCGTTCATCCGATTTTACCTAGACTATAGAACGTCCTTTCGTTCCGAAAAGATTGAAATTTCTTTCGTCGGTCCAAAGAATTTTTTTCCAAAACACAACGGGCTTTTCCGCGAGCTGTTTTGCAAATGCGAGTCGCTTTACCCGATTCCTTTTTTGAATCAATGGACGATGCACTGCCAGCTTGCTCTTTAAACCCGATTTTTGTAACCTGGAGCGCATTGTACGTTCTGACAGATTCAACTGCAGGTTTTCCTGGTTTCCGCATAAGTATTTGCTTTTGACAATCTCTCACGATGTGTTTACGAACAGATACGAAAATTGGCTTGGCATCCATTTTGAAGCGTTCAAACGAAATAAAAACCGCGTCGAACAGAAACAACAGAAAGAGTAACGACACCGATTGATAGGTAAAGCCTGTCCACGTTAAATTTCGGACACTTTTCTGTCAGTGTTGATTTTGAATTACTTCACGGATTGCTCAAACGTTTCACTTATATGACTGTAACGGTTTGTTACAGAATTCAGGTGATTTTTAATTTGTGCTTATTGTTTTAAATGTACTGTTACGTCTTTATACACTTGTTTGGTGTTGGTTAGTAGGGTTAAGAAAATATGTTCAGTAGTGTAATTTGTTAGTAGGGATTCAAAAAAAATTCAAATTGTATAACAGTAAAGTCAGGAGAGGTTCCATGTGTTTATTTGTTTATTTTGTAATCATATCATCCGACAACATGGTCTTAATGAAATCTTAATGTATAATAATAATACTAGTTATTAGCTAAAAACACGCATTGTGCGTAACCGTTCTCTAAATGTGTTAGTTGACAAATTAAAGTCGAAAACATCATAACCTGCCTGAAAACGTCTGGAGATGGAGTTGAGAGGATCATTCGAGCCATACGTCGTATTTCTTGTCCTTGGTTGTAGAAATTGCCTGGATCGAAGAACACGTTGAGGAGCATAAATCTGCAAACGCTCAAGCAATGCTGCACTGTCAATTTCCGCACGAAGTATTTTTGCTCCAAATACTGCTTGATCCACCAAACGGCGATTTTGAAGCGTTTCAATGCCCAGCAAAGCACAGCGATCTGCATATGGGGGTAGATTTAAAGGGTCACGCCAGGGCAGATTTCTAAGAGCAGACCTCACAAACCTCCGCTGAATGGATTCAATCCTAGTGATCCACACCGCTTCGTAAGGGGACCAAACAACTGATGCATACTCCAGAATAGACCGGACGAGCGAGCAATACAGAGCACGTAGGCACAAGGGATCATCAAAGTCATGAGCAGTTTTTAGAATGAAGCCTAGCTGACGGTTGGCTTTGTCAATTATTTCCGAATAATGCATCTTGAATGTCATTTGCGCGTCAAGTAGCACTCCAAGGTCCTTAATTTTATCAACACGTTCCAGTTGCTCCCCATGCATCGTGTAGTTGTAGTGAATAGGCATTCTACAGCGATGGAACGATATTATAGAGCATTTGGAGACACTCACTTTAAGGAAGTTGTGGCTACACCAAGAAGCAAAAAGGTCAATAAGCTCTTGAAGTCGTCTGCAATCAGCTTCTCGTCGGATGACAAGAAAAACTTTCAAGTCATCAGCATAAATGAGCAACCCACCGCTTACCAGAACGTTTACGACGTCATTGAAAAACAATACGAATAGTAGAGGACCCAGATTGCTCCCTTGGGGCACGCCGGACAGGGGAGAAAACCAGCTGGATTGCGTTATACCAATTTTAACAGTCAATAGTCTGTTGCCTAAGTATGATCGAAGCCACTTACACATTCTGTTTGAAACTCCCAGTCGTTGCAGTTTTGCCAAAAGGATCACGTGGTTTACGGTGTCAAAGGCAGCTTTTATGTCAGTGTAAACTGTGTCAAGTTGCGCTCCAGCATCCATTGCTGCAATGGCAGTCGTCGCAAATTCGCAAAGATTACTATTCACCGATCTTTTGGGGTAAAACCCGTGTTGGCAAGAGCTAATGTAGTTTCGACACGTGCTTAGCAAAACTTCGTTGACAATGGATTCAAAACACTTGGAGCCAGCTGCCAGCGATGTTATACCTCGGTAATTAGAGATGTCGGTTTTATCTCCTTTCTTATGTACAGGAAGCATATACGATGACTTCCATGCAGAAGGAAATTGTTGAAATTGGAGAGATTTGTTGAAAATAGCTTGAAGAGGAGCGGTCAGCATACCAACACATCTTTTAAAGACGCACGAAGGAACGCCATCTGGACCGGGGTTGTATGATAGCTTCAGCTTTTGTACTGCTGATTCAACCATCACTTCAGAAATGTCAAACACATCCAAGTTTATCACATCTCTCGGTACAAAATTCAGAGCCAATCTTATTTCATCTATCGTTGGAACACGGTCTTCAAAAATGCTAGCGAATTTTTTAGAAAACAGTTCACACTTCTGCTCTGCAGTGCGAGCATGAAGGCCACCTAGGTGCATCGAAGTTGGCAGACCATTTTCTTTACGTTTTGAATTAACGAAGCTCCAGAAGCGTTTTGGGTTCCGCCGAAGATCATCTTGCCTCCTTTTTACGTAGCATTTATACAAAAATCGATTGTATCCTCTATAGAGACGACTCGCTTCATCGAATTGGCGTTTTGTGAATGGACATCTCCATTGACAGTACTTCTGCAACAATCTGGAGCGATTCCTGCGCAAAGCGCGAAGTTGAGCATTGGACCAAGCCGGTTTCCTAGGGGGTCTTTTGGGTGGTACAGCTTGCATGATACAGGAATGGAGAATTCTGGTAAAAGCATTCGTGGCACGGTTGGCATCAGGACTCGACAACACCTCAGACCAATCAGTCTCCGACAGCAACTGGTTCAATCTAACATAATTTCCACGCCGAAAGTCACGACCAGTGAAGTCATCATCATTGTTAAACGATACTGCAGGCAGGCGTATTGCGGTGAAAGTCAGGGCAGGATGATAGCGATCAATGGGAACGACCTGCTCTGGTGCTTCAGCTACTCTTCCTTTTGTCATGCTCGTATCATCGGACAGTACTAGATCAAGAATACGACCGGAGCAATTATTGATCAGGTTGCGTTGTCGTAACCCTTGAAAGGCAATAGTATCGAGAAGCATATGACCAGCAATAGAAATTAGGGATTGTTGCGGATCGACAAAAGCAAATTCGTCATTGTTATTTTTCTTCCAGACCAGTCGAGGCTGATTAAAATCTCCGAACAAAATTATTGCACTCGTGTCACTCCTTGTGGGGGGGGGGGGGGGTGGAAAAAAAAAGTTTGGTGGTTTTTTGGGGGGGGGGGTGGGCTAAAAAAATAGGTTGTAGTAGCTTAATAGAAGGAAGGGGGGGGAAAATTTAGATCGCAGCGGTCCACACGAAAAACACAATAATCGCCATCAAAGAGCTGCTGAGAAAGTATACGGTCGTCCAGCCAGCCGTGTCGGTGAAGACGTAGACGTCGTAGTCCAGTTCTGACGTAGAATGAAACCTGATCAATCTTTGTCCTTAATCCTCGAACATTTTGATAATAAATATTTAACACCGATGATGAATCAGCTGCGGCATTGGTGATAACAGGAGGTACATGCAAGTCCTGTGCAGTAATACTGCAACTTGAAGAAGTATCAGGCAGAGCAATATCGCGATTTGAAACGTACTTGCCTGGCAACACAGGCTGGAAGACCCTTTCACCAAACTCGACCACAGAACCAGGACGTCTATGATGGCAGGATACGGCAACAGGCACGACTGGGTCGGATGGCTCCAGGGCTTCCAAAGCACTGTACACATTGCGTCCTGGTGTATCCAAATTGGTTTGAAGTGCATCAATATCACAGGTTTCCGCTGGAAAACTCGAAGGTCTTGTATCATCAGGAATAGCTTCATCGGTTCGGCATTGAAAACTTTCGGAATCAGCTTGGGAAACTTGCAAGCTGTCAATTATCGCAGAGCTGTAATTTTGAGAAGCATCGAAGACAGAACGTCCTATAACACACGCATACTTGCCTGGAAGTGCAGGCCCTCCCAAACCTCCGTAAACAGGACCAGGACGACTAAGATGACAGGAAGCAGAACGTTGAAAGACGGGTACTGTTGATGGCTCGACTGTTACGGGATCAGAAGGGTCTTCCAAAGTGCTTTTTTGCGTGCGTCCCGATGAAGATGAGGCTGTTGGTTTTATACATTCATGCTGGATAGGTCCATTGCCACAGGTTGTGGCGGTGGTTTCGTTTCCAAAGGAGCCGTAGATGTTAGTTTGACGATTTTTGCACCGTTTTTTGTTCGATTATCTTCAAATTCACGAAATCGAACATTTTCTGGCCATGAGTCACTAGAGAGAGCTTTTTCTTTGAACCTCACATCAATTCCAATTTTGAATGATACGAACTGGAGCAAATTGAGGTCCTTTCCTTTAGGAACTAATTTAACCACTTTAGACGTTGTGTTAGCCAAATCAAGGCACTCATTTACCAGTGAAGCGATCTGATTCTCCGTAGTATCCGGGATCCGGATTCCGGATAGAAAGCTGAGAGGTAGATCCAAATCAACTGATCATCAGCACAGCGATCAAGGTTAACAGTCTTGATGGCATTAGCTGCTTTCGTACTAAAATTGTTCGAAACGATGGAGAAGGTAATTGAGTTTCCGTCATTTGCTCTGCGACGCTTTAACGTACTGACCGGAGTACCAGTGCGATTCACGTTTGGCCAAGCATTAGGAGTAACAAAGGGAGAAGCTGTACTCGATTTACCGTCCACTTTTGCCGTCAGTGATTCAAATCCAGAGCGCAACTTTTCTATCTCCGTTTGCATGCATTGAATAGCCGCAGGAAGGTTTGTAAGTCTATCATCAAAACCGGTCATCAGGTTACGGAAGTGCGCATTGGAAAAAAGACCAGCACAACCATCACACATCCAGAATACATTATTGTTGTAGTTCTTCATCTGGTCCAACAGTGGTCCATCCACATTTACACATACCGCATGAAACGTCGCTCCGCAATAACCCTTGCACACCTTCACCTTCTTCTGACACCAATGGCAAGTCATAATGATATCGCGATAGAGTTGATGGGTTCGGTTAATTAACGCCTTTGGGTATGCAAGGATCGAAAAGTTGGCGATACACGGGAGCAGGTGGATTATGGAATAAAGTTGAGTGATGACGACAATAATGGATGTTGACAATCACCGCTTGCGAATGCTCCAGTCAGTAACCAAAATAAGTAAAAAGACGCGACGAATACGTACACTTTAAATCAAACTTTATGTCAGTAGCACAATAGAACGTTATGCGGACGTAACTATAGTAAACCGGGTATTTATTAACGGGAATAACAATTTAAAAAAAATAACAAAAACGTATGCGGATATTCTCGTCCTGTGGTTGATCACGGCACAACAACAACATGTTGTACAACATGTTTACATTCTTGTTACATTCAGTAAAATGTCATTGAATGGAAGTGCGCAAACGCATTTTGTACGATCGGTAAGCAAAATCCAAATTTATCGGTACGCGATGTTGCCAAGAAACTAAAACTACCGAAAAGTACCGTGTTTTGTGTTTGCAAATCATTTGACCAGCGCTTGACTGTGGATCAGATATTTTGAAGAATGCTCCCGATAAATGGACAAGAAGATGGTTGCCATTATTGAGAAAAATCCCAATCTTTCTGTGTGAAATGTGGCTCGCAAAGTTGGGAAGTCAAAATCAAACGTACAAAAAGCGAAACAGAGGCAAGGACTGAAGGCATACAAAGTGAAAAAGTTGCCCAACCGTGATAACAAGCAAAATTTCACTGCAACTGCTCAAAATTTGCTTTTACGTAGGTGTGATCAAAAATGTCGCAGCACCGCAGCTTCGCGGAGAGTTTCCGGGAACGCGTTTCGGCAACACTCTTCTGGTGTTCGTCCCGATTTGGGAAGGTCTGCACCTTGTACGTATTCAATCCAGATCCGGCTGAGGGAAACTTTGCGAAACATTAAGTTGTTTGGTCAAGTCCCTGCTCGAAATGTTTGTATTCCGCTTGAAATAAGCAATTGGCGTTCTCAGGTTTTTTGCACGTTGTTCCCGATTTTTGTCCAGTTCTTGGTTAGTGGTCCACTATCATCTGTTCCTGGAACCTTTGGAGGATGGTTAAATGATGCATATTAATCAGTTCTCCCAAGGTACGATGCGACAACCCATAATATTGCATGTGGGCGAACAAAACCTTTTCGGTTTTCTGATTTTCTTTCATTGCGGCCGGACTTCCATTGTGAAACTCACTGACAACTGAACAATTGAGCGAATGTAAACAAAACCCTCTTAGAGAACCTGGGCAAAACTTTTCGTTCAAGTATGAAAACAGCTACGCTAGATTGAAATTGTCGCAATAATTTTCGACTTACCCCTTATCGCTTGCTTCACAGCTTTCAGTGTATCTTCTCTGGAAGGCCAATGGCCAGCTGGCTTCTGGCCTTGTTGGTAACTCGATCGGCTTCCGAGTTTCCGTTGATACCCACATGTACAGAAATCCAAATAGGGTTATATTTTACATATCTTAGATGACAGGATCCCAAGCAACACACGTTCGTAAAATTGGGTTGCAGCAATTTGATTGTGGCTCAAATCAGTTACATTGCAGTTTTTTTTAACTGATTTGTAACAAGTGTCAAGAGATGTCGTAATGTTGCTGCTCCTGCGGCCAGTAGGCTACTACCTGAATCGGTAAGGATCACCAATGGCTTGAAGGCTTTTCAACTTACATGGTTATGTCCCTGATATAACCCACCTCTATTTTATTCAAATATTTGACACTTAGTATTTTTCTCTTCTACTTAACTTTTATACGCTCGACGGCACTTTGCCTGCCGCTCAAATTTGATTTCATTGAAGCATTTTAACACTTCTTAATTAAGGGCTGTTGTTTGTTGTTTATTACAGTCAACAGGTAAAATATTTGCCCCAATGACCGGCATCTTAAAACTAAAATCACACAAAATTGCTCAAACTAACAAAAAATACGTATAAAACTACACTTGTTTGTTTCCCGATGTACATTAAAATCAAATACAAAGTAACAAATATTAAAAAGACGACTCATGCTGCGCATTGGCTCATGGAGACCATAGTTGGTTCTTGCCGCGGAAAGGCTCAGGAATGAATGTGCGCGTAGATTACGGCGGCGTATGTTGATGTCCAACATGCTAAGCAGTCTAGAACAATCAATGTTCCCTTGCAGGAGATCGCCAATAAAACAGGCTTTTGTCACGTTACGCCTTCCATCAAGTGGATGAAGGTTGATGAGCTGGCACCGACTGCTATAGCTGGGCAGATTTAACGGGTCTCTCCACCTGAGATGACGTAGGGCAAATCGAATGAATTTCCGCTGGATGGCCTCGACACGCTGGATTTCATTCTGGTAATAGGGAGACCAGACAACAGAACAATATTCCAGAATTGGGCGAACGATTGCGCAGTAAAGCGATTTCAAGCAGTAAAAATCTTAAATTTTTTGGCAAAACGGAACAGGAAGCCTAACTGCGATGACGCCTTAGACACGACGTATGATACGTGGTCTTTGAATGTCACCTTGGAATCGATGAAAATCCCCAAGTCCTTAACTGTCGTTACGCGCTCCAGCTCAACTCCTGCCAAAACATAACCGAATTGGAAGATTTCACGTTTACGGCCAAATGAAATCACTGAGCACTTGGACACATTCAATGTCATCCGATTGATGCGACACCATTCAGCGAACGCCCCCAGCTGTTGTTGCAGAACAACGGCGTCTAGTGGATGCTTTATAGCGTAGAACAGCTTCAAATCATCGGCGTATGAGAGTTTTAGGCATTTGAGAATGAGATTGACATCGTTCATGTAGAGCAGGAACAAAAACGGCCCAAGGTGGCTACCTTGAGGCACGCCGGACAAAACTTTAAATGGTGACGAAACGTGATCACCGATTCTGACGGACATACTACGATCGGTTAGGTAGGATCGCAGCCAAATAAGCAAGTTGTTGCTCATGCCTAACTTATCAAACTTGGCTATTGCTATCTGGTGGTTCATTTTATCGAACGCAGCGGAGAGATCCGTGTAAATAGCATCTACTTGATTACCGTTTTCAAGTTGCTTGACCAAGAAAGAGGTGAAACACGTCAAATTAGTGGATGTCGAACGTTTCGGAATAAATCCATGCTGATCCGGCGAAATATAGTGCGCGTAGCTCTGCACTAGCTTCCGGAGAATTATCATCTCAAACAACTTGGATATTGCACTTAATGCAGCTATGCCCCGGTAATTTGAGACCATTCTCTTGCAACCTTTCTTAAACACTGGGAAAACATATGACTGTTTCCAACAGTTCGGAAATATACCAGTGGACAAAGAAAGATTGAATAACTTTGCTAACGGAGACGCAAGAAAATCCACGCACTGTTTCAATACAAGCGATGGAATGCCATCCGGACCACATCCCGTTGAGGACTTCAATTCCTTGCCAGCTGCAATAACCATGTCATTGGTGATGGCATAATGCATTCCGGCGGCAGCAAGACGGGGCACATTACTGGTGGCGAGCACGATGTCCTGCGGGTCGAGCAGCTCGTCGGAGAAAACGTTGCTGAATTGGGAACGGAAAATATCGGCTATACCGGCGATGCAATCAGCTTCGATCAAACCATCCGTCATCGTGGAGGGCAAACCGACTTCCTTCCGCTGATCATTGACGTGACGCCAAAAGCTTTTGGGGTTATACTTAAGGCTTTTTTGTAGACGGTCTTGATAAGCCTTATAGAGATAATCGTTCAATTGCTTGTACTCAGCATTCGCTTCCACGTAACACAATTTTGTAAAACCCGTGCGATATTTGCTGTGTCGTCTCAGAGCTGCCTGCTTCACTCTTTTGAGGCGCTTTTATTGTCTTTCCAAAGCATCAAGTCCTTTAGTTTGTTGCATGCACAATGGAACGCTTATTGCTCGAAAAGACTTTTAACTGTATCGGGAATCGAATCCTTAATCATCGGAATGGAAACCGGATGTGTTTACCGATAAAGCTACGAGGCCCACTAAGCAAACAAAGCATGCAACAACTGATGAATGTCACTGCAGATTTCAGTCTAAACTTGATAGAAGACTCTCGATATTAATCTTGATCAGCATTTATAACATACACACTTAGATTTTTTTTACAGAAATCTGTAAAAGTTTACCGAATTCTCAACAGCTGAACGTTCGGTAATCCAATTAAACGGATTTCGGTAAAATTTTACCGAAATCCGGTAATTTTTTTACAGATAACTGAAAAATTTCACCGAAATCCGTTCAATCGGATTACCGAACGTTCAGCTGTTGAGAATTCGGTAAACTTTTACAGATTACTGTAAAAAAAATCTAAGTGTGTAGTTAAAAGATATATTACTTGGCCTAAGCTTTATTAAAATTATTTGGAATTGGGTTCATTTATATATTTCCATAGAAATTCATTAACTTCGGAACAGCTTTAAGAATATACAGACGATTTCAGTAAAGAAGGGCTTCGTATGAACATAGCTTTGGTAAGAACAAAATGGGCAGTTTCAGAAAGAACCAACACAGACTAACCGGTTTGATTATGTTTTCCATCGAAAATAAATTCTTGGTTATTGAATTTTAATGACATTAAAATTTTAAAACTTATGAATGCCAAAGGGCATACATTTCATCATTTTGCACATTTTGAGCAAATTGCAGAAATCAAAGTCTCAGCCATCTTCTAAGCAGAAGATCTACTAATACTTTTTTCTGTAATTTGTAACTACAATCTGCTCTTACTCGGAGCAACGTGTCACGTGTCCTATCTTGGTTGAATCAAATACAGTAAAACTCATGGCACTTGATGCATAAATTCAGGAGTGGTGCGCCAATCCTGACGATATGAGCAAAGTTTCCAAATTGCTCATCTCCGTTGTCGTTTGGATCGCTCATTGCCCCTTATTAGAAATTCCAATTATTGGCACTATTAACATAATGAATCATCGCTTCGAACCATGAACAAGCCAATCGAGCTGACGTTGCGGAAATACGATGAAAGGTAGAGCACGAGACAATCTATCTCAAGCAGTTCGTCCTGGAAGCTCCTCTCGCCTATCCTCTTGTTTTTGTTCTTCTTCTGACATGTACTGATAGGTACACGTCAGCACAAAATGTACATCAATGTGCGGTTGAAGTTCGTCATACCGTCACCGAACATCAGGAAAGGATCCGCAGAGAATAGGAAACACTACACAAACTCAAGAACATCATCATCGCTTCCAACACCGTGTTGGGGTCGTGTCGTGGAAGGTGGGATGCTTGGTACCTTGCACCCTCAAAGCCCGCGATGGCCGCAATAGAGCACGAAAGCTATCACTACTGCCTACAGATAGCTATGTACATTCTCGTTAAGGTGGTTCGGAAAAACGGCGGGGGCGTAAACCACGCGATTAAGTAGCTATACGGAGAATCTCAATTAGACGTAAACCAAGTCAAGTGCTTTTGCATTTCCTTCGACGCGTGTCTATTTTGCATAAGGACGATTTCACTCGAGCTTTTTGCTGAGCTTGACGAAAATGGGTCTTCTGCTGGTGGCTCTTGCTTGTGCTTGGTATATTTCTCAGGAGCAAGCCTTTCGAGATATGTAAGCTGATTACCTCGCTTATTTCCAGTTGCGAATAAATGTAGGACTGTATCGCAGAAATTGCATTAAAGACATTTTTTTCGTCACAATATTGCGTACTGGAAATCATTAAATTTAATAAAAACGTAATCGTTTAATAAGATGTTGATAGTTTTAATAATTTAACAAATTTCTCTTCTTTTCAGGTATGTTTATATTCTCCATTATTTGAAAAGGTAACTATCTCTCATATTGATCTTTGTTTAATTAATAGAAATAATGCACCCATCTCTCATATTTAAGTCTGTAGAAAAATATTAAACCATACGCCACAAACCACAACATGGCTCAGCAGAGAATCATTATTAAATTTGAGCTAACTGTCCCCTACCTGTCCTGTGGGGATCCTTTTTCCCTTTCCCAGCTAAAAGTCCGATCATAATGTCCACTCCAATCGACGTCACAACGGATTACATTTTATTCGAAAACTTTCACTTGCTTTACACTTCGGGAGCTCGTGGTAATCCAGAAATAATACGTTTCCCGTTGTAAATTGTTTTAAGCTGTCACTGCCAATAACCCGACATGGTGACACCATCGATAGATATGGCTTCCAGGTAAGACATCCATAGAAACTCGCTTGTCATCTGACCGAGCCGAAAAGGTTAGTAGCAGCATGGAACTTTATTTTATTTTACCCATTTTGAAGTTGCCTAGCTTTTCCCTGAATTATGATCCACTTAAGGGTGGTGATTTTCACGTTGAGCTAGAAAGGATAATGGAAGCTTCAAAAACGAGATAGAACAAGTGGAAGCCAGTGGCTAGCTGATGGAACTAAAATGTCAAATTAATGAAACGGAACATCAATCTTTCACCACAGCATTACAGATTGCCATCTTCGTAGTTTAAAAGAGTGCTGATGCTTGAAATAAGATCGAATATTAAATTCGTATTGCTTTTATATTACTAGAGGTGAAGGTCGAGCTGAAATGTGACGATCTCAATCAACTGCTACAGCTAGGCCGATACCTAAGAGTTCTTTGCTGTACAAAGAAGTTGTCTTCAAATCACACATTCCATAGCAGCACTTCGACAGATTCATAATCTGTCACTTCCACAGGTCACTTCCCACTTTATCGGTTAAACTTGCCTAATCTAAGTTGGTTCATTCGGTTCCCCTCACTTGAACTCGGAACTGTTGGATTAAACATTTCCATATTTGTTGTTCAATGTCATCATCATCATAATATCGCACGCATTAATGAATTGTGTATTGGCCTATAACGGATGAACTGCATTTGTTTTAACTAGACCTACTGCGATGATCCCTTCAAGTCAAGCACTCTACACTGAAGAAGTCAGTAAGTCACAGATGAAATAGGCCAATTTGTCAAAGGATAAGCTTTTTCTAGTCGAATTTAAATAAATTTGCTCGCGTTTATTAGTGATAGTTTAAAAAAAGTGTATTAGTTTTTTATACTTTTTTAATTTTTTTAAAAGTGATCAAGTGAAGTGTTAATTTAAATTTTCCTAGTTTTCCAATTAGTTCGTTCTTCAAATGACATACTGTCAGTATATGTTAACAGCTAATCAAATAGTTTAATTCTGTCGAGTAGTGCTGTCCCATGCAATATTTTGTCGATACGGCCTTTTGTCAATTCGACATTTTGTGCATTCTACGTTTTGTCCAAATGTTATCCCTCTCATTATTATTTGACAGTTTTCGGATGGATAAGAAAAAATGACTAACGATATAAATTAAATTTTCATTAATTATTTACAAAAAAAAAAAAAGACTGCACTCCCTGTCGGGCGGTCTTACGACAGTTGGCCGAAACTTTGCCCATAGCCATCTAAAAGAAAGAAAGTTGGCCTTCATGATCAGTTTATTTTCGGTTTTCTCCTCGAAATTGTTCGAATGGATCCTCCGCTTCAGGTTTGCCCAGAAATTTTCAATTAGGTGCAGCTGGGGAACTTTGGGTGGTATAAAGTCTTGGGGACGGGGACGACTTAGGTCTTCAAACGCTCCATCTCGTCCAGGGACCGATTCACGTAATGTGCTGAGGCCAGATCCGGCCAGAACACCAGTAGTGCTTCTTAATGAAGGCCTCAACTTCCGGTAAGCACTTCTTGCTGTACACCTTCCCGTTAACCGCAAGTTTCGCAGAAAAGCGGCTTTGATATCCCCTTATCACTGAATGTCAGACAAAAGAGAACCTTCTTCGAAAACTTCGTGTGGGAGATGTATTTCACGCCACTGCTCACCTCCTTGCTTGGCGACGTGAAATAGCCAGAATGAAACATGGAATTTTCTACGTTATATAATGCACATTAAAGCAATGCTAGGTTGGGCAGAAAATAATGGGATATTTTATGTAAATTTTAGCCAGGAAACGCCTGAATCTAGCCTGTTATATGAAAGATTGCAAACATTGATGTATGGCGTATGAAAGATTCGGCAAAAGCTGGCGATCGCTTTAGTGGTTGTGGTATTGGTCCACAGTGAAAATTTTGTCATCGTGGTTCGATGACGTCCGTTACCGAACTCCTTCCTTCCTGTCATTTAGGTAGTTGGTTCTTTGAAGCCATACTAAATCCTCATGAAGAATAGTTCTTACTGATTTGTGGTCGATTTTCAATGCTTTCGCCATTTTTCGGATTGACCGACTAGAATTTCGCTTAACCCTTTGACGAAGTATACTTCGGTTCTGAGGAATCCTCGCAGTTCTTTTTCTGCCTCTTCCTAAACGATCCTCTAGATCAATTTCTGTGTGACCGAATCATTGACTCCCTTGTGGCAATCGAATATTCTCTGTTCATGCATGAACATCAAAGACCCTACGACTCTGAATACGAGGAAGTCTTTGAATACAGATCCGCCAACTACGAATCTATTAAACTTAGGTTAAACAGTGTCAACTGGCAAACAATTCTGAGGAATGAAGGAAATATCGAAACTGCTGTAGATATCTTTTACAAAATGTTATTGGAAATTTTTTGCCAAGAAATACCTGCAAAGAAAAAACGACGTCTCAGAAACACAAGGAATCCAGTCTGGTACAACAGACATATAAAAAATATTAAATACCAAAAACAAAAAGCTCATAAAATATACAAAAAATATAACAGCAGGGGAGATTTAGCAAACTATTTGGACATATGCGATCAACTTAATTTAGCTATCAGTAGTGCATTTGCAGAATATAATGCAAAAACTGAATCTGAAATTAAGTCTTGTCCAAAGAACTTCTTTAATTACGTAAAAACTAAATTAAAATCAGACAACTTTCCTTCAATAATGCAACTTGACGAAAATGACGGGGATAGCTCAGAAAAAAATTGTGATCTCTTTACAATTTTTTTTTCAAGAAATTTATACGACATTTTCAGAAAATGATCGCGACCGCGATTATTTTGCATTTCATCTAGAATTTTCAAGGGATATTGGAGTCAATCAAATTCAAGTACCAGACATTTTGCTGGCTTTAAGGACTTTAGATGCCTCAAAAGGACCTGGACCTGATGGAATTCCTCCAGTATTTATTTTTAATTAAATTTTGCAACAGAGCTCACTGCTCCACTATTTTGGCTCTTATATATGTCATTGGAATCTGGAAACTTTCCTAAAATATGGAAAACATCATTCTTAGTTCTCCTATGTTTAAATCTGACCGTAAATCTGACATACGTAATTATCGTGGTATATCCATTATCTCTTGCATTCCAAAACTTTTTGAAGCAATTATCAATGAAAAATTATTCCTCCAAATCAAAAATAGAATTAAAGGGTGTCCACGATGAAATTGCCACACTATGAAATTGCTCTAACTTTTTAACCGTTGGGTAGAATTTAATGAAAATTTGGGTGGATTTAGTTCATAGTGCATTATTTACATCCTGCAAGTTTTAAAGTCCTGTGATCAAAATGGAAATGGAGTCGAAAGAACAGCTCGTGCGTGATAAAATCTTGCGCATTCATCACGAGAACAAGGATCTCTCGCATCGTTCCATCGCTAAAACGTTGGGAATCGCGAATTCCACGGTGTCGCGAGTGATTAAGCGGTTCGAGGAACGGTTGACCACCGAACGGAAGCCCAGAAGTGATGGAAAAAGTATTCCGTACAACACCAAAAATCACAACCGCGTAGTTGGGGCCTTCAACCAAAATCCGAACGCCTCCGTTCGGGATGTGGCTAAGAAGCTGCACCTAAGCCGAAGTTTTGTCCAGAAGGCCAAAACTAAGGCTGGGCTTCGAACGTTCAAGGTACAAAAGGCCCCTAATCGCGACGAGAAGCAGAACAAGTCCGCCAAAACCCGTGCCAGGAAGTTGTACCTCAACATGCTGACGAAAGTTGAATGCTGCATCATGGACGACGAAACATATGTGAAGGCCGACTTCAAACAGATCCCCGGCAACCTGTTTTTCACGGCCAAGGATAAGTTCAGCGTTCCGGAGCATGTCCGCACTCAGAAGATGACCAAATTTGCGAAGAAATTCCTGGTTTGGCAAGCCATCTGCACGTGCGGGAAGCGGAGTGCACCTTTCGTGACCCAGAACACGATGAACGGACAGGTGTACATAAAAGAGTGCCTCCAGAAGCGGCTGCTTCCTCTCATGAAGGCCCACAACGTCCCAACAATCTTCTGGCCGGATTTGGCCTCATGCCACTACTCCAAGGACGTGCTGAAGTGGTATGCGGACAATAAGGTCAATTTCGTGCCGAAAATGTTCAACCCTCCCAACACTCCGGAGCTCCGCCGCATCGAGAAGTACCGGGCGATTATGAAGCAGCACCTTCTTAAACGACCTAAGGTAGTGAAGACAGTCGAGGAACTGAAGAAATTATGGGTTTACATGCAAAAAACGGTTGATTCACAGGTTGTGCAGAATCTTATGGCCGGGGTTAAGGCCAAGGTGCGGGCATTTGCGTATGGACTGTAAATAAAATACGAGTAAAATGGTAAAATGAAGTTTAATAGTTATTTCTCAATCCCTGAAAATTTGATGGCAATCGGATGAAAACTCGAATTTTGCGAATCAATTTTGTGTGTGGCAATTTCATCGTGGACACCCTTTACCCACATGCAAAAAGGCTTCTTTAAGGGTCGTTCGACCTCGACAAATCTACTTGAATTTATAGATTATTCATTGAAGGCCTCATGGGAGACTTCCAGCCACTCGACCCAGTTGCGCCAGATGTTTCCTGCCAGCAACTTTGTCCTGCTTCCAGCCATCAGAGTCGTTCTGGTCCTGTGGTCGAGTCCGGTGATGGGGTCTCCCAACCCTTATTTACAGGCAAGTACATATCTTCATGCAACATTTCTATGCCTGATCAGCTTTCGTGTTGCAGCATCACCTCAGAATCCCCCGCTCCAACAAATGGCTTTCACATCTCCGAGCCTGTTTTAGGCGGTTCGAGCCGTTCATCCGACGCAATGCAGAGGCATCTCTTCCTCCGACTTCTCGCCGCAACTTCGCATCTACTATCAAAATGTTCGTGGACTTCGAACGAAGATCGACGATTTCTATCTCGCAGTGCATGATGTGGAGTATGATGTGATACTACTATCAGAGACGTGGCTCGACGGTTGAATTCTATCGACTCAACTGTTTGGAAATTCATTCACAGTTTTTCAGACAGACCGTAATCCATTGAATAGTAGAAAGCGTCGTGGTGGAGGTGTTTTGATAGCAGTATCGTCTAGATTATGCTGTTGTGTCGACTCAGCCCCAACTAGCGTGGCTTTGGAATAGCCATGGGTAAAAATTAAATTGCAAACGTGTTCCATGAGTATTGGAGTAGTATACCTTCCTCCTGGCCGTAGAGATGACCTTACTCTAATAACGCTGCATAGTGAATCTATTAGTTCTGTTTTTGGCATGCTTGAAACCGTGTGATATGGCGCTTCAGTTTGGAGACTATAATCATCCCAACATGTGTTGAGCGGCTTCAGAGGATGGCGGGCCTTACATTGATGCCAGCTCATCACGATTTTCGACTTCGGATGGTGTTTTGTATGATGCTTTTTGTTTTAATGACACAAATTAACTCAATTAAGAATTCCAATTCTCGTATTCTTGACTTGATATTGGTGAACGATACAGCTTTATCCAGTTGCAGCATTTCTGAAGCGCTTGATGTATTTGTATATCCAGACATTGCACATCCTCCCATTGACGTTGCTGTTTCATTGCCTCTACCCGTGAGATTTGAGCAATCAAATGTCAATCCGCGGCTTGATTTCCTTCGTGTCGATTATAACCTGTTGAATGAAGCGCTCTCTGTGATTGATTGACAAGTTTTGGATGGCAGTCGAAATATAGATGAAATCGTTGAGTCTTTCAACTCTGAGATTCGTCGTGTTATCGACGCGTATGTGCCACTTCAACGTCCTGCATTGAAACCTCCATGGACAAACAACCATCTTCGCAGATTAAAACGATATCGTCGTGCAGCTCTTCGGAAAAATAAGAGAAATCGTTCACATCACTTGAAACATCGCTTCGTTCTGGCTAGTAATAACTACATGAGATATAATCGCTTCATGTATGCCCGCTACATTGATCGTACACAGACAAATTTACGTTTGCAACCAAAGCGCTTTTGGTCATTTGTTCGGTCGAAACGCAAAAACAATGGATTACCTTCGACTATGTATCTCAATGATCGTTCTTCTAGCACCAATGCCATCAAGTATGAGTTATTTGCTGATCACTTTAAAAGTGCTTTCTCGAACATGCCGATTTCTTCCTCGAATCTATATGAAGCTCTCCTTGAAACACCATCCGACAGGTTTGAATTTGGAATTTTTCAAATCAATAAGGAGCACGTCGAATATGCGATACGTAAACTTAAGAACTCTGTGGCATACGGTTCAGATGGTATCCCTGCATGCATCTTGAAGAAATGTTCGAGCGTTTTAGTGCAGCCATTAGTTAAATTATTCAACATTTCTTTGCAACAAATGATATTCCCGACCGCGTGGAAGACTTCGGACATGACCCCCGTTCACAAAAAGGGTGACCATTGTAACATTGCTAATTATCGTGGAATAACATCGTTGAGTGCTTGTTCAAAACTCTTTGAAATCATTGTCAATCAAGCGCTTTTCGTTGCCTCCAAGAACTATATATCTACTGCCCAGCATGGATTCTACCCGAAGAGATCCGTGACGACAAGTCTCTTGCAATTCACCTCTTTCTGCATTCGATCGATGGACGCTGGCATGCAAGTAGATGCTATATACACTGATTTCAAAGCTGCATTCGACCGATTGAACCACGATCTTTTGCTTCGAAAACTCGAAAAACTCGGAGTATCCACAGCCTTTGTAGGCTGGTTCAAGTCATACTTGTCTGGGCGGTCTTTGAGAGTTAGGATAGGCTCATCGCTTTCAACTGTATTTACTACATTATCTGGTGTTCCACAAGGGAGTTTAACCTGGGCCCCCTGCTGTTTTCGCTGTTCATTTACGATGCGGCAATCATTTTACCATCTGGAACTCGTGTTTTCTACGCCGATGATTTGAAGATCTTCAAGATGATCACTTGTATCGAGGACTGTGCCTACCTGCAAAAACTGTTGGATTTATTTGCGGATTGGAGTAAACGGAACCTCCTGGAGCTGTGTATAACGAAGTGCAACACTATTTCGTTTACTAGAAAATGTCAACCGATCATTTTTCGCTACCGCCTTAATGGACACATTTTAGAACGGCTGGAAAAGGTTAGAGACCTTGGTGTGATTTTGGACTCCCAGCTTAACTTCCGAATTCATATTGACGACGTGATTTCGAAAGCGAACAGACAGCTCGGCTTCATATTAAAGCTTACCGATGGTTTAACTGATCCTCTGTGTTTGAAATCACTGTACTGTGCTCTGGTGCGCTCGATTCTGGAATCTGCTGTTTTAGTTTGGTGTCCGTTCAACATTATGTGGGTTAACCGTATTGAATCGATCCAAAGAAAGTTTGTGCGCCTAGCTCTTCGTCATCTACCATGGCGTGATCGTCTGAACCTGCCGCCATACGAACATCGCTGCATGCTATTGGGAATTGAAACCCTGGAGAAAAGGAGGACTGACATGCAAGCGGTTTTTGTTGCCAAGGTCCTAGCCGGAGATGTCGATGTACCTGCTATTCTTGCGGATATTAATATATACGTACCAGAACGCTCCCTTTGTCGGCGTAACTTTTTGCATTTGGCAACCCGCAATACTAGATACGGCCAATACGACCCAATACGCTTCATGGCGTCTCGCTTCAACAATGTTTCTAATCATTTCGATTTTCACGTCCCTGCTGCCGTTCTGCAACGTTATCTTAGGAACTCGACTTAAAAGGCGATGGGCTTATGGACCGAGAAGATTTATGATCACTGGATGTTAAACGACAATTGAACAAACGACTGATTTTCACTTTTTTATCATCTTGACCTGTTTTTGTAACTAGCAATCGATGTATAGTGTAGTTATTTTGTAGTGTAGTTATTTTGCTCTTCCTTCATTGTTATATTTATGTCAATGTTTGATTTGTATTTTATGTTATATATATTTAAGAAAAAGACATGATTTTTATGCCAATTTGAGCCCCCTCCGTCTCAAATTGTCTTTTCCCTGTCCATCTTTATTAAGACAACAGTGTCAGATGGAGTATTAATAATAATAATAATAATAGATTATTCATTGAAGGCAATATATTATAGAAACCACGTAGAAGCTAAGTATACAGACTTTAGCAAAGCATTTGATCGCATTGATAACCAATGTTGCTGTTTAAACTGCAAAAAATAGGAATTGAGCTAGGACTTCTGAAATGGCTTGAATCATATTTAACAAACCGCCAACAAATAATAAAATTCAACGGAAAGTCCTATTCCTATTCAAGTCACTTCAGGTGCCCCCCAAGGCTCTCATTTGGGACCACTGCTTTTTATTCTATATGTAAATGACATTTCCTTCCTTCTGATCAACATATTCCAGAAAGAAATACACATATTCCACACATGGTGCTCGAAAAGCCTACTGCCACTAAACATAAAAAAGTGTAATTTAATATCATTCAGCAGAAAACGAAACACACCAAATATTTTAATCTCATTAGGAAATCAAGTTGTTGGAAAATGTGAAAGAGTTTTATACATAAGGCAAATAATATGCTAGACTTTATAAAACGCTTTAGCCTCAATTTTGTTGATCCCTATTCTGGAATACTGCAGTATGGTCTGGTCCCCATTTCATAAAATGCATATTGGCCGAATAGAATCCGTACAAAAACAATTTCTATTAAATGCTCTTAGGAAATTAGGGCAGACAACATTTTCTCTCCCATCTAATGAAGCGCGCTGTATGCTTATCAATATACAAAAAGTGAGCGTCGTGAATTTGCAATGGTTTCATTTGTTAACGATATCGTTTCGCAGCGAATTGATTCAACTAAAATTTGATCAAAACTCAACTTAGAAGTAGGAACTTATTCATAACGAATCATGATCGGACGAACTATGCCAAATATGGGCCATTAAATCAAATTATGACCATATATAATCAACACTGCGAAACTATTGACTTAACTATGTCGAGGCATAACTTGAAGAACTATTTCAACACCATACGAAACAACACAAACTAATAAAATTTTATGAATTTACATAATTTTTTTTTTTCTTGTCTCTAATCTGAATGTACTATAGCATAAGGAAATTTAAAAAAAAGAAGACAATTATATGTAAATGAATTAGTCTACGTTAGTTTGACGAAATAAATAAATAAATAAAATAATTTTATTTAGTAGCATCTGTAACTGTTTGTATTGGCATTTTCAATGTCCTAGCGATAAACACAGGAGGGTTTCCTTGCTTTTTCAGTCCAATCACCGCACTTCGTAATGTATTTGGCTTTATTGTGACACTACGCGAGAAAGAATTCAAATGAAACTATGTGCTTTTGTTTGTAATGAACCAAGAACCAAGGTAAAATATGACATAGGTGTGCACATTTCAGCATCTGTCAAATCCGAACGGATAATATTTCCTCACCCTGTAGATTCCTCTGATTTTGCCAAAAAGATAAGTGGACCATTCGATTTCATGCACGCTTTCACAAATGACAGAAAAGTTTTTTATTAATAGTATTTAATAGGGACTTCTAATAATTCCATTAATGAAATAAAGAGACCTAATTAGAACCCTTCACGATGATTCTTTAACAAGTGCTGAGCATCACCAGATTCCTCGGATCAAAAAATAATTTTTAATTTTGTGTATGTGTGTGTGTCCAATCTAACACCCATCGGCCGGCAATGGTATTATGGAAGAAATCTGTTTACAACAATCATTCAAGTGACCATTGGAAGCAGCTTTAATCCGGGAGCTAGAAAGTGATAGCTCTACTGCAGATCCAGCAACCCATTTCAGAATGTCTGGAGAGTCACGCCCATTCCGAGGTTACTTTCACATACAATAAGCCCCGCATGTAAACATTACCGATATCATTTGGATAAGGGCACTGCAACACACTTCCAGATTTGGAAATTTAAAATTTCCAAACCAGGCACGTATATAGTATTTTTTGAAAATAAGATTTTTGTTATATAGTTAGATACATCTCACCCATGTCCGCCTCCTCTATCACACTATCTTGTTCATTCGTAAAAGTAAAGATTTTCGACGTTGATTCGTGATTAATTTCATGCACTCGCGATTAAATATACGCAAAAATTAACGTTACTAAACCGCCCGCTAGATATGCAACCTGCATAACAAAACTCTGTACACCCCGTGGTGAATGCACCTAAAATTATGTGCAAGCTTTTCACCCGCCCATGCGCGTTGTTTTCGTTTGCTGCTTCTGACCAGCAAATGGCCGTTCTCTACATTGCACTAATCTTCTTTTTTTTCACTCCACACTCTGCCAATAATGCAAATCCCCGTTATGTGGCGACTTTATATCGAGCTTCAAAACTGCTAATAATCATCGATTCACTCGCGACAAAGCGCAAAAACCCTCTAAACTAATAAATTATGCCCGAGTGTCACAATATTACCACTAATAACCAAAACTCAGCTGATTTAACTCTTCTTCCGGGTGCGGGGGCGATGCACAAAAACAAACAAAAACGGGGAAATACTACCGACACTCACACATTTCGAGAGGGAATCGATTATATTCACTACGGCTTACCCAATTTTCGCGGAGATTTTATGATTTCCAGTTTGATTTAATTTAAATATAAATTTTTTTGTTTTTTTGTGATGTAAACCTTTTTGGGCGGGGGGGGAGGGTGTCAATTTAAATCTAAAAATAAACGACCGTCACGAAATATCGTTACAAATGAAACGCTTATAACTTCATAAATGCTCTATAGATTTACAAGATGTTTACATCAATCGGTTGGAAATTTTCCCGCGTTTGATATTATGGTCAATTATCAAAAAGTAATCGATAACAATTTTAAATAAACTATTTAAAATAACGAAAACAAAAGGTGATATCTTTTCATTTTGTTTTGCAGGCTAAATTTACTAAATGCACCATATTTTCCTATCACAGATTTCAAATGTGAGTAATGGAGGTCTCACATGCAGCAGTGAACGATATAAAAGGGTACACTTTCGCAAATTTTCTCAGAAAGAAGACCGACAACCCCGTCGACGACGACGACAAGTTTCATCAACAGTTGCTGAATAGCAACACGTTTGTTGCGCTTGGGCACCAAGCAACCGTAGCCAGAGGCCACCCAACCCCGGCGGTTTCGTCAGCGGAAAAAGTCCCCCGCAGAGAACACCAACCACCGTTGGTGGTAAGAAACAACGACTTCGCAACCCTCCATGAGAAAATGCGAACCTGCGACGCCGACCCAACGTACAAAATAACGCGATTCGGAACGAAAATCAGCTGCTCCTCTGTGGAGGATTTCGACAAGGTGAAAAACTACTTGAAGCTGTGTAAGTTCGAATTTTACACACACGACAAACCGAACGAACGGCCCTACCGTGTTGTGGTTCGCGGTCTTCCGCTAGTCGACCCGAAAAGTCTTGTGGAGCGATTGAAGACTGATCACAACCTTGACGCACAGGAGGCTCGCATCATCAAACGAAGAGGAGAGTTTGCAGATTTCAACGAATCGTTTTACGTGGTTCATTTCGCTAAGGGATACACCAACCTCAAGCAGCTCAGTGAAATTAGACACATTGGGAAAATCATCGTGAGATGGGAAGCCTACCGAAACAAGCGTGCCGACGTCACGCAGTGCATGAACTGCCTGTATCACGGCCACGGCACACGAAACTGTCACCTGAACAGCAGATGCAACAGCTGTGGTGCTGCCCATAGCACAGAAACTTGCCCAACGAAGGATGCGGCAACGAAACGATGCGCCAACTGTGGGGGTGCTCATCTGGGTACAGATCGTAGCTGCCGGAAACGGGCGGGGTACTTTGGTATTGGGAAACAAGGAACACCACCAACCAACCCCCGGGGAAAAAGAACGGAACGGGGGCCACCAGCTCCAACAATAAATGATTTTCCTCCGCTCCCAAAAAGCTGGTTTTCTGGGGCTTGAAAATTTTGGGGTCTCCATCTCAATTTATTTATTGTCGTCAATCATAAGTAGACCATATAATATATATTAAAATATAATATAATATTATTCATTCTTGTATGTTCTGGTTTCTTATGGAGCTAAAATACTGTTTTAGTTTATGCCGAGACATTGTAAAGTCAATGATTTCGCAGTGTTTATTGTAAGAAGCCATCATGCGATTTATTGGTCCATTTGTTGCATAGTTTGTGCGATGATGGCTGATGGCGAATAGGTTACGATTTCGAAGTTGCCGAATAGGTGCATATATGTTTAATTTTGATAAAAGTTCTGGTGAGTCAATACGCTGCGAAACGATATCGTTTACAAATGAAACGCTTGCATACTCACGACGCTCTTTCAATGTTTGGATGTTTATAAGCATGCAACGCGCTTCATATGATGGAAGACGAAATGATGTCCAACCCAACCTACGAAGAGCATATAATAGAAATTGCTTTTGTACTGATTCTATTCTGTTTTCGTGTGTGGTTAAATGAGGAGACCATACAATGCTGCAATATTCCAGAATAGACCTAACATAAGCTATATATAGTGTTTTAATAGTGTATGGGTCCTGAAAATTATGACAAAAGCGCTTAATAAAGCCCAGCATGTTATTTGCCCTGTGAATAGTTGTGTTGTAGTGGTCTATGAAATTAAGTTTGGAGTCTAAGATTATTCCTAAGTCCCTAACTCTTTCACATTTTTCTACTTTCTGATTACCTAGTGAAATTGATATGTTTGGTGTTGTTATTTTTTTTGCTAAATGATATTGAGTTGCATTTTTTTACATTCAGCTCTAATAGGCTTTTTTTACACCATGTGTAGAATATGTTTATTTCATTCTGGAATAAATTGATGTCTTCCTTATTTCGTATTTCCAAATAAAGCTTCATGTCATCGGCATAGATTAGTACTTTAATATTTTTAAGAATGAAGGAAATGTCATTTACGTACAAAATAAAAAGAAGGGGTCCTAAATGAGAGCCTTGTGGGACACCAGAAGTGACTTGAATAGGATTTGATTTCTTTCCATTTAATTTTATTATTTGTTGGCGGCTGGTTAAGTATGATTCAAGCCATTTCAAGAGTCCAGGTTCAATCCCATGTTTTTGTAGTTTGAAAAGTAGCATTGGTATGTCAATACGATCAAAAGCCTTGCTAAAGTCTGTATAGAGAGCTTCTACGTGGTTTCCATTATCCATTGCATTCAATGAATAGTCTATAAATTCAATTAAATTTGTCGAGGTTGAACGGCCCTTAAAAAAGCCGTGTTGCTTGTCAGTTATTTGATTTTTGATTTGGAGAAATAATTTTTCATTGACAATTGCCTCGAAAAGTTTAGGAATGCAAGAGATAATGGCTATTCCACGATAATTACGTACGTCAGATTTTCGTCCAGATTTGAAAATAGGGACCAGAAATGAGCTTTTCCAAATTGTTGGGAAAATTCCTGATTCCAGTGACATATTAAAGAGCCAAAACAATGGAGATGTGAGTTCCATTGCTAAACTCTTCATGAACACTGGAGGAATTCCGTCAGGTCCAGGACCTTTTGCGGCGTCCAAATTTTGTAATGCTTGGAAAATATCTTGCACATACAGTTGGATGACGCCAATGCCCCCAGTAAATTCAGGGTAAAATGCAAAATATTCGCGATCGCGATCCTCTTCAGAAAATGTCGTATAGATTTCTTGAAAAAATGTTGCAAAAAGATTGCAATTTTTTTCCGAGTTATCACCGACACGTTCATCAAGGTACATTGTGGATGGAAAATTGTCAGATTTTAATTTGGTTTTTACGTAATTGAAGAAGTTCTTCGGGCATGACTTTATTTCAAGTTCAGTTTTTGTATTGTATTCTTCAAGTGCAATACCCATGGCTAGATTCAATTGGTCGCATATGTCCAGATAGTTTGCTAAATTTTCACTGCTGTTGAATTTTTTGAAAATTTTGTGAGCTTTCTGCTTTCGATTTTTTAAATTTTTGATTTGTCTGTTAAACCAGACTGGATCACTCGTATTTCGGTGACGTCGTTTTTTCTTCAAAGGTATTTCTTGCAAAATTATTTCCGATAAAATTTTATAAAAAATGTCTACAGCAGTTTCGACATTCCCTTCATTCTTGAAAATTTCCTGCCAGTTTACATTGTTTAGTTTGCTTCTGATATTCGCATAATTAGCTAGTCTGTATTCAAAGCCTTCTTCATATTCACAGTCGTTGGGTCTTTGATATTCATGTATAAATAAAGAATATTCGATTGCCGTGTGACGCATTTCATTTTTCCATAATGGGTTCAGCGATTCAGTCACACAGAAATCTTCTTGAATATTCGTGAGCAAGAAGTCCAAAAAACAATTTTCTTCATTTCTGATGTGGTTTACTTGATTAAGTCCAAGTTTTGAGATTTCGTCGAATATGAATTGCAAAGTAATATTCTCCCCAACGACTGGGAGTAAGATATTTTCATTTTCGGAGTCTAGAATGAAGTCAGCGTCGCGTGCCGGTACAAACCAACGCCGAATCGACCCTCGGACCAGAGCGGGTGAGTATCCACCATCGGTATATTCCTGCCCCCAGGAAAGCAAAGAAGTGCTCTACAACTCGGCCGAGTTGTGGACCATCTTCACGGAGTTCTGCGGTCGTATGAAGCAGTGCAAAACGAAATCGGACCAGGTTAAGGTCCTTGGCTATATGGTTTGCACATATGGGGTCAATTGAGCCCCGCAGCATCCATATTGCCAACTGGAACGCTCGCTCTATCCGAGCGAAAAAGCTTGAGTTGGGAAATTTCCTTGCCCAACATGCCATCGACGTGGGAGTGATCACTGAAACCCGGCTCAGCCCAGCGATCAACTTCTCACTTCCAACACACACGATGTAGCCGTCATCATCAAGCATGGCATCCGTTACGAAATCCTACCGCACCCGAAGACCAGCATCATCGAAGCAATCGGCGTAAAAGTCCATGGCCTCAACGGAGATATCAACTTGTTCGCCGTCTACTTACCTCGCCAGTGTGTGGATAGCAACGGAACATCCGACCTCTTCATGGAAGATCTGCAGAAGCTCACCAACCAAAGAACCCGCTTTGTCGCGGCCGGTGACCTCAACGCTCGTCATACACTGTGGCGAAATCATAAGTGCAACAAGAACGGCGACCTTCTGGCAGACCATCTAAGTGCAGGTGCGTGTGCCATCCACTTTCCAGACGAGCCCACGTTCCTCTCACCAGCCGGAATAACATCTACCCTGGATGTGTTCCTATCCGACCTGGCACTCTCAAAGCCAGTCACCGTCAACGAACTGAGCTCAGACCACTACCCGGTGGTGTGTGAGCTAAACTGCAATCCAACACAAGCGCCGGCGGCAATGAGAAGGGACTACCATCGGGTCAACTGGGTGGCTTTTAGTCGCCTAGTGGACTCACGTCTTCCCGAAGAAACGAACGTACCAACCGTTGAAGCCATCGACCAACAGCTGAGTTTCTTCGAGGAAACAATCCACACCGCAGAAGATGCTTGCATCCGCTGGGTACCAGTAAGGCGACAATTCACCACAATTGACGCCCACACCCGACAGCTAATTCAGAAACAAAACACCATCAGGCGACAATACCAGCGAACCGGGTGCCTCCTGAAGAAACACGAACTGTCTCTGTACAACAGGATGATTGGGGACCAAATGACGACCATCAGGAACCAGCAGTTCTCGAAAAGCATTGCGCAGATGAGCGCCCATTCGAAACCGTTTTGGAAGGTGGCAAAGATCCTCAAGAAAAAGCCAACAGCAGTCCCCCCGCTGAAAGTCGATTCCGGAGGCATCCTGGTTTCCCCGTCGGAGAAGGCAAATGCGATCGCCAACAAGCTTGTCGAAGCACACAACCTGGGTGCCAGCATGGTGAGTCCTTATGAAGCCACGGTGCAACAAACCATCAACCAACTCGATCAACAACCCGGCGATGCACCGTTCGTCGGCCAAGTAACGGAGAACGAAGTTCGTACGGCGGTGAAGCGCGGCAAGAACATGAAAGCTCCTGGCAATGACAATATATTCAACCTGGTTCTGAAGAAGCTCTCCAGCAAAGCACTCCGGTTTCTGGCGGCGATCTTTACTAGATGCTTCCAGCTAAACTATTTCCCGACCAGATGGAAGACGGGGAAAGTCATCCCCATTCTGAAGCCCGGAAAGGATCCAACAGCCCCGTCAAGCTACAGGCCTATCACGTTGCTGTCGGCTGTCAGCAAGCTTTTTGAACGACTCATCCTCCAGCGCCTGATGGAGTACGTCGAAGAATACCAAGTCATCGCACCGGAGCAATTCGGTTTCCGGAAAGGCCACTCTACTGTCCATCAACTGGTCCGAGTGGAAAACATCATCGTACGCAACAAATCACTCTCCAACAACACAGCCATGGTACTCCTGGACGTGGAAAAGGCATTCGACAACGTTTGGCACGATGGACTGATCCACAAGCTGGTGCTGGCGAACGTCCCAGGCTACATCACGAGAATGGTAAGAAACTATCTCTCCAATCGAACGTTTCGAGTACATCTTTCAGATGCCACTTCCGAACTGCAAGCGGTCCCAGCGGGTGTGCCTCAGGGCAGCCTCTTGGGCCCCATCTTGTACAACATCTACACCTCCGACGTTCCACAACTTCCTGCAAACTGCACCCTCGCGCTGTACGCAGATGATAGTGCGATCATCGCCAACGGTAGGACTCCCAACCACTACCGGTCCCGACTACAACGAGGTTTGACAACGTACGTCTCGTACCTGGCCAGCTGGAAGATTAAGGTGAACGAAGCCAAGAGCAAAGCCATCGTTTTTCGTCATCGACCGTCACCAAAGCTGCTACCACCTGCTGAATGCTTCATCCGAGTCAACGGCCAACCGGTTGAGTGGACGAATGAAGTAACCTACCTTGGCGTCACCATCGACGATAAGCAACTCTACCGTTCCCATATCGAAAAGCTCAAGAACAGGTGCATCGGGCTACTAAGGTCGCTGTATCCGCTGATCTCCCGACGATCCAGACTGTCACGACGGAACAAACTGGCAGTTCACAACGCAATCATCGCACCGATGGTAAACTACGCTATGCCGGTATGGGGTACGTGTGCCGAGACCCACAAAAAGAAGCTCCAAGTGGCCCAAAACCGGCTGCTGAGGACAATCCTGGATGCCCCGTTCGATACGAGGATACGTGACCTCCATCACGCCGCAGAGTGCAAGACCATACAGACCCGTGTAGATGAGTCAATCGAAAGCTTCATCATGAGTGCCGCGGTCTCGGACTACCCGCTCGTTCGAGCGCTGGTAAATTAGGTTATCAAATAGTAGGTTAAGTAGGTGAAAAAATTAAAACTCAACACTGATATTAATATCAAAACAAATAACCCAGTAAAAAAAAAACACACAACATAACATACACTCAAATGTAAAATTACCACCAAAGGATGAAAAGTTTGCTAAATCACTTAAAAAAAAATGTACATGTTACAAAAAACAGAAGACAAAAATAAAATG
Organism: Aedes koreicus; assembly: GCA_024533555.2. NCBI lineage: Eukaryota > Metazoa > Arthropoda > Insecta > Diptera > Culicidae > Aedes > Aedes koreicus. The sequence goes on from JAHHFK020000067.1 coordinate 158,240, forward strand.
AAATTAAATTGGTAAAAAAAAAAAAAAATTGGTGTGGGGGGGGGGGGGTAAACACAACTTCTACTGATTTTTTTTCGCGAAAACGACGCAGCAAAAAACAAAACACGTCAGTTTCGAAGCACGGCTTGCTGCGATCAATTGAATCAGCAAAAACCATACTGTACTTTTAAATCGGTCTTGGAAATTACCCATTTATAAAGCTCCTTTGCAGTTGCAATGTGATGCCCCTCTTCTCTACGGAGAAAACAGATTTGGTAGTTTTTTCAAGGAAGCATAACCCTGCACAACCGAAGCTTCAAATTTGGGGTAAGCCGATAACTCATTCAATGTCCTTTAAATATCTTGGGGTCTGGTTCGATTCAAAGTGCACCTGGAGATCCCACATTGAGTATCTGAAGCGAAAGTGCCAGCAAAGGATCAACTTTCTTCGAACAATTACCGGGACCTGGTGAGGAGCGCATCCGCAAGATCTTCTAACGTTGTACCGGACAACGGTTTTGTCGGTTATCGAATACGGTAGTTTTTGTTTTCAGTCAGCTCGGTCGCACATCATAAAACTGGAACGTATTCAATATCGGTGTCTTCGTATCGCGTTAGGTTGCATGCACTCGACTCACACCATGAGTCTTGAAGTGCTGGCTGGCATGTTGCCACTCTCGGATCGGTTTACAGAATTATCTATCCGGCTCCTCACCAGGTGTGAAGTTATGAACCCCCAGGTAATCGAAAATTTTGAGAAGCTTCTCGAGTTGAATCCTCAAACTCGCTTCATGACTTTGTACCACTTGTACATAACACAGGATGTCAGCCCTTCGCCGAATATTTCCAATCGTGTTTGCTTCTCCGATTTCGATAATTCGGTTCATTTTGATTTATCCATGAAGCAGGAGCTTCATGGAATCCCAGAGCATCATCGTCCTATGATTGCTCCGGTGATATTTGCTGCAAAGTTTGGCCAAGTTGATTCCACTAAATCGTTCTTCACTGACGGATCATTGATAGACGAGTCAGCAGGCTTTGGTATATTTAACGAAATTTATAGCGCCAATCGTAAACTTCAAGCTCCTTGTTCCGTATATGTCGCTGAATTAGCGGCAATACATTCGCTCCTTGAGGCCGGTAAAGCACTCCTCGTATTTTCTCATGAAAATACAGGAGCTTCTAAGTGCTTTATCTTCGCGTTATTTTATCATCACCTTTGTATGGGTCCCATCTCATTGTTCAATTCTGGGCAATGAGAAAGCGGACTCGCTTGCAAAGGTAGGCGCTATAGAAGGCGATATTTATGATCGGCAAATCGCCTTAAATGAATTTTTTACTATTTTTCGTCAACAGTCACTCGTCAGCTGGCCGTAAAGGGTAATACGGTCAAAATTTGGTCAAGGGAAAACGCGTGTAAATCGGTGAAATCGTTTATTTAAAAAATCAAATTAAATTTCTTTTTCAAGTTCAATTAGTATAAAATTCAGGAAAAATATTCAGTTAGGCTTCCGCTTTTCCAAATCCGAATTGCCGGGCCTTACGCTTGACCCCTGCCATCAGATTTTGTACAGCCACCTTGTCCACCTTCTTCGCCGCAGAAAGCCAGTTTGCCTTGAACTGCTGCTCGTCCTTAGTAGTTTTTTTGGTCTTCTTTAGGTTCCGCTTGAAAATAGCCCAGTATTTCTCAATTGGGCGGAGCTCTGGCGTGTTGGGAGGGTTCTTGTCCTTGGGAAACATCTGCACGTTGTTGGCGACGTACCACTCCATGGCCTTTTTACCGTAATGGCAAGATGCCAAATCCGGCCAAAACAGTACGGAACAACCGTGTTTCTTCAGGAAAGGCAGCAGACGTTTATTCAAACACTCTTTCACGTAAATTTCCTGGTTGACAGTCCCGGAAGCTATGAAAATGCTGCTTTTCAAGCCACAGGTACAGATGGCTTGCCAAACCAGATATTTCTTTGCGAACTTTGACAGTTTCGTGTGCTTGAAAATATCTGCTACCTTTCCCCTTCCTTTTGCCGTATAAAACTCCTGTCCCGGAAGCTGCTTGTAGTCGGCTTTGACGTAGGTTTCGTCGTCCATTACCACGCAGTCAAACTTCGTCAGCATCGTCGTGTACAGCCTCCGGGATCGCGCTTTGGCCGTCGTATTTTGTTTATCATCGCGATTTGGAGTCACTACCTTCTTGTAAGTCGATAGTCCGGCTCGTTTTTTGGCTCTATGCACGGTTGTAGACGATACACCCAGCTTATTTGCGGCATCTCGGAGAGATAGGTTAGGGTTTCGCTTGAAACTACCGGCAACTCTCTTTGTCGTCTCAGCGGCTTCCGGTTTTCGATTTCCCCCCGATCCAGACTTCCTGGCTGTCGACAAACGTTCCCCAAACACTTTAATTACATTTGTAACGGTTGATTTGGCAACTTTTAGCGATTTTGCCAACTTTGCGTGCGAGTAGCTCGGATTTTCGCGATGCGCGAGCAAAATTTTGATACGCTGCTCTTCTTGCTTGGACGGCATTTTGACAACTGAAGAGTGAATTCCAAAATCAAAATAGGAGCAACATTCTACATACACACACCTTCAAAATGAGGGGTGTTCAGGTTTTTTAAATGCAAAATTGAAAGAAATACGTCAAGTTGATATTGACCAAATTTTGACCGTATCGCCCTTTATAAATGGAGTAAAGGAGGTTTGGGGCGATGGCAACATTCTATCATCCCAAAGGGGGGGGAGGAATCTTGGTTTGGGGGGGGGGGGGGGGGGGGGGGTTTTCTTGGTGGGTGTTGCCGCCTCCTCCCTCATTTTTTTTTTTTTGACTGTTTTTTATTGCGGGGGGGGGGGGGGAGCAAATCTGTGTGTGTGGGGAAGGTTACCAGGACGCAGATCACAATATTTGGTCATGTGCTGAGCATCGTGGAGTCAGATCTGAGCTTTATGATTCCCTTCGGGCTCGAGGTAGACAACCCAATGTACCGGTTCGAGATATTTTGGCTGTACGTGATCTGGAGTTTATGAAACTCATTTATGTGTTTTTGACTAAAATTAGCCTTAGATTGTAGTTAGTTTAACCTGTATGTTTACTTTAAGTTTTTTTTTCTGTGTTTGTGTGTGTTTTTTTTTCATTCTCAAAAATGTTAAAGTCAAAAGAACCTAAAGTTGTATAGTTATAAGTTTTTATCCAATTCCGAATTTAAAATAAACGTGCTTTGTAAACCACACTTCAAATTCCCGCCTATCTTCCCATCCATACAATTGTTATTCCTATTAACCTCGAGACGGCCGCGAGTAATCGGTTCTATCCCCTTAACATTAGTTTTAAGATAATTGATGTATATAAATATGAAAACTTGGCTCTGTAAAGTTGATTCGATTGAGCCTGTACAAATAAATGATTTAAAAAAAAATAATTGTTGCCCGGTAAATTTTCCCCAAAACACCTTTTTTTGTGGGGGAAGATATTTTTTAGAAAATGGGCAAAAGAAGGGTGGGGTTTTTTTTGTGTGGGGGGGGCTGTGGGTGGGTGTGGTAATGGGGGGGGTGAACGTGGGGGGGGGGGGGGGGGGGCCCTGTTGGTTGCGGGGGTTTTGTGGGTGGGGTGGGTGGGGGGGCGGGGGTGAAAGTGGGAATAATAGTAGTGAAGAAATTGTGGAGTGTTGGGGGGTTTGGGGGGGGGCAGAAGGGGGAAGGGAGAAAAAAAAAGAGTTTTTTTTATTTTTTGGGTTTTTATTTATTCTTGTTTTATTTTTTTTTTTTTTGTTGTTTTTTTTGGTGTGGGGGTTTTGATTGCGGGGGAAGGAGTGGGTATTCGACATATTAATTTGATGTTCGGACTCACAGTCTAACTGTGTTCAGACCATCCGTCTTCATGAGGAAAAAAAAACAATTAACTATTCTATCAATATTTCCAGCAGGCTCATTTATAAGCCCCGAGAAAAGCAACTTAAATGGCAATACTAAGGTTTAATGTAGCAAGAATATGTTTCCTGAATGTGCAATAAGGGAGAAAGAACATTCCAACCTTAATACATTCCTGCCAAACATATAATGTTACGTGTAGAAAGGAACGTATCACTTAACTGAAGATGAATTGGCATACAAGCTCAAGTAGCTCATACCACAGATCTTCGAACACGGGACACCATCGTAAAAGATATCCCCTAGTTGTATGCGGCAGCACATAGAATGCTCACGAAACCCTGCATGGAGTCTAACAGGCTGACGAGGATATTAAAATGATAATATTGCTTCCGGGGAAGCAATAATCACGCCACGCACAGACTGGCTGAAATCTGGCATCAAAATGATGTTCTTATTGAGAAATCGTACATGAAGCGTGGGAGGACTGAATCCAACGGCGGTCGTCCGTTGTTAATAATTATAGCGATAATTATAGGCCACAGCTTCAGAAGAAGACGCATGGCTGTGTGGGGTCGAGTGGGATTGGTAGGATCGTTACTCAGAAGTTAATGGGCAAGGTCAATAAAGCGGTTGTAATTCAATCGAGTGTGAGCTTGGATCCATTCCTTACCGGTGGTGCTCATGGTATGTTGTTAGGTATCTGTGCCTGTTGTGTAGGATAGTGAAATTTTATACCCACATAATTAATAATCATTATGCATGACATGATGGATCATTAACAAAGCAAATGAGGAGAACTACTGTTTCTATTACGTTTTGTGTCATTTAGGTAAATTCATCAGGACTGATAGAAACCAGTTGCGTGAATGTAATCCATTTGCTATGGAAAGTTTCATGCTCAGGGCAGTTTTAATCAGTAAAGCTTTTCTATTTTATTTAAAATGCTCCATTTTTATCTGAAGGAGTTAAAATATAGTAAATTCAATGCAATGGTATGTTAACTATATGTACGTATGACATAAACAAACGCAAAGATCTTTACTTAGAAAACAAAATGCAAAGTAAAATCCCAGTGGAACTTTATTCCTTTTAAGGGATTCAATAACATGAAAATAAAACGTCTTATTCAAATTGTATTATCGCTTAATATGGCAAATAATTGAAAAAAATATCTATAATTATTATTTGAAATGCAAGAAAAAAAAATCTAGCAGGAGCCAGAAAACAACTACGTACTCAAAATGTCTCACATATTTGAGGAATATATTCTTTACCGTTCCTTAAAATATGCTGCTTCAGATTGTTATTCGTTATTGTTTTCAAGTCGTTGAGAAGTAAATTGAATTTTAATGGACCGTGATTTGAGATGCGATTGAGATCCAATTTCGTGAATGCTTTGCATGCCTTATGTTCTGAAAATTAGCGCTAGTTGTAAAAACAATGTTGTGGTGGAAATTAGAATTGTGCATTCATTGAATAGAAACATGATTGTTTGAGAATCGCGCAAACTTAGGATGATTTTGTGCCGAAAATAAGTATGAAGAGAAACTTTCGAAATTAGGGGAGATAAATTGAAGATTACTATTATTACTACTATTACTATTATACTACGTTTGATTTTTTTAATATCTGATTTAGCAGCATGACCCTACACGCTGATGAGACATTGAAGTATGGAATGAATGCACGTGAAATAAATTAAGAGGAAATAAAGGAAAGAGAAATTGGTGAAAGGTAGGGAGGCTTTGAAAAAGTTGAAAGAAACATTTAATTTCTGGTTATCAATGAAAGGGAAGAGTTAGGGAAGAGGGATTTTTGTAAGGGTACAAAATGGGGGGGGGGGGAAATAGTGGTGGGGGAAGAGAGAAGCAAGTTGGTGCGCAAGTAAGGAATTGTCAATATTTTTTTTTTTGTTTTAAGAAATCGGGGGGGGGTTGTTGGGGAGAATGTCAAACATTATTCTCAAACAATAACTAGAAAATAAGAAGAATGATTAGTAATTTCCATTCAATTCCAACTACCTTAATTGCTTAGTAAACTATTCAAAATAACGCAAATATAAGGTGATGTCTTATAATGTCATTTTGCAGAGTAAATTTACCAAATTTCCAATCACAGTTTTCAAATCGAAGCAAGGAACGTCTTGCATCATCTGCTTCTTCTTTGTATTAGAGAGGGACTTTAACCAATCATGTCATTCGTCTCTCCATGTACGTCTCGCATGCAGCTGAGAACGGTATAAAACGCACATTTAGGAAAAATTTGCCTCATTCGTTTGGCAGCATTGAAGCTGTGCGGAGGTGGTCGCAGGTAGCTGGTCGTAGGCAGCTGGTCGCAGCTGCTTCATTCGTCCGGCAGCGGAGCTGGTCGCAGAGGTGGTCGCGTAGCCGATGGTGGTCGCGTAGCAGCTGGTGGTGGTAAGTACCAAGGCTCTCCCAAACAGCGATCGTCGCGATGAGGTAAAATGGCGGATTATGGGGGCGCACAATCGCGTTGGTTTGTGCTAGCCGCCATCTTACCTCATCGTGGCGATTGTTTTGCCGCGACTTCGAAAACGCTGCTGTTTGGGGGAAAGCGTCCTTGGGGGCGAGCAGCAGTAGGTGGAAATAATCTGTCTTTTTGAGGACAATAAATTAAAATAAAAGAGTTGTTTATTAAAGAACTAATCTTAAATTTAGTTCGGTGCTCGATGGAGGGCGAGCCGTCGGTAAAACATTTGCCCGAAGGTTGGCGCAATCCATAAATTGAAAATCTGTCCTTTTGAGGACAACCAATTTAATGAAAAGAGTTGTTTATACAACAATTAAACTTTTATTTCGTTTGGTTTGTGCGCCTAATATCATGGTGCCGATTCGTTCACCGCAACTGCATAAACGCCTCCATGGAGGGCGAGCTAGCTGGTTGGCGCAACCCACTAATAAATAATCTGTCCTTTTGAGGACAACCAATCCAGTTCAGAGAGTTGTTTATATAAAAATAATAGTTCGTTCGGTTTGTGCGCCATTGTAATCTAGTGCCGATTAGTTCGTCACGACGCTACCATAACGCTACTGTTTGCGGGAGAGCCTCCACGAAAGGCGAGCAGGACAATTGTCCGTCGGCGGAAAAAGCGTTCCTAGCTGGTTGGCGCAACCCGCGATGAATCAATAAATCGATTCAATTTCTAATTTAAGGGAGATAGTTAGAATAAGAGTTGATCTTACAGTTCAGTCGATTGGCAGTCATATTGGATTATGCCAAGTCGTTACTGAGCAACGGTGTGCTATACAGCGAATTCATAAAATCAGTAGAAAATAAATCAAAGCCTGCCATGCGCTTGCGGTTATTTTCGCCGAAAAATCCTACCAGATACAAATCCATCTTTAACACTTTCAAGTTAATATTCTCAGCTTGTGAGTTTGTTTGATTAGATTTTTCGTTTTCAGATTGTCGATTGGCAGCCAGTGGTATTAGCATTGCTTGTTTTCCTTCGTCGCATAACCTTAAACCGCACGAATTCATACCTATCACGGACTCCATTTTCGATGTCAGACAGTGATGTTCCGAACCAACATTCTCTGTAAATTCCAATTAGTAGTGTGTTATAAACAGTTGTTTCATGTTGTGTCAACGATTCACGTTGGATAGAGTCCTACCTCTAGGAAGAAAAACTGTTTAAGAAACAGTGAAAGTGAGAATGCCTAACTGATTTGATCCAGAACGCTTGCGTAGATTCAGGAAGCGTATAAAGAGCAAACATACGGGAAATTCTCCGAAACGACCATGCACCGATGCCGAGCGAGCTCGTAGTTATCGGGCGAAATTAAAAGCAGCGAGAAAGTAATGCGTTACCAACAACTAGTTGGGACGCTGGAGAAGATCCTTCAACTCGAGGTAGGAAATTGATATTTATTAAATTTAAATCAGAACGACAAGATGCATGTCATCACTTTAACCATTAGGTATATGGTTGATTATCATCGCTCCCTGTCTTAATAAATTTCCACATTTTATTAATTGTATTGTAGTGATGACACATGCGCTTCATGTTTTTCCATCATGCAGATGCAACAAATGATATCGATACAACTAATGCACGCTGAATTTGTATTTGAAAGTAGCTTGATTATTTTCTGATGTGTTTATTTTATATTTATAAGAATTTATCATATATTAACCTAACCTTTTTCCTTTATCCATCGTAAAGAATAATGATCTTTTATCAAACTCACTATCTTTCTATTCCGACATCTAAAAGCATATTTTTATATATATTTCGTTTTTCGTAACGTTTTAACTTCATAATCAATTCACCATAATTTACCACACATGCACATAAGAAACATGAATCGTAATTTCACAAGAAAACCATGAACCATATTTTAGAGTACGCATTTAACCTTGTATTAAGAACTTTGGCTTTATGTATTCATCACATAGTAAAAATGCTAGAATATGAAAGTTCTCAATGGAAAAGGAAAGTAAAAGTGAGCAGTTGTGTATTTTTCAAAGAAGCATTGTCATAAAAACACCACTATAACTAAATGAATATAGCCGATTGATCTGCCATAATGAAGTCATTTTAGATGTTATAAAGTAGCTTTATATTCAGCATGATATGCTGAATATAGCCAGATACTTTGGAAGAGTGATGAAATAAATGAACTTTACTGGGAATTCGTTCGAACAAGAATCCTTAATTATATGCAAAACTATTAAGGGGGGGGGGGGGGGGGGGGGGTTGTGAAAGTAAAACTGATTAAAACTATCATTAATTTAACAATTTTATATTCCCTAACAGTTCCTCAACTATCTTCTCAGGTCTTAAAAGATAGTCCATCCACATGCAAGGTCTTCAAATGTGCAAAGTTTTTCCCTGTCAATTTCAGGATCAACTCATTAATAATCTCGGTAATAGCAGTATTTTTCGCTCAGCCTTCCCGAAAGCCACACAACTCGAAAAAGTAGTGTGAATTTCTGTTCAATATCATGCACCTAAATGGAGCGTCACAAAACATATAATACTACATTATACATCGTGTAATGTTTTAGGACATTGCATACATTGCGGATAATATTGTGTGCAAAAGCTTTTCTTTGTTAGAACTATTTCATGCAAGTTGCTGCTTCGTGTGTAATGAAACATTGTTTTCAATGCTCTGATATTTACATCACAATGAAAACTCAGATTTTTTTTCTGTGCAGATTGGTATTTAAACAAATCAACATATCTGCCGAGAAATTATCATGCCCTCTTGTTTTATTAACGTCAAGCTGACTTATTAATATACTAACTTTGTCCTCACTGGAGGTCTCAGAAAAATAGAAATGTTAACACACTTAACATGTTTCAAAAAACCAAATTTTTCAACAAAACAACAAACACACACCACAGCATCCTCATTTTCTTTTTTTTTTTTTTTTTTTCATCACCACCCACCCATAACACACCCACATCATACAGTTTTCTGGCACGTATTCTGGCCACATTGTTCTGCTTTTGATCCATATTTGGTTGTCTACAGGCACGGTATGACTTGAAGCCTTCCCGGAGACGAATCCGTTGCACGGTACTGCGTGTGGCGCGACACTTTTTGGCCAAATCGCGGTCTGAGATGTTGGGGTTTGCCTTAATGTTCTTGATGACTTTGCTCCGCAGTTGACGGTTGACAGTAGCCGCCCGACGCTTGCTTTGAGGCTTGCGATTTCAGGGGAAAACCCAACACTTTAGCAAGTTTTGGCTCAGACCACAAAGGGTTTTCCAAATGATTGCGCACAATTATTTTTCTTCTTTCTGCTTCCATTTTTTATTTCTCTGAAACACGTTCGAACTGCACCGCGAAGAAAAAACTTGTGATGTTGTTATTGTTATAGGGAACACATAAGATGTCATAGTTTACAAATCCTACCACTAAGGTCGCTGTAAGAATCAAAAATGTTAGTTCCAATACTAAATGGGCCACACCTTATGATTACTTTAAAAAGCAGGTCCTATGTATCTGTCCATTTTTCAATATTTAATTCTTCAATTAGTTCAGTCTAGTTTGGCAAGAAACTCGTGCAATCGTATTTCTTTGTTGTTCCTCTGTAGTGTGGAAGAATCACATCTTTGATTTATTAAATTTTTGAACATCTATCCAAATATCTACACAGAAAAAATTAATTAATTTTAACAGGCGCGTAAAGTTTCCCCTCGTTTAATTCTAAGCCAAAGGAAGCGTGAACAAAGAAATTGTTTGCAATATTTCTTGCGCCATACAACAATGTTTGCAATCTTTCATACAACAGGCTATATTCAGGCGTAATCTGGCTTAAATTTACATTAAATATCCCATTATTTCCTGCCAAATCTAGCATTCCCGTTATGTGCATTAAATAACGCAGAAAATTCAATGTTTCTTTTTATCTGTGTATGTACGAATACTTTTCCAACTCGTCGTGCAAGTAATAATATTTAAGATCACTTTATTTGTTCAATCTAGCTCTCTGCCAAGCTGCAGAACCACACTATTTTCAGTGATATTTGCGGCCATCTTTCCTTCGAGTAATGGAAAAAAGCAACAAGAGCTCAAAATTAATGTGGTCGATCGTTTCAAACTTGAAAATCAATTTTCTTTCTTCTAAACTGATTTTCAAATTTCGGATGATGTTGATCCTACCCTAAATACACTAAATGGAATCGATAATAATGTGGTTATTGAGTGTACCAGATCTTCACCAAAATTGTCAGAGTAAAAGGTGAGCATTGTCCTTGGATGACTTATAGCCTCTGGAGGTTGGTTCAAATAAAACATAATTACCTAAGAAAATTTAAAAGCAATCCTAATCATTTGCATATTTGTGAAATGCTGATTCATGTTTCCAAAAAAGTAAAAACTATCAAAAGACAATGTAAAAAAGAATAATATGAACACGTACTAACAAGCTCTAGCCATTCCAACGTGTGGAAAAAGCTAAATGAAATCTTTGGTCGCGCTAAAGTTAGTGAACAAATAAAATTACAAATCAATGGGAAGAAAATAGACTCAAATCATGATGCTACTGATGTGTTCAATCGCTTTTTTGAACAGTTTTGATTTTTTGAAACCTGTTAAGTGTGTTAACATTTCTATTTTTCTGAGACCTGCCAGTAAATCACGAAAACACAAGCTATGATAAAAATGGTAATGAAGATGATAAAGCTGAATGGTAATGGCAATGAATGAACAATGTCATAGAAGATATTATATATATATATATAGGGAAGGGATATTTGTTTTGTTGCAATTGTAGAAAAACTTGCTATGAAAATTTAGACAATGCATGACAGCCATGAGAAAAAAAAGAATTTTATTTTACAATACCTGAAAGACCTGAAATACAACATGAAAAAGACAGTACATCAACTCTAGCAATGTGAATCGCAAGTAGTATCAAGATAACCCCTGTACATCCTGCCCCAAAGAATGTCACAAATTCAAGGAATGTTTCTCTTTTCGAAATATGACACTCGGTTACCGGTGGAAACTCGTCCAAGAACAGCGGCTATGTCATCGATGACTGATTGGACATGGAAAATTCCCATGTAAAGCAGGTGTTTGTAGAGAAGAGGGATGTGAGGAACAGCACCCCAAGCTTGTTCATCCTGAAAAACCAGACCACCGCAGGCGATCGATGTTCCAAAGACTACTAGTACGCTTACAATTTATCATCAAGTACAGCAAGAGATTTTTTTCGGGTGATTCCTATCACTCTGTATGGAAATGGTATGTTCATTCAGACGTACGCGTTCCTCGCTTACGGCTCATCTACCAAACTGGTAGAATCTGCAATAGCGCAGAAACTTAGAGTATCAGGTGAAATTCACCCACTCTGCCTGCAGTGGACAAGTGACATCGAACAAATGGAAGGTGAATCGCAGCTGATCAGCATGGAGATCTCGAGCCAGGGGAGCTCGAAGCGGCACGTTCTAATGCAAGTACATTCTGTCAAGAATCTTAATCTTCCAGTTCAATCGTTGGATTATTTGGAACTCAGTATGCAGTTTCAAATCTCTTTGGTTTACCAGTATATAGCTACGAATCAGTGGCCCCTACAATTTTGATCGGGCTAAACAACGTTTTCTTGAAGGTGCCATTGAAAATTCTGGAAGGTTTCAGAGATGATTCAATAGCAGCTAAATCTAGATTGAGATGGGCGGTTTATGTAATCGTGAACGCAGAAGCAGCATCACCAGCTTCACATATACGCTCGTTCAGCGACTTGGTGAAGAAGTTTTGCTCTTTGAAAAGTGTAGTATTTGCTGAAACATCGGTGGTTTTAGAGCAATGACGACCGGCGTGCATCGGCGTGTTGGATAGCACTACCATTTGGACTGGATAGCACTACCATGGGCTGTCTGTGGCAGTAAGATCTTGATCAAGCAAGGACGTGCAGTTCACCTTGAAGTGGACTAGATTGTCAACGGAATCCTGCAAACTGAATTCAAACTGAAGTTTATTCCAACAGCTGTAAGACCAGTTTTGAAGACGGTAGATCCATGAATACCTCCCAACGATCACGAAACGAACGAAATGGTTTGCTTACTGCAAGCCAATCCAGCCTGGAGACTTGGTACTTGTAGTGGAGGATCGCCTACGTAATGATTGGCTAAGGGGTTGAGTGATACGGGTATTTCCAGGTCGTGATAGACGAGTATGAAGCGCAGAGACCCATCAAATCCTGTGGAACACTTGCGCCATGTTTCTTACATACTTTCATCCACTATTTCTTCAAATCCTTGTCGTTTTTGGATACCTTTCCTGTTTTTCGGAGGTTATCCTTCATAATCGCACAGAATTTTTCTATTGGGCGAGTTCTGGTGAGCTTGATGGATCTTCCTCCTTCGGCACAAAGATCAATTTTCTTCTTTCTGGTTCCCACAAGCCCAACGTTTTCGGAACATTTCGGGATGAGACGTTTAGCATAAACGAAAAACATTTAAAAAAAACTACTGTCAAAAAATTCCAGAACTGATCACGAATGAGTGGTGCGTCCAGATTTTAAGTGAGACGACCCCGGCGTAGTGGTTAAAATCCATACCTCTCACGCCAAAGTCACGAGTCTGAAACCCCCGGACAAGTTACGAAAATACCCAAAAAGGTATATGAGTGTGAGTGACTACGACGGGAGATGAACCAGTCCAAGGCTGTAAAACTCGATAATCAAGAAACAAAAAAAGCGCATATTCCCCGATACAACTACAATACGAGAACATCATCACGATTCTTTCTCAATCCACATGGACTATTGGTGACATGTCCCGGAGTATTTGGCATGCGCATCTTCATGGTGAAATCGCATGAGAGTAGCACTTCCAAAACTACTCACCAACAACGTGGCCACGAACACACAACGACATCACTTATTTAAAGCATTGTGAATAATTAAGCAATTCCGGCTAAACTGTCATTATTTTCATTGTGTTTGAGAGTAAGTGAGAATGTGGTTTCAATGTTATCACCGTGTTCCAAATTGTGTCCCATTAGACAGATCGAAAATGAAAAAAATCACTGGTTGCCAGAAGTTAATCTTGACGCCGTTATTTGATCATGGCTTCGAGGTACTTTTTCCTTAACCTTATTAAATAAGTCAGCCAAACTCTGAAGGTCAATAGTAAACCACCAAACTAATGGAAAAATAAAATTATGTTGGCAACAATAGCAAACTAACATGCTGTCGAAATGAGTCAGGTAGCCTTCTCGAGGCATGGTTTCAAACCGATAGTATGGTACGTTTGGCATGAGACCAGTCAGACGAACGAGAGAAGCCTGTATAGCTCGTGACTGAGACTAGGACCCAACCGGATTCGGAGGACCCGGTGCATGATGCGGTAGAGAACAATCAGCAAAAACCCACAGGATATGGATTGACGTTGCCATTCAAATCAACGTGGAATGCTCGAATGGAGGGCTGCTGGTAGGAGGAGGAGGAGCCGAAGAGAACGGGCTTATTTCACTTCGGTCATGTGAAAGCAAAACTGACTTCGAGAAATGGCAACAATGGAAGCTTGTCATATTCATTTACGTATATCACAACATTTGCAGTAGTTTCTTCCTCAACAATATGACGGGAATGCCGGCAGAAGAGGAAGGATGAACTTTTCACAACGGATGACGGTTGCTTACGTTGGCAGGTTCCGGCAGAACGAGAAACGGTCAGTCAATCTTCGGGGCTGCTTACCTTGGAGTGGACATTTGCAACCCACAAGGTGTAATGGAAGCTTCGTAACGAATGGTGAGAAGATCAATGGAATTACATTTTGTGATTATAGGCCACCGAGGGCGATATTGATTAGAGAATTGTGCTAGATGCAGTGTGCATATGTGAGAGTTTTGCTGTTAGGTGTGTGGTTAATTTTAATTTGTGTTGTACACGTATCAATGAATGGAAAAGGGGATAGATATTTGAACTAAATTAGAGAATTGAATTCTAAGATTTATATTATACAGTCTTTAATGCCACGTACACAATCAATTTAGCTGTAACTAGTAAATTGTTTTTTAACCGAGCTAAATGAAATCTGTAGCATCACAATTTGAGTTTTTAGCTCTTGATCTTGGAAAAAAAAACAATTATTAAATATTTTTAAGTGACCAAATAGTTCTCCAAAAAATAATGACAATAATTATCACTCTACCAGCGTTTGAAAGAGAACTTCAAATTATGTTTTACCGTGAAAATAATAACCACAATTCACAAATTACCATAAATGAGTCAAGTAGTCCTAGGTACTCGATATGGCCACTTTTCTGTACTTCTCATCGCAGGCTCATGGCAGAATAAAAAGTGTGGATGCGATGTCCTCGTCTGTTTGTCAACAGGGTAGAGGAAGTTGCCTTTGGAAGGGGAAGATCGACCTTTGAGGAATTTGTTTTCAATGTGCGAGCCAAGTGTTCTATTTCAATATACATTTATGATATAAAAAACAAAGTTTAAGCGGATAAACTGATTACTCGCGGCTGTCTCGAGGTTGAAGGAAATTAAAAAGGTGTGGAAATTGCTAAGTTTTAATTTAAATTGTCTAATTTTACCATCTTCAAAAAAAAACCTGAAATCTAAAAACTAAAATTGAACATTAAGTTAGGTAAACTACAATTTAAGCCTGGTATTAAAGGGTGTTCCGATCAAAATTTGGTCAAACAGTAATGTGTGTGAGTCGATCAAAGTTTTTATGAATAAGTCAAATTGTTTTTCTTTTTCAAGTTCAGTTAATACAGAATACAGGAGAAATATTTAGCTAAGCTTCCTTTTTACCGAAAGCGAATTGCCGGGTCTTTCGTTTAACACCTGCCATACGATTTTGTACATTCTTCTTGTCCACTTTATTCGCCGCAGAACGCCAGTTTGCCTTGAACTGTTTCTCGCTCACAACAGATTTTTGAGTCTTCTTAAGGTTCCGCTTGACGATGGCCCAATATTGTTCGATTGGGTGGAGCTCTGGCGTGTTAGGAAGCTTCTGGTCCTTGGGCACCACTTGAACGTTGTTGGCAGCATACCACTCCATGGCATTTTTTCCGTAATGGCAAGATGCCAAATCCGGCCAAAATAGAACGGAATAATTGTGTCGCTTCAGGAAAGGCAGTAGACGTTTGTGTAGGTACTCGCTCTGATAAATTTCCTGGTTGACGGTTCCGGTCGCAATGTAAACGTTGCTCTTCAAGCCACAGGTACAGATGGCCTGCCACTCCAGATATTTCTTCGCGAACTTTGACAGTTTAATGTGCTTGAAAATATCTGCCACCTTTCCCCGTTCGGTTGCCGTATAAAATTCTTGTCCAGGAAGCTGTTTAAAGTCTGCCTTGATGTAAGTATCATCGTCCTGTACCACGCAATCAAACTTCGTCAGCATCGTCGTGTACAACTTTCGCGATCGTGCTTTGGCCGACGTGTTTTGTTTATCGTCGCGATTTGGAGTCACCACTTTCTTGTAATTCCACTGTCCAGCTCGTTTTTAAGCTCTATCCACGGTTGAAGGCGCCACTCCCAGCTTCTTTGCGACATCTCGGACGGAGAGGTTGGGGTTCCGCTCGAAACAGCGGGCAACCCTTTTTGTCGTCGCTCTGGCCTCCGGCTTTCGATTTCCTCCCGATCCAGCTTTCCTGGCTGTCGACAAACGTTCACCAAACACTTTTAATACGTTGGTAACAATTGATTAAGCCACATCCAACAATTTCGCCATCTTGGCGTGATAGTAGTTTGGATTTTCGCCATGCACGTGCAAAATGTTGATGCGTTGCTTCTCTTCCTTCGACGATATTTTTAAAACTGAAGTGCTAATCTCAAAATCAAAATAGAGGCATGATGCTACACGCACACATCTTCAAAATTAGGGGTGTGTACAAATGTTTAATGCACGATGCAAGGAAATGCGTCAAGTTTAAGTCGACCAAATTTTGATCGAAACACCTTTTAGTCATAAAACATATATATGAGTTTCATCAACTACAGATCACGTAGAGCCAAAATATCTCGAACTGGTAAATTGGGTTGTCTACCTCGAGCCCGAAGGAAATTATAAAGCTCAGATCTGACTCCACGATGATCAGCACAACATCAAATAACGTGATCTGCGTCCTGATAACCTTGTCCTCATGCACAGAGATTGCTGTCGCTAATATGACATACACGGAACAAGGAGCTTAAAGTTTACGACTGGCGCTATGACCGTCATTGACCCGTAATGCTGGTAGATCACCTTTTCGTGGTGCGTTACGGGGTATCATATCTACCACCGAACCCTAGTCTGAATTAAATCAAACTAGGGAACATATTTGTTTTTGTATTCAAAATTACTTTTTATGCCTTGTGAAAAGTGACAATACTCGGATTGTGCCACCGAAGATGAGCTTGGAATAAGGAAAACATGGTTAGTCTTCATTTATGTGAATTCTCATTTTCTATTTAATGTTCTATAGTTTGAATTAGTTATGACTAGGGTTCTGATGCATGGTCAGTATCGGAGTAATTGTTTGTTTTGTTTGCAATGAATCCGGTTTTGACTGATAAAGGGGCGCGCCTTTGAAGAGTGCTGCCACTCTCAAGGGGTTTAAATAGCAGAAACTTTCAATAAAAGTCGATTCATTGCCAACAAAACAAACAAAGACAACTGTAAAAACACCAAATACTTCATAATTTCTCAATAGTGATGAAGTAACTCGACATGCACTAAACAAAGGATACGGGATATACTACAATAGATCAAATTACCGGAACCTGAGTAATTGTTCTAAGAAAGTTGATCCTTTGCTGGCACATTCGCTTCAGATACTCAATCCCACAGGTGCACTTAGAATCGAACCAGTTCCTAAGATATTTAAGATAAAATCGAATGAATTATCATTGTACTCCAGAAAAAACTACCAACTCAGTTTTCTCCAAAGAGAAATCGATACCTAGCTCTAGAGCCGAAGTAGACAAATTGTCTGTCTGGGCCCGTGAGAGAAACTACGCCGTTATCTGCAAGTTGTCTCAATGTTCATTAGACTCTCGGACAACCGTCAATGTCTTTGACATAAAAATCACACAAAAGATGGCTCAAACATGATCCCTGGGGGAGACCATTGTAGCTTAATCGGGAAGCTGTAGAGTTTCCATGAGATAAGCTAATATGTTTCTCTGACTGCAAATTGTACAAAAAATTATTCATCAATGGTGAAAAGCTCACAAACGCGGAGTTTATCTGAAATTACTTCAACAGATACTTCAACAGATACTAAATCAAAACCCCCCTAGATATCAAAGATATAGAAGCAATTTGCTCCCTTTTTTTTTGCATAAGCTAACTGAATATCTCTGGAAAACAATGCAAAACATTCGTTCGTTCCTTTACCCCTACAGAAACCATTTTGAGTATCTGAAAGCAGGCTGTTTGTCTCAACCAATTTTTCCAGGCGGAAAAGGATAATTTTCTCCAACAATTTTCGAATACAAGATAACATCGTGGTGGATCGATAGAAGTTGTGGTCGGACGCGTATTTACCAGGTTTTTGAATGGCAATAATTCTCACCAATAAACAAGCATTGCCAGAACAATGCCTTGAAGAGTGTCAGAAATGTCACGGTACTTGAAGATATGTTCAAACGAGAAATCAAACGAGAACAGCCTAGAGTAAAAGGGGGTTTCTGTTCTTAAAATCGGAGCAACAGGGGTTTTGTTACCTACCCATTGAGTTTCTTCATTGTTACCAGCCATGTGTTGATGAGTGCGATATGTAGGGTGGAGAAGCTTCCCACCACTAGCGACTCAGCCTAAGTCTGACAGCCATCTGAATCAAAAAATAGAGAGGAAAGAGCATTTATGAAACTTACTTATCTCAGAAGGTAAATATGCACACAGAAAAACTACAAGGTACAGCCCAATGGGGTTGTGCGCAAAGGTGACGTATGACTACGCAGTAATCTAATTCCCATACACGTCAGGGCCATCCGCTAATTCATTTTAGTCAGTCCTGAAAAGGGCCAAGAAAATTCTATTGTACACTCTTTAGAAAGCATTTGGTGGCTCTTAATTATGATACGGCCCCGGTTGTATTTTCTACGATGGTTGAGAGGGCCACTATCTCTAACGCGTAGAAGATAGTTATGGATCTGTTGGTTCATTGGTTGTTCAACGCGCTTTGCTATTTATTCCGGGACGTGACGTTTAAAGCAATGCCATGTTCAGCCGAGGCGCGGTAATGGAAATTTCAAACAGCACAAGAGAAAATTTCATCCAAACGAACTCTTCAGTTGGCAAACTAATTTGGTCGTCCTGAAAAGGACGGATTTTGTTGACGGGGGAGAAACAGTTCGCGATTGAACTTGGACTTTCTTTCTTGGTTCATCTCCTCTTCATTGCGGGTGGCCATCTGCAGGTGACATGGGATGATTGATTCTTGTCTCGTTGTCATGGGCGGCTTTTTCGGGGCGTTGAATGAATGCTATATGTTAAGCCGGGGCGCGGTAATTGAAATTAATTTTAAACAGCATAAGAGAAAATTTCAACCAAATAAACTCTTTAGTTGCAAACTAATTTGGTCGTCCTGAAAAGGACGGATTTAGTTGACGGGGGAGAAACAGTTCGCGATTGAACTTGGACTTTCTTTCTTGGTCCATCTCCTCTTCATTGCGGGTGGCCATCTGCAGGTGACATGGGATAATTGATTCTTGTCTCGTTGTCACGGGCGGCTTTTTCCCGCCAAATCGTAGGCTTCAGCAGCTATGTTTCTCGCAGCGAGGTTGACGGGAGCATCGGCAACAATAGCCAACTGCACCAACGCCTCTCTGGGCAGCGACTGCTCGTCCAACTGCAGATCCTACTCTGCACAGCTCCACGACCGCCGGAAAACTAAATCAAAATGCGAAGGTGTACCCGTTATATAACATTCATGGCTGCCTACGTCTCCTAATTCCTTACTTAAATATGATGTCTGTGCGCGGAAAGTACTGTGCATTTGGTAAATTTACTATGAAAAATCGACATCACTTCATATTTGCGTTAATTTTATTAGTTGCATGTTAAAAATCAATAGTTTGAAATATTTAAACCGAAGCGTAGAAAATGTTCCGATCGATTGGTGCAAACATTTTGGAAATCAATCGTGGAATGACTTAGTTATTAACGTTCAAAACCTATATATTTTTCGTGACGCTCCAAATTTTCGCAATTCGAACTTGTACCCCAGTATTGAAAACACAGACGTAGTCCTACTTCAAAATGTTGCTCATTTTCTCCAGAACGCGGCTTTTCAAGCGACGCCATGTTGAGCCGGTGCATGGTAATGAAAATTCGATGAGCTCAAGAGAAATTTCTATCAAACATACTCTTTAGTTGGCAAATTAATTTGTTCGTCCTGAAAAGACCGGGTTTTAGTTGTTAACGGAGGGAAAATGGTTCGCGATTGAAATTTTTTTCTCGGTCTTCTTGGGCAGCAGGACGGCCTGAGTGTTTGGCAGCACGTAATACTACGATAAAAATTTACATTTGCAACGTCTTCCACTCGAGAGTGTTCAGACTGAACATTGACCATAGAGCGAATTACAACGAACAACTTAACCCAACACCCAGTGAATTAGACTGGACATTTTCGTGTTGCAAAAAGTTCCACAGGCTGGAGCTGGAATCGAACCTTCACTTCATGGCAATGACCGACGGGTGACGCCGCTAACCACTTGACCACGAAGATGATGTGGGCGATTAGTTTGTCCATTTTCTCCGGGACGCGGCTTTTTCAACGCCATATTGAGCGTGGTAATGAAAATTTCGATGAGCTCAAGAGAAATTTCAATCAAACATACTCTTTAATTGGCAACTTGATTTGATCGTCCTGAAAAGGACGGATTTTAGTTGATAACATGGTTCGTGATTGAAATTTTCCTTAGTCTTCTTGGGCTGCAGGACAACACTCTGTGAAAGGGTTGCACCGGAGAAAAGTTTGTTCAGCTCCTCGGTGTTGCGGATGGCTAGCTGCAGGTGACGTGGATGATTCTTCTTGGTCTGGTCTTCTTGTTTCCACGGGCGGCGTTTTCTACCAACGCGCTCCGCAAACACGTCTGTCGCATACGGATGCACAGCGAGAACTGATGATTGATCGGTCGTCCTCACATGTTCGATAATCGCTGGCACTGGCACGGTAACTGTGGCAGTATGAACCAATCAGAGCGAGGCGCAAACATGATGTCATTTTCGACCAATAGCGTTGTGCGTTTAGTCATTTTTCTTTAAAGTACATATTAATTAGTTTAAACAAACTTTAGGAATTATGTTTGCAACAGGGCCTCAGCTTTGATGTTCTACCTTGCGAATGAAATACTTATCGTAAAATTTCTGTGGGCCAGAGAGGAGATATTATCGTTTAAAGTCTCCAAACCCGCGTAACGCTTGCGATTTCAGAAATTTTAGAACGGCGCCCCTATACAAGAATAGAAAAGAGAGACGTAAGTCCTACGTCAAAAAATGATTAATTATAACAAGCGCGTAAAATTTCCCCTTGTTTAATTCCAAGCCTAAGGGCATCTTCAGCGGCGGTCTATTTTTAGATCAACTTTATACCTGATTTGCATCAGCGAAACTTGAATAGAACTAACTCAAATAGACCAACTTTGCGTTCCTCGCACCGGTGTTGTATTTCTTGTTGTTAAACACGCCAACACCTGTCGATCATTCAACATCAGAGATCAGAAGTTTTTTTTTTCAGTGATCGCAGATTTTTCACAAACATTTTGCCATTGATTGGATTGACCAAATAATTTTTAATGCCAGTAGTGCGTCGTTAGCTGACGGCAAGGAATGATTGTTCTTTCGCTTGGCTGAAGGTGAGTGTGTGAATGCACACATTTCATTAAAACGATATTAGATAATGCTGATTTGTAGTTTGGCAGCGGATAAACAAGAGTCGAAACGGAGAGGGTCACGGCCTGGATGACGCCCCAACGTCGAACGTGATTTCCGTTCCGGTCATCAGAAGCTGTTCCAGGAACTACTTTAGCGACATGCAAACCTACAACGAGAAGCACTTTCTGCGTTTCCGCATGCCAAGGGAGGTGTTCCTGGACATTATGCGACAACTAGAGTCGACTAGAGGCTTCACCAAAATTTATCTGTAGGAGCTATTTGCAAGTGCTTATCATGGCCAATCTATCAATAAACCGATTGTTTACTTTGAAAACTTCATTACTTTTCATTTCCGAGCAATCGAAATAATTTTGGAATCTCGGAACCTCCACATTTCGATCTAGTCAGCGTTTTCCAGAAAATGCAGTGACTGTAAAAAAAACTAAGACAAGCATTCGTTATTTAGGAATGAAACGAAAAGGCAATTCACTAGCACCGGGAGCAACTTGAGGTAATTATCAGCATCCGAGGCGAGCAACACAAGTTTCTTTACGCCGCCAGCATCACACGCAGCAAACACGGTTACTTTTCGGCTCACAAATATACCTCAGAATATACTCAGAATAAAATTGAGTTATTGTTTAGTAAAAGCTGAAATTTTACTCAATAATTGGTATTATCAAGTAGCGTGTAGTGTTGGAACGGTATTATTCTTGTTCCAAATTGATGCAAGAATAGATCAAAACATATACCAGTTTTAAAATGATGCAAAATAGATCTAGTATATAACAAAATTAACAACACCGGTGCAGCGATGTTTTTGCGTTTTGTCTAAAAAAATAAATCCAATCCACGATTTGGATCGCTGTTGAAGATGCCCTAAGGAGACATAAATAACGAAATTGTTTGCAATTTTTCATGCGCCATACAACAATGTTTGCAATCTTTCATACAACAGGCTAGATCTAGGCGTTATCGGGCTTAAATTTACATGAAATATCCCATTATATTCTGTGCACAGATAAAAGGAAACATTGAATTTCTGCGTTATCTAATGCTGGATTTGGCAGAAAATAATGGGATATTTCATGTAAATTTAAGCCAGATAACGCCTGCATCTAGCCTGTTGTATGAAAGATTGCAAACATTGTTGTATGGCGTATGAAAGATTGCAAACAATTTCGTTGCTTACGCCTCCTCTGACTTGGAAAGAAACGAGGTGGAATTTTGCGCGCTTCTGAAAATTAATTATTTTTTTCTGTGTGGTTACGATGTGTTTTGTTGAAACTTCTCTTGTATTTGCTTTAAAAGCTCCTACTTATGAAGAATTTTTTTAATGAAAACTGGGATGTGGTTCAAGTATCGCTCATATTGCTTCAACATAGATCGGATTAAAAAGCGTTCAGAATTGCCTTTACCATTCTAGAAACGTTAATCAGAAACGTGCTTGATTTCATTCCTTGGCTTTCATGTTGGCTTTCTTGTTTACATAACCACCCAGCACTTTCATATTGTTTCCAATGATCGCTCTTCTCAATTGTACCGTGAAGCTCAAACTGCAACACTGTCGTATTGATCCATTTCCTCGTGTATTTAGCTCCCTCTCACCGTGTATTAAGTCAAAAAGACAAAACTACCATGTTCGTAACGCGATGAAAGCTTGAAATAGGAAGTGAAGCGTCCCTCTAGCCATGTGTGGGAAGCAGAACCAACGAGCACGACCGCCCTGCCGCAGCAAGGCGCGAGAATGTACGCTCTGTTTCCTTCCCATCGAACCGAAAAATCCACTCGACAATTTTAATTGACAGACTGAAATTTAGCTGTGGGTATTTCTGAATTATTCATTTGCTAGTGTGGTCGGATGGATTCTCGGTATTCGCTCTAATACCATCAACCGTCAGGAAGGATGAAACACAGCGTAGTTGGAGTGGTAGCGACCGACGATAGGGCCATGAAGTCCCATTTCGCTGCAAATCCTGCTGTGCTGAATGGTTTCGTTTTTTCCATCATTACCTCGCTCCAGGGATGATAACGCTTTATCTGTCTACCATCGGAGATGGAGCCGAATCTCTGAACATTCGAGTACATATTTTTTAACTCAGAAAACCCGTCATCCTTCTTCGTTCTCAGATTCGTTGTAAAGTCGATTCGGCACGAGGGATGAGTGAGTCGCGGTTTACCACTGTAATGTATCTAAAAGCTGGAAAGCTTAACCAAGAAACTATTTTCTCGGTTATACCGTCCGCCTAACGGCAACAAACGGTCTGTCTGTGTAGCGACTGTCGACCGAAACTTGTCTTGGAAATGTTCAAAATTTACCTAGAACCCTCTTGCCTCTGCAAAAGGTAATCTAAAATTTATGCTGCATTAAAAGATGAAAATGACAATTTTAGTGAAAATTTGTTTAACTATGTACATTCTTCCCTCTCACAGTACATTTCTAGGAAAATATTCCACCCGACAGCGTGTACAGCTTCTCCAGATTCGACCTACATCTTGCATCTTCGAAGAAGCACATGAACGACACCGTGAGTGCCCTTCCCAAAACCCCCGTCAATTTTCCGAGAGACGAACTGAAAACATAAATTGATTTTACTTGTTTCGAGCGACAGTCTCGTTATTATTCAATTACTCCGGCGGAAAGTTTCCAAGCTTTCAGAGCAACCGAGTAACGGTAGCTAGGGAGAGTGATGTACATGTAGGAGCTTGCATTTCCCGGCTTGTTCAGAACGACGAAAGCTATGTTCGATGTTTCTGGCTGCTGTTAGCTAAAGGTAGCTGGTTTGACTGGTTCGTGAATAGTCGAATGATTCGATAAGCAGGAGCTGAAGCCAAGTGGAGAACGGCAGATGAATGAACAGTCAGAAATGTAAAACTGTAATGCACAATGCCATCAGGCTCTTGAATAAGTCAGCGAGAGTAATAATGAAAGTATAACTTTGACAGTGTGCAGTCAAATTTCCGATTTGGACCCTTGTTTTCTGAAACCTGTCCTGCTCTAAGGTTCAGAGAAGAGAAAAGGTTACACAGTCTAACTATGATGGTCGCTGGGGATGAAGATGAATAGCAGGATTTTTTAAATATGTACTTGTAGGCTTAGCTCACCCCTGGAAGTTGGAAATTATTCGAGGTACGGTTTTGTGTGGTTTTTACTGAGGTCTTACGCGTGGTCAAATAACATTAAGCTGATTCCAAGAACAATATGCACATAAAGTCAAACCCTTTGTGTTTTGTAGTTTGAAAGCATATCTACCAAATCGTAGTTCAAATTCTTTACAAACGTGACGTTTAGGTCACGCAATTGAAGTACATCAATTTGCCACTAATTGTTATTGATTGTTGTTAATATTGTTTGAAAACTTTTGACAGACGTTGTTAAAGAAGATTTCCGAGGGCAAATCTGTTTAGATAACCATTGCTAAAAATCTACTACGTATCTACTTTGACAAAAGAAGCATTGAAAACTATCACGAAATAACTTCGTGCGCTTGCTCCAAGGTCTTCGAGATCACTACATGTGAAAACACTTATTCAACCCGCCCACATGATTTTTTTCCAGAGGAGATCTCCTCTCCTAAAAACGTTTATTATTTTGTACACAATGGATATTGGTTGCAAACAGACGTGACAAATAGTGATTTTTGTTACCTTCAAAATGTTTTATTATTTTCGCTCGATGTTTTATTTCGGCATTGCAGTAAATTGCTTTATAAGACGACAACATTTATTATTCGTCCCAATGTTTCAGCACCTGTTGATGTCTTCTTAAGGGGAACAATAATTGAGACCGTACTTTATCCAAAATTTAAGGTATCAACCACTCAGACCTCAATTGTTTTTTTTTTTGCTGAAGAAGGTGTGACGATCAGGAAATCTCTATAATTTAGTATACAACTTATTATATCTAGGATATTTTTTAAAGTTTACTGGTGGGATTCTGAATAGTGTAGAATCCTCTACACCAGGCCTTTAATTATATCAAATTCATGTTGTCATTTTGTCAGCCGTACACGGGTCATGTCGTCCAAAACGACGCTGTTACAAATGACTCGGAAAGAGCCACGTTTGAGAATTTTGAATCCTTTCGTCTGTTTCGTGATTTTGTGATTTGTTATTTTATTAGTCAATGTTACGTTATTTTGTTATTTTATTAGTCAATGTTATGTTTACAAGTTTAATAAGGCGTTTCATCAGTCGTCAGTCTTCTGTAGGTTTGTCCGTTTGGTGTGTCATTTATGTGCTCTTAGAGTATTCCGAAACAATTTTTTCGAACCAAAAATAAGAATTTTTTATATTGTTCCTTGTGCGTTAGAATGATATAGCTAAACTTCTTTTGAAGCATTTCACCAGCCGTGCTAGGATCATGTCACCCATAAAGACGCTGTTGTAACTGCCTCAAAAGCTGTTACATTTTCGATTATGACTTCCCTTTCTCTCAGTCATGTTCATGTCCACTGTTTTGTATGATGTCGTTTTGTATCTTTATCTTTTGGTTACTTTGGTTTTTGTTGTTTTTGGCATTGTGCTGAGCATTACAGTGGTGTTTAGCATTAAAATCATCAATAATCTATTTCTTCATTACAGGTAACTTTTGCAAGTAAATACATCAAAATGGAAAAGCTATAAAAGTTAAGGTTTCAAAAATTTTTATTTCAACTGAACATGAGTTTGATGCTTGATACGCAGCACCAAATCAGCTTCACTTATTCGTAATGATTGCTTGGCTCTTCCAATACCGGTTTCTCGAATATGACAAACCATTATTATTCTATTTTATTGATGAAACAATGCAACAATCTCAAATCCTCGTCTATAATATTTCGCAAATGTACTCGGTTCATGGCATTCTTACAACATGCCCTGCCCAACGAATCCTTCCAGCCTTCGCCATTTTCGGGATACTAGGTTCCGTTCTCCTGCACTCTGCCAAAGTTGATCATAAACGCGTGACGTTTGAAAACACCAAACGCTTGCAGGTCCTCCTCGAACATTGTCCACGTCTCATTACCGTAGAAAAGCATCGCCTTATCAGCATTATGTACATGGTACATTTAGTGCGGGAGTGAATCTTTTTCCACCACCATTTCTTCTGGAACCCATAATTTTCCAGTGATTATGCGTCTTCGGATTTTACGGCTGATGTCGTTGTCTGCGTCGCACTGGTGACGTCAATCTCCTTATTTATTTTCTGTTTCCCTAAAAAAAAGTGATCAACATTTTGTTTTTTCCAAATAATGTGTCCTCTTTTCGCTTGAGTTTCTAGAGTAATTGTTCGATGTGCAGTGAAAAAGTGATAAGTTACGGCATAACCGAGGATTACCGTCAAATTGCACGCGCTTCCGAAGGATGAAGTTCGTTGAAGAACGTGGTTGTTTTATGATTCGAACTATCAGAAGAGCAATAAATGAATATAAATTTGCTCCAATCATTTTGTAAAAGGTGATTTGAATTTAACGAGACGGTAAGTTATTTCTTGTTTGTTGGTGTGTCTGAAAATTATGCCAGCCCTTTACTTTGTGTTCGACGTTAGTTGAGAAATTTATAAGCCTGAACCATTATTGCATTACCTAAGAAAATTGCCCCACTTGTGACACATTCTAAAACCTAACCAATTGTTACACGCCTCTTAGAAACAACACGGACTGTGCAATGAGTGGCAAGTTTTGAGCCTGTACAACAATTGACAATTTTCCTACCCGTTAAATTCATAAACTATTCATTTTATAACTACCTACTGATCCGTTCGCCTCGTCCCAGGTCACCTTCAGCAAGGCTTTATGTTAGAACTACTAAGTGAAAACCACACATTTTTGTGCATTCTTACAATTGTAAGTACTACATAGAACACGGCGGTGCAGGTTATGGATTTCCTTTTTTTTTTTTATAATAATCGTTCATTTGTACAGGCTCAATCGAATCAATTTTACAGAGCCAAATTTTCATATTTATATACATCATTTATCTTGAAACTAAAGTTAAGAGGATAGAGCCGATTACTCGCGACCGTCTCGAGGTTAATAGGAATAACAAATTACGGATGGGAAAGAGGGTGGGAATTTAAAGTATGGTTTACATAACACATTAAATTTAAATTCTAAATTATCTAAAAACTTATAACTATACAATTTATGGTTTTCTTTTGACTTGAACATTTTTTGAAAAACAAAAAAAAAACTCACATACACACATACACAGATAAAAAAACTTATAGTATACATACAGGTTAAACTAACTACAATCTAAGGCTAATGTTAGTCAAAAACACATAAATAAGTTTCATGTACTCCAAATCACGTACAGCTAAAATATCTCGAATTGGCACATTGGGTTGTCTACCTCGAGCCCGAAGGGAATCATAAAGCTCCGATCTGACTCCACGATGCTCAGCACAAGACCAAACAACGTGATCTGCGTCCTGATAGCCTTGTCCACAATCACAGAGATTGCTGTCGCTCAGCCCAACCCGGTATAAATGAGCGTTCAAAGAATAATGATTGGACATGAGGCGAGACATGACACGAATGAAGTCTCGACCCACATCCATAAACCAAGATTTCTTCGACACCTTTGGGATGATAGAATGTTGCCATCACCCCAAATCTCCTTTACTCCATTTATACTGCCAGCTGACTGTTGACGAAAAATAGGAAAAAATTCGTTGAAGGCGATTTGTCGATCACAAATATCGCCTTCCATAGCGCCCACCTTTGCAAGCGAGTCCGCTTTCTCATTGCCCGGAATTGAACAATGAGATGGGACCCATACAAAGGTGATGATAAAATAACGCGAAGATAAAGCACTTAGAAGCTCCTGTATTTTCATGAGAAAATACGAGGAGTGCTTTACCGGCCTCAAGGAGCGAATAGCCTCTATAGAACTGAGACTATCCGTAAAAATGAAGTACTGATCCGGTGTTAGTGAGGCAACAATTTCTAGCGTAAAGTGTATTGCCGCTAATTCGGCGACAAATACGGAACAAGGACCTTGAGGTTTACGATTGGCGCTATAAATTTCATTAAATATACCAAAGCCTGCTGACTCCTCTATCATTGATCCCTCAGTGAAGAACGATTTAGTGGAATTAACTTGGCCAAACTTTGCAGAAAATATCACAAGAGCAATCATAGGACGATGATGCTCTGGAACTCCACGAAGCTCCTGCTTCATGGATAAATCAAAATGAACCGAATTATCGAAATCAGAGAAGCAAACAATGTTCGGCGAAGGGCTGACATCCTGTGTTATGTACAAATGGTACAAGGTCATGAAGCGGGTTTGAGTATTCAACTCAAGGAGCTTCTCAAAATTTTCGATCACCTGGGGGTTCATAACTTCACACCTGGTGAGGAGCCGGAAAAATAATTCTGAAAACCGATCCGAGAGTGGCAACATGCCAGCCAGCACTTCAAGACTCATGGTGTGAGTCGAGTGCATGCAACCTAACGCGATACGAAGACACCGATACTGAATACGTTCCAGTTTAATGAAGTGCGACCGAGCCGCTGACTGAAAACAAAAACTACCGTATTCCATAACCGACAAAATCGTTGTCCGGTACAACGTTAGAAGATCTTGTGGATGAGCTCCCCACCAGGTCCCGGTAATTGTGCAGAGAAAATTGACCCTCTGCTGGCACTTTCGCTTCAGATACTCAATATGGGATCTCCAGGTGCACTTAGAATCGAACCAGACCCCAAGATATTTAAATGACATAGCATGAGTTATCGGCTTACCCCAAATTTGAAGCTTCGGTTGTACTGGGTTATGCTTCCTAGAAAAAACTACCAACTCAGTTTTCTCCGTAGAGAATTCGATACCTAGCTCTAAAGCCCAAGTAGATAAATGGTCCAAGGTATCCTGTAAGGGTCCTTGCAGATCGACCCCATTGGGTCCCGTGACAGACACTACACCGTCATCTGCAAGTTGTCTCAACGTACAGTTGTCCCTTAGACAACCGTCAATGTCTTTGACATAAAAATTATACAAAAGGAGGCTTAAACATGATCCCTGGGGGAGACCCATGTAGCTAAATCGTGAAGCTGTAGAGGTTCCATGAGAGAAGCTCATATGTTTCTCTGACAGCAAAATGTACACAAAATTATTCATTAATGGTGAAAAGCCACAAGCGTGGAGTTTATCTGAGAGAACTTAAACAGATACTGAATCAAAAGCCCCCTTGATGTCCAAGAATACAGAAGCCATTTGCTCTTTTTTAGCAAAAGCTAACTGAATATCCGTGGAAAGTAACGCGAGACAGTCGTTCGTTCCCTTACCCCTACGGAAACCATATTGAGTATCTGAAAGCAGGTTGTTCGTCTCAACCCATTTGTCCAGACGGAAGAGGATCATTTTCTCCAACAACTTTCGAATGCAGGATAACATCGCGATGGGTCGATAGGAGTTGTGGTCGGACGCGGGTTTGGCAGGTTTTTGAATGGAACCCACCCACCTCCAATCATCCGGTACAATGTTGAGCTCCAAAAACTGATTAAAAAGGTTCAACATGCGCCTCTTCGCGACGTCTGGAAGGTTCTTAAGCAAGTTGAACTTGATTCTATCAGCTCCTGGAGCCGTATTGCCACACGGAAGGAGTGCGAGAGAGAGTTCTACCATTGAAAAAGGTTGGCTGTTCTCATCTATCGAATTCTCGGTTTCGCGAGGAATGATCCGTGCCGGCACAGAATCTGGACAAACTTTTCGCGCGAACTTGAGGATCCATTGGTCCGAGTACTCCTCGCTCTCGTTGTTCGTAGTTCGGTTACGCAATTTCCCGGCTTGTTCAGAACGGCGAAAGCTATGTTCGATGTTTCTGGCTGCTGTTAGCTAAAGGTAGCTAGTTTGACTGGTTCGTGAATAGTCGAATGATTCTATAAGCAGGAGCTGAAGCCATGTGGAGAACGGCAGGTGAATGAACAGTCAGAAATGTAAAACTGTAATGCACAATGCCATCTTCTCTTGAATAAGTCAGCGAGAGTAATAATGAAAGTATAACTTTGACAGTGTGCAGTCAAATTTCCGATTTGGACCCTTGTTTTCTGAAACCTGTCCTGCTCTAAGGTTCAGAGAAGAGAAAAGGTTACACAGTCTAACTATGATGGTCGCTGGGGATGAAGATGAATAGCAGGATTTTTTAAATATGTACTTGTAGGCTTAGCTCACCCCTGGAAGTTGGAAATTATTCAAGGTACGGTTTTGTGTGGTTTTTACTGAGGTCTTACGCGTGGTCAAATAACATTAAGCTGATTCCAAGAACAATATGCACATAAAGTCAAACCCTTTGTGTTTTGTAGTTTGAAAGCATATCTACCAAATCGTAGTTCAAATTCTTTACAAACGTGACGTTTAGGTCACGCAATTGAAGTACATCAATTTGCCACTAATTGTTATTGATTGTTGTTAATATTGTTTGAAAACTTTTGACAGACGTTGTTAAAGAAGATTTCCGAGGGAAAATCTGTTTAGATAAACATTGCTAAAAATCTACTACGTATCTACTTTGACAAAAGAAGCATTGAAAACTATCACGAAATAACTTCGTGCGCTTGCTCCAAGGTCTTCGAGATCACTACATGTGAAAACACTTATTCAACCCGCCCACATGATTTTTTTCCAGAGGAGATCTCCTCTCCTAAAAACGTTTACTATTTTGTACACAATGGATATTGGTTGCAAACAGACGTGACAAATACTGATTTTTGTTACCTTCAAAATGTTTTATTATTTTCGCTCGATGTTTTATTTCGGCATTGCAGTAAATTGCTTTATAAGACGACAACATTTATTATTGGTCCCAATGTTTCAGCACCTGTTGATGTCTTCTTAAGGGGAACAATAATTGAGACCGTACTTTATCCAAAACTTTAGGTATCAACCACTCAGACCACAATTGTTTTTTTTTTTTTTTGCTGAAGAAGGTGTGACGATCAGGAAATCTCTATAATTTAGTATACAACTTATTATATCTAGGATATTTTTTAAAGTTTACTGGTGGGATTCTGAATAGTGTAGAATCCTCTACACCAGGCCTTTAATTATATCAAATTCATTTTGTCATTTTGTCAGCCGTACACGGGTCATGTCGTCCAAAACGATGCTGTTACAAATGACTCGGAAAGAGCCACGTTTGAGAATTTTGAATCCTTTCGTCTGTTTCGTGATTTTGTGATTTGTTATTTTATTAGTCAATGTTACGTTATTTTGTTATTTTATTAGTCAATGTTATGTTTACAAGTTTAATAAGGCGTTTCATCAGTCGTCAGTCTTCTGTAGGTTTGTCCGTTTGGTGTGTCATTTATGTGCTCTTAGAGTATTCCGAAACAATTTTTTCGAACCAAAAATAAGAATTTTTTGTATTGTTCCTTGTGCGTTAGAATGATATAGCTAAACTTCTTTTGAAGCATTTCACCAGCCGTGCTAGGATCATGTCACCCATAAAGACGCTGTTGTAACTGCCTCAAAAGCTGTTACATTTTCGATTATGACTTCCCTTTCTCTCAGTCATGTTCATGTCCACTGTTTTGTATGATGTCGTTTTGTATCTTTATCTTTTGGTTACTTTGGTTTTTGTTGTTTTTGGCATTGTGCTGAGCATTACAGTGGTGCTTAGCATTAAAATCATCAATAATCTATTTCTTCATTACAGGTAACTTTTGCAAGTAAATACATCAAAATGGAAAAGCTATAAAAGTTAAGGTTTCAAAATTTTTTATTTAAACTGAACATGAGTTTGATGCTTGATACGCAGCACCAAATCAGCTTCACTTATTCGTAATGATTGCTTGGCTCTTCCAATACCGGTTTCTCGAATATGACAAACCATTATTATTCTATTTTATTGATGAAACAATGCAACAATCTCAAATCCTCGTCTATAATATTTCGCAAATGTACTCGGTTCATGGCATTCTTACAACATGCCCTGCCCAACGAATCCTTCCAGCCTTCGCCATTTTCGGGATACTAGGTTCCGTTCTCCTGCACTCTGCCAAAGTTGATCATAAACGCGTGACGTTTGAAAACACCAAACGCTTGCAGGTCCTCCTCGAACATTGTCCACGTCTCATTACCGTAGAAAAGCATCGCCTTATCAGCATTATGTACATGGTACATTTAGTGCGGGAGTGAATCTTTTTCCACCACCATTTCTTCTGGAACCCATAATTTTCCAGTGATTATGCGTCTTCGGATTTTACGGCTGATGTCGTTGTCTGCGTCGCACTGGTGACGTCAATCTCCTTATTTATTTTCTGTTTCCCTAAAAAAAAGTGATCAACATTTTGTTTTTTCCAAATAATGTGTCCTCTTTTCGCTTGAGTTTCTAGAGTAATTGTTCGATGTGCAGTGAAAAAGTGATAAGTTACGGCATAACCGAGGATTACCGTCAAATTGCACGCGCTTCCGAAG
Organism: Aedes koreicus; assembly: GCA_024533555.2. NCBI lineage: Eukaryota > Metazoa > Arthropoda > Insecta > Diptera > Culicidae > Aedes > Aedes koreicus. The sequence continues at coordinate 190,797 of JAHHFK020000067.1, forward strand.
GATGAAGTTCGTTGAAGAACGTGGTTGTTTTATGATTCGAACTATCAGAAGAGCAATAAATGAATATAAATTTGCTCCAATCATTTTGTAAAAGGTGATTTGAATTTAACGAGACGGTAAGTTATTTCTTGTTTGTTGGTGTGTCTGAAAATTATGCCAGCCCTTTACTTTGTGTTCGACGTTAGTTGAGAAATTTATAAGCCTGAACCATTATTGCATTACCTAAGAAAATTGCCCCACTTGTGACACATTCTAAAACCTAACCAATTGTTACACGCCTCTTAGAAACAACACGGACTGTGCAATGAGTGGCAAGTTTTGAGCCTGTACAACAATTGACAATTTTCCTACCCGTTAAATTCATAAACTATTCATTTTATAACTACCTACTGATCCGTTCGCCTCGTCCCAGGTCACCTTCAGCAAGGCTTTATGTTAGAACTACTAAGTGAAAACCACACATTTTTGTGCATTCTTACAATTGTAAGTACTACATAGAACACGGCGGTGCAGGTTATGGATTTCCTTTTTTTTTTTATAATAATCGTTCATTTGTACAGGCTCAATCGAATCAATTTTACAGAGCCAAATTTTCATATTCATATACATCATTTATCTTGAAACTAAAGTTAAGAGGATAGAGCCGATTACTCGCGACCGTCTCGAGGTTAATAGGAATAACAAATTACGGATGGGAAAGAGGGTGGGAATTTAAAGTATGGTTTACATAACACATTAAATTTAAATTCTAAATTATCTAAAAACTTATAACTATACAATTTATGGTTTTCTTTTGACTTGAACATTTTTTGAAAAACAAAAAAAAAAACTCACATACACACATACACAGATAAAAAAACTTATAGTATACATACAGGTTAAACTAACTACAATCTAAGGCTAATGTTAGTCAAAAACACATAAATAAGTTTCATGTACTCCAAATCACGTACAGCTAAAATATCTCGAATTGGCACATTGGGTTGTCTACCTCGAGCCCGAAGGGAATCATAAAGCTCCGATCTGACTCCACGATGCTCAGCACAAGACCAAACAACGTGATCTGCGTCCTGATAGCCTTGTCCACAATCACAGAGATTGCTGTCGCTCAGCCCAACCCGGTATAAATGAGCGTTCAAAGAATAATGATTGGACATGAGGCGAGACATGACACGAATGAAGTCTCGACCCACATCCATAAACCAAGATTTCTTCGACACCTTTGGGATGATAGAATGTTGCCATCGCCCCAAATCTCCTTTACTCCATTTATACTGCCAGCTGACGTGTGACTGTTGACGAAAAATAGGAAAAAATTCGTTGAAGGCGATTTGTCGATCACAAATATCGCCTTCCATAGCGCCCACCTTTGCAAGCGAGTCCGCTTTCTCATTGGCCGGAATTGAACAATGAGATGGGACCCATACAAAGGTGATGATAAAATAACGCGAAGATAAAGCACTTAGAAGCTCCTGTATTTTCATGAGAAAATACGAGGAGTGCTTTACCGGCCTCAAGGAGCGAATAGCCTCTATAGAACTGAGACTATCCGTGAAAATGAAGTACTGATCCGGTGTTAGTGAGGCAACAATTTCTAGCGTAAAGTGTATTGCCGCTAATTCGGCGACAAATACGGAACAAGGACCTTGAGGTTTACGATTGGCGCTATAAATTTCATTAAATATACCAAAGCCTGCTGACTCCTCTATCATTGATCCCTCAGTGAAGAACGATTTAGTGGAATTAACTTGGCCAAACTTTGCAGAAAATATCACAGGAGCAATCATAGGACGATGATGCTCTGGAATTCCACAAAGCTCCTGCTTCATGGATAAATCAAAATGAACAGAATTGTCGAAATCAGAGAAGCAAACAATGTTCGGCGAAGGGCTGACATCCTGTGTTATGTACAAATGGTACAAGGTCATGAAGCGGTTTTGAGTATTCAACTCAAGGAGCTTCTCAAAATTTTCGATCACCTGGGGGTTCATAACTTCACACCTGGTGAGGAGCCGGAAAGATAATTCTGAAAACCGATCCGAGAGTGGCAACATGCCAGCCAGCACTTCAAGACTCATGGTATGAGTCGAGTGCATGCAACCTAACGCGATACGAAGACACCGATACTGAATACGTTCCAGTTTAATGAAGTGTGACCGAGCCGCTGACTGAAAACAAAAACTACCGTATTCCATAACCGACAAAATCGTTGAACGGTGCAACGTTAGAAGATCTTGTGGATGAGCTCCCCACCAGGTCCCGGTAATTGTGCAGAGAAAATTGACCCTCTGTTGGCACCTTCGCTTCAGATACTCAATATGGGATCTCCAGGTGCACATAGAATCGAACCAGACCCCAAGATATTTAAATGACATAGAATGAGTTATCGGCTTACCCCAAATTTGAAGCTTCGGTTGTAATGGGTTATGCTTCCTAGAAAAAACTACCAACTCAGTTTTCTCCGTAGAGAATTCGATACCTAGCTCTAGAGCCCAAGTAGACAAATTGTCTAAGGTATCCTGTAAGGGTCCTTGCAGATCGACCCCATTGGGTCCCGTGACAGACACTACGCCGTCATCTGCAAGTTGTCTCAACGTACAGTTGTTACTTAGACAACCGTCAATGTCTTTGACATAAAAATTATACAAAAGGGGGCTTAAACATGATCCCTGGGGGAGACCCATGTAGCTAAATCGTGTAGAGGTTCCATGAGAGAAGCTCATATGTTTCTCTGACAGCAAATTGTACAAAAAATTATTCATTAATGGTGAAAAGCCACAAGCGTGAAGTTTATCTGAAAGAACTTCAACAGATACTGAATCAAAAGCTTCCTTTATGTCCAAGAATACCGAATTCATTTGCTCTATTTTAGCAAAAGCTAACTGAATATCTGTGGAAAGCAACGCGAGACAGTCGTTCGTTCCCTTACCCCTACGGAAACCATATTGAGTATCTGAAAGCAGGTTGTTCGTCTCAACCCATTTGTCCAGGCGGAAGAGGATCATTTTCTCCAACAACTTTCGAATGCAGGATAACATCGCGATGGGTCGATAGGAGTTGTGGTCGGACGCGGGTTTGCCAGGTTTTTGAATGGCGATAACTCTCACCCACCTCCAATCATCCGGTACAATGTTGAGCTCCAAAAACTGATTAAAAAGGTTCAACATGCGCCTCTTCGCGACGTCTGGAAGGTTCTTAAGCAAGTTGAACTTGATTCTATCAGCTCCTGGAGCCGTATTGCCACACGGAAGGAGTGCGAGAGAGAGTTCTACCATTGAAAAAGGTTGGCTGTTCTCATCTATCGAATTCTCGGTTTCGCGAGGAATGATCCGTGCCGGCACAGAATCTGGACAAACTTTTCGCTCGAACTTGAGGATCCATTGGTCCGAGTACTCCTCGCTCTCGTTGTTCGTAGTTCGGTTACGCAATCTTCGCGCCTGGTTCCAAAGAGTACTCATCGACGTCTCGCGCGATAACCCGTCCACGAATATTCACCAGTATCCGCGTTTCTTGGCCTTGATGAGGCTCTTAAGTTCGCGTTCGAGAACCGTGTATACTTCGAAGTGCTCAGGTGTTCCACGTCTACGGAAAACTTTAAACGCGTCGGACTTTTTACGGTAAACCTCGGTGCATTGCTGATCCCACCATGGTTGTCCTAAAACACATCACAACTTTTTATGGCTCATTCCCAATATTTTGCCTGGATTTATTTTCTGCTCTCTGGAACCCATTTAGTTTTCAAATGGTGTTGTTGAATATTTCATGGGAAAGTTTTCACGATATCAAATTATTTTTGAATTTAAAGATGGGTAACTGTATCTACTACCTAGGACATTTGAGTTTTTTTTATTGTGGTTATTCAGTTATTTATTGCTCATCTTACTATTTTTATGGGAGAATCAAATAAAAATTCCAAGACACATGCGAGTAGTTTAGTGCTCAAATAATATCATTTGGCGGAAATAAAGCCACATTTATTTGCACATATACTAATAGCTGTTGCTTTATTTGACTGATTTACCGGCCACAATTAGATTATCAAAAAGACAAAAAGGAAAAGGGGAAAAAAGGAACGGCGAAAGGAGGAAAAAGAACCGGGAGAAAGGGGAACGCAACAGGCAAAAGAGAGAAACAGGGAAAGGAGCAAAAGAGAGGCAGGGACGGAAAGGGGGAGAAACAAACACAAACAACCGAGGAGGGGGGAAGGGGGGGGAGAGGAAGAGAGCAAAGAGAGCACGAAAGGAGGAGGGGGGGCACAGGAGGGGAGGAGGGAGCCGGGGAAAGAGAAAAAAGGGGGGGGGACGGAGGGGGGGGCGGGGGTCCACCTCTCACTTTAAAAGCTTCCTCTCTCACATACGCCACGCAACACGACCCGCTACACAAAAGCTCCTCCGAATTGTCAACCGTTAACCCGATACACAAGTCATCGCACGAATCGCAAGCAAAGCTTCCGAGTACACCGAAGCTAGAATCGTTGTGTGAGTGAGCCATCATCATCGCAAACACTGTATGCAGGAGGTCGTCGGTAGCTCAGGAGACGTACTGTCCGGAGTTGAAGCTTTGTCGCCAAACATTACGGCATACGCACGCGCCTGGATGTATGCACCTTCAAGCCTTTCTTCGAGGGCTGGTAGCGAATTCACAGATTTTCCGAATCGTCGATGCATGCTGAGTAAAGTCGCAACGGAATAAGGTCAGATCTTTCCATTGTAAATATCTTTAATGTTATTAGCAAGTAAGGTAACAAAACAGGTAGGACTAGTATTTTAAGCCAATTAGTGACGTCACTTTCAGATCGTTAGGCTCTGTAATATTTTTTTGGTCGAAAAATAAACAGGAGTTGAAAACCAATAGGCCTACACCTGTATGTAGGTTGACGACTTAGCGATTTGAAATTTATTAGGAACTAGCTGAACCCAGTGCGAGCCTTGCTACGCTTGCAACTAAATGAATAAAAATGCAATAGAACTGGCACTTTAATGCTTTTTTAGAAATGAGTATTTTTTCGGTAAATTTAAACGTAGGTGTGAATTTTTAATTATAGCCTCAGATCTTAAGTTTCTACCATGGTTTTTCTTTCTGTGTAAAAGCATTTCATTGACAACCTTAAACTCAGCTAGAAACTCATTTTCTCTTGCATAACCTTAGATTAACTTCTTGTACATAATGTTGCACCGAGAGTAACTCAAGCATCCCCCATTCTTGACTTAAAAGGGGTTCAAACTTCTATCAGAACATGCTGCTTTCCCCACGAAATACAAATTACACATTGTTTAAATTGCCTGGATGATTCTCATGTTGAAATTTCTGTTTCATATAAGAGCAGACTCTTTAACCGCCATATAAAAAAATCCTGCCTCCAAAACCCCTACATGCCAAATTTGGTTCCACTTGCTTGATTAGTTCTCGTGTTATGCACAAATTTGTGTTTCATTTGTATGGGAGCCCCCCCCCCCCCCCCTTCAGATGGGTAAGGAGTCTCGAACCACCATTAGAACTTTCTCCGGCCTCAAAAACTCCTGCATACAAATTTTCATAACAGTAGGAAGAATTCTCAAGTTTGGATTAAATTTGTGTTTCATTTGTATGAGATCCCCCCCCTTCCAAAGAAGCGAGGGGTCTCTAATCACCATGAAAACATTTCCTGCCTACAAAAACCTCCACATACCAAATTCAGTTCCATGTGCTTGATTAGCTCGCGAGTTATGCAGAAATTTATGTTTCATTTGTATGGGAGCCCCCCCCCCCCCCCTTCCAGAGATGGAAGGAGTCTCAAACCATCATAAGAACCTTTCTCGGCCCCAAAAACTCTTACATACAATATTTCACGCCGATCTGTTCAGTAGTTTTCAATTCTATAAGGTTCAGACAGACAGACAGACAGAAATTCGTGCATTCTAAACTGGAGTACTGTTAAGCGGTTTGGAGTCCGAGTTATAATAATGGCACCGAGCGAATCAAGTCTATTCAACGCCCTTTTCATCAGTTTGCACTTCGTAGATTACTTTGGAGAGAACCATTTCGTCTTCCTAGTTATGAAAGTCACTGCCAGTTAGTCAACATGGAGCCCCTGCGAGTCCGTAGAGATGTTTGTAGAGCCATAACCGTCGCAGATACTCTTCAAGAAAGAATCTACTGCGAAACAATCCTGCAACATGTCATGGTCAACAGCAATGTCCTACCAAAGGCCAATGCGCAACAATATAATGTTGAGGTTTCATTTTCGCCGAATCAACTATGGGTTGAGTAGCGCCTACACGGGTTGCAGTGAATCTTCAATAGGGTGGCGTCAGTTTTCGACTTCTACCTGCCGCGGAATGCACTTCGTCTGAGATTTTCCACCGCTTTTGGAGCAATTGACGCACGTTGTTAAGATAAGTGTATGGTTTTATTTTTTTATCCTGACTTGACTGAAGATTTTGTGTAATCCGTTTCCTTTTTTTTTTTTTAATTAACAACTATAGGACCTAAACTTGGTCTATTGATACCTAACTTCAAATAAATCAACAAATGCAAAATTTCGCGTATATTAAAATTATTCTCGAGTGCATAGAAGTTTTAACGACTAAATTATTGGAAACGTATTTCTTTCATATTTTTTTGGAAATGATAATAGACACTTTACGATAGAGTAGCATGGAGCCCTTTATCACACTCGGAGTTAAATGCAATCAGTTTTTAATTTCAAGACGGCGAAGAATATAAAATATCATGTGATATGATCACTAAATAAATCATAACAATGAATCCAATTTAGTGACTAAAATAGTAATAAAGCAGGATTGATTCTTCAATAACAAAGCTCATTTAATTCACATTTTAAGTGTCACACACTTAACGTTTTAATTGATACTAATCTTGACGTTCAAGAGCCAGCAAATCTGCTTACTATCTTTAGGCAATTGCCAGATATAGGCCATGTTAATAATACGCAAAATAGATTCTGCCAAACAACATTGAAATTGATTAAAATAAGTGCTTGACGGTCTCAATTTGTATCCATTGATTTTTTTCAGAGATACAAAAGACTCACTGAACGATTATACTCCCCAGCCAAGACAAGTTTCAATGTAATGTGGCTTGTGATTTCTATGTATTTTTATTCCACGTTTTTTTTAATAAATTAGAAAGAAAATTGCAACATCACATCATCCAACAAACGCATCAAAATCGTCAAGTTGAAGCTCAAATGAGCCTGTTTCACCTGCACTTGTTAGTAAGACTATGGAACGTGGTCTCTCAACTCGTTCTCTTTGCTTCGATGGAATGGCAAGAATGATAATTATTTCTTATCACGAACGTTGAATGTCTCATAGCTATGTGTCTGTGTTTTTTTATCTCTCTTTTCAACGACCCATTATAATACAGACCGCTCTGAAACCAATTCACAGAACACAGTAAACAAAGACTATTGAGCTGCACAGCTGTGTGAGGCTTCGTGTCTTGTTCCGCTTCCGCTGTTATAATTCACAGGATAATGGCGGGTGTTGGAAGCTGGAGCTGGAGGCTTAGCCATGCGCTTCACGGTTTCAAAACACAGTAAAGTCTCCGAATACATGGTGGGTGTTGTCATCCACCCGACCCAGTTTCTCGGCTGTCCTACATTAAATAAAGCTTATTTTGGGTACGTGGGTGTGGTCGGTACGTTTGTTACAGATGAACTGAAAAACAGTTGAGAAATCATGACAGTTAGTTAGACCACTAACCGTTTAATATAAGGCATAGCTGTATTTTTCAGATGAGTCATTAGCGAAACAAAGACAATTATGTTTATCCACGGCAATAAACAGACGAAATATGGTTCGACATTTACAAGGACGTTTTTGGAATTTATCATACTGCTTTAATTTGAATTATTTTGTGAATTTTGTGGCAATAAAACAGATCAAAATAAGAAACACATAACAAGAGCAGAAATACCGTACGCAAGTGCGTGGTAAGCAGTACAGAGAGATGAGAGGATATGTATAAGAATTTGTATGTTTTCGTATCGTAGCTCTTTTAAGTTATAAACATTTAAAAAATATGGAAAAAAGGATAACAGGTTTACAACATTAGCTTTAATAAAACCAAATATCACTTTGCCACTCATTGGAAATCTGCCACTCTGACTCTATGCAACACATATGTAAGATTGATATAATATACACCGTGTCCAATATACTCTCATACGCCTTTTCCTTGCATTGGTGTCGTGCAACTACTCAACATGCTTCACGTATGTGTTGGTGTAGTTTTGCACTATGTTTATACAAACGCCTTTAGGTTATGTACGATTGTTTTCTTTCTGTGATTATCTTTTACCAACGATGAAGGAATTTCGTGCTGTGGTGATAAAAAAGTTTTTGAAAGGTGAGCGCCCGGGCGCTATTTTCAGAAATTTGAAAAACCTCGGAGTAAAGCGGGATTTTGTATACCGAACCATCCGAAGGTACCGTGACACCTGCTCGTTGGATGACCGGAAGAGATCCGGTCCTACTCGTACGGTGCGGCCTGCACGAGTTGTTAAAGTGCTCAGGGAACGGATTAAACGAAAATCACAGCGCTCTGTACGTAAAATGGCCGCAGATCTGAATGTTTCGAGATCGTCAATGCACAAACTACTGCAAAATGACCTCGGATTCCAAGCTTTCAAGAAACGTAAGGTTCACGGAGTTTCGGAACCTTCCAAGCCGAAACGACTCGAAAGAGCAAGTCTGCTTTTATCGTGGCACGGTGGGGAAGAATTTATCTTTTCCGACGACAATCCCACAATGTCCAGAACGTGGGATCTGGACAAATGTGATAGGAATATTCCACGGTTCCAAAGTGCTGCGTCAGTGATGGTTTGGGGAGGAATTTGCAATCGAGGCAAATTACCACTGGTTTTCATCGAAAAGGGCGTTAAAGTGAATGCCGTATATTATAAAACGGAAGTTTTGGAGAAAGTTGTCAAGCCATATGTACAAGAGGTGTTTGGAGATAATCACTATGTGTTTCAGCAGGACGGAGTGCCATTGCATACTGCAAATCTCGTTCACGGCTGGTGTCGAGAAAAATTGACCGACTTTTTGGACAAGAATGAATGTGGGAGGCCATTCATTCTTGTCCAAAAAGTCGGTCAAATTTTCTCGTTCACAAGATCTGAATCCCTTGGATTATTTTGTTTGGTCATACATGCTGGCAAAGGAAAATGACCACAGGGCGTCTAATATGAATATGTGGCTAATAAACCACGGCTAAATTTTGCTGTGCGCATACCTTATATCATGACCTAAATTTTATTTAAAAATAACAGTGCCAAATTATTAAGGACATGCCACTGAGTTCTGAAGTTTCAATAGTTTTTAGATTGAATTTCTAGATCCATTAATAAATCACAGCTTCAAGTGATTTAGAAAACAATCCGTCGAGCTCTATGCTCATTTCCGTGGATCGGCTGCTTTCACGGATATTACGGATCTTCCAGGATACCGTTTGATGGCCATACAAGCCCGTGTCTATAATGCAACATCAGTTATATATCACAACTTCAATTAATTTAGAATAAAAAACTTTTGACATACATCAAGCCTTATTTAGCCACCAGAAACCAAAAAAAAATCTTCTTCTGTTTAAACATTTCAAGCTTATTGCTGATCTGAAGTTAGTGTTCTAAATGCACTTCCACAGTTATTAATTGAGAGCTTTCGATGCCAAGTACCATTTTTGCATTAGTATGATTTTGTGGCATAGTGGTGGTTTAGTTAAGAACAGAAATTAGACGGCACCTGTAGTGTAGTAGAAAGCGTGATTGCCTCTAAATCCAACCGGTCTGGTATCAATTGCATTCGGCTTCATTCAGAGGACTGAAGCGAGCATTAGTTCTTGAAGCCTACCACTTTTGGTGTGGCGCTAATGACGATTTTAACATTTTAAGCTCGGTTCACAATGGATTATATTTCTTTACAATATTACTTCTACCAAACTACTAGTATCAGTAATTTAGATAAAACATTATAATACCTGGCTGATAATCAATGAAAAAATAATACGAATCAATTCGTTATTTTCTGCAACGAAACTGGTTTGTACTTTTTATAAAGCTACCGTCATATTCAATTTCGCCGGCATCGGTGGTGTAGTGGTAAGCGTGACTGCTACTTGGCACCCCAGTGGGTCTGGGTTCAATCCCAGTCGACGTCGGTGGTTTTTCTGAGGCGAAAAAATCTGGTCACGTCTTCCTTCGGAAGGGAAGTAAAGCCGTTGGTCCCGGCTCATATTCATGAGCCGTTAGGTAGGGTCCAGGTGGTGGAGTCGTCTTTCTGGCGTCGGTGATTGTCACCATGTGAGGAAATAGGCCGACGTAAAATAAAGAAAAAATCAGTGGGGTTGTGTATAACTCACGACCGGTTGACGTAGACTACGTTAAATCGTTTGATTAGTTTCGTTGGTTTCGTAGTGGAACATTAAAACGCAGGTACTGTTCTAAGAGTTGTCATAATTAAGTGAGTAAGTACACACTTTCAACAGCTTCCGGATTTCGGTGAAATTTTACAGTATTCCGGTAAAAAAAATTACCGGAACTTTTCAAATTTGACCGAAATCCGTTAAATCGGATTACCCAACGTTCAGCCGTTGAAAGTTCGGTAAAGAATTACCGAATACTAGAAAATTTTCTAAGTGTTTATGTTAGAACATGCTATGATTCGCTTCTTAAACATTATTTGGCGGCCCTGGAAATGGCCGTTTGGTTTGAATGTTGGTATGATGAAAGGGCAACGGTTGTGCTGGCTGTAGTGATGGTGTTGATATGATCGACCAGCTGGAGACCATTATCTTTATCGCGTTATGGATTGTTCAGGGTCTGTTTGGAGTAATTAATGATATTTTTGTTAGTTGGCAGTCGCGAAAAACTTCAACTGATTGAAGCAATTTCGAGAATCTATGAAGAAATGTTTGTTTCAGTTATTTTCAAATTTTCATTTCACTTTTACCCTAGTCGTAAGGCGTAATCTGATCAAAATAGTGTGGGTGTGGTTCTAATAGATCGTTAGATCAGCTGTATATTCGAAAATTATATTGTACACTCTTTAAAAAGGATAAATGGTGATACGGCTTCGAGTTGAAGGCCCTTCTCCAGCGTCTCAACCAGTTAGCTGGAAACGCATTACCTCTGGCTGCTTTCAGTTTTACCCGATAAACACGTGCCACTCGGCATCGGTACATAGTCGTTTCGGATGATGTATAAATAATTAATCTTATAAATATAAAATAAACACATACTTCCTGGTCATAAACTCGTTCTTGCCCTGCCAGACAGCTATGGAAATCAGGTACACAAGCACACTTTCACGCGCTACAAACGAGGTGAGCAAAGTTGCCGTTTCAACATCCCTTACTGGCCCATGGACCAGACAAGAGTTTTGTTGCCACTCCCGGCTGATGATGGTCGACGCGGTCAGCTGAAGAAACGCGCCACAGAGATTCACGCTGCTTTGGAAAACAAAGTTTTCGATACGCTGGATCAATTTCTCGAAAACTGCTGCTGCACATACGACTACTACCTCGATATCGTTCGCGCATCCATAAGCCGACCTACCGTTCTGGTCAAACGGTCAATGACGGAATTGTGGACTAACACGTTCAATCCGTGGATTGCTAATGTTCTCCGTTCGAACATGGATCTGCAGTTCATCCTCGAGGAGTTTTCTTGTGCAGCGTACGTCGTCGAGTACGTTAACAAAACTAATCGGGGCATTAGCAGTCTACATCGCGATCTCGTGAAGCTGCAGGAAGAGTTTCCAGATCAGGACTACCAGTCACTGCTGAAGAAAGTTAGCATCAAGATGCTCAATTCAGTAGAAATGAATGCTCAGGAGGCTGCCTGGTACCTTCTTCGCCAGCCAATGTCTGAAGCCAGCAGAAAGGTCGAGTTCATTCCCACTTTGTGGCCACACGAGAGAACGAAGACGAGAAAACGTGTGCAGCAGATGGATGTAGAAGGTGTTTCGGATGATTCCACCGATATCTGGACATCCAATATAATCCAGAGTCCGAAGCACGCGAAGGGCTAGAGGATGTATGTCTTGCAGATTTTGCTGCGTGTTATGCGAAAGTACAGAAAACGTCGAACACGTACAGTCGTCGTAACACTGCGCACGTATTGCGTTGGCGGTCGTACTCCATGGACGAGCTCATCGACTACAAGCGCGAGATGGTGCTGCTGTTTCTTCCGTTTCGTAGCGAGATGTGCGACATACTTGATTGCCAGAAGTTCCTGCAGTTGTACGATCAGTATGAAAGCGTACTTCTACAGAAGCGGAAAGAATACGATTGCGAGTTCAACCTCGAGCAAACAGTCGATGAGTATCTGCGCATGTTTGGTACAAATGCAGACCAAGGAAAGGATACGGCTGTCGAAATGAACGACGAATGTGGTCCTCAAAAGGACAGTTTATTTATTAGTGGGTTGCGCCAACCAGCTGGGTAAAATTTTCCCGACGGCTCGCCCTCCATGGAGGCGTTTTTGCAGTTGCGGCGAACGAATCGGCACCATGATATTAGGCGCACAAACCAAACGAAATAAAAGTTTAATTCTTGTATAAACAACTCTTTTAATTTAATTGGTTGTCCTCAAAAGGACAGATTATCAATTTATGGATTGCGCCAACCAGCTGGGTAAATTTTTTGCAGACGGCTCGCCCTCCATCGAGCACCGAACTAAATTTAAGATTAGTTCTTTAATATACAACTCTTTTATTTTAATTTATTGTCCTCAAAAGGACAGATTATTTCCACCTACTGCTGCTCGCCCCCAAGGACGCTTCCCCCCAAACAGCAGCGTTTTCGAAGTCGCGGCGAAACAATCGCCACGATGAGGTAAGATGGCGACTTGCACAAACCGACGCGATTGTGCGCCCTCATAATCCGCCATTTTACCTCATCGTGACGATCGCTGTTTGGGAGAGCCTTGGTACTTACCACCACCATCTGCTACGCGACCACCAGCTGCCTCTGCGACCAGCTCCGCTGCCGGACGAATAAAGCAGCTGTGACCAGCTGCCTGCGACCAGCTACCTGCGACCAGCTACCAGCTACCAGCGAACAGCTCCGCACAACTTCAATGCTGCCAAACGAATGAGGCAAATTTTTCCTAAGTGTGCGTTTTATACCGTTCTCAGCTGCATACGAGACGTACATGGAGAGACGAACGACATGATTGGTTAAAGTCCCTCTCTAATACAAAGAAGAAGAAGATGATGCAAGACGTTCCTTGCATCGATTTGAAAACTGTGATAGGAAATTTGGTAAATTTACTCTGCAAAATGACATTATAAGACATCACCTTATATTTGCGTTATTTTCAATAGTTTACTATTGTTTGAGAATAATGTCTGACAATTGAATTGGAGCGCGGTAAAATTTCCGACCGATTGAGGAAGAAATCATGCAAATCTATCGTGGATTATTCACGTACAAAACGTACGGTTTTTCGTGACGGTCGCAATATTTTAGATTTTCATTTGACACCCTACCCTTGCCGTAAGACGTAGTCTACGTCAAAAAAAAATATTCAATTTCACACGCGCACTTGTCAAAACCACTGTGCAATTGTTGCACAAAAAGAAAATTCATGCATTGTACGTAAACAGGAAAAATAGCTACGAATATTTTGTTACGAATAAAACAGAAACGTCTCTCTGGTGGTTGCATGAATGATTGACACATCTGCGATTCAAAATGTAATTCGAAAAAAAGCACAACCACGGGGAGTTGCTCAACGTTTTTAATTTTGCTGACATGGGGTTTGATCCTGTACTTTTGAGAAGAGCTGTTATTGAATCCACGGTTGATCTCACTAGGTCATGTTGGCTCGTGAGAAGTTACTTGATTAATGGGGTTAATAAAATAACTCTCGAACTCGCTTCAATTTTTATTTTAGGATAAATCTATGATTTTTTTTCGTGCATTGTACAAAAAGGTGTAATGATAGGATTTCACCAGATGACAAGCAATATGAATGTTTCATAAAATTTTCGAGATATTTTTTCTATGTTCAAAATCCATGTTTACGAAACGAGTGAAAGCTAATCAACGATAATTAAGTGAATGTAGTTTGATAATAGATTGTATCATATTTCCAATTTGGTTTTTATCAGGGTTGGCATGAGTTCCCTTTTCTTCAACATTTACTGCTTTATTTCTGATGTGGTTCTGCCTTAAAGTCAATAAAATATTCCAATTTAACATTTAAATGCCATCTGTGAATTCAAGTGGATAAATGAAGGTGTAGCTTCATTCATCCGAACAAGAATTCAAACTTTAAAGTGTAACCGACAACGTTGTGACACAATATATTCCATTCCACCGTTCTGTTCCACCGTAACAACGAACAGGTCACGTATAAGTTCATCCATTCCACTCGGTTTCCCTGGCCCGAGGTGGCAAGTCTCGTCACACATTGAGATTGCCATATTTCTCCGTGCTCTTCTCCCACTCGAGTGTTTGCATCTTACCTACCGTGAAATCCATGGCATCTTACAAACAACCACACGGATGGCGGATCCTCGCTTGTTTGGTGCCATCTTGAACGTACGAAATGCTCCATCTTTCAGTCTGCTTCGTCCAATGTAAGTTCAACTCCACTCCCGGACCCATCGTCACCCAATATGGTTGGTATGTCAGAATCACTTGTTGTTTTCTTTGCTGTGTCTTGCATGCAGAGGAGTAAAAGATGAATTCTACCTAAATGGCAAGGAATTCTCTCTTTCTGTTTCGTCACAAGCACGGCGAAGAAACGACTCAAGTGACACTTCTGTGACAGATCGTGACTGGGACTAACAACACATTCTTATACATTTTTAATGTAAAAGATTATTCTAGGCTACTACGTTTCTGTATTCGGATCAGCGGTGGGAGTAAATTGTGTTCTCCATAATATTATAGACCTAGAGAATTTTTTTTTGTTACCACCTTTCTACAAGAATTAGATCATATCCTGCACGCTTTAGGAGTATGAATTCATTGCTTAAAATAGTGGAACATGGTGTAGCAATTGACTGTCTATTATTTCAATTCAATTGTCAAATATGCGGCTAGAGCAGTTTTCTCATATGTGCATATATTTATCAAGCCTCAAATGCGAAAGTTTTACAAAGACGACATTTATTTTACTCTCCATTTTTTGAGGCTACGAGATGGGATAATTCATAAAGATTTTCCACGGAGTCGTAGACTAATCGAAGTAGCTTTATTGCTTACGAATTCTGGTTTGCTGTTGAGGTGGGCAAAATGGCTCACTATAGCGAGTGGCTCCGAACAGTTCCGCTCATAGAAGTGAGCTAGTTCATTTGATCTTTTCGTAGCACCTAGCTGATTCGGATCAGCGTATTGAGATTTTTGAAAAAAATTGTGTATTTTTCGTTGAAATATTCGATTTGGTTTTTTTTTTTGAAAAACAGTAATTACAATTTACGAAATATGTTTCGTGGTTAGCCTTCTACGTTTCTCACCAACCAGTTGTTCTGCTTTGGAAAAGATCCGTTCACAAGGTACGTGGTGCAGGAATGCATAACCTTTTTTTTTTGGGGGGGGAGAGGGAAAGTGCGGGGTGGTGGGGGGGGGGGGGGGAAAAAAGAGTGAAAGTGGAAATTGGGGGGGGGGGGGGGAGGGGTCCAACACAGCTCAGTTCGTGAGCTATGTTGGATAAGTGCTGCCGTTCACGCTCTCGCTCGTTGTCATATTGCAAACAGAAATAGCTCCCGTTCACGCTTCCGCTCACATATTAGTTTTTTTGTGAGGTGAGCGGGTGAGCTACCGCTCAATTAAAAAGAGCTTTAGGTCACTCGTTCATCTTGGTGAACTAGTTCTTTAGCTCAGTTCATGAGCGCATTGCCCAGGCAGCATAAAATCGAAAATAAAAATCCAAAATAATCTTGGAAAAAATCGACAAGACACAATAGATAATAAAAAATCTATCACAATGATTATCAAATATAGGAGGAAGAAAACCTCTAGTTTGCTGCAGCATAAAATCGAAAATTTAGTTGAAAATTTATAGAAAAGTAGATCACATTCCAAAACAAAATAAAATAAAAGGTGCCCGGTATGGGTGGGGGGGGGTTGGGGGGGGACCGCGGGGGAAAAAAAACCTGGTTTAAAAAATTTTTTGTGGGGGGTGGGAGGAGCGGAGGGGATGGGGGGGAAAAAATTTAAGTTTTAATTGGGTTGGTTTTGGGTGGAATAATCGTATGGGGGGGAAAAATAATTTTTCCCATACACTCTATGTTTTATTTTGGATATTTTTTTTTGTTTTTTTTAAATTTTTGGGGGGGGGAAATGGGATGTGTCCATACGAAATTTCAAAAAAAATTATGGAGAAAAGTCTACGAGGGGGGAGGGGGGTTTGAGATTTTCGAAAATGAGTCTACGTGGTTTATGAACAGCTCCTAACGTACTGTTAGACAATGCGGCTGTGACGACAAACTCGATGCTTCGCTTAAAAACGAGCAAATGTAAGAGACAGCAGGCTTAACGTTACAATCCGGTAGGCTTTAGCCATGCACGGGCAGCCATTTTAACTCAAATTTGAGTCGTTTTTGACTCACTTTTGTCATAAGTGGAGTCACTCGTATTTGAGTAAATATAATTGGGATTGACAAGTCGACAAATCAAAAACATCGACTCAAATCAGATGGATGTTTTTTATTTGTCGAATTGTCAATCCCAGTTACATTTACTCAAATTTGAGTGACTCTACTATTGACGAAAGTGAGTCAAAAACGACTCAAAACTGAGCTAAAATGGCTGGCCGTGTGGTTAATTAATAGGAGAGGAAAAATGGGCACTCTCAAACGCAACAGTGATGCCATAGTTGCCGTTCAACGGCGAAGCATTATTCATCGTTTAGTTCTGTTGGACAGCTCCCAAATATTGTTTTCCATTGCATCTGATAGTAACAAATGATGGACTATATCAAGACAAAATCGTCAAAAGGTCGAAAGTAACAATTGTAAACAATGACTTAAAACGTAAATTTCCTTGCAATGCCAGGTTGCTAACATCTGTATCCACTGCCGACGGGAAGGTAATAACTCCCTGTATTTGTTTCTTGTGCTTTGTTTGTGAAATTTTTCAGATCCCAGAAAAATACGCTAGAAATCATTTTTACAAATGTTACTTTCAACCTTTTGACTATTTTGTCTAGATATAATCATAAGCATACACAGAAACAAAATCTGAATTTTCATTGTGATGTAAATATCAGAGCATATAAAATTGTCTGTCCTTCCACAAGAAGCTGCAACTTGCATGAAATAGTTGTAATGAAGACGAGCTTTTGTATACAACATTATCGGCAATGTATGAAATGTCCCAAAACTTTACACGACTTATAATGTTAATTTGTAAGTTTTATGACGCTCCATTTATGTGCATGATCTTGAACAGAAATTCACACTACTTTTTCGAGCGGTGTAGATGAACCTCAAATGACAGGAAGAAACCTGAGATAAGTAGTGATTTCAGATCATCTAAATATGTAATAAATTCAACTCAATGTTCAATATAACATTCTGGCAACTACCTAGCTGTCAGAAGGACCTGATTAAAACATTCTCTCCGGTACATGTAAGCAAAAGGGGGGGGTGGGTGGGGGGGGTTTCGCTGGGGGGGGGGAATTTAAAAGGGGGTGGGGGGGGTTTGTCGTGGGGGGGGTACCCCTGTTGTTTTTTTTTTTTTTTTTTTTTTTTTTATATTTTAGGGGACCCGCCCCCAATTTTATTTCTTTGTTTTTTTTTTTTTCTTTGATTAAATTAAATGGTTGGGGGGGGGACGGTTTGGTTTTTTTCTAATAATGTTTGCTTACGTTAAATAACTACAACAAATATTACTAACTAATCCTGTCACTCGTATATCGTTTTATTTCAAGTAGGATGAATTGCAAAGTGATGAGATTAATATAGGTACACCTTCCCTATATAAATGAATTTCTGTCTGTCTGTCTGTCTGTCTGTCTGTCGTCTGTTTGTTTGTTTGTTTGTCTGTCTGTCTGTCTGTCTGAACCTTATAGACTGGGGCACTACTGAACCGATCGGCGTGAAATTTTGTAAGGAGGAGTTTTTGGGACCGAGAAAGGTTTTTAAGATAGTTAGAGACCCCTCCCTTCTCTGAAATGAAACACAAATTTCTGCATAACTCAAGAACTAATCAAGCAAATGGAGCCAAATTTGACATGTGGGGTTTTTTGGAGGCGAGAAATGTTTCTACTGTGGTTCCAGACCCCCCTTTCTCTCTGGTAGGGAGGGGGGGGTCTCTCATACAAATGAAACACAAATTTAAAATTAACATAAGAACTATCCTTACTGTTATGAAAATTTGTCTGCAGGGGTTTTTGTGGTCGGAAAAGGTTCTTATGATGGTTCGAGACTCCTACCCCGTCTGAAATGGGGGGGGAGGGGAGGGGTCTCCCATACAAATGAGACACAAATTTATGCATAACACGAGAACTAATCAAGCAACTGGAACCAAATTTGGCATGTAGGGGTTTTTGAGGCAGGAATTTTTAATATTTTGTGCATAGCTTGAGAACTAATCAAGCAATGGAACCAAATTTGGCATGTGGAGATTTTCAAAGGCAATAAATGTTTCCACGGTGGTTCGAGACCCCTCCCCCCTTTGGAAGGGTCTGGGGGGGGGGGGCTCTCATAAACATGAAACACAAATTTTAACCAAAGATTAGAATTATCCCTACTGTTATGAAAATTATTCTTATGATGGTTCGAGACTGCTTCCCCGTCTGGAAGGGAGGGCAAACATACAAATGAATCACAAATTTCTGCATAACTCGAGAGCTAATCAAGCAAATGAAACCGAATGGAGGTTTTTGAAGGCAAGAAATGTTTCCACGGTTGTTTGATACCCCTCCCCTCTTTGGAAGGTGGGGGGGGAGGGGTATCATACAAATGAAACACATATTTCAACCAAACATGAGAATTATCTAGGGAACTAAAACACAAAATGTGTATTTCGTGGGAAAAGCAGCATGTTCTGATAGAAGTTTAAACCCCTTTTTAGTCAAAAAATGGGGGATGCTTAAGTTACTCTCAGTGCTACATATGCACAAGAAGTTAATCTAAAGTTATGCAAGAGAAAATAACGTTAAAACTGAGAGGATACGGCGTAGTTTGAAGATAAATGTTTTGTCAATCAAATGCTTCTACACATAAAGAAAAACCATGGTAGAAACTAAAGATCTGAGGGTATAATTAAAAATACACACCTAAGTTTAATTTTGCAGAAATTACACACATTAGTAAATGAAATATTTGAACAAAACTAATTCCTGAAAAAAACTTAAACGCGCCATTTCTATTATATTTTCATTCATTAAGTTGCACGCGTAACAAGGCTCGCACCGGGTTCAGCTAGTGTACTATAAATGTTTTGCAAAACATGTCACGTTCGGAGCAATTTTGATCTCTCGTATTTTGAATATGACTGAATCAAATTAGTTCACCCTCACTAACGATTGAGCAGAAAATATTTTTTTCACTGCTTCGAGTGATCTGTACTTTATTATAGTTGTTAAAAATATTGTTACATACATTTATAAAACATGAACAGGACAAGATTTTATAGAAAGTTTAAAATACTATTGAAATTACATTACACGAACCATGTTTTGCAAAACGTGTTTATTTTTCACAACGATGAATTAGTTGTACAAGGTTTTGGTTTCACTGCCAACTGGAAGCACATAATAGATACTCAGAATCGACTTTTCAATAATCGGAGTTGGCTTAGCAAACCTACAACCTACAAACCTATCACGCCAAGGACTAGTGTTCAAATCCCATGCTAGGCAATATTTTATTTTTGTATGAGTTTTTTTTCCATTTCATATTTTATAAGGCTTTACTTCTTGCGCTTTTAACGTCATATTGTAGAATGAAATAAATTATTATACACTTAGTTTCCATGCTACTATGGGTGGTAGTACATATCATACATCATATCATACATCAGAATGAACTACAGACCCAATGAATTCCCATAATGTTTCATGATTTTAAATCCTTCGATAAAAGACCTAGCTACGACACATCAAACATGCAGTTACACGCCATTTTAGGCTTCATAATCGAAATGTGAATGTGACATATTACTCTATTTGACTTATGTTAACCCCATGTATTTTCTAATTGATAACGCAAGGGTACATTAAAGAACATACCAAATATTCATTCAAAGGTATCATCTTTCTAATACCTAACAATAAAAAAAACTTTCATTTCGTATTTCCAAACAGGCGATTCCAATCCTCTTGTAGAAACGACATTAAAAAGTCATCAAACGGCACTGCCATACAACATAAGGAAGGTGAAAATTGTCCCCATTTACCAGTGGCCTACCTGACATTTGCTTCGTAAAATGAAGGTCAGCTGAAGTCACGAATCGGTTTCAATGACACAAATGGGCCACCTTTAAGGGGAAGGTGTCAAAGCTAAAGTCAGTCACGGCAGGCAACACAAACACCACCGCCGTCAGACATCAAAAATCTGTAACTGATGTGGTTTTATTCTATCTATTCTTTCCGGTTGGGTGGTCCTCTCGACATCAGTTCCGAGCTTGCACTTCTGACCTGCTTACTCGATGTTGAGTAAAGAATCCCAGAATCGGGGCAAGATTTACGAGAAGGTCTACCACTCGCTTCTGGGACAGAACACGGCCTGGTAGTCGCTTGACATGTGCTGAATATAAATCACCATCACCAGGATTCGACTGTTAGCTTCCGCATACCGCATGCCAACCATGGTGGAGAGACCAGACTGGCTGGCTGGCTCGTGGCTGGAATTTGAAATAAGTTTGCCTCACTCACTCAACGATGACGTTGTCGAAGTGAACGGAGCTGCACGGCCAGTACTGAAGTAGCAAAAGCGTAATCAATGGTTGACGGTAGAGGTTTCTCGGGAAGCGGAGTGATTCTCCTGGGATAGATTCTACGATGGATAGTATACTAGATAAACATAAATTGTTTGCTATGGTCTGGGATGCTGGGATCTCCCCTCGTCGCTGTCTATTGTATAAAGATTTAAGATGGGCCGAATGTTGAATGAATGAGCTTTACTTACAATCCGCTGGGCAGTTGGTATCGTTTGAAGATACACAAGGTTAAGGTTAAACCGACCGGAAATTAGGCTCGTTTCCGAGAGACATCGAAGAAAGCAGCGAACCGTCTTCCCGTTTTTGAAATCAGCCGAAAAATATACCCTCCTGGTTTCTTTGAATGAAGTGACAATATTTTTGGTTTGCAGTATGACTCTTCGATTTATTATTAAAAATATTCCAATAGAACGTTATATCCAAATAGCCATATGAAGAAAAAACAATTTGACATAGAATTAAAGATAACAATAAACTGTTATTGAAAATATCTTTAACTATCTGTTTCGAAGATTTTGATGCAGTTATTACAGGAACTCTAAATCAAGTGGAATGCCAATCATTTATAATTAAGAAAGCTTTCTGCCGTCAACAGAGTTCATTGTTATATGAATATTTCAAATGCTCTTCGTTCCACTTTTCACAAACACGTCAAAGCCACGATTTCTGCTAATGTAGACTGAAGTTGTCACTCGATGTGCAAACATTATAATTACGCTTCGCTCTCATCATTTCACCCGATGCCTTCCTTCATTGCAGTATTTTAATAGAAACTTTTTCTCTGCTTGTCAATTTCAGACACCAGCCCGTAATTAAGGTAAGTGACATCCGACAGAGTATGCAGCACTCTATCATTGCTAATTTCCCAGTAAGTGGGAAAAATCTCCGACCGGTACGGAAGGCATTACAGACACAGTCACTTCTTGACTGAGGTTTTTTTTTACAAATAGCAATTCACCCATTCTGGGCTCTTCGGTGTTCTTTCCTATTCTTCAACGCTCGTTTCCACATCTATGGTATCCAAAGATCATATAAACCCACTTTAATTTTTTTTCTCCTTTTGTTCACTTTAAGCAGTACCCAACGGGGAAACGATGGCATCCCTAGAGACAAAAGTGATGGAAAATAAAATAAGAAGAGATAAAATGAAAGATTTCATTTCACGCTTTCTTGCATTATTATCATCATCGTTGTGATGTGAAAGTGAATCATTTTACGGTGAATTATAACAGAAAATTCAATTAGACAGGCTTTTAACGTTTTTCAGACTTTTTCTCTAGCTTCACCCACATGCACTTCGACTTGGACCAACAGAGCGCTACTTCTGGTTGATAAATCAAAGTATGAGAAAGTTCGATGTATTTGTTTTCAACAGACAGAAAAAGCTGTTCTTCCAGGAATGTCCTTTAGAATCTAATACATCCAATCAATGGTGTAAGTATTTCTTGTGGTATAAGATCGACCACAGCCAGTTCTAATGGAAATGCTGTACAATTTATATAATACAAACTAGAACAGCTGCAATTTTGTGTCTTGTTGAAGCAACTTGTTACTTGCACTCATACAAATTAATAAAATATGCTTCTCAATTGGCCGTACGTCAAATGATATTAATGAAACAGTAAAATTTGTAAATTTATTGTGTCTCCTCACGTCACTCGTTTACAAGTTGTTTTTCCCTCTCCACATTTTACGGAGTGCAAAGTGTATTATTTTCGATAAGAAAAAGGTAGCTCACAACTTAGACAGAGTGCTAGAGTAGTAAAGTACAACATAGAAAATAAAAATTCATCGCTGTTTATCATCATAGCAATTAATTGTCGATCTCAACCTAGCTACATCACAACAGCAAGCAAACAGGTGCTATTCGACCGATCGGTCAAGATTGTTGACGCCGCCGGCTTAGCATAATTGAACAGCTCTTCAAGCCCAGTCAATAGCTATTGTTGTGAAATTTTGGCTCCCAGCGTGTGCGTCTGTTTTTCACCATAAAGAGGAGAAATGAATAATTAAAGTAGGGTGGTTAGCCCGATTGTTGCCACTAGTTATGATTTTTTTTCTCAACTTTCATAAGTTATTCACTCTGCATGGTATTTGCTATATTTTTTTTTTGTATTAGCATTTAACTCAATTGATTGGTTATGACCTCTCCAAAGGCAAAAGTTAAACGCTTAACTACCCGTTCTCATAGAAGCCGTGGGTTGTCTTTTTCAGCCTAACGATAAATCGTTAAAAACTCTGTACGTAACTTGCTGCGTAAGCATCTTGGTGACTTGATACATAAAGAGAGGTTCAATAGGCTGCGTGTAGAAGCGCCGAGTTATTAAATAGCTAATAGACTGATGAAAACAAAAGCATTCAATATCGAATATTGTATATATGTGCCCTCGTGACGAATATTGTATGTATATGCCCTCGTGAGATATGTAGATCGCTAGTGTTGTCTCCGATGCAATTTTGACTGTTGAGGACTCAAAACGAGCTCTTGGTTGATTTAAGAACTCTAAAGTCACTCGTGAGCATCAACTACATTCAGCATCACTTCAAGACGAAAAAAAGTTCACTCGTTTCGGGTGACCATCGCTGGGCCTCAAGCTCATGAAAACCAATTTTCGGTTTTATCAGCTGATGAATTGGACTCTGATGCATCTGATAAAGGTGATACTGCCGTGGTATACACACCCAGCCCCTCAAAATAGAAACGTTCTTCTCCAAAACTGCGCCGCAAGATAACAAAACTCATCTCTAAAAGATTGCAAAATGTTCAGTCTAATGTACCAACTCAGGAATGCAGTAAGAACTTCCCACCATTACCAGAAAAAAATAATAACAATAAAAACGGTACTCTTCATACTTTTCAAAAGGAACCCCAGTCCGATCCAAGATGATGGCTTTTTCGGACATTGTGTTCATTTTAGATACGTTCAATATACAAGATCCTTTTTGAAGCTTAGTTTCTTCCTTGCTTCCGACATTGGAATCGTACCTTAAGCAATTGACTGTTTCATGGCCCCTCCTAGCATCGATCATATCTTTCGATGGATAACTAATCGAATCAGATCGGAGATATGACTACTGTACTACAGTGGACCTGAGCTAGGCACGTAATATTTCTTAATTCGCAATTACGATTGTGATTTATTTGAAACATGGCCTTCTTGAGAAAAATGAACTCAATTTCCACGATTTTAACATTATACGCGTGGATAGAGACGATTCTTATGGAAGAGTGTTTTAAGGGATGAAAAAGTTCTACCCTTTCTACAAAATTTCTCTTCCAGCTCTTTCAGGCGTCAAAATCGTCGCTTGTCAAGTAACTGCAAGGAATAAAGACCTTTGAATAGCTTTGGTTTACGTTCCCCCAAGTACTTCCATCAGCCGTAGTCAACTCTGGAATAGTTTCTATTTTACCGTATTACTTCTGGGTGACATGAATTCCCATGGTACTGGGTGGGGGGACCTATAAGATGACAATAGGACTGCTAATTTTCACGATTTATGTGACGATTTCAATTTTGAACACTGGTGAAGCGACACCCATACCTAAACCACCTGCTCAAGGAAGCAGACTTGACCTATCTTTCTGTTCAAGATTGTTTTCATTGGACTGTCTGTTGAAAGTCACCAATGATCCCCATGGTAGCGATCACTTACTCAACCTTCAGAACTAACTCGAGTTCCATTCGACCTCACAAGAAACATCGATTGCAATGCAACGGCGGTAACAATCGGTACTGAATCCGTCGATACACTTCCAAGTTAGAAGCTCATTTGAAGCAGAAAAAAGAAAAGTTCCAAATGCACCCATCAAAGGAGACCAGCCTCACCAGGATGGGATGATGAATGCACAAAAATTTACGCTTTCAAAGCTTTTCTTAGACATATGACATCCACATGCTCCGAGGAATATTCAAAGCTTGAAATAAAACTAAAACAACTAGTCAAAGCAAAAACAAAACGCGGTTATTGGCGAAATTTTGTCGATGGACTCTCGCGAGAAACCTCAATGACCACCCTGTGGAGAGTGGCTCGTAACAAAGCGCAACCGCTCATCATTTCATAAGAGTAATGAATATTCCATCGATGGACATTCGATTTCGCGAAAAAAAGGTCGGCCCGGATTCTGTTCCAGCGAAACATATTTTCCGAGAAACGTCTCCAAATAGCGGCTCAATGGACATATCATTAACAATGCTGGAATTCTCAATGGCTCTTCTTTCATCAGACAACTCCTCACCCGGATGCGATAAGATAAAATTCAATCTTCTGAAAAATCTTCCAGGTATTGCAAGACACTTGACAATGAGAACACGTGATTTTGGTCCATCCATTAGCTCCAAAAAAGGTAAATGAACTCATAAAAATCCCTTTATGTTGATGAGGACGCATGGTTGGCAAGTTACTTTGAATAAATGGAATCGCGTGGTAGGATAGTCAGCAAAAAATAAAAACATTGATTTTGTGACAAAATGTAGCTCAAAAACTAAAATAAATGCATCGACAATTTTTTGAAATGTTATGTAAAAAAAATCTAAACTTTCAAGAAACGAGAGAGCTTTTTTGTCCCGAAACCCTAAAAACAGATATTATCAATTTTTTGAGATTGTATGTCGCAATTTAAGTATATTTTAAAAAAAATTCAAAAGAGAATACTGAATAGCCGTTCATTTTCGTATTCAGTTGTAAATGTCGGCTCAGTGGATATAAGATATGAATTTTTGAAAAAAATGCATCTTTCAAACAAGTCAATTTTTCGGGCTACCCCAACGAAGAAATGGTCACCCTAATCACAACATAAAAAAAATCGGGTTTAATTTTTTTGGATAAGGAACAAAACCACCAATATACAGAAACATCATAAAAACTCGAAGAATCATTTAATCGAGCAAATCCGTTGCACAGTAAGTTCAATCTTTCAGTCCTTTTACCCATAATCAAATTAAAGCCTGGATATATTCTAGTTATACGGCCTCATAACCGGTTAAAACGTCGGTTTTAAAGTAAACTACTAGCTGTTTATTTGTTCAAGGGATATTCATAACGTACTGTAAAGAGGATGCTTGATTGGCGTTATAAGTAAAACAACAATGTCCTATATGCCTTCAACAAAAGTGTTCAATCCATTGTAACAAAGAATAAGAATAATTCAGAAGCTACACCATGTTTTTTTTAACTTCAAAAAACTGAAGAACAATTGAGCGAAGATTCCGTTAAGAGTCTAAAACTGGATAATATAATAAACTAATAAATCCTAGTATTATTAACTCTTTCATGTATTCGAAATCTAAATTGCTCGCATTTCGATTATTCGTAATTGTGGTCTAGATCACATAAAAAATCTCCAATTGTATTATAAAATAAAATAAAATGTGTGTTTCAATTACTTCAGACACAACTGTTTCTAAGTGAAGTTATCTTAGCATATATGTGGAGAATATCAAAACATGTATTTGTGTAGAACTTATAGTGCAATTAATTTCAATTATTTAATTGCATTGTTTATGACGAAAAACCACTGGCCAAATTCAATCTTATGGTTGTTTAAAGGAGCTTAATAAGCCGTTTCCTTTTCTGAACCACGAGAAGTTAAATAACTTACTCTTAAAGACGAAATCTTCCTCTCATCATTAAAGTTGGTCGTTAAAACAAATCTCGATAAAATATATTTTTATTGTACTTTAGGCATTTGATTTGAAGCTATATCCGCTTAACTCAACACAAAATTTCATACAACAAATTAATATTTCACAACTTCAAAACAACTTTATTGTGATTATTTTTGCATATGATCGATCGATTATTCCATATTCAAAACATTAAAGTCCCTACTATACAGATATTGTTGCGTTTTGATTTAAATAAGCCATTTGAAAAATATACAATCAAGTACCAGAATGTTACTATGTGATGAATACATTAGTTGTAGTTGGGAATATTGCTGAAATTATGTCCTTTAAATTGGGTCCACGGGTTTCTTGTGATATCATTGATTTTGTTTCTATGTAAACAGTTGACAGAATTAATTCAAAAACCAAACAGCTTATGTTCATTACGCACAACTAGTAATCTCACAACTGTTTATTTTGTTTGGGAAGATAATTCAAGCTGAACAATGCATTAGGTCCTAAGTAACATCCCAACAAACATCGATGTCGAATAACCGCTTGTTCAAACAAATTTGGAGAAGAAATTCAGCTTTCTAGAAGGAAAAGCTGAACAACTTCTCCAAATTTGTTTGAACAAGCGGTTATTCGACACCGATGTTTGTTGGGATAAGGAGACTCTCTTCGTTGACTTTCTTTTTGCGTTCCTACGACTATGTAAAAACATGTTCAAGTGATTTCCACACCCAGTACGGTAGTATGAAGTGTGATTATGAATCCAATACGTCAAAAATTATTTACGAAAGTCAACGAAGAGAATCTCTCAATGTTACTTAGGACCTAATACATTGTTCAGCTTGAATTTATTTCAGCTTAACGTAGGTAGCTATTTTATTCATATTATACAGTTAGGGCAGCCGAAAATGCAAATATTATACTCTCACTCTTTGTCTAAACGTTAAAGAAAAATAGCCACTACCATAAAAATCATAGCTTATAGAGGTTGCATAATGAGCACTTTAAGCCATTTTCTTTGTTAGGCCAATACAATAACAACAACCTCTAGAAATCAGCCCTTATCTAGTCTGATTAGATTATGTATTGATTATTTTTTCATTCATATCAAAACACATGTGGTCGGTAGTGTACATTTCATTTGGAAATATTTCAATCGTAATCACTGTTGTGGTAATGTGCAATTGAACGTTGCAAGAACGTAACATCATATATTGACTTTATGTTGCATTCTCATAACGTTGCGCATGTGGCTCAAAACACGCATTTTGAAAACCTTTAAGTATAAGAACGCTTCTTCGGAACAAGAGGGTACCTAATTTGTTATGTTGCACTGGAAAAAAAATAAGGTATGAAACGTCATGATTGAATTTATTTAGCTGCAAGATACACAGATAAACTAGTCTCGACCTACTCCAATGTTTGTTTTGAATGGTCTTAGCAAAACGTTTGAGCAGCATCAATGAAATATCTAGTATAGGGTGTCCACAGTTAAATTGCATCACTTTCAATAAGCTGTAACATTTTGCCCTTTGGGTTGATTTCAACGAAATTTTGTGTGAAATGACCTCAGCGTGTATTGTTTACACTACGAGAGTTTCATTGTGAAATGTGTCGTAGTTTCGAAAAAAGAGTCGAAGGAACAGCAAGTGCGCGAGAACATTTTGCACACGCACCTCGACAACCCACTTCTTTCGCACCGAGCTATCGGAAAGATGTTGAAAATTCACCAGTCTACAGTGTCTCGTATCATAAAACGTTTCGAGGAACGTTTAACTGTCGATCAAAAGAAGGTGAGTGGTAAAAAAGTGTTCTGTACTTTGTGAAGGATCACAAGCGAGTGGTTGCTGCCTTTAAACGCAAACCCAACTGTTCCGTTCGGGATGTCGCGAAAAAGCTGCACTTGACCAAATGTTTCGTGCGGAAAGCCAAGAAAAGAGCCGGGCTCTGTTCATTCAAAGTTCAGAAAGCTCCAAACCGCAATGAAAAACAGAATAGGACAGCTAAACCACGTACGCGTAAGCTGTACACAAATGTAGACGAAACCACACTGCTTCATCATGGACGATCAAACACACGTAAAAGCGGACTTTAAACAAATTCCCGACAACCAGTATGTGACTGCGAAAGACAAGTTTGATGTTCCAGAGTCTCTCAGGAAACAACAAGTGCCAAAGTTCCCCAAGAAATTCATGATTTGGCAGGGGATTTGTTCGTGTGGTAAACGGAGCAAGCCTTTCGTGACAACTTCAACTGTAAATGGTCAAGTATTCATGAATGAATGCCTGAAAAAACGACTGCTTCCGTTTCTCAAAACACACAACGTTCCTACAATATTTTGGCCGGACCTATCCTCTTGTCACTACTTCAAGGATGTTCTGGAGTGGCACAAGACGAATGGTGTTAGAGAATGTTGTTTTTATGTTTCGATTTAAAATTTATTTAGTTACAATTGTGTTTACCCTTGATTCAGTTGATATAGAAATCCTACTGAGATATATAATATTATCACAGTCTCGAAAAAAATCGTTAACATAAATGCACGACCTATTTTTATTTTTACTTTAATGAATATATAACAGAAATTAAGGAAGCATGAACTTTATTCGGAAAATCATTATGAATTCCGCCTGAGTGCCACTCATGACAAGTCCGTCCCATAGCACAAATCAGCAGGCCGAGAAAAATCTGTTTTGAATTTGCTGGCATACCATTGTTCCTGTAGTACAAAAAGCAATTAGTTTCCAAGACTTTTTCTGAACAAACATTTTGAGTTCATTCACTCTAACTAAAGTATGATTTGGCGATCATTTACATCGAAAAACTCAGTTTTTTCGGAAACACCAAAGGACTGACTTATCTTGAGCGGCAGTAAACATGATGGAATTTTATAAGGTGTTCTTCATATCGTGTTGTGTTCATAAAATAGGGCGCACAAACTCCTGCACATAGGAAGACTTTGTTAAGATAAAACCCCGCTCTCAAGCAAACAAAAAGTTAAATATACTCTGCATGATCTTCCGTAATAATGTTTTCCGTGTAGTAGTGACTCTTACTTTTTAATATTTACCCACACTTAATATTTTCTTAATAGTTTCTAATCTTATCGTAACCTGCTTTACCATTCAACAGATATTCCTTATTCTTTTTGGATAATCGTTTTTGAAAATATTTTTGAAAGATTAATGTATCCACCAAGAGTAAATAAATCTTTCACACAGAATAACAGGAAACTAAGAATTTCCAAACAGTTTCATTCATTCATATGATTTCCAAAGATTCAAACAGAAACTTGACCCATGACGAAATATCTGAGCAGGTGATATACACACACTTAATATTCAACAACAGGTTGAATCGTCAACAGCATCAGCATAATCAACAAAATCGTAAGTTTTTCCAGTATGAAATTTGAGTTTCCGAAGATATTTCTTGTGCGTTGAAAATGTTGCAGAAAGCCTTTGGGGAATCTACTTTTCCGAGAATCAGATCATACGAATGGTATATCATACGAATGGTTTCTATAAAGTGTTCAAAAATGGTCGTGAAGTGGTCGAGGATTGCCTCGTTCCGGACGCTCTTCAACACGAATACTAACGAAAACTTGACAACTATTAAGGAAACTGTGCTTGAAAATCGTCATGTTAGCCCTAGAGAGATGGCTAGTGATCTCAACATCTCATATGAGACCGTTCAGCACATCGTTGTTGAAATGCTGGGCATGCAACGCGTTACCGCATGGCTTATTCCGAAAGAGCTGAATTTCGGCCAAGATGGTCATGGATTATTTGACCGAACACAGCGTGAATTTGCTCGATCAGGATAACCACCACCATTGTCTCCAGATATGACTCTGTGCGGCTTTTTCCTTTTCTCCGAACTCAAAATGCCGCTTCGGGGAAAAATATTAGAGTCCATTGAGGCTTTAGAAGAGAATACGATCCCATTCCAATGCAGGACATCCCTCCAATGGCTTATGAATAGTGCATGGAAGACTGGGTATTGAGACAAAATAAATTTGCCAGAAAAAAATGATAGAGCTTTGTTTTATTTACAAATTCCCAGTATTTTTTGATCAAAGCGTTTTATCAGAAATCAGTCTTATACATACACTTGATGGTTAAAAATAATTATCAACACAAGAATCGGTTACCACGTAAATGAAAGCTCTGTGCACAGATTTCTGTTATAACCTCCGAATAATCTTCACTGCACCAACGCTGATGTCAAATTTGTTCTAGAAGAAATAAAGACTCACGTTTTTAAATTGCTATTAACTATTTCAAGAGTCCAAGATTCCATTGTTTAATGATTAAAAAATAAAAATACCTTCTCTGCCTTCTGCTATTGACTGTTTAAGATTTTATTTCCTCATCAAAAAAACATTATTTTGCGCAAAAAATACTTAGGATTAAATTTCCTTACATGTTAGAGATTAGTTCATTTCCACACAATATAAAAAATCGTGCATTGGTTGGCAGGGAAGGCTGTAATTAATCACTTTAGAAAGGCATATGGAGTGCTAGCTTTAGAGCTGCCAGAATATGCCAAATAGCCACAAAGATGAGGAAGCCTTACAACAAAGAATATACAAAGCGACTGGATTAATTTCAACCTAAACACAGCTCATATTTGAAACGACCTTCCAATTTTCAGGTTTTCAATGTGGCCATGCATCAATCCATAATACAATACAGCTCTCATTAAGTTTTCTCAAATGCTTTCAAATCCGTTTCCATCCCATTTTCTCATTGTATTGCCTAACAATTTAAGCTTCTTAAACACACTTGGCTGCTCAAGAGAGTGGACAATGATAGTTGATTCAATCCAAATTTTATGATAACGAGCACAACCATATCCGGAATCGGTGCAGACCAGCCATGGTCATACTTGGTCAAATATTCTTCGTTATTCCTAACAGGCTACAGCCACAACCAACACATTCCACGATTTCTCACGCCAGGTTTTTTTTATGTATGACAATCAATGAATGAACTTTAAATGACTATTTTATGTGAGAAACAGCATTATAAAACATAGTAGCCAATATTTATTTACACCATTGAATGGCAGTTTTTTGTGAACATATCTCTTAACACTCTGCATCCCCAAAATTAGGTGTCGATAATTTTGGAATTTGTTCACTCATTCAAAATTTAATATTTTTTTGATCGATTGATTGCACTCAATCAAACCTTTCTACATTGGCAAGATAATCTCTAATATGTTTAAGCATTAATTCTATCCTAATGCTGAACACGTGGAATGTGTCCATTACCGGCTAGGTTGGTTAGTTGAGGAGTTAGGTCGGCCAAAGCCGAGGAATCCTTTTCATGCTTCATAGCCGACCATCTCGGGAAAAAGAATCGAAAAATAGCCAAGAAAAAAGTACCATTCAATACCGATATGCCTCCTATGTACGGCGTGTTTCACCGAGTGAATAAGCTCTTTTCATACTCAAACCCATGTTGATTCCTTTTCGATAAACCTCTACCCACCTCCAACCTCTTTCCGGTGAATTGTGATAGGTGAAATATTTTTTTACCCCGCTATTTTCGCTTCTTCTTATGCTACTCGTTTGGAAAACAATCCACTTTTACCCGATCAGGTTCTACGGCTCCAATCCATAGAATACAACTTGAGAGATGTATGGATCCTTTCGCTCCATCGAAGGCGGGACGTGAAGAATACCACTGACTGCTGAGTTATTGGATGAGAAACGAAGAAAATTGATTATTATGAGATTTTCTGTTCTGAGAAATCGCATAAAAAGCAAATGATGAATACTTCAAGTGGTCTATTCAAGTGTTGCGAATGGAATCGACAATAACGGATTGTAAGGCAAAGCGAGATGCCAGGCTCAGATATAAAAAAAAATCCTGAATGTATCCACCAATAGTGCGATTTCCATTTTTCTTACCCTTTGGCTTGGAAACTTTTCAGCGGATGCTTGAAAAATGTATATGTGTGTAATATCATTGAAGTCATTTGTCAAGTTTTGCTATGAATTTAGATGTGGTGTAGACTTCCGTTATTACTTAGGAAATAATGTCGTGGCATTCATAAGGATCGACTTCTTATGCTTTGATTTCAAACAAATTCTCACCATACCAGTTTTGCCCTCACTTAAGAGCATACCATTAAACATTTAAAATGAATCACTTATTTTAAGGTAAAAAAGCAATCTCAGTGCAGTCAGCCTAATAAAAAAACACAATATTCGCTAAAAGCTAGGTTTCAATCGTTGCTGAGAACCTTAAGCATATGCCCAATTTAAAAATACCAAACTTTAAATTTAGCCTAAGAAAAACTCACAATTAAAATAAAATAAAATAAATTTACTTCAATTTATTTTTGTAACACAGAAAAGTGATTCTTACAAGGGATAAATTGACAATACCTACATACACAAACGAGGATTAAAATTTTGGCTTGTTATATCCGAATGCTCAAACTTTTCGTTTAATTCCATCCATAAGATTTTGCACAGTGCCCTTGGTCACTTAATTGGATGCTTTTTCCTCTTCTTAGCTAATTCTTTCTCATTAATGGCATTTTTTTCGATCTTCCAAGATTTCCCATCACGATTGCCCAATAACTATCGATTGGTCGAAGTTCTGGACTGTTTGGAAGCTTGCGGTCCTTTGGCACAATGTTGACGCTGTTTTCCGCATACCATTTCCATAACGACAAGACGGCAAACCAGGTCAAAAAAATACAGAACATGTGTGCTTTTGGATGGAAGGTAGTAGCCGTAAACTACAAAAAAAAAATCGGTTTAAAAAAATTTAAATCGATTTACAAAAAAAACATGTTTGATTTGGATGAAATTTTGTCACAAGATAGGTATTTATGTTCCCTTCCAAACTGACTTTTCTTTAGTGTCTTTTTATCAAAACCTCTACCATTGAAGGTCATAATTATCTCAGAGTCCAATGAACCTCAATTTGTATGGAGATTTCTCAGATTACTCAACTGCTAGTTGCCTGATATCTGCAAAAAGTATAAATAACGAATTTGGTATGTATCCATATTGAATTGGGATTTTCACTTTCATCGTTCATTGCTGGTGGGTAATATAAACAAAAGTGGGTGGGGGCGACCCCGGCGTAGTGGTTAGCATCCATACCTCTCACGCCAAAGTCACGAGTTTGAATCTCACCCCCGGACAAGTTACGAAAATAACCCCAGAGATGTTTGAGTGACTACGACGGGAGATGAACCAGCCCGAGGCTGAAAATCTCGATAATCAAAAAACAAAAACAAAACTAAAGTCAACAGTCAAACCTGCTGCATACTCTCACGCAGCAACACTCAAGAAGTATGATTTAATATATAATATTAGGTCATGATCATTCCACACGTGCTTTTGTAATTTCTTGCAAAGAATCTCTCCTACCTTAAATCGTAACCCGCCCTAATATCGCTATATGTATTTGTTGGAAGAAACTACAGAAGCCCGTGTGGAATGATCATACCCCTGTGACAATACTTATTTTACAAATAAACAGTACTGTTTAACTATTAGGTGCGCAAATAATTCCCGCTGTTTAGCAATAGATGGCGCCAGTAGTAAGTGCTGGTCGAATGTTGTACATCTCAAGCGTCATAAACCAAGCTCAGACATATGGTAAACAAACCGCTTTGCCAAATCAGTGATTTTGGTTTAGTGTTATATATTTTGGTTGTTTGACGATGTCTGATTTCGTGCCAAATATCGTCATTTGCGGGAAGTGTTGATTTTCTTCTTTCATTCGAAGAAAACGGCGGCTGACGCACATCGAGAGCTCCAAAAAGTTTACGGTGATGCTGCTCTGAGTGAAACAACGTGTCGTGATTGGTTTCGTCGCTTCAAAAACGGTGATTTCAGTGTTGATGATCGTTCGCGTGAAGGAAGGCCAAAAACTTCGAAGACTCTGAATTGGAGGCATTGCTCGATGAGGATCCGTGTCAAACGCAAGAAGAGCTTGGTTCAGGATTAGGAGTTTCTCGCCAAGCCGTTTCTAAGCGATTGCATGCGTTGGGAATGATTCAAAAGCAGAAACTTGGGTTCCTTACGATTTGAAGCCAAGAGATGTTGAGCGTCGTTTTTTCGTCTGTGAACAACTGCTCCAGCGGCAAAAAAGGAAGAGTTTTCTCATCGCATTGTGACGGGTGACGAAAATGGATTCATTACAGTAACCCAAAGGGAAACATTCTGGGGACTGCCCGGGCATGCTTCAACATCGTCGCCTAGGCCGAATATTCACGCTGCGAAGGTTATGCTGTGTATTTGGTGGGACCGTTGGTGTTTTTATTTGAGCTGTTGAAACCAAACGAAACCATTCCGGGGAACGGTATCAACTCAATTGATCGATTGACCGAGCACTGCACGAAAACGGCCACATGAGCCCGAGTGATTTTCGTGACAACGCTTGACCTCGTTGCGCCCGTGAAACCTCTGGAACGCTCAATGGGAGTCCTACCCCACCCGCCATTTCTCCTGATTTGCACCGTCCGATTTTATTGTTCCGTTCGATGGCACATGGTTCCTGGTCGCAATTCCACTCTTGTGACATCTCAAAACGGCTTGATTCTTGGATGACGACAGTTCTATCGAAATGGTTTCACGTTCTACAGAAGATGGGAAGTAGCTAGTGATGGGCAATCTTTGATTTCGTTTTAACCGTTGTTTTAATTTCCACCAACAGCGAAACTTAGTTGCGCACCTAATAAAAAAAAACACGTTGAAAAGGAACTCACAATGCTAGTAGACTCAAATGACAAATAAGATGTTGGTTTTCAACAGTGGCTGTACACTGATCGCTGTATTTTGGAAACCATTGTTAAGCCTGCTGATGAATTTATTCCGTACGTCAATGAACAAATTGACAAACTTATAACTAATGTCTTTATTTTAAAAGAACAGTTATCCTTTCTAAGGAATAAAAAAGATTCATTAAAGAAAAACGAAATTCTTGCGATTTGTTATACTACTGAAAATTATTCACTTATTATTCAACACTGCTCAAGGCTATCGTTGGGATAATTCTCAAGAACAAAACGAGTACAGCCATTGAAAATTAGCTATAAGAAAGACTTGCAAATGTTAGCTTGATTTTTATATCGTGTATTATTACTTCAGTTGCAGTTCAGTTGTTCATCTAAAAAATTATAGATTTCATGAAAAATTCGACAAACTTTTCTAAAATTTACTTCATGTCTGATGGGGCAGCAGCACACTACAAAAATAAGGAAAACTTTGCTAGGCTGTGTAGATTCCAGTTAAAGCATGAGTTAAGAGCAGAATGGAATTTTTTGCAACGTCCCTTGGAAAAGGTCCCTGTGATGCTATTGGTGGCACTCTCAACCGAATGGCAAAAAGAGCTCAAGATTATCTCGAGAAAAGCCATGACAAATCCACAACTGATATGTAATTGAGCAGATGAAAAAAGAGATAAAAGTATCACAAAGTTAAGTTTCTGCTAAATATCCACTGAACAGTTCAAAATGTCAGAGGAACTCGAAGAACTATATAATAACGCCAAAAAAATATCTGGCACGCAGTTTTGTGCCTATTCCTGGTGAAAAAGTAAAGAAAAAAAGGTTCTGAATTAGAAGATGAATCCAAAATATTTAACCTTGATTGGAAAACATATAGCAAGAAATAAATCGTGTCCAAAAATTATTTTTGTAACTTTGTCGCGTCAGTGGTCTGAGTCAACGTAAGAATTTCTTTCAGTGTATGGTTTAGCTGTCAGTTGATCCTTTCACTTTCACGTCAACGTGCACGTTGTTTACTTTTAAATTGAAGTTTTGAAAATGGTGTCTCGACAACAGAAGCATCGAAATCTTATTCTGGTTAGTGATTCGCAGAAAACAATTCGGAATTCGGTCGGGGTGACGCAACAAACGGTATCGAATGTCATCATCAAGTTTCTACAAACCAAAACGGTTCAGATGAAGCCAACTAAGCAGTCGAAAAGGGAACACGCAACAACCAAGATGAAAAACAAGTGCTGAAAGTATACAAAAGGAAGCCCAACATGTCGGTCAGAGATGTTGCCAAAACTAGATGTAGCTAAGTAAACTGTGAAGGACATTAAAGTGAGATGTAGACTGAGGTCATTCAAAACCCAGAAGAAACCTCGACAGGATAAAGGGCTGGAAAAAGCGAAAAGTTGGGCCCGAAAGCTATACATATTGTTCGTTCTTAACCAAACATACAGGTTGCATCGTACAGGACGATGAATGCTGGATTTCCACAAATCGTTGGTCATAAATTCATCACTACGAAGGACAGAAGAAGCATACCCAGAAGAAGTAAAAATTTAAGTTTTATTCCTGCCGTATAGCAATCCTCCCGGCTTTGTTGATAAAACTACATTCAAAACTGTTTTGTTACCAACACCTCCTCTATGCTTCTTTAAAGCCAAAATTTGTACAAAGTGGCCCACTCTATAGACTGTTGTGAAAACAAGTTAATAAAACCTTTATAAGAACATAAAGATTTTGAAAATGTTCTAGTGAAAAATGTTATGACCACTTCATAAGACCTATTGGCTGCCATGAAAACCAGAATGTGGCCAAGTGGCCACAGCTGTCAAGCTTCTCTGTGAAATCGAGGTTGTTTTTTGTTGTTCTGCTTTGTTCAATTCTCTGCTCTTCTGATTCATTTAGCAGTGAAAAAAGGTCTAGTGTTGCGGGAAATTTTGTTTGATAGCAAAATATCCAAAACAAATTGTGTTTTCTACAGCGTATTATGCTCCAAATTAAATGCGCATTTATTTTTATGGTAAATATTGGCACGATAAGAGCCGAAAATTAATGCGCCTCGGAAATTATGCGAATTTACAACAACATAACCAAATTAAAACAAATATATTCGATGAATTAATCATGAATTTCCTGAAAAGTGCTTGGAATTGGATGAGATTATCTAAAAAAATGCCGAAATTAGTCTTCGATCTACAGTTTATTTGCGTACCATTGAAAATTTGATGCATTTATTTTTCCACATTTCAATTATTTCTTATATTTCAATATGGCGATTGGAAAAAAAATCACAGTTTTGCCATAAAGCCAATTTTTCTTCGCAATGACTTTTATAACACTATTTGGTCTTATGGTGGCTTCCATCAATGCCAATCTGCTGATTAATGCATTTACTGGAGGCAAAATGGTTTTAAAAGGCTTTTAAACTGACCATAATCAGATATTATCAATGAGTCCTAAAACGGCATTTCAATACAGCATTTTACGAGTTCATGAAGTCCTAATAAAACCTTTGATATAAGTAGAAGGAATTTGAGTAACAAGGGTTTAAGATCGTTTTAAGCAAGCTGTGTAGGTTCTCATAAACCTGACTAAAATATGAAACCTATTGGCACCTTTTGGTGCCATAATAAAACCAAATTGATTTCAAGTGGCTTTCATAAAACTTTAATAAAACTTAATAAAGCAGGATGGTGGTAGCAATGTTGCTTGGGTAGAGTCTCAAAGTGTGCCTTCAACAACGCCTTTTGCCACTTCTAAAGCAGCATTTTTATATTGGCCATTTTGGCCCGATTAAGCATCTTGCCACTACTCAACAGTGACGGAGAAATGGTACGAGGAAAATAATGTCGTAACATTAATCCTCCAAACTGTCTAAAGTTCCAACCGATCAAACATTTGCTGGTAATAATGAAGGCTGATTGTAGAAAAAGGGAAGGAGAGTCAAAATCGGTTAAAAAATTCAAACGGAAGTGGACAAAGGATTACAAAACCAGAACAGAGAAGCTTGTCCAAACCTTGATGACAGGAGTCAAGTCAGAGGTCCAAAAGTTTGGGTGTGAGAGTGAAATTTTAATCTCTTGTTGCAAAAGTGTAAAGAAACATACTTTATGAAAATAGATGCTTCTTTTAAACCTATAACGCTCGTGTGATGATAAAAAAATCATTTCCGGACACGCTTAGGCGTGTATGGAAGTACTGTCAGACAAATATTTCATTAATGTGATGTAAAAATGACTAAATAAATAAATAAAACAGTGAAATTTAAAACATTTTCCTCCTCTCTCTGATTTTGCTTCTGAATGTAATAAGAGAATAAAGTAAATAAAGTAATGTAACATTAATTATAAACTCTATTTAAATGAGATTCTCGATTTGTTAAAGTATGTTAAATTGCAAAAATAGACAAAATTTGATTAAAATTTTGAGTTTCATTGAATTCTGAGATGATTATGACCTTCCCTAGTTTAATTTTTGAAAAAAATACAATGCAATTTTTGTTCTTAGTTTGGATAAGATAATGTTTTTGGTAGAAAAACGGTTGGTAGGAATTATTAAAAAACTTTATTGAGACAACATTTCATTCAAATAGAAAATGGCGTTATTTGATAAATTGACTTTATTTTTTTTAAATCATTTTTTTCAGTCTAGGGCTCAAATTGTTTTTTTTTTTGTTCAATATTTTTATTAAAGAAATTTTGTGATAGTCACTCATAAAACACATTTTTTGAGGGATTTGTCAATTTTCGATTATATCCTTTTGTAAAAAATCAGTAACTGGCCCTTTTAAAAAGCCAGTCTAGATCAATTTTGGAAAAACTGAGGATGCAAAGTGACTATTTGTAACAAAGCCTACGTGTCCAAAAAGGTTTCATGTAAATTTGAGAGGGTGCAACCAACTCCGAATACGATTTGGCAAGAGAAGCGTCTATTGATTTTCACTATATATAGAAAAATAGGAAAGATGTAGTCAAATGACCCTAGGTAGTTTTGGTACTTTAATTAGTATTAGCTCAATACCATTTTTATCCATAGCACAACATGTTTCATTTAAAGATGTGTTGATAACGTATGCATTATAAAGTGGACGGACGTTAGCGATTATTCATGCGATTACCGTGAGACTGAGACTGACAAATATTTTAACATAACGTTGAGTCATAACGGAAGACCATCTTATTTGAATCACCCGCACCTTCTTGTAGTGATGAGCATTTCAGTTTCTGAATGCTTGGCTTTACTTGACTTGTTTGCTTACTTTATTTTTTTTCTCTTTATGTCAAAACTAGATTCCATCACTCTTTATGTCAAAACAAGAGTCAAAACTAGATTCAAATTTTACTTAAGTAATGCACATAGGTGGAGTTATCAAACTAAAATTTGCCTTGAATCTCTCCCTGAAATAAGCATAACATAGTATAGCATAGCCTAGCCAACCGTACACTGGTCTGAATTGGCTATTTTAGAGTCGGTGAAAACGCCAGAAAAGCCTAGAATATGACAACTGGAGTTGGAATTTGAATAGGATATAAATCTGGATATAAAGGAAAGCTATCATTGGCTAGCATTGCAATCTCCCTCGCCATTAGAACTCTGATCAAATTGGCAAATTCTAAAATGAAGTTTGTCAGAAGCAGATAATTTCTCATCTTCATGCGAAGCGCTAGGAGTGGACGGTAATTTATTGCTAGAACGAATAGACATGAAGAGAAAGTGTATTGATATTAGGTGCGCAACTAAGTTCTCGCTGTTTTTTGGTGAAAAAGGAACTTTATTTTGAAAACAAAGGTTACAAACGAATTATTCAAAGTATTGCCCATCACTAGCTACGATTTTTTCCCATCTTTCTGGTAGAACGTGAATACCATTTCGATAGAACTGTTTGTCTTTTGATCCTATCCAAGAATCAAGCCAATTTGAGATGTCATCATATGAGTGGAATTGCTGACCAGTGACACCATGTGCCATCGAACGGAACAAGTAATAATCGGACGGTGCAATATCAGGAGAATATGGCGGGTGGGGTAGGACTTCCCATTTGAGCGTTTCCAAGTAGGTTTACACGGGTTTCGCAACGTGAGGTCGAGCGTTGTCATGCTGAAGAATCACTTTTTCGTGTCAGTGCTCGTATTGTGGCCGTTTTTCGTGCAGTGCTCGGCTCAATCGCATCAATTGAGTTCGATACCGTTCCCCGGTAATGGTTTCGTTTGGTTTCAAAAGCTCATAATAAATAACACCAACTTGGTCCCACCAAATACACAGCATAACCTTCGCAGCGGGAATATTCGGCCTAGGCGACGATGTTGAAGCATGCCCGGGCAGTCCCCATGAATGTTTCCGTTTTGGATTACTGTAATGAATCCATTTTTCGTCACCAGTCACAATGCGATGTAGAAAACTCTTCCTTTTTTGTCGCTGGAGCAGTTGTTCACAGACGACGCTCAACGACGCTCAACATCTCTTGGCTTGAAATCGTAAGCAACCCAAGTTCCTGGCTTTTGAATCATTCCCAACGCATGAAATCGCTTAGAAACGGCTTGGCGGGAAACTCCTAATCCTGAACCAAGCTCTTCTTGCGTTTGACACGGATCCTCATCGAGCAATGCCTTCAATTCCGAGTCTTCGAAGTTTTTTGGCCTTCCTTCACGCGGACGATCATCAACACTGAAATCACCGTTTTTGAAGCGACGAAACCAATCACGACACGTTGTTTCACTCAGAGCAGCATCACCGTAAACTTTTTGGAGCTCTCGATGTGCTTCAGCCGCCGTTTTCTTCGAATGAAAGAAGAAAATCAACACTTCCCGCAAATGACGATTATTTGGCACGAAATCAGACATCTTCAAACAACCAAAATATATAACACTAAACCAAAATCACTGATTTGGCAAAGCGGTTTGTTTACCATATGTCTGAGCTTGGTTTATGACGCTTGAGATGTACAACATTCGACCAGCACTTACTACTGGCGCCATCTATGGCTAAACAGCGGGAACTTAGTTGCGCATCTAATAGTTCCGTATAGGGCAACGGCAGAGGCTTTGAAAATTGAAAGATCAAGTTTGAAAACGAGCGGAGGGCATAGTATCATAGCGGAGGGTAGTATCCGATCAGGCACATAACCCTTTACCATACTAATTCTAAAAGCTGGAATTGCTTGGGGTTTTTTAGCCAGCGATTTGATACTTCTTGTTGGAGAAATTAAAATCAAAGATTTGAAAAATGTTTCAAAGAGCTTCCGTATTTTGTTGAGCACTTTGACAGCAGACAAAAAACAACAACTGACGAATCGAACGAAACATTCAGTCACGCTCACAGCATTCTTCAATTTTGCAAAGGATATCTTCCTAAAGTTATCCTGAAAAATCTTGCTCAATATTCCAATTTTCAAATTTTTTTGATGAATATTGCTATTTTTTTTACCTTCGAAGTATTCTCACAAATTGTACAATTCTAACAGTATTATCTAAAAGCTTCCTAAAAACTCTTCAGAAAACTACAAAATCCGTCCACAAATGTCCTCACTATTCTCTTTGAACAACGAATGCTTAACAATGTCCTTAGATCAAATTTATCTTCAATTTGACCTGAATCACTCCCTGAAATCATCTTTGAACATTCCTAGGTATTCGTATGAATTATTTATTATTATTCTCTCTTAAATATTTTCAGATTTTTGTTATCAATTCCAGCAACTGCTTTGCGGTTATTCTTAAAGGCTCGTAGAAATCTTTAATAAAATTAGTTTGGAATCCAAAAAAACTTCTATTATGAAACACTCTCCAGAATTCTTCTGATAGTTTCCACATCATAAGAAATCCAAATCCCAAAAAATACATGGACTTAAGTTTAGCATTTCTTTAATACTATAGTAAATTTTCTTGAAATTTTACAAAGAGTTATACAAAATCCATCTCTTGCATTGACTTTCAAATGTATGCAGTATTTTCATGACGTAACATATAAATCACTCAATGTAAACTAGTAACAGTTGCAACTATTATGTTATGGTCAAAAGGTAAAATATTCACACTGACGATAGGAAACGTATTCTAGATGAAATATCATAAAACTCTTCTTAAGATAAATTTCTTTCTGTAAAGGTAGAAATTGAAATCAAATACATCAAAGCATCTGTTAATAACTGTGGGAGTGCATTCCCCCCCCCCCCCCCCCCTTAGCTCAGTCGGAAAAGGCGCAGCTACAAAGCAACACCATGCTGGAGGTGACTGGGTTTGACTCCCGGCTTGGTCTAGCAATCTTTCGTAAAGGAAAATGTCTCGACTTCCTGAGCATAGGGTACGATTGAACATGCCACACAACCATACTAATGCAAAAATATTACCTGGCATCGAAAACTCCCAATTCATAACTGGGGAAGTACATTTAGAACACTAAGTTGAGAGCAAGCAATAAGCTAATTGTGAAAGCAATATGCTTGAAACGCTAAGAAAGAAAAAGGGGGGGGGGGGGGGGTGGGAAAAAAAAAAAAAAAAAAAAAAAAAAAAAAAAATTAAATTTTTTGTGTAGAAAAAAGAGAAAAAAAAATTTTTTTAACAAGGAAAAAAGAATGAAAAGAAAAAGAAAGAGGGGGGTTTGAAAAAAATGTAGAAGGAGGGAAAACAATATGTATTGATTATTATTTTTTTTTTTTTACACAGCTCGAAAAAGTAGTGTGAATTTCTGTTCAATATCATGCACATAAATGGAGCGTCACAAAACATAAGAATTTGCGTTATACATCGTGTAATGTTCTGGGACATTCCATACATTGCCGATAATATTGTACGCAAAAGCTCATCTTTGATAGAACTATTTCATGCAAGTGGCTCCTTTGTGTGGAATGAAATACAAATTTACATGCTCTGATATTTGCATCATAATGAAAATTCAGATTTTTTTTCTGTGCATTTTTGGGATGAAATAAACAAAAATTAACATTATTTCTGTAAAGCTATTACTTCATTGTAAACGTATTAAGCTTGAAATGCTTTACTATAAAGTGTTCAAGTTATCAAATGAGCTCTAACTGCAAGAGGCAATTTCAAACCGTGGAAAAATGAAAAAGGCTCTACGGGGCTCTGCAGAGAAGAAAAAATATAAAAATTTGTATCATTTCATTTTGCAAGCCAAGCAAGCTAAACAACGAAATTATTTGCAATCTTTCATATAACAGAACTGATTCAAGTGCGATCTGGCTTAAATTTG
This sequence comes from Aedes koreicus, assembly GCA_024533555.2. Taxonomy (NCBI): domain Eukaryota; kingdom Metazoa; phylum Arthropoda; class Insecta; order Diptera; family Culicidae; genus Aedes; species Aedes koreicus. The sequence goes on from JAHHFK020000067.1 coordinate 234,281, forward strand.
CAAAAAATATCCCATAGATTTATAGCAAATCTAGCATTTCATATTTGTGCACAAGATAACGCAGAAAATTACACGTTTCTTCCAAACTGTGTTAGGTGCATGGATAAAAAGAAACATTGGATTTTCTGCGTTACCTAATGCACATAAAGGGAATGCTAGATTTTGCAGAAAATAATTGGATATTTCATGATGATGATGATGATGATAAGGTAATGCTACCATCTATTGTAGCAAGGTAACTTTCCATAGCAGTGGAATAATCTGAAAAACGATTTGATCAGGATTCTATAGTTGTCTGTGATCATCAAGCTCCTGTATGAAGGGCCAAAAACGTTTGGGCGGGTCCGTAAGCAGAGACACTTACGTGAAACCCGCGAATATAGGGAAGAGAATCTCCTTCCAAAAACAAGTTCACACTCACAGCACTAGAATCAAGCCCTGATTGACAGAATTAACCCAATAGATGGGGTCGATAGGGAGGAGGCAGTCCCATGCTCCCTATCCAAATCATTTCACTTGGGTGCCCTGATGGTCCCTCCCTTTCCCCGTTATATGTTATTTAATATTTAGTATATTTTGTACAAAAAATATAAGGATATCATTATAGACAAATATGCCAATTTATTCAAATATCAAACTAAAATGATACATCCAATGGATTGTTACTAAAAAAAAAATAAAAATTAGATATTTATTAATATCCTTCTTGTCCTGGAAAAGCTGAAAAAAGAATAGATCATTCCAAATATCAAAGATAAAATTTCAAAAATAGATATTGTTTTATAAGACATGTTGTAATATTTTTTCCTTATACTGTTCTAGTAACATTTCAAATATAGCAATTGGAGTGAACGAAGAGTCCGGTTTGATGATTCCTGAAATAAATAGCTTATCTTACCATAATGCCACTAAACACAATAATAAAATATAATCTTACATTGCCTATAAGCACATGCCAGTCTTTTATGAAAATAGTAGTTGAAATTCAGAAGTGCAATTTTAAATTAAAAGTAATGCTGAAATGCTGAAAAACAAATTGAACCTTTTATGCCAGTCGTGTTGCTCCCGGCTCTTACATGGTTTTGGAATGCAAAAATGAATTCCAAAGCGTGCTGAAATTATTGATAAAATGAGAATGGGAAATATACAATAATATTGAATCATATTATGATTTAAAGGTACACGATCTTCAGTCGCACCCCCTCACTTCGCTATTGTCAGATTGACAACATTGCCCAGGCTACGCCCACAAGCGTCTCCATGTTTCAGCTGGCAGTCTTTTGTGACCATATGACTCGTGGAGGCGTGAGGTAGGAACTTGTGAGGCCGCACCCTCCTTCGAAGTTGTCAACTCACCATTTGAAGCCCAGAAAATAATTGGATATTTCATGTAAATTAAAGCCAGATAACGCCGGAATCTAGCCTCTTGTATGAAAGATTGCTAAAATGGTTGTATGGCGCATGAAAGATTGCAAACAATTTCGTTATTTACGCCTCCTTTGGCTTGGAATTAAACGAGGGAAAATTTTACGCGCTTGTTCAAATTAATTATTTTTTCTGTGTGGTTAGATTTCAAATTAACAAGACCCAGTACAAATGCACATGAAGATTCGATATGCAATCAAAGACATCTGTTATAAATAAATGCCCCGGTTTTTCTTAGTGTGAACTGGATTGGGCTTAGTCAGCTAAATTTAAGGCAGCTAATTTCATTGAAAAACTCGTTCCCATTTCACACGTGGGCGCAATAGAGAAAAAAAACCCTGTAAAGAAGAATTGGGTGGGATTTTAACTTTACCTTCAAAATGCTCAATACGCCCACTCGCATATCTTTTCCAATCCCGTCGAACAGATTTTCCGAGAAATATGTGTACCCTTCCATGTAAGAAGCGTAACGAATGAACATTAAAATAGTCGATGGGGAGGCATGAAAAATGTGAAAAAAGGGATCATTTCCGGAACGAACCTTTCCTCTTCAACTGAAAAAACAGGTATCAGTACGATGGGTATATCTCAGGATGTGGATTCACTTCCCAGCAAAACAAAATTATACAGAATGCATCTCCCAACACGCCCATTTGGTTTATTCATAGATATTTTTGGAATTTCAAGTACATTTTCATAAAACATTATTATTCTTCCCATACGTATTGATATTCTTATTAAACTCGAGAAGACTGCGAGACATCGGTTCTATCCTTCCCCCCTCCCTCTCACTTTTGTTCTAAGATAACTAATTTATATGAACCTGAATATTGGGCTCTGTAAAATTGATAAGATTATAAATTTATTATGAATTTATTAAAATAAAACAACATAATTTTAAGTACAGGGTGGCAACCAATGCTTGTCAGTAAATGTTGATAAGGACACAACAAATAGATTAAAATCAACAAATGCTCTATTTCCTATAAACTTACACTTTTTTTTACTAGAAATAACATGTTGAGCTCGAACCTCGCACCTTTTTCTTTTATGACCAGCCGTAGACTTTTCTTAAACGCTTCGCAACTGACACGCACCGTTTCTTGAGGCATATTGTCCCAAATATTGTTCAAGAATTTCTTGAACGATTCAAGATTGAGACCTTTTGTGCTTTCAATTGTACTGCGCATGTATTCCCATGCAAAGAAATCCAAAGGATTAAGATCTGACAATGAGGCAGGCCATTCTTGTGATGATATGAAATGGGTCAAATATTGGGGACACCACTCCTGTGTTGCTTTCGATGATGAAAAGGGGCAGTGTTGAAAACAAGGGGTTATTCAAAACATGTTCGATGTAATAATTAGTGTTGATTTTAACACCTCCTGACTCAATGAAAAGTTAATTCCACCCCATACCATATACTCTATCGTTCTGTTGGTTGTGAGTATCTTACAAGAGAAACATTTTTTCGGAAAAAAAAATTGGAAAAGAGAATATAACAATCAGTGTGCCGCTGCAGCAACGTCTTACTTCGAATCACTCGACCCATCTCATGTTTTTCAGCACAGTTTGAAAGAAACATTCAATTTTCTGAGTAATCTAATGCACATATTCTATATATTGGTTGATTTTGTACGTACACGTCTCGTTATATCTTTTTATAGTGCGAAGAATTCAGAATCATTTATGTGTTTTTAACTAACATTAGCCTTAGATTGTAGTTAGTTTAACCTGTATATTTACTTTAAGTTTTTTTTATCGGTGTATGTGTGTGTTTTTTTTTCTTTTTCCAAAAATGTTCAAGTCAAAAGAAAACCATAAATTGAATAGTTATAAGTGTTTAGACAATTTAGAATTTAAAATTAATGTGTCACGTAGACCAAACTTGAGAATTCCACCCTCTTTACCATCCGTAATTTGTAATTCCTATTAACCTCGAGACAACCGCGAGTAATCGGTTATATCCCCCTAACTTTAGTTTTAAGATAAATGATGTATAAAAATATGAAAACTTGGCTCTGTAGAGTTGATTCGATTGAGCCTGTACAAATAAATGATTAATAAACAAAAAGAATTCAGAAGAATTCTCCTATTCCATAGAAATTTGTAATCGTGTATTTGATCAAATATTTTATAGATTTTCCGTTGTCTTATGGCCGAACACCATTTTGCCGAATGCCATAAGGTCAAATGGGACATTGGGCTGAATCGAATTCTTTTCTTAGCTGACTAAGTGACTGAAAATTTAATTATTCGATTCTGTTTGCTTGAAATTGCTTTATGTTCTAATTTCGAAGATGTTAAAAACTTAGCGGATTGATAGTTTGGAAATCTGACAATAAACTGCTAATTCAATGATAAGTAATCATAGGTTAGGAGAAAAAATCTCTCGTGACTTTTGTGTGCCAAAGATTACAAGAAAACCCATGTTCAATTTTCAAAAATACATTTTGACAAATTGAAAATTTTGAAATTCTTAAGAACTGCTCATCATTGAGAGAAGGAAAAATCTCCCATAATGGTTCATATCTTCAAATCCCAAAAAAAAGTACTTAGTTCTGACTTCAACAATTAGCAAAAAAAAAAACTACGTATAATTTTAAGAGTGCAAAATCTCCCATAAAATTTCTTTGGTTTCATGTCGAAAAAGATTTCAAGAAATACTAAATTGAATATTCCACAAGACATGCTAGAAGATTAAAAGCATAGAAAAAAGAAAGATCTGCGAGATGCTGGATGATTGTAAAAAGGAATGAAAAATCATTGTTTTCATGTCTAGATGATTTCAAAGATTTCAATCTTCCACATATTATGTTAGCAAATAAAAAGTAACGACTGCCCCAGAAAGTATGGATGCAATCAGAAATCGCTAATATTTCGCAATAATTGATAACTAGTTCTTTTTTAAATGTCTGCATCCTGTTGTTTACCTTTATCTCTTAGCACTTGTGTTGCGGTTTAATTGTTTCCAACAGTTTGTTTCAAAATGCGTGGACCCCATGCGTGCTAACCCTCGTTCGGATAAATGTTTAATGAAGTCATTCGAGCACAAATAGGAGGCTTCAGAGCAGGATGTGGCCCAAAAAAATAGTAACTTTGAAGTCCAATGTTCATCGTGCCAAAGAATGTTTGAAACTTCAAACCTATATGATAGAGGAGCAGCCAAAACGGAGTCCAAAATAAGAAGCATCGATCAAACCCGGAGTGCGAATTCGAACTGTATAATCATGGATGACGAAACCTACGTGAAATTCGACTAGAAATCCTTGCCCCAACACACAATATCATAAGGTGTGTGAAAGAGAAGTATTGAACCAGTCTGAGACATTCATCCAGTCGAAAACTTTGGTAAGAAAGCTATATTTGGCTGTGGTAAGATTTCACTACCCTTCTTCACAACTGCTTCGATGAACATTGAAATAAACATCAACAAGTGCTTACATAACAACCTCTACTCATGATTCGATGACACAAGGATCCTATTTTCTTCTGGACAGATCTTGCGTCTTGCCTTACGCAAAATCAACGGTAGAATTGTATACCACCAAAAATGTTTCATTCTTTCCAAAGGACATGGACCCTCCTAATTGCCCGCACATTCGACCAGTTGAAGAATTTTGGGCATTGACGAAGACATATCTAAGGGAACATGCAGCAGATGCCATTCAACAGTTTGAAAAAGATGTCGCTAAAAAAGCTGAGTCGCTGCTGAATCTTATGAAGAACGTTCGCAAGAAGGTGCGCCAGCTAGCATACAATTGCTAGATTGCAAATATTGAGAACACTAACCTGATGTCAACAGTCTGTCTAATAAAAATTGAATTTCAAACACTTGTGTACAAGCTCTAGTAATTGAAGTGCTGCATTATAACAAACAGATAAATTCATCAAAACAAAAACATTCTATTTCAATTTCATCCAATTTCACGAGAAAACAAATCACTTTTTGAAAATTAACTCGTCAAGTTCGACTTGTTCACTTGCCGCAGACGATTATCCCAGGATGATGGTATTTTATCCCGCTGCCGCGAGATGTCACTTCAGCACTTCCACACCTTCATGTTTTTTTAGAGCAGACTTCGGCCTTCAACATACCCCAGACAGCGAAATCCATAGTTCGGCGAACTCGCCGGCCACTCCAAGGTCGAAATGAACCCAGGAAAATGTTCCACAATCCAGAGTAGGGTTTTCTTCGCTTTGTGAGCCAGCGTCGAGTCTTGTTGGAAAACCCAATCCCTGGAACCAAAATGACGACGTGCCCACGGTTCGGTTCGACGTTCTGTAGACCTAGTTCCCAATATGTATTTTGGTTGATCGTCACTCCTTCAAGGGCAAAAACCAGTGGAGTCCAGCCATCACGGGTGATTCCGGCCAAAACCATCGATCAGGTTTCTGTCACCTGGTGGCCGTCGGAACGTCAGCATGGATTCGTGATCTTTCTGGCAACCAAATTCTGTATCATTCTGCTTATTCACGAACTGCTGTACTGTGAAGAGTTTGTCGTCGGTAAACACGATATTCTCCAACCTTCCTTCCACGGCCATCTTCAGCAGTGCCTTCGCTCTTTTTACTTTAGAAAGGTCTTGAACCTTCTGGATCTCGTAGTGCTTGGTCTGAATTTTATCTTTCAGGATCCGATACGTTGAGATCCTCCGCCCATTTAGTGCCACTACGTTGAGGACTTCTCTTATGGCACCTAATGACGATCTTCACCATGGCAGGTGTCGCACAGTTGCTCGACGTACCCCACCATACCGTTTTTTGGTACTTCCGGTCACCAGTTATCTTTTGACTGTACGATGTTCAAAACTTCTGCACACACGTAAATCGGACAGCACACGAACTATGCCTTTCTGCCGTTTTGCAGCTTGGAACAAGGCAACGACAGCACTACGTTTCTGTTCGAGATCCATTTTCCGGATAACACTAGACTACAAACGTATCACATACATACACAACCAAGACACAATGTAAACAAAGCGATAAGAGGTCATCCAATACAGTTTCGTTTGCAACGTTATAATATCTGTTGAAGTAATGTAGCAGTTCGATTGCCGGACCCTGTAGTATTTTTACTGAAAAACCTTCTGGGGTAGTCTTTATTGACATTTGAAAGAGCTGCTAATGGTTTAAAGAAGGAATAATTTCCTATATCTCCTCTCCTTAGCAAATATTTCAATAAATATTAATCGCATTCTTCTACTTTCCACAATTCGGCCTAGTGACCCATTCGGCCTGGTAACTTTCGGCCTGCTGACCCATTCGGCCTAATGATGCTATACCCTTTGAACCGAGAGAATCAAAAACTTTTTTTTGTAAAGTTAACAAGTAAGTCATTTGAGGTGCTGATCAATGTTACCCCATATCGATATGTTCAAAATTTATATTTGTATTAATATTTAAATTGTTATGTCAAAAATCATGCAAATTGATAGAGACTTAGAAAGGCAACTTGTTTTGTAATTATTAAACAATCAAAGCTGCTCAATATACACGAAATATTTATGATATATTTAAAAAAAAAAGACAACGTGACCCTGATTTAGGGAACTTCATAAACATTGCCCATGTGCAGAATACCTTCGTTAAGAATAATTCGGAAATTCCCATCACATTTGAGAGACTAATTGATAAGATGGCAAGTTTTCCCATTGTATAAAATTTCAATACAGACAAAATTGAGCAATTGCAAATGTAGAATTTTCAAAAAGAGGGATCAGTTGGTAACCAAACTTTGTAGATAGGTACGTGAGAAATTTCCCACTTTCCTGAAGTGTTGAGCCTCAATTGAACAGAAATATGAAGATGTATAATCAGATAATTTCTTAGTAGAAAAGAGAATATACCTATTTTAACTATTCTGGGTATCAAAATAAACGCATTCTTAATATTAGGTGGAAACAAAGTTCTCGCTGTTTGTCAGTAGATGGTTCTAACATTGAGAGCTGGTCGTTTTTGACAATGCAAAATGTCATGAATCAAGGTTAGACACAGTTCCACTCATATCAAGACGTCAGAAAATGGCTTGATTCGCGGATAGCCTCAAAAGACGAACACTCTACCGTCAAGGAATTCTGCCAGAAAGATAAGAAAAAGTTGTGTCTAGCATTTACTTTGAATGATTTATTGGTAACCATTTTTTTTTTTAAAAGAAAGTTACATTTTTATCAAAAAAAAAAACAGCGAGATCTTAGTTGCATCTAATAGTAAACTTATACACTTCAATTCAAACTTCCATCCAACCAAAAATGTCAGCTTGCATTAGAGATGAAAAAATATGCAGATTTTTCTATGTTTCCTGTCACGAGCAGATTATGTTATCGTTGGAATTACTTTTGGAATCTGTTAGATAAGCTCGAGTCGAAGCCTGTCCTATTCCAATAACTTCAATTTCATCTTCTTGTGCTCCAAAAGACGTCAGTTGTGACATAGACGATGGCAGTGTTACACTTCGTCTCATGTTTGCCTAACTACACCATTAAATTAATTTCCTTTACCATTGTATAGTCAAAGCCTGCTTATGTCTCTTCAGATGTTCAATATTCTCATCATGCAATAACCTCTAATATAATTAATTATTGAAAAACAATTTTGGGCTCTATTCAAAAAAATTTGAACCTGTCCATTTTTTAAAAGACGAATTTTGGCTTCTTAAGTCAATGCACTGCCTTTTGGCATTTCAAACCTTCAGGGTGGACAACATTAAATTGTTTTACAATCTCTTTTCAGATACGATGGGTAACGGAACGTAATGTTAGTCTAGCTCCTGCATTCAGCCTATGTATCAAATATGTCATAAATCCAGCGATAATTGTTAAATTCATGTTGGCTTAATGATGATCAATTTATTTTGAAGCAGTTGATACATTATTTATCAATTTATAGTTATATACTTGAGTGATATTTTCGATTTCTCTAACTTTTAAGCCACCTTGGCTTCACTTGTTAACGCAGCGAATTATCTTCATGATCTAAACGTTGCTTAATTGAACCGATATGCTTAGTAATGCTTATTAAATATACTGAAAATAGTCACGCATTGTAAGTAAATTATTAACATGGGAGAATGAACAATGATTTCACAAGAAAACCAAATTTCAAATTTTAGGTACACATTTTTTCCATTTCCATTGTGCTGCTTGCCTTTTCGGATGTTCATTATTCTCATGATTCGATAATCTCTCATATAATTAATTATTGAAAAACAGTTTTGAGCTTCATTCAACAATTTGTGATCTTGCTCAGTTTTCAAAGACGATTTTTTTCTTCTCAAAACCTTCAGGATGGACAACATTAAATCGTTTTACAATCACTTTTCAGATACGATTTTCGTTCTCTATTTGTTAACTTCCTCGGTGTTGTCTTCTGTACTGATTCCATTAACCTAGCTTGCAATTTAATCTTTGTTGGATCTCAAAGTTACCTTCATACTGGAGAAACTATCCCCACACTGATTGGCATCACAACCAGCAGAGAAACTTTCACAAACTCTCATTTCGGTGGCTGCATGTCTGATTGTTTGTTTTCCAAGAGTTCAATGTTTAGCAGAATGGCACTGAAACACAGTATGTACAAAATTACATGCACACATGTACCCTTCTACCCATCATTCAATGCTTCCCACCCATTTTCCACCCAAATTTTCCTTTACAAAGAATAAAAATTTCGCAAAGCGAGGAAAAGTGCTATTCAGTGCAATATCGCATTCTTATTAGTTTTTCTGCTAAGCGTGCGATTTTCACTTGCATTCATTGGAATGCTGATGAACCTGACACTTCTCTTCACAACTCCTACAACCACCTCCGTTCACCGTCTTTTGTCTTTGGTCCTTGTTCGCATCCTCGGAAATACTGACTGGGAGGATTTCAAAGGAAGATGGACCACCGGCTTAAACGAGGCGTCAATTTTATGCATATCTGCCATTGCCTTCCATTTTTACACATACGTTTAGCATCCAGACAACAACCATAAACTGGAGAAGGAGTGGGTGAATAAATAGCATACGATGGAATGGACTGTGTGATGTTCTTATTTACAGGGATTTTTTTTTTATGTGAGCCGATTGCAATTATTCGCGATGGTAAAGCTGTCTGATTGTTGTTGGAGGAAAAATGCTGAATGAACTACCCCAGGACGATAACTAGCTTTCCAAAATGAGATGTGGTTCTTTTGTTTTTTTATTTCTTCTCGTGGAAGGGTAGAACCTCTGAAAAGTTTATCATTTTCAACTATTGTAAATCTTTTTTAATTTGCCGATAACCAATTTTTTTTATTTATCTCTTGAAACATTTGAATTGGAATTTATCATCTTGATAAAAAGGATGAAAATGCAAATTTCAAATGATAGAATGCAATGGATGGATTTTCAAAACATAAAAATAGGAAGGATTGTGTATAAGACAAGAAAAGGGCCGCGTTCTTCAGAGCTTTTTTTGCTGCTTAAATTGGGAGCTTAATTGCCGCCACTTGCGTTCCACAAGGCCCCTTTCTCTTGCGGATGGTCATCTGGGCCTTCCTAAACTCCAAGCTCCTTCATGGCTAACTTTATTTCTTCCTCCGAAGCAACCTCGTCCAAGTCCTTGCATTGGATTGTTTGCATCCGGGCACAATGCTCTCACTTCCACGGCGTTACTCATGGCTTTTTCGGTTAGAAAAAGCTGCAAGTTTTTGAATCCTTCTTCAGCTCGATAATTATTTCACCGTTGCGAGTTCGCCTGATTTCTCGCACGTCAGCACAAATCTTCTTGATCGCATAACGCGCAAGACCTCTTCGAACGAGTCACCGCTTGCTTTTACTATGAGGGCTTCGCTTTTATTTTCCCTTGATGAACTTGCGTTTACTGGGCCTGTTCTTTTTGTTCTCTTCCTTATATTTAGAGCCGACGACTCGCCACGGAATTTGGCTGTCTTGTTCGGCGCCATCTTCGTTTATTACAGGCGCACTACGGATTGAAACGTCTTTGTGTTTGTTGGAGTTCCCCGATCTTGCATATCCTGGCAAAAGTTTCTACGTGAAGTAGGGCGTGTTAATCGCCAATGAGGGTTGCTTCTCACCTTGCCAATCAGCTGCACAGTGGTATCGGTGGTTATTTGCTTCGGTGCCGTTTTCGAAACCATGGCCAGAACAGCCTTGGTAGCCGACAATTCCTTCTCAGATGTCTCAGTTCTCTGCGCCGCACTTCTTAATTCTTTAACGGCCATCCCAATGGATCCTTTGATCTTGATAACCATTTGCTTCACCATTTTGTACACGTTATTTGTCTTGTCGACGAAAATCATTAAATTAAATTTCATTTGGGTTTATGGTGTTTGTTTTTTTTTTTTTTTGTTTTTTGGTATTGTGTGTGTGTGTGTGTGTGTTTTTTTTTTACTTGGTGGTAAAGCTTTTACGCCGACCCAGCACACGTTCGGTAGCCCGACTCCAGCTACCGAATTCGTCCATCGTGTGCCAGAGTGAGGGACTCTGAACAGAGAAGATGACTCTGAACCCTACTCCTCTAAACTCCACCAAGAGTCTGACGTTGCCTGTATCCCCCGGATTCCACTGGAAGTGACTACTTCGGGAGGAGGCTGTGCTCATGCACTTCTCTTGTTGCCAGGCCTAGCTAGTCGCGCTAGTTCGCTGATCTCATCACCATAAAACTTCTGCAGCTGCGCACTCCGGTTGTAGATGTACTACTCTTCTTGTTGACCAGTTGGATGCCGAGGTCGGTCCAGCGATTCCGGTTGGAGGGTGACTTCCGGTTCACTGGCGCCCCGACGACCCTGAACTGGCGGTTTGTCACAATCGGTGCTACTCGGCATACTCCCCGACGGTGGAGATAGCCTACTCCGGCGGAGGGTTCCCCGACGAAAGAATATCTCCCGAAACCGTTAACGAACGCGATATGCTTGCTTCAATGTTGTCCGGTAGTGTCGAGGTCGGTCCAGCGATTCCGGTTGGAGGATTGCTTCCGGTTCCCTGGTGCCCCGACGACTCATGCCGGTGACTCGCTACGGACTACTCAGAATAGTCCCCGACGGTGGATCCATCCTACTCCGACGAAGAGTTCCCCGGCGGTGGAAGTTCTTCCGAAACCGATGCAATCCGGGCAGATGTCTAGGTCGGTCCTGCGGTTCTGGTTGGAGGATGACTTCCAGTCCACAGGCGCCCCGACGACCAATTGCCGGTGCTTCTTCACGATCTACTCAGACTAGTCCCCGGCAGTGGACCTAGCCTACTCCGACGGAGAATTTCCCGACGACGAAAGTTCTCCCGAAACCGTTTTCTAGATGCTGATACGTGGCGCTCGGTCTAGTCCCCGGCGGTGGATCTAGCCTACTCCGGTCGCGCCCGATGGTGCACTTTTTCTTCTCTCATACACATGCTGGCGAGTATCCAGGTCGGTCATCGACTCAAAACCTGTACTGCTACGTCACTTGTCGCTGCTCCTCTCGCCAACTTCGTTGCAATGCAGACATAATCTCAACGACTGTTCTGTTCACCGCGTCCCATTTTTCTTCGTCAGCACACATTTTTTGAACAATGTTGTCCACGTTTACGTCGTCACCGACGATGGATCTCATGCTGTTTCGCACGTTCTCGAACCGCGGACATTCTAAGACAACGTGCTCAGGCGTTTCCTCTGCATAACCACACGCGGTGCAGGACGGCGATCTCGCGTGGCCGAACCTGTTCAGATACTTCTTGAAACAGCCATGACCGGACAGAAACTGCGTCATGTGGAAATTTACATCACCGTGTGGTCTGTTCACCCACCTCGACAGGCATGGAATTAGCCGGTGCGTCCATCTGCCGTTATCAGCGTTGTCCCACTGCTGCTGCCACTTCCTTAAGGTGTTAGCTCGGGCAGTTCTTCGGACACCTCTTGTGCCCCGGACTCTATAGCACTCACTATCTTCTTCTAGTAGAAGATTTATGGGGATCGTTCCAGCTATCACGTAGACTGCCTCTGACGAGATAGTTCGATACGCACTAGCCACCCGCATGGCCATCAGCCTAAACGTGCTGTTAAGCCGAGATCGGTTCCTTTCCGTCTGCAGTGCCGTCACCCACACAGGTCCCGCGTATCTGAGCACTGATGTGGACACACTCGCCAGTAATCGCTTCTTACTGCTGCTGATCGCTGAGTTGTTGGGCATGATCCGAGATAATGCCGAGATTATCTTTGCGGCCCTTTCACATGCGTAGTCTACGTGGCTATTAAAGTTTAGCCGATCATCTATCATCACTCCCAGGTGTCTGACTTCTCGCTTAGAGTCGATGATACACTCGCCGACCGAGAGTCTCGCCTGCTGCCTTGCTTTCCGGTTACTTATCAGTACCACCTCGGTCTTGTGATGAGCTAACGCCAGTTTCTTCTCACGCATCCAGTCTTCCACAGTATCTATCGCTTCCGTGGCGAGTACTTCTACTTCCTCTCGAGATTCGCCGACCACTAGGAGCACAACGTCGTCCGCAAACCCGACAATCTTCACGCCTCTGGGGAGGCGCAGCCTCAAGACTCCATCATACATAGCATTCCAAAGGGTCGGACCGAGGATGGAACCCTGTGGGACGCCCGCTGTGACGGTTGCACATCTTTTTCCGGTGTCCGTTTCGTATATCAGTGTTCTGTTCTGAAAGTAGCTCCTCAGGACCCTACAGAGGTACTCGGGGGCTCTTACTCTGTGCAGCGAGTCGGCGATTGCAGCCCAACTAGCACTGTTGAAGGCATTTTTCACGTCCAGGGTGACCACTCCGCAGTAGCGGTTCCCTCTTCTCTTTTGCTTCTGCGCAGACTCCATAGCTTCCACGACCGTTCGGATGGCATCCACCGTGGATCTTCCTTTCCGGAAGCCGAACTGCATGTTGGACAGACCATCTAATCCCTCCGTGTATTTTGTAAGCCTGTTGAGGATTACTCTTTCGAGCACTTTGCCGACTGTATCCAACAGGCATATCGGCCTATATGCTGAAGGATCTCCAGGAGGCTTGCCTGGCTTCGGCAATAACACCAGTTTTTGTCGCTTCCAGATATCCGGGAAGTTACCATCGTCGATGCACTTTTGCAACACGGTCCTGAATATGTCCGGATTTGTTAGGATTGCTGCTCTTAGAGCCACGTTGGGGATACCATCTGGTCCCGGGGCCTTCTTGATTTTCAAAGCTTTTGCCGCCGCTGTTAGCTCGTCGTTTGTTACTCGGGCTTCTTCCTCGTGGTCATCCTGGTCATCATACGGTGTGGGCGGCCAGATCGTCGGTTCATGCTGCGGAAATAGCGCATCTACGATGACTTTCATCTTCTCTGGGCACCTATCAGGTGGTACAGCTGGACTTCTTATCTTCGCCATGGCAACTCTGTAGGCATCACCCCACGGATTTGAATTGGCGTTACGGCAAAGTTCCTCTAAGCAGGCTTTCTTACTGTGCTTGATTTCCTTGTTAAGTGCGGCTCTTGCCGCCTTATATGCTAGTCTTCGAGCTGATCTTTCGGCGTCATTGTGGGCTCTCTGCATTCTCCTCCGGGCTCGGTGGCAATGTGCTCGTAGATCGGCAATCGTCGAGTTCCACCAGTAGGCTGGACGACGACTGTGCCTTGGTTTGCCCTCTCTCGGCATGGTTGCATCGCACGCTCGTGCTAATACCGCTATCAGTCCATCTGCACTGAGATACAGGGGATTGCGTTCGAACCTCAACGCTTCATCGAACACTCTCTTGTCGAACTTCGATGTTTTCCACCTTCGCTCGTTTGACTGTTGTACACGCGCTTCCAACTGTCTGTTGCTTCCGATAGTGTACCGGATCGCTTGGTGATCACTGTGGGTGTACTCCTCACAGACCCTCCAGTTCAAACTTCCTACCATCCCGGGGCTGCAGAAGGTAACATCAATGAATGACTCTCGACCTTCCCTACGATAGGTGCTGGTGGTACCGTCGTTGGCAACATCTACGTTCAGCTTTGCAAGGGCCTCAAGTAGACTGCTCCCTCTTGGGTTAGTGAAGCGGCTGCCCCATTCTACTGCCCAAGCGTTGAAGTCGCCGGCTATGACGACTGGCCTACGATCGATAAGCTCTTCTGTCAGCCTATCGAGCATTTCATTGAACTGTTCGATCGTCCATCGCGGGGGAGCATAGCAGCTACAGAAAAAGACTCCATTAATTTTGGCGATAACACAGCCTTCATCTGCGCGATAGATCACCTCTTGAAATGGATATCTTCCCACCGTCCATATCGCCACTGATTTGGCGTTATCTGATATCCAGTTCCCGTCACCGGCCGGGATGCGGTATGGCTCCGAGATGACAGCTACATCACACTTTGACTCCGCTACAGATTGCAACAGCAAGTGTTGCGCTGTGTCACAGTGGTTGAGGTTGATTTGCGTTACCTCCACTGTGATTTGGTTGCAGTCGCCCGTTTGAAGGCCGCACATCGTGGGCCTCCTGTAACGTGATGGTTACCTCCTTCGTTGGCGCAGATCAAACATTTCGGAGGCTGTCGGCAGTCTTTTGCCTTGTGGCCTTCTGATCCGCACCTTCTGCATAACTTGCTCCTGTCTGGCCCCCTACAGTTCCGTGCAAGATGGCCGAACTCCTGGCACTTAAAGCACACTTCCGGTTGCTGAGAGATGCTCAGCGGACATACCGACCAGCCTACTTTGATCTTCTCTGTTTTTAGTGCCTTGTTGGCTGCTTCGACTGGTAGTCTGATCGTGGCAACTTGCATGCCAGAAGGTCCCTTCCTCATGCGGATCGTCATCCGCACTTCACCAAGCTGGCACTGCTCTTGCATGGCTTTCCTTAGGTCTGCTTCCGAAGAAAATTCATACAAGTCCTTGCATTGGATGGTTGCTTCCGGGCACAAAGCTCTCACTTCCACCGCTCCGCCCATGACTTTCTCGGTGAGCTCTTTGTAAGCAGAGCTGCTGGACTTCGGATCCTTTTTTAGTTCCAGGATCATCTCCCCGGTGCGGGTGCGCCTGATTTTTCTAACGTCTTCGCCTAACTCATTGAGTTCCGGGTTCGTCCGCATTGTACGAAGAACCGTCTCGTACGAGTCATCGTTAGCTTTGACAATTAGTGCTTCACCTTTTTTTCGTCCCTTGAACAATTTTTGCCTTTTGGACCTGTTTTTTTTATTCGCCTTTCGTTTTTTACCTACAACTTCCCACTGGGAGTTTTCACCCACGTCCACGTTAGTGGCTGGTTCGTTTTCTAGGTTTGCCACGGTGCTAGAAACATCCTTATGTTTCTTGGAGCCCCCTGGCCGTGCCTCTCCTGGTGAAGGCCTGGGTCTCTTCGGCGTGAAGTAAGGCGTGGAACCCGCGCTCTGGGGGATGCTTTTCGCCTCACTGATCACCTGTGCAACTGCGTTGGTGGTTACCTTCTTCGGTGCCGTTTTCGATGCCACGGCTAGCGCTGCCTTCGCAGCCAACAATTCCTTCTCGGCTGTCTCAGCCCTGTGCGCCACGCTTGACCATTCCTTAACGGCCGATCCAATAGCTCCTTGTATCTTGACGATCATGAGCTTAACTTCTTTGTGGACGTTATTTTTCTTGTCTACGAAGTCATGTAGGTCCTCTACGAGCTTCTTCGCCAATTCCACCTTCGCAAGTTTGGGTACTTTCAACCACATGCTGTGCTGCTCCTGTTGTTGCAGCTCCTCTTGATGCTCACCACGAGACGAACTCGCTGCGACTATCGGGGTAGGCACTGGTGATCTCATCACCTGTCCACCTTTAGCGAAGACATTCGCTCCTCCATTGTTGGTGTCTGGCGTTTTGCCGTCGTCGTGCATTTTTTTGGATTTTTTGGTTATTTTTTTCGTTTTTATCCTCGTTCTCCATGCTGTTGGGTCCCCCCTCCGGGCCGCTATCTCCACTCGTTGTAGATAGTCGCCTATCGTGATCCCATGGTTATCTATGCAAGCAGGGAGGCCATGCTAGGGTTGACACGGTCCTTCATGGGGACCGTGTTCAGAGCCGGATCGGCGTAAGTCAGGAATGTTACATCTGAGCCTACTACCCACCACTCAAGGTGACGAGTGGAACGTACCCGGAGGCCTGCCAAAGTTTTACCGGGACGGGGGCAGTCGCACCATTAGCCCACTTGCCATTTCTGGAAGGTGTCACCCTTCCTTGCTGAGAAAGTAGAATAGTCCGACTACCAGCCCTGCACGTCTACTCCAGTCCATTGATCTATGCCGTGTCCATTATTCGATGCCGAGTCCAGTATATAAGTTGGCGAAGCATTTCCTCAACCGCCGTCCTATGGTTACCGCGCCAGAGATCGCGTCGCGTCGTAGTCCGTTGTCGTTTGCGTTGGCCAGTATGCCATAAACAAGATGTTACTGGTATCGATCCTGATGTGCCGGTTGGCACTCCGGGTGTTGGGCTAAGGCACTTTGGAAGCGGTACCAGGTCGCTTGTACGGAGTTGCTTACGGATATGTGGTTTTTTTTTTATAGAGATCCAAAAGAGCCCACTGTTGAATGCCCGCCACATCCTGGCGACCTCTGCTTGAGCTGTCTGGGGCCCAGAAGCTCGGTCACTCCCCGAAGGAAGAGCCAAAGGTGATAATAGGTGTGTGAACGGGTTTTTGCTTAGGCAGGATTCCCAAGCTTCCACCCGACTCGCAGAAGGGGGGTTCGTCAAGCCCCTGGACTCCTGTCCCTGCTGTGTGTGTGTGTGTGTGTGTGTGTGTGTGTGTGTGTGTGTGTGTGTGTGTGTGTGTGTGTGTGTGTGTGTGTGTGTGTGTGTGTGTGTGTGTGTGGGGGGGGGGGGGGGGGGGGGGGTGAGTTTACTCTTTTATGAATATTTTTGCAGCGTCGTAGATACACCTGTCGTCTCTGTTTATTTACGTTCATTTATTCCGCGACCCTCTTTCTATTACAGCCGACAGAATTACCCACAACTTCTTCAAAGTGTTTACATATAGCGCCAAACGTCTTAAGTGAGTTTATTGTCGACAGTTCCTTTTTTCTTCGGCTATCGTTCCATTCGAACTGCGTGTGGAAAAAAATCTTCTATTATGAGCAACGAAAACAGCTGCATTTTCGTGTGCAGTTATTTTTCCGAAGAAAAGTCTGGCTTTATGGAAAGTTATCAAAATAAAGCTAAATAAACAAGATGTAATACATCCAGTGAAGTGCCTTAATGTAAGAAACTACAGAATTAGAGGTCTGATTTTCGGTTGCCGAGAATAGTGAACATTGCCAAAACCAACATTTTCCCATAGCACTGGCTGTAGGCTGTGCCGATTTTCAAAAAGAAGGAAGAATTTACAAACTTGCATAGACAATTATGGTTTAAAATGTTCTAAAAAACATATTTGAAAAGTTTCAGATTTTTTAAAACAGTCGTTTAGCTGGACAACTATCGGCTTGAGATTTCGTATGGTATTTTGACTTAATTTTAGTATGGGGAAAGTAGTATTTCCAGTTTTTATTCAAAAAAGCCACAGCTAAAAAATCAGAATTATCTTGAAAGTACGTGGTAGAGTCTTTAATGAAGCATTTCAAACAAACGGTGCTTAATTTAGGCTTAAAATAAGAATGTTATTCAATTTTGAAGTGCTGCTCAATTTTGAAGAATCATTTCACACTTTTCAAAGTGGCACCACTGACTGTCCGAAAGTGGGTGGTGACACCCGGCTACAGCAATTTCACCCATCTGAATGGAGATGCACGTAGCTGATGAAATTAATATAAGTGCAAGTGAAAGTTTGTACTGTAGGTCTTTCGGTTGGTGGATAGTTGTCCAGAATTGGCTCTATCTACGTGGCGCTATTGTACATGTGCATATCTTGTACTAGCTGTATCTCGAGATCCTGGCCATCTAGGAAGATGCCGCCTTCGACAAATTTGTACAGATGGCCACCTGGATGCCGTAAGTCGCTGTCTGACACCATTTTGGAATCCAAGTTGGTGACTTCCAGTTTTAGAAAAACTGGAATTTACTATCACAAATCCAGCAAAATGAATAGTTTTGTATCGGGAACGGCGTGTAAAGTCGATGTCTGATGCCATTTGAGCAGAACAATCAATGGTTTATTGTTAGAGCATCTTATCTAAGAAAGTTAAATTGAGCTCCTTAGATGATTCGTATCTTTAAAGAAAAACATTTGACATCGGTTTCTGTCGTTCGGCTATGGCTAATTTCAGCCTTATGAACAAAGGAAATAATGCAAACAAAACCCTAAAGATACCTCTTGAAAAAGTATACTTGAACCACCCCCTCCCCTCCCCCCATCCCTCCACGCCACACTTTGCTAAAGTTCATTTTAGTCTCTAAAATATGAACGTAAGAAGTTGCATCTTTGTGCCACCTTCATAGATGATTTTCAAGCTACTTGTTTATGGGAAATGACTCTCTTGTTGAAACATTCAAAATACCGAAACAAAAAAACATGGTCAATAAATTCTTACCAACAGCAATTTGCATCGAAAATAGAAATGCTTGACAAATAAAAAGCACCCCACCAGCCCCAACATTTGATCTTACATGCATGGTATGTTTAATGGAGTAAAGTTAAACATGTACACAGAATCCATATACCGATACATTCACAAAAGCTCTTCCATGATGAAAGCCGTCAGCAACAGACACAGCAAATTGGAAGAAACTCAAAATGAAAACTCTCCCAAATCAAACAAACACAGCATGTTATTTCGAATGAGTTGAATCTGAAAACTTTCAGGTGGTTTTCCATCCCTTTTCTACCCGTCCACCAGAAGTGGTTCGTTGTGTTTCTCAGTACTTTGAACTCAATCTGAAAGTATCGAATTGGTGAAATGGTGATGGCGCTGGTGGCGATGGAGAGGGTGAGATCAGAATAACTTGTACAACTTATTTTTGCTTACGAGTAGGGTTGTTTCGGATTTTAACGAGAAAGTTTTTCGCTTTCTTTATCTAGGCTTTTATACTACTGTTGTAAACGTTTTGTCGATATTGAATTTACATTGCAACTGCAGCTAATGGGGTTGACTTGGTGGTCATGGGACCGTCAAAATTGGACGGGACTACCTCAAAAAAATTTAGATTTTTAAAACAACACGCTGGTTTTTTTTTCAATAAACTTTCACTAACGCTTTGTTTTGCATTTTTCAAAAAATAAAACTATAAAAAGTTTTCAACATGGCTTACAATTTTCTGTAGATGTATTCAGTGAACAATTTAGTTGATCAAGGAATCTATCAGTTGATAGCTGTAGTTCTTTGTTTTCATGAAGTATCAAACTTATCAAGAAGTTGGGAAATAACTCATCAAAGAGCTCGACCAACGGAAAAGTGCTATATTTTCACCACATCAAAAAACAATGCTTAAGATTTCTGCCAATGATAGAACTTTCATCTTGGAGAGGCAACATGCGCTTTGATGTAACCAGCATTAGCTACTTGTTGAGTTCATTGATGTTTTAAATAAATTTATCATTTCTCAAGGTAAATTGAACGCGAATGAGTATATTTATAAACGGCAGCGAAAGTACTATTTTCTCTGTTTTCAGAAGTTTTTCAGTCGACATCGCAGACTTCTTTTTCGCTTATCTTACGGCATTAACTAAATGAGGAATGTTTGCAATATTCGGTCAAAAATACAAATTCATGGTGTGTGGATGCCATAATATTTACCGGCAGCACTGGCGGTTACTCTTCCCACGTTTTGCTGATTGATGATTTCGCCGATTTATCCTTATATTGATCCTAACTTACAAAGATGTTTCGGTTATGGCACCCAACAGAAAGCTCTCTGACACTCGCCCGACAGCTCACGTAATCGTGGTAGGCCGCGTCCGGTCTTCTTCCGTGTTCCAACCACAGGTGAGACGTGTAGTCACAGACCGGAATGGTTGTTTCCTTGCAATCCCGTCATGCACACATGGATCCTGCACATTTATTCGCCATCGCAACTCTATGCAGTCATAGCTCTCCAACGAGTTGTCCACATAGTGATTCTCAATCATAACTTTGAAACTCCAGGAAACTCTACATTCTTGTTTTTGTACAACCTGTACAAATCTCTTAAGAGCATGTTACTCCGAAGTTACTCTATCACAAAAACGTCAGGAGGACTCGTGGTATCATTCCACCAGTGAAACCACATGAGGAATATTTCTTTGATGTTAATCGAACAGCCACCATGGTCAACTTTGTACCCTCCTGAATCCTCGCAGAGTTTAGAAAAATCATGACATATTAGGCAATTATGAAGCAGAAATTACACAGACATCCTTAGACAGAATCAAGAATTAAAGAAGTTATTAGTCAATGTACAAAAACTTGACAGTTATAATATTGTGCAAAATCACATTGAGGGTCTTAAAAGAAAAGTAAGGGCATTTAGAAGTTGAATAAAATGAACGTGGTAAAACCTAGCAAATATTTTTTATTTTGTAATCTTGCCCATATTTGCCCCTCTGACAGTATGGCCGATGTAAAAATTGTATGAGGGTAAGTGAGCAACCTGTGGCACTAGTAAGAACGCACAACTAATTCCCGAATGTAATAATATTGAAGTCGGTATTTTGGAACAACTCATTCAATTGAATTTAAGTTCAATAATTCTTGAACTACCGTACGGTGTTTAGTCCTCTGAACTTTGAACAAAACATTAAATACACTTATTGTAAAAGTGCTCTGCCTAGTTCGAATTTCTGCCTAACTTGTACCTCAATTAGCCGTAGAGTGTTCCAGTTATTGGCTTCAGTTACAACTGGGGTCTTGTATAGAAAATTAGGGATGCCCAATGAACAAAGGGCGCGATAGGTGGCATGTATGTTTTTACTTTAAATTCATTACTTCTCATCCGGTTTTGGTTCTTTTAGCTACTAACGAACCCAGAGATGAAACAATATATAACGCTTTTAGAAATTAATTTAAAAAAATACGTTTTTTCCTAAAAATATTTCAAAATCCTGAGTCCTTAGCTAACAGTGTTGGACAACTCTAACGAGACTGTTTGGATTCCTTTTGAAAGCTTGAACTACCACACTAAAGGGTGTTTCAATCAAAATTTGATCGACTTAAACTTGACGCATTTCCTTTCATCGTGCATTAAAAAAATTTGCACACCTTTCATTTTGAAGATGTGTGCGTGTAGCATCATACCTCTATTCCGATTTTGAGATTAGCACTTCAGTTATCAAAATATCACCAAAGGAAGAGAAGCAACGCATCAAAATTTTGCACGTGCATGGCGAAAATCCAAACTACTCTCACGCCAAGTTGGCGAAATTGTTGAATGTGGCTCAATAAACTGTTACCAACGTATGAAAAGTCTTCGGTGAACGTTTGTCGACAGCCAGAAAAGCTGGATCGAGGGGAAATCGAAAGCCGGAGGCCACAGCGACGACAAAAAGAGTTGCCCGCTGTTTCGAGCGGAACCTCAACCTCTCCGTCCGAGATGTCGCAAAGAAGCTGGGAGTGGCGCCTTCAAACGTGGATAGAGCTAAAAACGAGCTGGACTGTCGACTTACAAGAAAGTGGTAACTCCAAATCGCGACGATAAACAAAACACGTTGGTCAAAGCACGATCGCGAAAGTTGTACACGACGATGCTGACGAAGTTTGATTGCGTGGTACAGGACGATGAAACTTACGTCAAGGCAGACTTTAAACAGCTTAAAGTTCACGAAGAATTATCTAGTGTGGCAGGCCATCTGTACCTGTGACTTGATGAGCAACGTTTGCATTTCGACCGGAACCGTCAACCAGAAAATTTATCTGAGCGAGTGCCTAAAAAAAACCTCTACTGCCTTTCCTGAAGCGAAAAAATTGTTCCGTTCTATTTTGGCCGGATTTTGCATCTTGCCATTAAGGAAAAAAAGGCCATGGAGTGGTATGCTGCCAACAACGTTCAAGTGGTGCCCAAGGACAAGAAACCTCCCAACACACCAGAGCTCCGCCCAATCGAACAATATTGGGCCATCGTCAAGCGGAACCTTAAGAAGACTCAAAAAGCTGTTGTGAGCGAGAAACAGTTCAAGGTAAACTAGCGTTCTGCGGCAAATAAAGTGGACAAGGAGACAGTACAAAATTTATGGCAGGTGTTAAATGAAAGACCCGGCAATTCACATTCGGTAAAAAGGAAGCTTAGCTGAATATTTCTTCTGTATTTTGTATTAACTGAACTTGACAAAGAAAAAGGAATTTGACTTATCAATAAAAACTTTGATCGACTCATACACATTACTGTTTGACCAAATTTTAATTTAATTTAAATTTTGTTTTCACTAGTAAAAATAATCAACTTCAAACTCTCTTAGGCTCTTCTAAAGATCTCGTTGACAATCCGTTGACAAAAAGTCCGGGATCTACACAATAACTTGTGATCATTGCGAAAAAATTTACACAAGACAAACCAAACGTACTCTAAAAACTCGCTTCAAAGAACATATCGCAGAAGGCAATCGAAGACACCGACCGGACTCATACACAATTTCAAATCAAAAGCAGCAGAACACATGTTCGACGAAAAACACTTTATAAACTTGAACCATATATAAATTTTAAGACACATCACAAACCCTTAAAAACTGAATGTAGCAGAAAGCGTAGAAATTTACAATCAAAATTACAAAAAAAAAAAACTCAACTCAAAACTCAATATCGAGGAAACGGGTATTCGTGGCTGTTTAAATTTATACCTAAATCCTGAAAACAACACACCATACAACAAAACAACTATAAACTACCTTACTAAATTGATATTCATAGCTGTTTAAAATTCATTTTGACCTACGACACAACAACAATTGACTTACCTACAGATCAAGTAGGATTTATTTAGATTTTGAGATAACAAAGACAACGAACTACCAAACGTTAGGAACCCATAAAATAATTTTATTTTACGCGAGGGCCCCTACACACTACAAAACACAACAACAAATGACAACCTACCGATTAAGTAGGAATTTATAGTTTTGAAGATGCCTAAACGACGTACTGTCATCTGACAGGTATAACACAAACAAATTCATATAACAGACACATCTCTGAGGCATAACGAACACAAACACAATACACATTTACGGTACACGCTAAGATCAGTTTACCCAAATATGGGGGAAGAATACCCATAATCGCGAAAAGTGCACATACCTATTTATGGGTACATTACGACCTATTCATATTTGAGTATTTTTTCCCATGAAAATTTACTCAAATATGGGTAAAGTCAGCATTACCCATTTATGAGTATGGCACTTTTTGTGATTATGGGTAAATTGAGCTTTGAGCGTACTCAAAAATCTACTATAAATACTAGACCTACTGCGATGTTCTCTTCCAGTTGAGCACGGACACTGAAGAAGTCTGTAAATTGAAGATGAAATAGGCCTATCTGTCATTGAATTAGATAAGCTTTCTATAGTGGAACTTAACGAAATTTGTTCGCGTTTACTAGTGATAGTTAGAAAAAGTGTTTTTTTTTTTATTTAAAAAAAATGATCAAGTGAAGTGTTAATTTAAATTTTGCTAGTTTTCCAATCGTATGAAAATATTTACCCAAAATTTCACCACAAAGTACCCAATGTAAAGAAAGGTAGAGCCACTTAAAAATTTTGCAATTTGATTTCGCATACCCTTTACATAAATTATAGAGATAAATGCCTTCGTTCTAATTAGTTGAGCGGATACGAAAAAAAAAAAATCTATTCATTCTCATTTTTAAATCTACCAGGACCTTCACTTCAAGATAGGTCGCATGAAAATGGGACGGATAATATTTAATGTTTTGAGCGTGAATCTGTAAAAAGTACCAACAAGAACCAGCATACAACATTTTAACCATATTTCTGACCATGTTCCAAATTTATAGTTTTAACCGAGAGTTACCCTAACTTCGCACTTCACGTAATATCGCGCAGTTTGTAGTACGTTGTAATTTTCAAAATTTATTTCAATAAGGTTTGAGTCATTTAATATCTAAATTGACCGTGTGCAGCGTTCTCAGACATTTCCTTGATCGGCAGGATCATAGCAAGCGTCGTAGTTGAACTAAGGATCGAAAGTTGCATTTGAAGGTGTTGCGAACGTTAAGGCAAACCCAGGGCTGTCGAAATATGATATCGCCAAGAAATTCAATGACAGTCAAAGCATCATCGGATTCGTCAGTGTTCCGATTTTGATTTTTTTGGACCAGTAAGTAACATAACAGGGCACTGAAGCCGAATCTAGTGGCCAATTTAGAAATATTGGGCAGTTGTCAATCAAAATTTGAAAAAAACGTGGAAAGGTAACTTGAGATGCAACAGAGATGAAGAGAGGGTGGAACAAAATTGCCGCTCAGGTAAGCCAATAGCATAGCATAGCATAGCATAGCATAGAACATTTGCACAAAGCGTGGGGGGAGTCACCGAGATAAGCCTATCCACTTCCACTTAACATTTCGCCAAAAATGATGAGTGTCGTAGACCCGCTTCTCTCTGTGCACCTGGCCACGTCCTTACAACTGTTTGAAAAATTGATAATTGTCTTGACATCTATTGCCGAAAGTGCTGGGAACCCAAACAACCTTCATTCAAGAGATAAAAGTTGGAGAGTTTCAAAATTTTATTTGGGGAATGGATTTATATGTTCAATATAGTACAATGGTTATAAATAAAATAATATGAAATAATTAAAAAAAAATTATGATAGGCATATCAAAATTATATGTTGCTTAATGCCTCTTTACTTGGGAATTCCATGGATGCTCTGAAATTATATAGTATATCTAAAATTTCGATGTGCTGCTCCGTTCATCGCAAAAATCAATAATAGTGAATATCAAAGATACAACAGTAATTTTAATTAATGAAATGAACTATTTGAGTCTCATATATTGCTACGGTAATTATACAAAAAAGTAGGAAGATAAATACAGTGCAAAAACTAATTAATGTGATATAACCACAATGGGACTGACTCTTAGCTTCGGGTCTTTCCAAAGAATCCCTACTGAGCCCTTGCGGCTCGTCAAGCCGGCCAGTTCAGCGCAAGGGGGCCGACAGGTAAGCCAATAGAGTGTCCAGAATATTACTAGTGGTATTCGGAGAAAATTTCGAGATTTTATCAGAACCAAATCGGAATAATTTTATCGCTATTTTTCCTTTGAACTGCAATAAATGACCTTCATTTAAAGAACTCAACATTCACAATTCATTATATGGTTTTGAAATAGATCCGGTTTTTACGCCCAAAGTTTAAATGACTTATTTTTTCTCTTATGCTATTCAAAAATTTCAATCTCGATTAATTACTCAATTAAAAATAGCCTTATCAGAAACTTAATAACAATTTTTCAAAAAACGCGCTAAGTACATAAAGTGTTTGGGTGTGTACTTCACAGTTGTTTTCCAGCGAACATTAACAATCATACGTAAACCATAAATGGAAGATTCCTTAAAGATCCGTCGTTCATCGAAATTTCGTTGGCGGTCCTACAACCGCAGACTTACTTAAAATGTATGAGCCGAAACCCACCCACCATGTCATATAAATGTGCCATTCATCATTCACAGAAACTCCAATTTGTTTGGGCAACCCACCAACCCATGAAATATTCTAATGATGATACCTACAGCTAATAAATTCGTTCAAACTCCTTTGTCGTCGCTTTTACCTCTTCTTTCAAAACAGAAAATCCCCATGCATACGGTTCATATTCCAATCCTAATTAAACTCACATAAAGATCATGAGCGTGCCGTGTACCGGGAAAACCCAAATCATTAATTTCTCAAATGGATCATCTTCCCTCTCCTCCCCCTCCCACTACTGTCACCGTCACATGAAGCCACTGGAAAGTATGAGGGTGGTGCTGCCTTGTTACTCGATACCGATCAGGACGTGTCTAATTTAGCTGCTCTTTATGGCTCTTATCGTTTTTAATTGTTTACGCCTTTATTTCTGAACCATACCGTTTCAAGAGCCGCACACGACACTCTACATATTCCGAGCGGTTTAACCCTTCAAAAGCTTCTACCTCGGAAAAGTTGTTGCGCCGTTTGTTGTACAAGAAGAAACCACCTACATGCTCATCGTCGGGAGACTTGTCTGGGTTTATGTTTTCGTTCTCCGTTCTGTGTGAGTGCGTAAGCATCGAGAGTTTAGCTTTTTGCATCTTGCGAACCAGCAACTTTTCCAGGAGCGAACCGCACGAGACGATGAAATCGCAGGATTATCATCATTCATCTCCGCATCCGTTTGACCCATCATCATTTTTGCTCTATCATCGCGCCTCTGCACTCTGGTCTGGTCTTCTTTGAAATCGAGCAGGTGCTCATCAAGATTTCACCGATCGTACTATATTCCCTTCCCTGTGCTTTGGAAAAAATGTACTTTAAACCGGGAAAACAAGCGTATAAGGGAGACACATTTTCACATCGTGAAAAAAATGAAAGGTTGTTTCAATTAAGATCTTCATGAAGTTGATAAACAGATAAGCATATGTAGTATTTCTCAATGATCAACTACAAAAAGGAGTTTTTTTTTCTTATCGTAGAAATACGTTTTCCCTTTATGGGTGTGCAACAGGAAAATGCCTGACATTTGAAATTACATAATTGCCATTATACTGAGCTTCGTTTATGCACCATTTGATTGGAAATACTTACCAAAATTTATCTTTTATGTTGTACATGTTGTGAATACTATTTGTATGAAATGAATGAGTTATACTCCGATATGAATCAGAGAACAAAAAAGGGTTCATTTGTTGCAGAGCTTCAATTAAATACGTGTGGAAGGTTTGGTTGCAGATAATGGAATGATTTATTAAGAAAAAATAACAACGATGCTTTCTGGGCATAGCTGTTGAACATTCGGTGTCTTGGATCTCTCGTCCTGCTAACAATCCTCCTCGACGATTCCAGGTTTCTTTCGTGCGCTCGTTTTGTGGATGACAAGCCGTGCATTCATAGTTTCTGTGTGACAATATATAAATTTGATAATATTCAGCCTCACCAGATCCTTAACATATTCGAACTTTCTAACGGCATGCTTTAATCGTTTCTCTAGTTTGTCCGATTTCAGTTGTTGAATGGTGCTTCGATTATCTTCAGACAATGTTATATCATCTGACGCTTGAAAATCCTGCGAATCCACAACAGATCCTGACTTACTTCAGCAATTGCGGTAAATTCTGCTGCTGATGAAGAGAGCGCAACACAAGTATGATTCTTTGCAACACGTTCTCAATTGTTTCCTCCGGAATCGGGATAGTGTCACATGCTTGAATTTGCTACTCCTCAACGATGGAACTAGGCTATTTTCGAGGAGGAGGAGAGTAACGAATTGCCCAACAATAATTCTTACCTGTGCTTGGTTGACGGATTGCTCTACGTCGCAATGAACAGAAGGTTGGATATAGCCAACCAAGCTCATGTAAGAATTTTTGTTGGCTGATGGCTTCGCTTCTTCAAGTCCAAAACGTTATGCTAGACGCTGAATGTAGCTGCTCTGATTGATCAGCAGCTGATCGTGGATATAGCTACAAACCAACTGGTGATCAGTCACGATGCAAGATTTGCTCCTTCTCAACTAATCTTGCGTGGTGATGGATCACCAGTTGGTTTGTAGCTATACCCACGAATCTGTACGCCTTGTGATTACTTGAATATTCAACATCCTTCGACTTTTCATCCAACTTTCGACGTGTTAGATATGTGGACAAAAGCTTTGCACCCAAATACTCTGAGATGCTCCACGTTAGGCTTTCAACCCTACCAGGCTGCGAACAGTGTCGTGGAAATCATCCGGGTTGGTGAGCGATTCTGTAAATATACAGCAGTACTTGCTGCTTCTGTCCATTATCTTGCTGGTAGGTTTGCATCAATTAACATTCACTGGCACCATTCAATAATATATTTCATCAGCCGCTCACTCGAGAACAAAAATTTTTTCCGCCACTTCAGATTTATTTTTCAGCAGGAAAATCGTGCAGTATCAGCTGTAATCATCAACGAGCGTAAAAATATAACGTAATCCGGTTACCGAGTTTACATCCAGAAGTCCATAGACGTCGGAGTGAATAAGATCCATTGGAGCGGTCGTCTTCTTCTCTGACGTCTTTGGGAAAGGAGATCGAGTTTGTTTCCTCTGTATGCAGCATTCGCATTCTTCGCGAACTACACAGTCAGATACTTTCACGGTGTTCAAGTGTGTTGACAGTCTCCTTAATGCACTTTATTGTCCGCTACACATATTTGATGGCTGCGTTGCTTGACACAATATAAACCTTTCGATTTTACAGCTTCTGCGATTGTCTTGCCGTTGATCAGGATCAAGCACCTCGTTTCTTCGAACTTCAGTTCAGCCTTTCGTCTGGTCAAAAAAGGAACCGGCAACAAATGTTCTGCTAGCTCCGGTACGTTGAGAACTCCAGTCAAGCGTATCGTGTTGTAGTTACCTTCCTCATCGTTGCACTTGATAAATCCACTTCCAGATTGTTCTACTCCACGACTCCGTCCATCCGGCTCAACATTTCCAGTCACTGGTAGCGTTCGTCGAAGAATTCACGGGTAGATGTCATATGAGAACTGGCTCCGGAATCGACATCCCAATCCTCTGAACCATATCCTCCATCAATTATTAGAGCATACGTTTCACTTTGTTAACTTCTAGCCGTTTTCTTCTTTTCAACTTTTGGTTCTTGCTTCCATCTGCGTCCCCGTTGCTAATGTCCAGATCGTTTACAAATATAACACAATATTACTTTCCGGTTCAGAGTTCCTTTCAATGCCGAACCGCTGTTCTTTTCTTCGGGGCTTGCAAAAAAGGGGGGATATAGAATACGCCTGAGGGAAGTTGCCGCCTTCATCAAGAAGTGTCTAGCGAAAGAGAACATGGTATTTTGGGTGGAACTGGGCTCATCCTATTATGCCAAGAGACCACTGGATGAGGTGAACCGACTGAAGATAAACGTTAAATAATAGACCGCTAACCCTATCAACATCCCCCAGCAGCGACCGATCGATAATTTCTGAGTGAACCTCAAACGGAAGATCTACTCCAATAATTTCTTGCCCAGAAAGGAGGAGCAGCTGATCGCCATGGCCACGAAAGAGTTGAAGACCATGCCGACATCCATCTTTTCATCGAGCGTGGCTAAGGTTCCGGTTAACTTCTACAAGGAAGCCCGGCATGGCGTCGAAACAAGGTAGGTCGTCGAAGAAGGCTTAATAAACGTAGGCTTTAAGGAAATTTGTTCCATTGAACTATGTTTTGTAGTTTTGTTTCCATCGAAATCGTTATGGAAACAACTTTTTTGACTCAAGAGTATTTTTTGAAAAGAAAGATCACTTTCTCGCATAAATTTTAGTTACAAAATTGAAGCTTAAAACTCATAAGTTCAATCGAAAAACTGTCGAACAAATTCTAGCCCTACTTGTGAAGTTTGTTAAAATTATACAATGAGAAAAAAAACGTTTTGTATATCACAACACATTTTTTCAACTATAGAACATTAAGCATTAACATAGCTAATAACATATATGTTTATAACATAGAAATTTGAATACAATGAGAACATATGAAATGTTGTATAAATCATTTACCTTAAACATATTTTTTAAAACCTTTCTTCACTCGCATTGTTGCCAAGAATGAATTGTATAAATTTGTTTATATAATTAAAATTTCAAATTTTTTGCCAAAAAACTGTGACAAGAACGTATTTCCGTCAATTTTTCAAAAATATGAAGCTTTAATTAGAAACATCTCGAAGACAGATGCTTTTGAGAAGTTCATTTCCATTAATTTTATATGACATTTGAGATCATACTGCATCATTGAAAAACGTCTATTCATGAAACTATCTAAGATTTCAAGAAAATATTTAAAAATTGACTTTGAAATATTTTATATCTCAGATTTCTTTATTCTTGAGCTATGACCATTATGCACTGTTTAAACTAATAAAATAATTTATTATTATAAAAATGAAGAAAAACAAAAAACAAATTACACGACGAGTAATTCATTGTTGAAAAAAATCAAGCAGCAAGTGTTTGATTGACTTTATTTTTACGTCTGTTTTAAGTCATTCTTATGTTCAACAGTACGCTTGGATATGTCGGTCTCCGGACTCCGAAATTCCCATGAAATGTTGGTAGTGTCCGTGAATTGAAACAAATACTGAAGTTTTTTTTTCGCAAAAGAGTGTGTGATTGTAGTTGTGAAAACTAGCCCATTCTAATAATCCTGTAGGATTCATTTTGTTCCTCCATCTCTTAGTGCTTGTGAACATTTAGAATAACACACTTAAAAATTGTTATTAATTTTACACGAGACCTAATACAAATTTGATTTACGTCAAGCAACGAAAACAAGATTTCATGAAGAGTTAGGTGTTCCGAAAACGAAAAAATCGATGGGGTTGTGTATAACTCACGACCGGTTGACGTAGGCTACGTTAAACCGTTTGATTAGTTTCTTTAGTTTTGTAGCGGAACATTGCAACGCAGGTACTGTTCTAATGGGACGTTGGGTTAGAATAAGTAAGCGAGTAAGCATGTTAGAACGTTCTGTTATTCGCTTCTTAGAAATTATTTGACGGCCCTGGAAAGGAACATTTGGTTTGAATGTTGGTATGATAAGAGGTAGCGGTTGTGCTGGCTGAAGTAATTGTGTTGATATGATAGACCAGCCGGATGCCATTATCCCTATCGCGTTATAGAATGTTCAGGGTCTGTTTGGGAATACAAAGTAAAAAATTAATGAGATTTTTGTAAGTTGACAGTCGTGAAAACCTCCGACTGATTGAAGCAATAATCTCGAAAATCTGTCGAGAAATGTTTGTTTCAGTTATTTTCAAATTTTCATTTGACCCCTACCCTTACCGTCTGATCAAAATAGTGTGGGTGTGGTACTAATAGATCGATAGATCAGCTATTTGTTACAAAATTCTATTGCACATTATTTACTTACCTTACTAATCAGACTAAGGCCGGTGTGGCCTCTGCTGTACACACAAGTTGTTTCCATTGTAATCGGTCCATGGCTGTACCTCGCCAGCCTCGCTGTCTGCGGAGGGTCCGCAGGTCGCCTTCTACTTGATCGATCCACCTTGCTCGTTGCGCGCCTCTTCTTCTTGTACCTGTCGGTTTGTTTTCGAGAACCATTTTCAAAGGGCTGTCGTCCGACATTTTTACGACATGCCCAGCCCATCGTAGTCGACCGATTTTTGCGACGTGTACGATGGGAGGTTCTCCCAGTTGCATATTCTTTAGAAGGCTTTAAATTATGATACAGCCTCAAGTTGAAGGTTCTACTCCAGCGTCCCAACGAGTAGTTGGTAACGCATTACTTCTAGCTGCTTTCAGTTTCGCCCGATAACCACAAACTTGCTCGACATCGGTACATGGTCGTTTCGGAGGATTTTCCGTATGGTCGATCTTAACGCGCTTCCGAAATTTGCGCATACGGTAGGTATCAAAACGATTAGGCATCGTACTTATTCTCACTTTCACAGTTTCTCAAAACTTATTTTTTCCTAGAAGTAAAACTCTATCCAACGCGAATCGTTAACACAACAGAATAACTATTCATAACAGTACTCATTGGAATGTGCAGCCAATGTTACTTCGGAATATGATGTTCGAGAAACAAAACGTTGTCCGTGATAGTAAATTTCTTGATATTTTCTGGAACGCAACATTCTTTAAAATTTTGTAAAACCGATTGATGAATATGTACGTGAATTATTTTCATATTTTATTTGTAAAATTATAAATACTTGAGTAAATAAGTAATTAGACCTCTAGTTGTTGATAGCGAAACTCTCAACAGTAAATCAATCAAGAAATGATCAAATTATTAGCGTCCGCTGTTTTAATTTTTCGTGACGGCAGCAATTTGTAATTTTACACAATGTTCTCAGGGTTGGGGGGGAGGGTAAAATGGAATTTGTTTTGGTTACCGGTGATTGCCAACTGGTAAGAATTTGACTTGGAAAGTAATGTAAGATAAATTCAAATCAAACAAACTCTGTCAAAATTAAATTCGTATTCCTGAAAAGGACGGATTTGAAATATTCCGCATTTGAATTCAAACCTGATGGTGCCTTACTAACAGATGGCAACCAACCAGATCACGCATTTTGATAGCAAAATACCCAAAACAAATAGTGTTTTCTACAGCGTATTATGCTCCAAATTATATGCGCATTTATTTTTATGGTAAATATTGGCACGATAAGAGCCGAAAATTAATGCGCCTCCGAAATTTTGCGAATTTACAACAACATAACCAAATTAAAACAATTATAATCGATAAAATAATTATGAAATTCCTGAAAATTGATGGAATTGGATAAGGTTATCTAAAAGAATGCCGAAATTAGTTTCGGTTCTACAGTTTATTTGCATACTATTGAAAATTTAATGCTTTTCTTTTTCCACATTTCAATTCTTTCTTTTATTTCAATATGGCGGTTGGAAAAAATCCCAGTTTTGCCATAAAGCCAATTTTTCTTTGCAATGATCATTATAAAACTATTTGGTCTTATGGTGACTTCCTTCAATGCCAATTTGCCGATTAATACATTTACTGGAGGCAAAATGGTTTTAAAATGCTTTTGAAACTGACCATAATAAGATAATATGAATGAGTCCTAAAACGGCATTTCAAAACAGCATTTTACGAGTTCATAAAGTCGAAATAAAACCTTTGATAGGATTAAAAGGAATTTGAGACTAAAATATGAAACCTATTGGCACCTATTGGTGCCATAATAAAACCAATTTGATTTCAAGTAGCTTTCATACAACTTTAATAAAACATAATAAAGCCGGATGGTGTTAGCCATGTTACTTGGGCTTCTATGGTACACAACCCCACTGATTTTTGTGTGAAATATATCATTTAATAGTTATTGCAATTCTGTCGAAATTTGAGGACCGTGGTGCTAAACACAGTTGGTTCTACTCCGAAAAATATCTCTGCCTGTAAAGACATTTTGATTGCGGATTTTTAACACTCAACGTTGCGTCATATCTAAATCATCTACAAATGTATCAATATCATCACCATATACATCTTTATCATCTACATATTTATCTATATCATCTATATCATCTATATTTCTATATTATCTACATATGTTTCTAGATAATCTACATATATATGTACATCATTTCGTGATATGGCTACCAACTGGTTAATACATGTTTCCCTCCAAATTTACCGAGAGCTTGGCATAGCACACGACTGCATCATAAATGGCTGTCCAGCCAGCCACTCGCCAGCTGGTTGCTTGCCCGCGTACCGTCCGGCAGGGTTCTTGCAACCGCCAGCTGCCAGGGCAATACTGACCATTGCCGCTCTGCATAGCTCCGTAGCTGCCGAGCGAATGAAGCAAATTTTAAGGTGTTTCCCTTATATATCATGCACTGACAACGTATGAGACGTTTATTACTTAAATCTGAAATCTGTGATAGGAAAATACTGTGAATTTAGTAAATTAAGCCTGCAAAGCAAAATAATAAGATATCACCTCTTATTTTGGTTATTTTCAATAGTTTAAAATTGTTAACGGATAATGTTTGATAGTTGTATTGATACGCGGGAAAATTTCCAACCGATTGATGTGAACATCTTGAAAATCTATCGAGCATTTATGAAGTTATTAGCGTTTTATTTGGAACGATATTTCGTGACGGTAGCTTATTTTTAGATTTTCAATTGACACCCTACCCTTGCCGTAAGACGTAGTCTACGTCAAAAGACGCAACTTGACAAAAGGTGTATTTGATTAAATTGATTTTCTCGTCTCTTTTGACTGATTCTTATGTCTCTTTGAAGCCGCTCGCATGTGTCGGTCTCAGGGCACCGAAATTTACATGCCTTTTTGGTAGTGTGAAAGTTATTCGTTGACCTCCGTAAAAAATATTTTGAGGTGTGCTAGAAAGTGTCATTCTATTTAGTTATTTTAATCATAACTAAACTAACTAATCATAACTTACTAAAACATCTTCCTCATTGACAGGATAGAAATAGGGTTGCGTCAAGCCCAAACAATGTTTTATAACTTCACCAAACTTACACACTCCATCGTAGGGTGAAAAGTCCCCACGTAAAATGAAACCATTATAACCAGCTCTCCGAATTTGCTATCACTTTCACATCCTTCATCAACGTTGATGAAAAGTTTAAGAGGGAGCAAACGGGTCCTACGTCAGGTGCTGAAATGAAATTGTGAGAATGCAGAATTGAACCAAATGGTGCTGCTAATTGAATGGCGTATCTGTACCATTTTATATCTGCCTGCCCTCGTTGACAGCATAATGTGCCACACTGCGTAGTTTTTTTTTTATCTTTCGTGTTGTTAAAAAGCGGAGTAGTCTATGGTCAAGTCCGTTCCATACCAAGAACATAATACCGAGTAGTTAGAAAGCTCATATGAATAATTACTACGCAGCACTACTTACTGTGACAAGAGCCGCAAAGTGCCCTGCTAGTAGGATTTGGTAAACTGTTTGGGACTGCCATTGCCACATTGTCGTCCACTGTTCGCTGAAAGCAAGCGAGCTGAAAAGTCGAGAGGGTGCTTATGAGCATAAATTATCAATCATTAATATCGCTAATTTTCACTGCTGGTGACGACGAAAGAAGGACGGCTGAAAGCACCTTCCTACCGACGACAGGTTGTAAAATGATTGAGCTATTCTGAAAAGTTAAGAGGAGGTCATGTGAAAATCGGTTGATGGAAGCACTCTAACCAGTGCTTTTTGTAGACCTGGTATATTTCAGGTTACAAAACAGAAGCCTTTGAAAAAAAAAACAGTTGTTTTCAACAACAATCAACGGGTAAAGTTAGAGTTTAAAGTATCAATTATCCGTTGTAATACCGAAAAATGAAGTAAAGCTAATCAATGCGACTAGAAAATGAGAAGAAATATTAGTAAGTTCCATTTAATGCCAACTACATTTATACTCGACTATTAGTACACGACACTGAAGAAGTCTACACATTGTAGACGAAATACGCGTATCTGTAACGATAGGCAATGAACGTAGTTGGAATTAAACGGAAATTACTAATCTTTCTTCTTATTTTCTTTTGAGAGCTATTCCACTAAAAACTTCACACTTTACATTGATCATATTGGCACTTCTCATGAACAGATCAAACATAAACATTTTTCGCAGATACATTTACTATTTATGGCTTTCATCATGCTAATAATTTGTATCTAAAGTCTTCACAAGAAATTTAATTCACTTATTGTCATATTGTCGGATCTTTCGGTTTCGGAAGACATAAATTCACATGGAATCTTCCTTTTCTTTGCTAGATTTCGGTTAAAGACGAATTACGTCTCGTAAAAGTAATAATTTTAAAATTTGTACACGCTCCGATCATGTAACCTATGTATAGTTTCAATATTCTAATATTTGAGTAAAGGTTTACCGTAAACCGGAAAAATTGATACATAGTAATGCAGTATTGACCCAAATATTGATAAATTTGACTTGTTAATGAGTGATATTTATTCAACAGGCCATAGTTGGGAACATAGAAAAAAAATATAACCCTAACATTGGGTCTACAGATTTCTTGTGAATTCATTAATATTTTATCAATAAAATATAACAGTTAGTTTATTACGTGTGACGGTTTTCTGTACATCTAGACTGCATTACTCGGTTTATCGGCTCAATTTAGCCAAATGAAGTCTAAAAAGTAAAGGAAACTACAAATTACGCGGAAGTGAACAACTTTATATTAATTAATAATGTCCCAAATGCTTCGGTATTAATCGGTCATCTCGATAGCAACTTTAATTTGTTGATTATCGCTGAATTAGTGACATATTTGGTACATAGGCCGAATGAAGCAGCTAGGGTAACATTATATCCCTATGGCTAAAGTTCACCGATATTTGGGTGAAAATTTACTCATACAGAGCCATACAGCATCCTAACCGTTTAGCATTTGATAAAATTTTCAGTTTGTTTGTAGCAATAATTGAAATTGGATTGATGTTGTATATCGAAGAACCGAAAACCAATGTTGAACCTTTAAAACGCAGGGAAAAGGCTGCCAAAGCTAAAGTCTTATAACCAGGCTTATTTTTGTCTCATATGTTAGATGATTCTCCTGATTGGAATGTAAAAATTATGAAAAATAACATTATTAAAAATTTAAAGAGAGATTATTTAAAATTTATCTTTTCTCACAATCGAAAAAAAATATTATATCGTGAAAAATTACTTTACTGTGAATGACCATCAGGCAACTTGTCAGAAACAAGCACGGCGAGAAAAAAAAATTCCATATATAAAGTTATTTTTTCTCAACTCAAATGTTAGTAAGTCGGTTGAAGGTAGTTTGTGTACGATTGGAATGGAGTTTTCCAAACCGCTTCTTCTTAACTAAAGTTAGATACATCTAAAAATAGATAATCATGATTGTACTTAATGCTGGTTTCGCATATTTAAGTATTGAAAAACGGGATAACTGTGATAATGCAGGCATCTTTTATAGTAAAGAAGACCCTGAACTTGATGATTTAATGAACTCTTTATCTTATTTTCGGACCAACATATGTGTTCCATTTCATATCTGTAAATTGACCTTTATTCCTAATGGATGTTTTGAGCACTAGTTAATCAACTAAATTTAGCCATTGACAGTGACACTTGAAGATTATAACAAAAAAAAATGAAATAAAGTCATGCTCAAAATATTTCTTCATTTACGTGAAATCAAACTTTAAATCATACAATTTTCCTTTATCGATGCACCGGATGATACAAGCAATTTGCATCTTTCTTCCAAGAAATCTATACCAAATATTCGGAAAAAGAACGTGAACGTAATTTATTTGCATCTACTCCAGAACAACCCAGGGATATTGGAGTCAATCAAATCATGGTACACGATATTTCGGGTCCTCCTTTAGGGCAGTCGGTAAAAGCGCGGCTACAAAGCAACGCCATACTGGAGGTGGCTGGGTTCGATTCCCGGTCTGGTCTAAGAATTTTTCGTTAAGGAAAGTTTATCAATTTCCTGGGCATAGGGTATGATTGTACTTTTGCCACACAATCAAACTAATGCAAAAATGGTACCTGACATCGAAAGCTCTTAATTAATAACTGTGGAAGTGCATTTGGAACACTAAGTTGAGAGCAAGCAATAAGCTGATTGTAAAAGCAATAATCATGAAACGCTAAGAAAGAAGAAGATTTTTCACAGGCCCTAGTAAATCATTTTGTTCATGTATTTTTTAATACTCGTATAAACTCATTCTTATCATTATGGGCAGAATTAAAAATCATCTGTAAAAAAAGAATTGATAATAGAATACATGAATTGTGTTTATAATTTAGTAACGAAATCGTCGTTAGCTCAACTACACTACGTAATTCTACTTCACAAACATGGTGAAACAAACATGGTAAGATCGCGGAATCGCATGGAGTTCCAAAATTAAAGGTGTTGGACTTTATTTATCGCCACAAAGCTTTGAAAGGCGTAGAAAAAGTGGATGGCAATCGGTTTTATCGTCGGAAACAAAAGATATTTGGTGCACCCTGTAGAGAAAGACCCGTTTCTAAGTAGCTGTAAGTTAGCACAAATGAAATCTGTTGTTGGAATAGTAGAGCCTTGAAAGAGGTTAACATGTTGAGCCGTACGCCAAGAAGTAAGTCATTCATTCGCAAACAGAACATGGTCAAAGGCTTGGCGTACGCCAGAGTATGATGGACAGACGAAAGCAAATTTAATGTCAGGGCTCCAGATGGTTGAGATAGAGTTTGGAGAACTGATGATACCGCTTTGAAAACACAAAAAAAAAGCGGAAACTGTCAAACATGGCGGTAGTTTGTTTTTGGTTTGGGGTGGTATGTTCTACGCTGGAGTGGCAACTATGGAGTTTATTCCAGGGATAATGTCTAAGGAGGGCTATAGGGCTTTCCTGGAATGCAGTATCGCTAAATTCACAAAGAAATTTCGACTTAGAAATAACTTTGTGTTCATGCAATGACCCCAAGTACAAATCAAAGCTTGTGTCGGAATATTTGGCCGGGAAAAACAGAAATGTGCTAGATCACTCCCACAAAGTCCTGATTCAGACCCAACTGAACATCTGTGGGATGAGTTGGCCGAGAAGTTCCAAAGTTCCAGAAGTGTTTCAATACATAGAAACATTACACATTACTGAACAGGTCAAATTTTTATGCTTCCAACTATGAAAATTTAGTTTATAAATTTGATTCGATCAATATCGCACAATGATTTCAAACAATTCGTTGTTGGCTTGATTATTTATTTATTTTTATTTTTATTATTATAACTTGTTCACACAAAAATTTGTTCAGTTTTGGAATATACGTCCTACCACGTACTAATAAACAGTTAAAAAATATGATAATATTCGATAACTATTTGCTACTTTGCTACTTTATTTAAATTATGCCACTGTCCGATCAGCTCTGCACCACAGTCATGTCTTGGCCTAACCTGAAGAAATATTTTAATGCCACACGGAATAACCCCAACAAACAGAATATTTTATGGAAGAACTTTAAACTTCTTTTAGTTATAGCATTGAAAAATAATAATAAAGAAATAAATGAATAAGTAAATGAACTAGTCTACGTAAGTTGACGAAATAAATAAATAAATAAATAAAAAATTAGTAGGGTTGTGTTTAACACACGACCGGTTGACGTAGACTACGTTAATGCGTTTGATTAGTTTCGTTAGTTTCGTAACGGAACATTCACAGAAAAAATAACAATGAATTTTAGCAGACGCGTAAAATTTTCCGTTATTCAATTGAAAGCCAAAACAAGCGTGAAAAAAGAAATTGTTTGCAATCCTTCATACAACAGACCTGATTTCAGTTGTATCAGGTTTACATTTAAATCAAATATTCCATGAATTCGTATCAAAGCATTCCATTTCTACACATTAGATAATGCAGAAAATTAAATGTTTATTTCAAACTATGTTGCAACGCAAGTACTGTTCTAATCGGACGTTGGGTTAGCATAAGTGAGTAAATATGTTAGTCTTCTTTTTATTCTCTCTAAGCACTTCAAGCTTATTGCCTTCGCAATTAGCTAAATGCTTGCTCTCAACTTAGTATGCTAAATGCACTTCCACAGTTATTAATTGAGAGCTTTCGATGCCAGGTACCATTTTTGCATTAGTATGATTGTGTGGCAAGTACAATCATACCCTATATGTCCAGGGAGTCGATTTTTCCTTAACGAAAAATTTCTAGACCAGACCGGGAATCGAACCCAGCCCCCTCCAGCATGGTGTTGCTTTGTAGCCGCGCCTTTACCGACTGAGCTAAGGGAGGACCCATTGTGTTAGTATGCATTATGAAAATTAGGAAATTCCATTTTTCCATTCATCAAAAAGGTTTAAATGATGATACGGCCTCAAGTTGAAGGCCCTTCTCCAGCATCTCAACCAGTAGTTGGCAACGTTTAAGTTTTGCCTGATAATCACGAGTTCACTCGGCATCGGTACATGGTCGGAGGATTTTCCATATATTCGATTTTAACGCGCTTCCGACATTTGCGCATACTTTTGGCATCAAAACGATTAGACATCGTACTTATTTTCACTTTCACAGTTTCTCAAAATTTATTTCTTTCTAGAAGTAAAACTCTATCCAACGCGAATCGTTAAAACAACAGAATAACTATTCATAACGGTACTAAATGGAATATGCAGAGAATGTTACTTCAGAATATCCTTTTCGAAAATCAAAGCGAAAATCAAACGTAGGAAAGTTCTTGATACTTGCTGGAACGCAACATTCTTTAAAATTTTCCAATACCGATTGATGAATTGTACGCGAAATATATTCATCCTTTGTTTGTAAAATTTTAAATACTTGTGTAAATAAAATGGCAATCATAAAAACCTCTAGTTGATCAGAGCAAAAATCTCAAAAATAAATCAATCAAGAAACGATCGAGTTATTAGCGTCCGGAGTTAAAATTTTTCGTGACGGCAGCAATAGTACACAATGCTCAAGGTATGCAACGGAGAGAAAATTAAAGTTGTTTTAGCCACCGCTGTCTGCCATTTGGTTAGTTGTTAGATAAATTCAAACTAAACAAACTCTCTCAGATTTGGATTGATCGTCCTGAAAAGGACGGATTTGAATTAGTCCTTCTCGTTCTTTTCACGAAGCATATTATTTCTGTCGTGCACGTTGTGCTTCAGATAAAGATGGCTACCAAGAATATCACATACTCATGCACGTTATTTTGCTCCTCTTGATGGCACGTACCGGCTGGCTACAAAGCAGCATCGGCTTGGGCAACCGAATGCCTAGCAAACCACTGCATATACAATGGCTGCCTAGCAACGGTTGCCTAGCCAAGGGCTAGCTCACCACTGCTTGGTCACCAGTGCACTTTCTGTGGCATATTCCACCACCTGCTACGTTGGCGCCTTGCCGCTCCGCACTATAGGCTTCGTGCCATCGAGATTGCCTCCGGAATTTATGCCATCGCCAGTAGCTGATCTTCGATGGTTCGTTGGTCTGCCCAGCTTCAGTACTGCGACACTTATGAGTAAAATTGCGAAGGTGTACCCCTTTTATATCGTTCAGTGCTGCATATGAGCTCTCCCTTGCTTAAATATGAAATCTGTGATAGTAAAGTACAGTGCATTTAGTAAATTTACTCTGAAAAATCAGCATTATAAGACATCACCTAATATTTTGGTTATTTTCAATAGTTTTAAATGTTTAACGGATAATGTTTGATGATTGAATTGATACGCGGGAAAATTTCCAACCGATTGATGTAAACATCTTGAAAATCTATTGAGCATTTATTAAGTTATTAGCGTTTGATTTGTAACGATATTTCGTGACGGTCGCTTATTTTTAGATTTTCAATTGACACCCTACCCTTGCCGTAAGACGTAGTCTACGTCAAAATGAATGCCATGTGCACCGCAGGTGGCAGTAAAACAGTATCTGCAACGGTTTCTACAACTAATAAATACATAAATTGATCGTTAAACGGTGTTCGATGAATAACTCATGACGATTATATTTGTTTGTCTGTGGTTTCTCTTCAGAATTAATCCTTTGAAATCTTTTTTTTATTTAAGAAATGAAATTTAGGCAAACAAAAAATTGATTTGAAATTGATTCATTGCATAGATTTTATACACTTTACATATGTTCATGTTTAGCAACCGTTAACTAAAATAGCACTTTTTTATTTTCTATTCACAGGTATGTTCGAGGCTATCAATCCTTCAGTTCTGTTAAATTGAGCAACAATAAGGTACCAAACCTAAAATTCACATTATCATAATTTTAACTGCTATTGTCTTGCTTAATGATTGTGAGAATACTTCAAAAGTTAAACATGTTATTTGAATCCTTTAAATTATCTTTCCATATCTTTCCAAGAATATCTCACTACTTCATATATTCAGAATTTACTATCTTTATTTAAATTTAAAAAAATAACACTTTTTCAGCCTTGTTTTTTACATTGCTCCAATCGTCGAATGCTATCCACTACTATACATCATAGATATTAGCCACTCCTACGGGGTTGGCCCAAATAACTGAAGAAGTTTTTTTTTATTTCAAAGCAAAATCTCTCTACACATATTAAAGCCATTTGGTGCTTGGTTTCTGAAACATATATTTTACAAAGTTTGCAGATGCTGTAAAAGTTTGACTATCAATAAGAGGTGCAAGAAAGGAAAAGAGACCTTGTCAGATATTGGCGGCTACAAGGGAAGAAGAAATACGCCGATCTGTATTCCATTGTACTTAACGGAGATGGAAGAAATCAGGCACAATCGAAATCATTAAAAGAAACCTGTTCATGCTCGCAGTTTTTAAGCTCCAAATTAAGTGAAAACGGTACGCAAACGAATTCGTCGAGGTCCTTGTCGATCAGCGAATAAAATGGACAAAGTTTACTTCGGTTCGTTGATTCTCTTTGCAGATGAGAAAATTGTTGTGCTACAACAAAGCCTAAGGCCCCAGAATAATAGAATCTATGCAGCATCGATCCAGGAGATTCTTTCATCAGTTAGAGCAGTTTCATGATTTTAAAATCACACATCCGTGATGGTTTGGGGAGTAATATCCTCGGAAGGTCGACTTCCTCTACTTTTAATTGAAAAAAGTGTTAAAACCAATGTCAATTACTACCTCACCAATGTTTTGACCAGGCCATTTGATGAAACACGCTACAACATTTTTGGAAATCCGCAAATGAGTTCTGCACTCTCCCATTCAACAAAAGTTGCGGAGGCCTGGTGCAAGCACAATTGCCGAACTTTTTTCCTAAATAATTATGGCCAGCTTAAAAGTTTAAGAACCCAAGCCAATGGGCATTGAAATATTCAGAGCAACTTTGCAGAAAATATGGAATGAGATCCCTGAACAAGAGATTCGTGCCACTTGTAATGCTTTCCCGAAACGGCTCTAAGCTATAATTAAAGCAAAAGGTGATCGAATTGAACTCTATGTCCATCCTATAATACT
The DNA here is from genome assembly GCA_024533555.2 of Aedes koreicus. NCBI lineage: Eukaryota > Metazoa > Arthropoda > Insecta > Diptera > Culicidae > Aedes > Aedes koreicus. The sequence goes on from JAHHFK020000067.1 coordinate 277,165, forward strand.
TTACTATGTTAGAAAGAGAACTGAAAAAGAAGCAACAAAAAATTCATTTACACAATGACAATGACGTTTTGTTTTTGCTTGTATAAGATCTCAAATAAACGATCGCTTAACGATCGACAATCAGGCAGACCAAGGCCAGTAATCCGATAAAAAAAAACATCGCACCCGGTTAGTGAGCAAGATCTCAGAAACTACAAGGATTTCACATGCCAAATGAATAAGGTTTGCTTCAGTGCAGCAAGAATCATATCAAAGTTGGGCATGTGAGATCAATGTAGTTTCTCAGATTCTGATTTTGATATCAATAGTCTCTTTCTAATTTACAATTTACAAACTTTAACCATAAATTGGTCCTTCCTTAGCTCAGTCGGTAAAGGCGCGGCTACAAAGCAACACCATGCCTGAGGTGGCTGGGTTCGATTCCCGGTCTGATTTTTCGTTGTCGAAAATTTCTCGACTCCCTGAGCATAGGGTATGATTGTACATGCCACACAATCATACTTATGCAAAAATGGTACCTGGCATCGAAAGCTCTCAATTAATAACTGTGGAAGTGCATTTAGAACACTAAGTTGAGAGCAAGCAATAAGCTCACTGTCGATGATCAAAGACAGAACCACAATGTAGCATGGCTTCCCAAGTACGAAAGTTGTAACGAAAATCCGAACGACAGTGAGAACATGAGTCAAAAACAAAGTAAGCAATATCAGAGACAAGCTGTGGGAATCAAGCACTAAAACTTTCGTATATATAAACGAAATACGCTCTCGTACAGCAACATCTTCAAAACAAACACATTTGATGTACGTGTCTGTCCTGATTGTGACCTGATTATCAATAAAGCTCTGATGATCATAACCAACATCAGTTGCTTTTTACGACTCTCATAAACTCCAGCGATGATCGTAGATTGAGGCTCCTAAAGATTCAATGAGCTCAGGCATTTTTACCATCAGTCATTTTATGACATTGAGTTTCACAGATTGCAACTCTGGTGAGGACTTTCGTAGTGGTTTTCGTCCTTATCAAAGCAATCCACTTGTAGAACCAATACTTGAAACAAATCAAAATGTGCAAAATGATGGGTTAAGTTGTGCTACTTCTGTTCTGATTTATAAGCAAATGATAATGATACAATAACAATAACAATAACTTTCAGTTAAATTTAACCAAGGATTTTCAAATTACCTTGCTACCTTCCATAGGATATATGTTTCTACATTAATCTCATCGCTTCGCAGATCATTCTACTCGGAAACAAAGGATTGATGCACGAGTGGGTTGGTTTGATATGTTTGTATTTATCGTATTGTAACTGATTATCGACTTTGACTTGATCGTGCTAAGATGATTTCTTTGGATTTCAGTCTTTATGAATAATGAAAACAGATGAATTTCGATTTTCCGACGTTTCGGCGTATTATGTATTATATAATACGCCGAAAGGTCGGAAAATAGAAATTCATCTGTTTTCATTATTCATAAAGATTTAAAGCCAAAGAAATCATCTTAGCACTTTGTATTTATCATCACTGAAAATTAATTTTCGTTTATATTATGAAATCGAAAGTAGGACTAACAAATCAATTCGTTGTTTTCTGCAACGAAAGTGATTTATACTTTCTAAAAAGCTTCCTTCGTATTTAATGCCACACGCGCAACTGTCAAAAGCACTAAGCATTTGTTAACACAAAAAAGAACATTCGTTCATTCTACGAAAACAATACAAAGAGCTACGAATAATTTGTTACCAATAAAAAAAAAACGTCTCTTTGGTGGTTGCATGAACGATTACAGATCTACTTTATCGGCTCAAAATATAATTGAAAAGAAAAGCGCAATCACGAGGAGTTGTTCAGCGTTTTATTTTTTAATGTTTTTGACATGTGGTTCAATCCTATATTTTTAGGAAGAGCTGTTAGTGAGTCCGTGGTTGATCTCACTAAACCATGTTGACTCATGAGAAGTTACTTGATTATTGTGCATGAGGCTCTTACTCTCGACAGCGCTTTCATTTCTATTTTGGGATAAATTAATGATTCCCTCCATCTCAGCAGAAACACCAACATTTATGAGTACGATCGAAGAGAAGCAGCGATTGGCTGGTCTTCAAGAAAGTCATTTTATGCATTGTACAAAAAAGGTGTACTGATAGCATTTTGTTAGATGACAAGCAATATGAATGTTTCATACAATTTACGGGACATTTGTTCTATGTACAAATTTCTATGTTTTCGAAACGAGTGAAAGCTAATTTACGAAAATAAATTTTCAGTGATTCAACAAAAGCGAATAATAAAACTACAAGGGACAGCCAATGGGGTTGTTTGCAAAGGTGACGTAGAACTACGTAGCAATGTGTAATGAATGAAATTATTTCTGAAAAGCGGGTGAAAAAGGGGAAATTGGGAATATCTGTCAAACCCTTGCAAAAAGCTATTCAAATCGAGCAGGAGACTTGTAAAATGGATTAGATGTCACCTGTTTTCTGATACAGGCTCATTATTTATTTCGTGCTGGAGACCTTTCCCTTTTCTTAAAATCGATGTGGCCCTGTATAGGTCCGATAATCGTCTGCGATAGAACGTCACGAAGAACGGTACATGAAAATTGAACTGAGATTTCCGAGACAAACACGACGAAACACATCAGGAACCCCCTATAGCGGTCAGACGAAGAATCATAAAGATGTGTGTTAGGGCTTCTTTTATGCACTATACGATGACAATGCACAGTAATTGAATATACACACCCAAACCGGATAGTTTAATCTGATGCCCGTGTTGGGAAAGAACCATTCAGATGCACGTTATTGGTCGATTCTTGTTTCAAAGGCGCTTCACATTTATTAATTTTTCCATTGTAAAATATTTCAACATCAATTTTCAATATTCATTGGATTTGATTCGACGCGTTATTAATGTCTCTATAGGCGCAAAAAAAGAAATCTAATCTTGATTACTAACCCAATCTTCAACGTACATTTGTAGATGCTCGTCCGTTACCGGCGTTAATAAACGTTAACTTCGCCTAGACTAGTTAGGCGACTCGCTGCCTCATGGCGACTCCATTTTATTTGCACGTCTCATCTCACACGCCGCGCAGAATAAGGCTGAAAGTTTCAGACACACATTCACCATGGTGAGCTACATTTACATGTTGTTTGTTGCATAAATCAAGTAGATGGCATAAACATAGACTTCGATAAGGTACCTGAACGATCGAAAAGCTACGTAAAATGGCTCTTCCAAAGTGGGTAGCTACATGGTACTGGTACATGGTAATACGCTCAAAAAGTTTTTTTTTAATAGTTTGTTTTTAAAGTGAAATTACATGGTTACGTTTGTACTTGACTGCACGTCACGCTGATGCTAAAGTACATGGTTGTGAATGGACGCGTTTTAAAATACTGTCAGGTGTTCCGTTCAGGACAAATACCGGTGAGGCATTCATCTAGAACAGTTTATATTTGTACTCTTTATTGCCAACCTGGATGATCTAATCCAATCGGAAAAACTGTTTCAAGCCGATGCCCTGAAAATCTTCAGAGTAGTGCTCTCACGTATGGATGAATGTGTTTTGCAGCGCGATTTGGGGATTATCATGAAGGGGTGTAATGCAAATGGAATGGAACATAACGCTGGAAAAGGTAAAATATGTTTTTTCACTCGATCAGACGCCGATGAAACATAACTACTCAGTGTGATCTCAATCATTAAAATGTGTGACTACCATGAAGGATCTTGGTATCGTCATCGACAGCATTGTAAACTTCAACGAACATATAGCGACAATTGCTGTGAAAGGTGTATCTCTAATCGGCATTTCGCGAAGGGTCACCAAGTCTTTCCTGGATATTCACGCAATCAAAGCTATCTCTACAGTGTCTTGGTCCGTAGTGTATTACAGTTCGCAGTGCAACTCGAATAAATAGAATCGAGCGGGTTCAGTCCGCATCGAGCTCTCATGCCGTGCGGTTCTATTTTCTTTTGCTGAAGGAAGTATTTTTGCTACCTAAAGCTATAACAAAATCAAACAGCACTTTTCAGTGCTTAACATTACCTGCACATTTTTTATTTTTTACCCTTATTCCTTTTCGATCCTTGTCTGGACCCTACGCGAGGTAATCCGACTTGGATATCGATTTGGAAAATTCCTCTTTGATACTTCGGATTCTTGTAGAATCTGCTTGGAAGTTGATTAGGAGAAAACGTATAAATTCTAATCATTTTGGAGAAAATGGCGCCTAAACGCAAAAGAAAGGGACAATATCTGGATTCTCCTTCTAACAATATTGATTTGAGCAATCAATTCGATATTCTTACTGATGATGAGAATGATCCATCAGTCAGGCAAAAATCTTCGAAGCATTCCCGAATTAATGCAGGGAAAGAAAAGGTTCCACCTATTGTGGTAACAACATCTGATTTTCATGGGCTCCGTAAGGAACTTACGAATTTCATTAAAGATTCTAAATTTTCCTTTCAAATTGGTCGTCGGGGTGAATGCCGTGTATTGGCTGAAACCTTGATCGGATTTAAACTTCTCGTGGAGTACCTTGCTCAAAGAGGCATCAAATTCTTTACGCATGACACCAAAACTGAACGTTTGTTCAATGTGGTCTTAAAGGGCGATACGGTCAAAATTTGGTCAATATCAACTTGACGTATTTCTTTCAATTTTGCATTTAGAAAACCTGAACACCCCTCATTTTGAAGGTGTGTGTGTGTAGAATGTTGCTTCTATTTTGATTTTGGAATTCACTCTTCAGTTGTCAAAATGCCGTCCAAGCAAGAAGAGCAGCGTATCAAAATTTTGCTCGCGCATCGCGAAAATCCGAGCTACTCGCACGCAAAGTTGGCAAAATCGCTAAAAGTTGCCAAATCAACCGTTACAAATGTAATTAAAGTGTTTGGGGAACGTTTGTCGACAGCCAGGAAGTCTGGATCGGGGGGAAATCGAAAACCGGAAGCCGCTGAGACGACAAAGAGAGTTGCCGGTAGTTTCAAGCGAAACCCTAACCTATCTCTCCGAGATGCCGCAAATAAGCTGGGTGTATCGTCTACAACCGTGCATCGAGCCAAAAAACGAGCCGGACTATCGACTTACAAGAAGGTAGTGACTCCAAATCGCGATGATAAACAAAATACGACGGCCAAAGCGCGATCCCGGAGGCTGTACACGACGATGCTGACGAAGTTTGACTGCGTGGTAATGGACGACGAAACCTACGTCAAAGCCGACTACAAGCAGCTTCCGGGACAGGAGTTTTATACGGCAAAAGGAAGGGGGAAAGGTAGCAGATATTTTCAAGCACACGAAACTGTCAAAGTTCGCAAAGAAATATCTGGTTTGGCAAGCCATCTGTACCTGTGGCTTGAAAAGCAGCATTTTCATAGCTTCCGGGACTGTCAACCAAGAAATTTACGTGAAAGAGTGTTTGAATAAACTTCTGCTGCCTTTCCTGAAGAAACACGGTTGTTCCGTACTGTTTTGGCCGGATTTGGCATCTTGCCATTACGGTAAAAAGGCCATGGAGTGGTACGCCGCCAACAACGTGCAGGTGGTTCCCAAGGACAAGAACCCTCCCAACACGCCAGAGCTCCGCCCAATTGAGAAATACTGGGCTATTGTCAAGCGGAACCTAAAGAAGACCAAAAAAACTGCTAAGGACGAGCAGCAGTTCAAGGCAAACTGGCTTTCTGCGGCGAAGAAGGTGGACAAGGTGGCTGTACAAAATCTGATGGCAGGGGTCAAGCGTAAGGCCCGGCAATTCGGATTTGGAAAAGCGGAAGCCTAACTGAATATTTTTCCTGAATTTTATACTAATTGAACTTGAAAAAGAAATTTAATTTGATTTTTTAAATAAACGATTTCACCGATTTACACGCGTTTTCCCTTGACAAAATTTTGACCGTATCACCCTTTAAAAGGTCTAGCCAGTGGTGAATCCCTGGATGAGATCAAACAAGAAATTATTAAATTGCTTGGAGTTACACCAGTTCAAGTGATAAAAATGAAAAAGAAATCCCAACCTGGCGATTCTCGCAATGGGATTTCTAATGATTTTTATTTAGTTCATTTTAAATCAAATGAACTGAATAACCTCAAGGCATTGGAAAAAGCCAGCCTTATGCTCCATGTCAGAGTGAAGTGGAGGAAATTCTCAACATCTCACCCAGTGCCGTAAATGCCAGGGATGGGGTCACGGGACAAAAAATTGTCACATGGATACCAAATGCATGCATTGTGGCGATTCCTCTCACGCCAAGGACAACTGTCCTGTGAAGGATCCCAAACATTGTAAATGTGCGAATTGTGGTGGAAACCACAAATCTAATTTTTGGGAATGCAAGACTCGCAAAGCGATCTTGAATTCTCGTGCTAAGCATCAGGTAGGGACCGCTTCACGTTCCCGACCAGGTAATTATTCCTCGGCTGTTAACAACGGTCATCGAGGAGGAATTCAACATTCAACATCAACATCAAAAACAAGATTTTGACTTAGGTAGCATAACCGCTCCAAAAATGTATTTTTTACAGAAATCATTAATCGATATGATTAATGGAATGTTATATACAAACTCCATGTTTGATGCAATTCAAACTGGTATAAAATTTGCAAACAATATTGTCATGACCCTGAAATTCAGCAATGGGTATTAAGACACTGAATATTTTAAATTGGAATGCTCGATCTCTTAAAAATAATGAAGACGAGCTGTTTAACTTTTTACGAGTTCATACCGTGCATATTGCCGTTGTAACTGAAACTTTTCTTAAACCAGGTGATAAAATAAAAAGGGATCCTAATTATTTCGTACACCGCAATGATCGTCTTGAAAGTCCAGGTGGTGGCGTTGCCATAATTGTTCATAGGCGTATCAAACATCAAATTCTTTGTTCATTTGATACCAAAGTTTTTGAAACTTTGGGGGTTTCTGTTGAAACAAAATACGGTCAACTTACACTATTAGCTGCCTATTTACCATTCCAATGCGTAGGTCAGCAAAAGGATCTTCTCAAGGGTGACCTACAGAAGCTTACCCGTAATAGGTTAAAATTCTTCATTATTGGTGATTTTAATGCAAAACCCCAATCGTGGAATAATGCTCAAAGCAATTGCAATGGTAATATACTATTTGATAATTGTTCTGCGGGTTATTACACTATCCAATATCCAAACAGCCCAACTTGCTTTTCTTCTGCCAGAAATCCCTCAACTATTGATTTGGTCTTAACTGATTCAAGTCAACTTTGTAGCCAATTGGACTTCGGTTCGGATCACCTTCCAGTAACTTTTGAAATATCTCAAGAAATAATTTCTAATCCCAACAGTTCTACTTTCAATTATCATTGAGCTGATTGGAACCAATATCAAACATTCATGGAATATAACTTTGATCCTAATATTCCTTTGGAAACTAAAAATGATATCGATAATGCTCTTGAATCTCTGACTTCTTCCATAGTTGAAGCAAGAGCTGTCTCAGTTCCAAAATGCGAGGTAAAGTTCAATACAATTATAATGGACGACGATCTTCAGCTTTTGATCCGTCTGAAAAATATCCGTAGAAGACAATATCAAAGAACACGCGATCCCGCCATGAAAGTTATCTGGCGAGATTTGCAAAAACAAATTAAAAAACGCTTCTCTGCCCTGAGGAACAAACAATTTGAGAATAGTGTGTCAAAATTAGAGCCGAGTTCCAAACCTTTTTGGAAACTCTCCAAAATTTTGAAGAAACCTCAAAAGCCTATTCCAGCGCTCTAAGAAGGTGATAAAATATTGCTAACAAATGTGGAAAAAGCTCAAAAACTTGCTGAGCAGTTTGAGAGTTCCCATAATTTCAGTTTGGGTCTTACTAGTCCTATTGAGAATCAGGTTGCTCTTGATTATTTGAATATTTCCTCATGGGAAACTATTTTTGATGAATCCTGGGATACTGATTTGGATGAAGTAAAAACTGTAACTAAAAAGTTAAAAAATATGAAGGCTCCAGGTGATGATGGAATTTTCTATATACTCATCAAAAAACTCCCAGTGAGTACCTTGTCTTTCATGGTAAAATTATTTAATAAATGTTTTCATTTGACATACTTTCCTGAAAATGGAAAAATGCCAAAGTTGTTCCAATTTTGAGGCCGAGAAATATCCAGCTGAAGCTTCTAGCTACAGACCAATAAGTTTACTTCCTTCAATCAGTAAACTTTTTGAAAAGCTAATTTTGAATAGAATGATGCTTCACATCAATACAAACTCAATTTTTGCAGATGAGCAATTTGGATTTCGCCATGACCATTCAACTACTCATCAACTTTTGAGAGTTACTAATTTAATTCGTTCAAACAAATCTGAAGGCTGCTCAACTGGAGTTGCTCTTCTAGACATAGAAAAAGCATTCGGCAGTGTTTGGCATGAAGGTTTGATTGTTAAATTGAAAAACTTTAATTTTCCGCTCTATATTATAAAATTAATTCAAAATTATGTAACTGACAGAACTCTGCAGGTAAATTATCAGAATCCCATATCTGATCAACTACCTGTTAGAGCTGGAGTTCCTCAGGGTAGCATTCTTGGGCCGATACTATATAACATTTTTACTTCCGACCTCCCTGATTTGCCTCAGGGTTGTCAGAAATCCTTGTTTGCTGATGACACAGGCATCTCCGCTAAAGGAAGAAGTCTTCGTGTCAGTTGCAGGAGACTGCAGAAAAGTTTGGACATTTTCTCTTCTTATTTACAGAAATGGAAGATTTCTCCCAACGCTTCCAAAACTCAACTAATAATATTCCCACATAAACCTAGAGCTTCTTTTTTGAAACCTAGTAGTTACTATGAGCGGTGTTCCAATTTTCTGGTCAAGCGAAGTGAAATACCTTGGTCTATTACTTGATCAAAAATTAAATTTTAAAAATCACATTGAAGGCATTCAAGCCAAATGTAATAAATATATAAAATGTTTATATCCTCTTATAAACAGAAAATCCAAACTTTGTCTGAAGAAAAAACTACTAATATTTAAACAAATTTTTAGACCGGCCATGCTTTATGCTGTTCCAATATGGTCTAAATGTTGTGCTACCAGGAAAAAATACTTCAAAGGATTCAGAACAAAGTTCTGAAGATGATTTTGAAGCTGCTTTCTTGGTACAGTACTAACGATGTACATAGAATTTCGAATGTTGAGACTTTAGAACAAATGTCCAACAAAATAATTAATAATTTCAGACAAAAATCGTTGCAATCTTCTATTGCAATGATTAATTCCCTTTATTCTTAGTTAAGATTAATTTTAGTTTGTTTTTAGTTTTAAGATTATAATTGTTATACTGACACGCAGGAATAAAAACCTGTTTAAAATACTGAACTGCTAAGGCATGAACAATGTAAACAAAATTAGGTACATATTTTAACAATTAAGGTTGATACGTTACGGTAGTAGCTGGAGCACCTAGATTAACATGAAATGTAAATATGAATAAAATTGGAACAAATAAAGAGTTAAAAAAATCAGTGGGGTTGTGTACAAGACACGACCGGTTGACGTAGACTACGTTAAACCAAGTGATGCATTATAATGCCAGGGAAATTCTGTGTGGCTATTATTAGCGTTAAAAGGGTTTCAATTATTCGTGCCGGTCGCTTACCCTTACCGATAGAAGCAGTTTAAGTCACAATATGACGGGTGCGGCTCTTATGGGACATTAGACCAGCGTTTTGAAGCCAGTATGTAAGAAAATTCTATTGTACGCTCTTGAGATATTATTTGGTGGCCCTGAAAAGGGCCGTTTGGTTTTATGAAGTCAGTACACTTGTACACTCTTTATAACTCTTTGGTGGCCTTTTGGTTTAAATGATGACACGGCCACGGTTGTACGTTTTACGATGGGCTATCTTTAAGGCCTAGAAGATAGTTGAGGATCTGTTAGGGAATATAAAATTATTCAATTAATGATAGTTTTAACTAGTTTTAGTCCCCCCCCCCCCCCCCCACCATCATTATGAAGTCAAAAACTTTCGATGCATATGGATATCATTAAAGATTCTTGTTCGAACGAATTTCAGAAAAGTTTATTTATTTCATCGCTCCGGGCATTCGGCTGTATTCGGTATACTATACGGAATATAAAGCTAGTTAATAACATCTAAATGATTTTCTCATGTGATCAATAGGCCATTCCATTTCAAAACAATAAAATTCCCACTATATTCGTTTAGTTATATAGGTGTTGGTATGAATAAGCTCTTCGAAAAATACACAACCGCTCACTCTTACTTTTCCATTGAAAACTTTTATATTCTACATTTTACTATGTGATGAATACATTACGCCATAGTTGGGAATATAAGGTTAAATGCGTACCTAAAATATGGTCTATGGTTTTCTTGTGAAATTATTATTCATGTTTCTATGTAAATATCAGGTAAATTTGTGAATCGATTATGGCTAAAACGTTAAGGAAATCGAAATATATATGAATATATTAGATCTCGCAGAAAAAAGAGAGTGAGTTTTATAAAATATCATTATTCTTTGCAATGTATATGGGAGAAAAAGATGGTTAATACATAATAAATTCTTATAAATATAAAATAAACACCTGAGAAAATAATCACGCATTAAAACATGTTCAGCGCATTATTTGTATCGATATCATGTGTATGTCCGTATGATGTAAAAGTACGCGGCGGATGTCATCACCAGAATAAAATTAATATTTTTTTGAATTTTTTTGAGAAGGGGGGGGAAAAAAAAAGGGAAATTTTATTTGTTTTATTGTATTTTCTTTTTCAAAATTTTTTTTATTTTATAAATATTTATTTTTCCTCCCGGGGTGGAAGGACCTTCCCCGGGGTTCCAACTTGTTGTTGGCACCGTATTCCCTTTTGCTTTTTTTATTTTCGCCGGAAAACGAGGGGGCCGCGCGGGGGGCATGGTCGTTTCGGAGGATTTATGTTCGCTCTTTATGCGCTTCCTGAATCTGCGCAAGCGTTCTGGATCAAATCGGTTCTCACTTTCACTATGTTTCTCAAAAAGTTTTTCTTCCTAGAGGTAGGACTCTATCCAACAAGAATCGTTAACACAACAGAACAACTGTTCATAACACACTACTAATTGGAATTTACAGAGAATGTTGGTTCGCAATATCATGTTCGACATCGAAAATGGTGTCCGTGATAGGGAATTTGTGTGATTTAAGGTATGCGACGAAGGGAGAACAAGTTTTGCTAATACCACTGGCTGCAAATCGACAATTTGAAACGAAAATCCTAATCAAACAAACTCTCAAGCTGAGAATATTAAATTGAAAGTAGCAAAGATGGAGTTGTATCTGGTAGGATTTTTCGGTGAAAATAAATCAAAGCACCAGCAGGCTTTGATTTATTTTCACTGATTTTATGGATCCGCTGCATAGCACACTGTTGCCTAGTAACGACTTGGCAAAATCCAATATGACTGCCAATCGACCGAAATGTAAGATAAACTCTTATTCAAATAACTCTCTTAAATTAGAAATTGAATTGATTTATTGATTCATCGCGGGTTGTGCCTGTTTGCGGGAGAGCCTCCATGTCCTGCTCGCCTTACATGGAGGCTCTCCCGCAAACAGTAGCGTTTTTGCAGTCGTGACGAACAAATCGGCACTAGATTAAATGGTGCACAAACCGAACGAAATATTAATTTAATTCTTCTATAAGCAACTCTCTGAACTGGATTGGTTGTCCTCAAAAGGACAGATTATTTATTAGTGGGTTGCGCCAACTAGCTGGGTAAAATTTTCCCGACGGCGTGCCCTCCATGGAGGCGTTTTTGCAGTTGCGGTGAACGAATCGGCACCATGATATTAGGCGCACAAACCAAACGAAATAAAAGTTTAACTCTTGTACAAACAACTCTTTTAATTTAATTGGTTGTCCTCAAAAGGACAGATTATCAATTTATGGATTGCGCCAAAAAGCTGGGTAAAACTTTAACGGACGGCTCGCCCTCCATCGAGCATCGAACTAAATTTAAGATTAGTTCTTTAATAAACAACTCTTTTGTTTTAATTTAATGTCCTCAAAAGGACAGATTATATCCACCTACTGCTGCTCGCCCCCCAAGGACGCTTTCCCCCAAACAGCAGCGTTTTCGAAGTCGCGGCGAAACAATCGCCACGATGAGGTAAGATGGCGGCTTGCACAAACCGACGCGATTGTGTGCCCCCATAATCCGACATTTTGCCTCATCGCGACGATCGCTGTTCGGGAGAGCCTTGGTACTTACCACCACCAGCTACTACGCGACCACCATCTGCTACGCGACTACCAGCTGCCTCTACGACCAGCTCCGCTGCCGGACGAATGAAGACGCTGCGACCAGCTACCTGCGACCAGCTACCAGCGACCAGCTTGCACAGCTTCAATGCTGCCAAACGAATGAGGCAAATTTTTCCTAAGTGTGCTTTTTATACCGTTCTCAGCTGCATGAGAGACGTACTCTCTAATACAAAGAAGAAGAAGATGATGCAAGACGTTCCTTGCTTCGATTTGAAAACTGTGATAGGAAATTTGGTAAATTTACTCTGCAAAATGACATTATAAGACATCACCTTATATTTGCGTTATTTTCAATAGTTTACTATTGTTTGAGAATAATGTTTGACAATTGAATTGGAGCGCGGTAAAATTTCCGACCGATTGAGGAAGAAATCATGTAAATCTATCGTGGATTATTTGAGTTATTTGCGTACAAAACGTACGGTTTTTCGTGACAGTCGCAATATTTTAGATTTTCATTTGACACCCTACCCTTGCCGTAAGACGTAGTCTACGTCAAAAAAAAAAAAAAAAAGGGGGGGGTATGAATTTTTTTGGGGAAAGGTTTTGGGGGGGGTACGGGGGGAAGAGTGTGGGGGTCCCCTAGGAGACCGCGGGTGGGGGGGGTGGGGACGGGGGGGGGAAAAAAAATGTTGTAAAGGGGGGTGTTCTGTTTCGGTCTTTTGTGGGGTAATATTGTTTGAAAAAAAAAACTTCAACAAGTGAACTTTGTTGTTCCTCTCGCCGTCTTCGGCGGTTGGTGTTTTTTTCTTCCCAAAAAACAACACAAATTATGGTATTAATACCCTCCCCTTTTTATATATTGATTTTTATATAATGTGAAAAAAAAAAAATTTTTTTTTTATAATAATAATATATATATAAAAAAAAAAAGAGACTTTTTAAAAGAAAAGAAATTTCTAAAAGGAAAATATTTATTTTCGAACAAATTCATAAGTTTGCTTTATATAAATGAAAATCAACAAACATATGACCAAATTCACGTGAGTTTGAATATTTTCTTCACATTTCTGAAGAACGCACGGACTTTGTTTTTTTGATACCACCCATTAGATTCTGCACAACTTTCTCCGTAAGTTTTCGTTGTGGTGCAGACCAAATTTTCTTGAAGCAGTCAACAGAGCTTGCTTCATCTCTTCCATATTTCTTAAGATGCTGCCTAATTATTATCCAGTATCCTTCGATAGGACAAAGTTCAGGGCAGTTTGGAGGGTTTTGGCATTTTTTGACAACATCGACTTTTTCCTTCTTGAGCGTAGCAGAAGAGTAGTGAGCAGATGCCAGATCCGGCCAAAACAATGGAGGATCCATGTGCCCATCGGTAGATGGGTTGAAGTCGTTTTTTGATGCATTCTTTTCTGTAATTTGCACCGTTGATTGTGCCAGTTGTGAAATATGAAGAACTCTTCAAGCCACAGGAGTAAATGGCTTGCCACACCAAAAACTTTTTCTCAATTTTTTTCGGTTTAGATGTATCGCACATTATCAGGCAAATCTTTCCTCTGCTCAGCGTTGAAAAACTGCGGCCCCGGAAGTGTACTGGAAATCACAAATGTCCAATTTGACGTAAGTCTCGTCGTCAATCAAAATGCTCCGGTTCGGCTTTTGGAGGAGAACGTCAACCTAGTTCCGTGACCGTATTTTCGAAGAAGCTTTCTGTCAATCCGTCCTTTTCAGGTGCTTTCTGCTTATTGTAGGTTCTGATTTTCTTACGCTTTTCGATATTGTGCACAGTTACGACGTTAATGTCCACGTTTTTGGCAATTTCACGAACGGAATACGGTTTATGCAATTTCAAAAGGAGTACCGTTGACAGTTTTTTCTGGTCCGTACCCCATTTTAATGTCCTGATTTCGTTAAATCTTCAAGAGAACAAGTTTCTCTAAACTTCTAGCCAATCCTGAACACTACAGATTTAGTGCACTTCACGCTTTTTGCCAATTCTCGAAACGACATGTTTTCGGAAAACCATTTGTGCAGAATGAATCTGCGAATTGATAAACTGATCCCGACCCATCGTTCGAAATTCCTCACTTTTCTTCGGTTTTTCAGGAATGTTGCCAAAGTAAACACTGTTTTTACACACTGAGCGAAAATTCACAATTTTTCGTTAAGTTTCAACCCTAAACCATTGATAAACAGGTGTCCACTTTCTTGAATGAACAGTCCTCAAGGACCATAAGTTACGTCACAGTCTGCATAATCCTATGTTGAAGATGAATATGAATATGAATAAATAAATATCTGACGGGCACCGTATATTTAATTTATATATTGCATTAATCTCGTCGCGAATTTTCATTGTTATTTCGTAGTCGGCCTTCTCAAGTAAAACTCAAGTAAAGTACGTGCCTGGTTGATAAATTATAAATGTTCGAAAATTGCAGTAGCATTATTCGAATGATATCGGTAATGTTTACATGAGGGGCATACAATACAATACGAAAGTAATCTCAGAATGCATGTGATTTTCCAAAATTATAAAATGGGTTGCTGGATCTGCAATAGAGCTATACTTTCCAGCTTCCGGATTAAAGCTGCTTTTATTTGTCACTTCAAAGATTGTTGCAAACGGATTTCTACCACTTTGTTACATTGAATAAACACAGGATTTACTGTGGTGAGGGAATGCAGGTTATGCAGGTCAATGAAATCCTCAGTAGAATGCTTTTTATTTTAAATTTAGTGGGCTAAGAAGCAAGAGGCAGAGTCAAAAATGGCAAAAAAAAAAAGAAGACCGGATTTGAACTCCCAACCTTCTAATCAGTAAGCAGAACAGGTAACTACTGAGCTACCTGGCAACATCGTATCTGACTGACGATTAATCAGATTTTCATCATCATCATCGGGCGATCAACAACAGATGGATTTTGGAATATATTAATTAATTTTCGAAATGACAAGTTTAAGTGAAAATTCATCAAATAGGTGGAATGGGATGCTGGAAAAATACTCACAAGAGCATTAAAGAATTGGATAATGTTCCATTTAATTACACTAAAATGTATGTATCCATTTTAGATAGCTATTTCAACTACAACGTGCAATTGCGTTGGTGGTATTTCCACAAAAACACATCAAAATCAATACAGTCTTGCCGTTCTAGTTTAAAACTGTAAGATACGGCTATCGCAGATCAATCTCAGTCCACTATTCCCTTTACGAGAAATGGTCAGCCCAGCAGTGCAAACTTCAATACATGTCATAAAAGTACTGGGTTGTTCTATTCTTATGTGCGCCGCCTTTTGACTTGGGTGTGTATAAGACACATGCGATCAACAAGCTAATTTCCCACAGTTTATCATCATATAACGTAATAAATATAAAAAATAATCCATCGTCCCCCTCTCAAACGTGCAGCTCATCTGCTAGAAATCCTTAAATCACTTTAAACTTTCACAAGTTCGGAAAGCAAGAGACGAAACTTCCAGCCAGGAACGAAGTTTTCTCCTCAGCAAAGCATTTCCTACGGGTGGTAGTGGTGTATTCCTGTGGATAAAAGCGCACATAAAATAATTACATTCAAACAGCAGGAGATTCATAAAATTTTCCCAGATTCTCTCCAACCATAAGGTATCAACAGAGCGAAATAGACTGCTGTATTGCGATATGTTTAGTGTTGTGGGGGTGGCGAAAGCTTTAACTTTTCCTGGCATACGTTGCCGGTCGGAAGCATCCGTCCGTCGTCAGTGGTGAGAGCAAACCAGCAATTATCCCAGCTCAAGTGAAGCTTATCGTTTCCTATATTATTTTCCACTTCCTTCGTCTCACCGAGCACGGAGACACCGAGGCTGCTATATTCATAGTACATATTTTGGTTTGAGTCAAAGACAATAGTGTCGCACGGTCTGCATTCTACCTCGTCTGTCACTTTTGCTCGTCCACGCTAAAGCCTCTTAGAGGAAATATGAAGCTCATAATTTCAATTAGCAAAAATAGACCTCGAACAGACTGCGATGATGGTCTACGTTGATCTTCATGAACGGTTGTTATCGTCAACCACTAACCGTTGCATCGACGTTGCCCTCAGTCAAAGTTAACTATTGTTATTATTATTATGAGTATTATTATTATCATGCGCATTATAATTATTAAACGTTTTAGCACAATGTCATGCAAAAGAACGCTGAGTTGCATTTTCAAGGAAGTGTTGGCAGATTTTTCGTTGTAAGATTTTGTATGTAGAACAATGATTACTTGAAGATTAAAATATTTGCTTGGCAGCAAACGCAATGATTTGCAAATGCCAAAAATACTCACCCTTCCGAACATATCTTTCAATCACATGAAAAGTCACAAACTGTTGAGACCTTTCAAGAATACGTACGTACCTCGGCTTCGCGGTAATGATTAACCTCAATTCCAGCACTGGTGCCATTTTAACGATATGGAAGTGAATGTCAACTTTAGCAGATCGCTCTCACAGTTGTCATTGAATTTCAGCAGACTCAAAAGCAGTGCAGTAAATAGTCGTTTCGACCCAATTCATTTGCCGATAACTCATACCAGAAGCTGATTTTCAAAATATGTCATACACGGAAAAAAAATCCTTGCACATATCCGTGAACTGCAGTCATGAATTCGAGAACAAGCAAAAAAAACCGTGAACTGAATCACGTAATCATGAAGTAAATAACGTTTAAAGGAAAACATCTTGAAAACATGAACTAGTTCACGGTCCGTTTTCATTTTTGGGAACGCTTTTTTTCTGTGTATGATGCAATAGTTGTTCCTGAATATCTTCAAAAATTTGTCTCAGAATGAATTGCTCTAACTCTAAAATCTAAAGACGTGAGAGCCCAATACCGGAATATTGAATAACATTCGAATATGAGAGTGAATATAACATTTTCTATATACAAGCTAGACAATGCACTGTTAGAAAAAGTTGTAGAATTAGTCAAGAGCCACAATTTCATCATACACCATTTGCACAAACAAATTAACAGTAAATTTATCGTGATAAGTCGAAATGACTATTGACAGCACTGCTCAGAAGGTAACATAAGGGGGGTTATACCATTAAGCTGTGTCGATTGAAAAAAAAATCGAATTGGCGAATTCACATTGTAAATTATGGTTGAAAATATTCCCAAAACCATCCTTGAAAAGTTTCGTGTATGTGATTTTGACTTTTTCAGTATAAGAAAAGTAGTATTTTCTTTTTTTATTCATAAAATGTACTTTAAAATTGAGCTAAAAAATCAGTGGCATCTTGAAAACACGTGACACTCTTTCATAAATCATTTGAAGCAAACCGTGCTTAATTTGAGTTTATAATAAGAAAGTTATTCAATTTTGAAGTGCTGCTCAATTTTGTTGATTGATTTCACACTTTTCAAAACACCACTGTCTGAAGGGCTATTCATAAACCACGTAGACTTTCCGGTGGGGGGGGGGGTGTTCTGACCAAAGTCTACACTCCTTACAAAATTTCAATAAAAAAATTGGAAAAAAGTCTACGAGAGGGAGGGGGGTTCTGAGATTTTCAAAATGAGTCTTACGTGGTTTATGAACAGGCCCTAAAAGTGTTTGGTAGGTGCACGTAGCTGATGAAATTAAAATGACCGTGAAATATATTTGTGATTTGCACCTGCATCTAGCATGGCGCCTCAGGGAAATTTATAGGGAAGGGTAAGAGCTACCTCGTGGGGTTTTAGACGGGATTGGCTCGATAGGTTGCGCTAGCTGGCATGCAAAATGTTTGTATTAAATGATTCCAACATGGAATATCTCAAGATATGAAAAGTTACTGTCTTCAGCAAAGTTGTTCAGTAGGTCAAGGCTTTTTGGTTGGTGGATAGTAGTTTAGAATTGGCTCACTACGTGACGCTATTGTACATATGAATATCTCGTACAAGCTGTATCTTTAAGATCCTGGCCATCTAGGAAGGTGCCGTCTTCGCCAAAGTTGTACATGGTGGCTTCTGGACATAAACCGTCACCGTGAGTCGCTGTCTGACGCCATTTTGGAATCGAAGGTAGTGGCTTCTGTATCGAAAATAAATAAGATATTCTGTCAAATACACTGCAATATTTTCATATTTTCAGATCGAATATTTTCAGATCGAAACCGAGAATGGCTATAAATCGATGTCTGACGCCATCTTGGATTCCAAGATGGCGGCTTCTGATAGCGGAAAAATAGGGAATACTATCAAATACCCTGCAATATGGATATTTATGGAATGCAGACGGCGTCTAGATGGTGGGAATCGATGACCAACTACATTTAAGAATTCAAAATGGTGGGATCAGCTCCGTAAAGATTGGGAAATACTGTCAAAAGCCTGCAGCATGGATATTTATGGATCGGAAACGGTGTATAAAGACTGCAAATTATTGTTTGACTCCATCTAAAATGGCGGTTTATATTTCAGGACAACAGGGAAATACTGTCTAATACCCTGCAATATAGATACTTTTGGATCGGGAACGGCGTTTCGTTTCAATATAATGAAGATAAGTACAATACATTATCCAGGATCTTGCGTTCTGCCACTTTCGATACGTCGAAGTGGGTCATTTCCTTGCCACCTCCCTCTTGCTGATCCTAAAATCCACATTGCTCACGACGTCGACCTCATCATTGGCATTAAGAAAATCTTCTCGATTTTGGAAAACGGTCAAATCTCGTCGCACAAACTGCGTAAAACAGTGTTTGGCTACGTCATCGCTGGTGAAGCCGAGGAACAAACTTCTCCCACAATTGTCTGCAACGTGTCGTCGATCGACAACCTGAAGCCAATGGTTCGTAAGTTTTGGGAGGTGGAGAGCTTCGAGTAAGGAAAGGCGTGCACGCTTGAAGAGCTATACTGTGAGAATTATTTTCGAAAAACATACAATAGAGCCACTGACGGTCGGTACGAGGTTAGTTTGCCGATTCGTGGGGGAATGCTTGACACGTTGGGAGAGTCCTTCAAAATGCCAAACGCAGGTTCTCAGCAATTGAGAGGAAGCTGTCATCTGATCGACAACTACATGCAAACTATTCGGAATTTAAGAATGAGTTCTTGTCATTGAGATACATGGAGGAAACAAAAGCTGAGTTTCCTTCCAGTACATTTACAACACTTCCATCTTCCTCATCATGCGATTCAACGACCCGACAGTACTACCACCAAGACGCGTATAGTTTTCGATGCATCGTGTCGACTCAGCATCAATAACCTACAAAATGATCTCTGTTACATCCCATCATACAACCACCCCTCATCACCACCCTCGTTAACTTTCGCATACCCCGCTACGCAGTGAGCGCTGACGCCGAGAAAATGTATCGACGAATTTGGGTCCACCCGGAGGATAGCATGCCGTAACTGATCCTGTTTCGAATGACTCCAACCGACAAATTGAAAACCTACCGTTTGAAAACAGTGACATACGGTACGGTCCCCGCACCATACCTTGCAATGCATGTCCTTAATCAACTATCGGAGGAGGAAGCTGACAATTATCCACTTACAACATGTACAAATGTTTCTACGTTGACGATTACCTCTCTGGGAATGACGACGAGCAACGTTTAGATGAAACAAATCTACAACTTGTCGAACTTCTTTAACTCTGGCGGATTACATTTGAGGAAATGGTGCAGTAATAGTTCTACTGTGCTATCCCACTACTGTTTCGGAACACTCGTGCAGAGCTTGATATCAGTCAGTCAGGTTCAGTGAAAGCTATTGGTCTACTCTGGCGCAGATGAGTTCAGCTTCAACGTTCCAGAGTTCGCAGCTACCGAGCTACCCGATGGGCCTTTCTGGAGCAGCTGTGGTCAATGCGAAAATCTTTTTGCAATCATAATGGATGGAGAGGTTCTATTGGATCGATGATCTACCGGAGAATTACAAAAAATTGAGGGCACAATTTCGGACTGAGATCGCTCTTCTTTCATCGCTTCCTATCCCCGGGTGCAGATATATATCAATCTAACGAAATTCACGTTCTTTCGGACGCATTTTACCATGCTTACGGATGCTGCATTTATGTGAAGACCATAAACGTTTCTAGTGAACAACATTGCAACCAGATGATGTCGAAGTCTCGTGTCTGTCCAGTACGCAAGCTATCCATTCCCCGGCTCAAACTATGCGCTGCTGTTCTCGGCACTCACCTGGCAGATTTTGCACTAGACTCAACCGTTCCAGTAACGTTTTGAATCGATTCGTCAATCATATTTCATTGGATAGCCTCATTTTTGTCATTGTGGAAAGTGTTTATGTCAAACCGGATTGCCAAAATTTACCAAATCATGAGAGGAAGTATGTGGCGTCACGTACGTACTGAATTGAATCCCGCGGACAAAAATCCGAGAGGAGTCTCTCCTTCATTTTTGCCAGGCGAATTTCTATGGTGACATGGTCCACTTTATTTTCAGAAAAATCCGGACAAGTTTTGTCAGCAGCAGTAACTACAAAAAGCGATACGATTGACTTAATCCATCAGCACTCATTGCTCTTCCTACTACTCTCAAGGTCGCGTGACAGTTCCGATTCACTACCAACTGTCACACTAAACCCCTCCAAAGTCGCCTGCTTAGTCCACTTTCTCACGTGCAACTTGAGTTTGCACTGAAGCACCTAATCAAACAAACAGCGCTGGTCTATTTTTCATCGGAAATTAAGTTTCTCAGGAAACACAAGTGTCCAACGCATAAAATCATTTCGTTCATGTCACCGCTGAAAACCCCGTTTTAAGATGGTTTCCTTCAAATAACTGGGACTCTATATTCCATATGGTACCAATCACCCTCTCGTGTTGCCTCAAAAGGCCCACCTATCGCTTCTAATTGTCAGAGCAACTCATCTCCAGATGCTACACGCTGGACCATAGCTTCTCTTCACAGCTTCTGGCCGACGAAAAGTCGCGTCCTTGTGAAGAAACTCATGCATCACCTATTTTCGCTGCAGTCCTAAAACCATTCGCCAAATCATGGGACCACTACCAGCTGTGCGAGTCTCGCCTTCACGCGCGTTTCTCCGCTTTGCTGTCGATTATTGCGGACCGTTTTCTGTCTCGTTTCCAAATCATCGTGGGCCGTCAGTGAAAATACACCTCGTGATCTTCGTATGCATGCCGTCAAAAGTTGTTCACATTGACATGGTGTACAATCTCACGTCCGATGCGTTCAGAACGTACTTAAACGCGCGAACATTTCTCGGAGTGAATCGTCAAATCGATGAAAATCAAAAGGAATTTGACGCGATGCACCGAAAACCCGGACTGCACACGTTCTGTGCAGAAACTGGAGTCGTCTTCCACTTCAATCCGGCTCGATCACCCCAATTTGGTGCCCACTGGGAGGCCACCGTGATGACCTTCGAATATCACCTGTACCGTGTGATGAAGGATACGGTTCTCAACACAAACGACTCCCACACACTTATCGTCCAAATCCATTATGTCCCTTATCATCAGATCCAACAGACATCGCGGCCCTTTTTTTTTTGTTGGGGCGTAGAACCACTGCGTCCACTGAGTTGAACTTTTGTGGTAATCGTGGCCCTAACTCCTGGGTATTTGCTCGTGGGAGCACTCCTTTGCTCTCTCCTAGAACCCAGCTTATTAGAAATTTCTATTAACCGTCTCAATTCGTTCAAGAAAACGCACGAAGCCTTCAGCATTTCTGGAAAGCTTGATCACGAGATTATGTGACCCAAATAAGAAATGGTCGAAGGTTGATCCGGACATACAGGTTGGAACGCTTGTGCTTTTGAAGGGCGAAAATTCCCCACGGATGCACTGCTATCTCGGCAGCGTAGAACAGGTGATCCCCGGCAACTATGAACACACACGTGTGGTTTCGGTTTTGAGAATTCAATATCTATCGGCGGGCAATCACCGAGGTGGACAGCCATTACCCATCGAGGCACAGGAGAGTTCATCAGTTCAACAACCCATCACTAATTCAGCATGGAGACGCTTGGTGATTTGTTTGCAAGTATAGATTTATATTTTCAATTTGAGTATCCCATTGACATACTTTGTATCTCACACCACATCACATCACACAACTCGTTTTTGAACGGGACAAACGAATGAGAACTAGGAAGAACCTCACCCAAGTAACAAATTCAATTTTAAGGTACACTTGAAGAAGTTTTCAAGACTCATTTGGTAAAACCACGCATAAAACTAGATATTCTACATAACATCGATAAAACAGCCATAAAACCCTCATAAGTTCAAAAAGGCCCATACTACAGTAGGTTCTCAAGACTATTTCCCAAGGTTCGCTTAAGACTTCATCGTTTAATCGGTACATACTTGAAATGACATTCAAGACATGCTTAAAACTATGATAAAACTTCCACAAGTTTTGATAGTTTTAAGAATTTCCTCTTTAAGAACACTTTCAGTGCGTCAACTATTGCTAGAACATTGATTTATTTAAACAATAAAAAATACTTGAAAATTCAACATTTAGGTGACAAGGCTGATAAATTGTTAGACCTTGCATAAATTGTGTCTTCAATCCATTTTAAGTTTCAAAATTTATTTTAAACAGCAGAAATTGTTCGTAGCATTGAAAAAACGAGAGTTTTGTTGCATACATATGAAATTGGCCGAGGGAATTCCGAGGGAATCCAGAATAGCCACGCTCGGGATTTTTTCAATGGTTTTATCTGAAACTACCATAAAGCGCAAATAAAACTAATATTTCTTGCACAAGACTAACAAGACTTCTTGAGGCGCGCGATAAGTTCATCTTTATTTGTTCTATTCTTGAAAAAGATGAGTTACGCTTGAGTAAAACTTGATTGAATTGCTCAAGTTAAACAAGTCTTTCGTAAGGTAGCCAAAAAACCAGGCATATCATAAACAAAGAAAATTTGAACGTTCAAATCAAAAGTGCCCATGCGTAATTGGTGTTCTTTGTCATAATTCCAGCTTATAATTTATTTATTGAACTCCGCGAAAGTCCATAAGAACCAACAAAAGAAAATCTCTAACTTGAATATGTTATCAATGGTTTTGGGAAGAATAACAGTTAATAATATTGCGTTGACGGCTGAAATATCAGTTGATCAAAAAATGAGTTTTCTCTTGATTTATACGCTATTCCCAACGTTGGAAGAAGTGCGCTGTGTAGTGGATCACTGAGCAATTCCAGCGCACTACTTCTGACTTAAGATCTAACGTATAGATCATAAGAAAAATCGATTTTCGCTCAGATGATACATAAGTGTTTACTTGCAACGAGAATAAATATTGTGTATCCTGTTGGGAACTGAAATGCAGGACTCGGGAAAACATAACATTACCATAACATTTTACTATCGTTTTTGTTGAATTTTCGCTTGAACGATCCACTAGTTTTTAATTTCTTCCACCTATGGGTGTCCATTGTGACAGTTTTTTTTTTCACATAATATTCTTTCTCAAGAGTATGTGCTCTTATTTAAAATCAAATAAATTATGTAGTTTTATGGAGTCTTCTTCAAGGGTTCTTTAATTACTCTGAAGAACAATTTATCAGTTAAAACAACCTTATCTTGGAAAATCATAAGGCAATGATGAACTCCATGCTTTGATAAAACTACCATGAAACATGAATAAAAACCAATTTGCATTTGAATTGTTACTTGGGCAGGCAGCATCTCTTCTGCGATCGGTTGAATACCGATACAAAGTATGTCAATGGGGGCTCTAATTGTATATATAAATTGAATTCAATTCTCTTAAATCTATATTTTCTAACAATAAAGGCTGACTAAAAGTAAATTGGTACGCACAAAAAGATCTGTGATTCGTGATTCAAAAATTTTAAAACGTTCATTAATGGTTTCCTTACAGTACTTCTATTAAAACTCCAAAGTTACAGCATAAGATGCTTACATTTCTTCAGTTCGAACGAAATTTCGAACCTTCCTCTTGGTGGAGCCCATCAGCGCTCGCACATTGGAAACGGACACGGAATCAGCGCAATTCTTCCATTTTGCCCGCATTTGCTGGAGGTCCTTGACTGCCCCGCTGGTTCGTTGAAGTCGCTGCTTTTAAATTGCCCAGTATGTTTCGATTGGTCGAAATTCCGGGCAATTCGGAGGATTCATTAGCTTGGGGACAAAATTGATCTTTTTGGCAGCATACCAATCCAAAACCACCCTTCCCAGCACTTCCAGTCGCGATGCAAAACTTTTGACCGGGAAGCTGCAGAAATCAAGTTTGACGTATGTTTCGTCATCGATCAAACGGCAGCCCTTGTGTTTCATCAAAACACGGTCTTACATGAGCCTTGCTCGCTTTTTGGCCACGGAATTTTGCTTCATGTGCTGGTTCGGATGTTTATTGGCCTTGTGCGACTTGTATCCTTCCCTGCAAAGGATGTTCTGCACCGTTTGAAAGTTGGCGTTGTACCTTTTGGCCACATCTCAGATCGAAAGACCGGGGTTAGCTTTAACGCACCTCAACACCTTGCTGCGCAGTTGACGAACCCTGATTCCAGTTTTTTCGAAGGTCCGCTGATTCCTTTCCACACTCAGGGTTTTCTTATAGGTTTTGAGCCCTCGACAAGCTGTTGTTTTCGGCATTTTCAGCCCGTTAGCTTAGAACAAGACCACTCCGGATTTTCCAGGTGTGCACAATCTTTTTTCTTCTTTCGAGTTCCATTTGACGTTATTTCTGAACGCGATCGAGTACTTTGATCAAACCTGCACCACATGTTCTCTATAAAAATGTAAACAAACCACTGTAAAAGATTTTCGATTCCCAACACTAGAGGCGTGCAGTACAGTAAGAATCCAATTAGAGTTGGGTATGTATAATCATTGTTGTTTCTAAGATTTCAAATCAGCCATGATGGCGGCCTTTTTCGATTTTTTTCAATATTCACCTTATTATTATTTTTATTCAACAGAATTGAAAGCATAATTCTATTTTGAGGAAAATTCCGGATCCAACCTACTGGCAGCACTATTTCGTAGCAAACTTTCTAAGGCTAAACTTTCCCCCATTTAAATTCAGTTACGCTGTCTTAAGCTTTCCTTACCGCTAAACGGGATACACTATCTTCTCGGTCCTGAAACGATAGTCGTTGGCTACTCATCCGGCCCATACAACTTGCCAGATAGTTCTCTCGAAATTTTCCCCACGGAAAATCACAATTACGGTTTGGCTGGTTTGCTTGGTCGCTCAACACAATCCATTTATTGCTCTTGCTTCGTACTTTATCTCGTTCATTACCAGCCACACATCCACCGAGATCAAACTTTTCAGTTTTCCTGTGGATTTCGGAAGAGAAAACTGTATTCCACAGGCTGCTAGCACTTCCGTTATTGCTCGTTTCTTTTTCCTTTCGTGGCCAGCATTTTTTTCCTTTTAGTCACCCGCCGAGGGAAACATTGCTACCGGTTCTCCAGCTTTATTGCTCTCTTAGTTCTTCCGTCCTTTCTCAGCATGAATCCAACTCGTGCCAAACAAAGCAACGGGTGGGGCAGGCTGCAGGAAGCCATTCAATTAGGATATAGATATTTAGTTGTACCTTTTATGAATCCGTTCGAAGGTAAGTTTGACGCTACGCGACGGCCGCCCTAAGGTACCGTCGAAATGTGTCGGTTTATTGGTGATGCTGTTATGAAAATTGGTGGCAAGAGAATCCGTGCTAAAAAGCTTTTCGGATTAGCAAACCTCACACTTCGCTGTTGGTGCTGCGTTGAGCTTTGGCTTTCTTTTTTTTTCTTAATGAAACTGATCCTGATTCTGGGAGTATGATAAAGGCAGCGTTTTATTTTCATGATAATGACTGGAGGATTAGCTAGTGAAATGATGGCGTGAACGAAACCGAAAGTGGATTAGATTTAATTGAAATTATGATAATGCTTTCTATCTTCTAACAAATTGAGTTTCAGGTTGCTGGCCCATGTGTTCGAACAAGGGTGAGGAAGTGAATCTATTTTATTGATAATGATCATGAGCATGATTGACCGCCCGAGGTTGCTACTCCGTTATCGCCAGATCAGCTGTCATTACACAGAGAACCAACAGATGATGCTTGGGACTAACATACATCCCCAATGTGTAAAAACTGGCGATCTCAAACTAAGGCAATGCCAGAATACAGGTCAAATAAGGAAAGGGTAGGAATATGTTGACGTGACACTCGCTATGAAGGAAGCTGCGGAGTCCACTGCACTTCCACGGGAAATCACTGGGATGTTAGATAAAATGGTTGGGTTTGCAGAGGGATCCTCTTTAATGAGCTGGATTCAACTGACGTCGACAGCGAATCAGATATTTAACTATGTTCCCGGTTTATGCTCTGTACAGAGATGCACATTAAATTTATTCAAATTTTGACACCGATTTAACCCAATAGTATTAGATGCTGTTGGGGCCACTCACAAGTCGACAAAGATTTTTCATTAGGGCCTAACAGGTTGGCTGATAAGTCCCCGGTCTGACACATAGATGGCGTCGCTAGTATTAAATGCATATTATTTTTATATAGTACCAACCTTCAAATGATTCGTGTCAAAATTTGACGTCTGTAAGTCAATTAGTTTGTGAGATAGAGCGTCTTTTGTGAAGCAACTTTTGCTATTGTGAAAAAAATGGAAAAAAAGGAATTTCGTGTTTTGATAAAATACTGTTTTCTGAAGGGAAAAAATACAGTGGAAGCCAAAAGTTGGCTTGATAATGAGTTTCCGGACTCTGCCCCAGGGAAATCAACAATAATTGATTGGTATGCAAAATTCAAGCGTGGTGAAATGAGCACGGAGGACGGTGAACGCAGTGGACGCCCGAAAGAGGTGGTTACCGACGAAAACATCAAAAAAATCCACAAAATGATTTTGAATGACCGTAAAATGAAGTTGATCGAGATAGCAGAGGCCTTAAAGATATCAAAGGAACGTGTTGGTCATATCATTCATCAATATTTGGATATGCGGAAGCTCTGTGCAAAATGGGTGCCGCGCGAGCTCACATTTGACCAAAAACACCAACGTGTTGATGATTCTGAGCGGTGTTTGCAGCTGTTAACTCGTAATACACCCGAGTTTTTGCGTCGATATGTGACAATGGATGAAACATGGCTCCATCACTACACTCCTGAGTCCAATCGACAGTCGGCTGAGGGGACAGCGACCGGTGAACCGGCTCCGAAGCGTGGAAAGACTCAAAAGTCCGCTGGCAAAGTAATGGCCTCTGTTTTTTGGGATGCGCATGGAATAATTTTTATCGATTATCTTGAGAAGGGAAAAACCATCAACAGTGACTATTATATGGCGTTATTGGAGCGTTTGAAGGTCGAAATCGCGGCAAAACGGCCCCATATGAAGAAGAAAAAAGTGTTGTTCCACCAAGACAACGCACCGTGCCACAAGTCATTGAGAACGATGGCAAAAATTCATGAATTGGGCTTCGAATTGCTTCCCCACCCACCGTATTCTCCAGATCTGGCCCCCAGCGACTTTTTCTTGTTCTCAGACCTCAAAAGGATGCTCGCAGGGAAAAAATTTGGCTGCAATGAAGAGGTGATCGCCGAAACTGAGGCCTATTTTGAGGCAAAACCGAAGGAGTACTACCAAAATGGTATCAAAAAATTGGAAGGTCGTTATAATCGTTGTATCGCTCTTGAAGGGAACTATGTTGAATAATAAAAACGAATTTTGACAAAAAAATGTGTTTTTCTTTGTTAGACCGGGGACTTATCAGCCAACCTGTTAACTAAAAGAAAAATGAAATTAGAAATAAAAATAAAGTAAAAATGAGTTAGAGACGATAAACAAAGAAAGGGGGGTTTTAAAAGGAAGGGAAGGGATAAAAGATAATTATGATGTTTTAAAAATAAACAAAATAAAAAAAAAAAAAAAAAAAAAAAAAAAAAATAGATAATAATAAATGGTATGCGGGCACGTTGAAAATCAAATTAGCATAGCACAGCAGTTAGTCCAACACATACTTATGATAGATGCAGAGAACTCCACGACCCCTCTCACGTTTCACAGTAAATGGAGTGTCAATAGGAGGAGGACCACTCCTGGGACACGCCCGACAAGTGCACCGGGTAAAATTAAAAATCTCTCTCTTTCTCTCTTTCTCTCTTTTTCATTCACGCGCGCACTACAAAAGCCAGGGACAAAACACCTTGCTACAGCTTTAACGGCAATTCCCACCTTCGGCACTTCCTACCACGCAGGACTCGTCCCACACCTGCACGCTCCGGGAAGGGTCATAGACACTTGCATCCGTTATTCATATCTAGGGTTTTTTTTTTCATTAGGGCGAATATAACATTGAGAGACTCTCTTTGATTACTTCCTCTTTCATTAATATTCCAATCACCTTTTCGTTTTTCATACTACTATTTGAAGAGCATGCTAGCCAGCACTGTTGTGTTTCGATCTGTACTAAAGAATCCCTCGAAAGTTTTATAATTGCGCTGTAATAAATAAAAGAGGGGGCGGGATTTATTGTGGAAAAAAAAAAAAATAGGGAAGCGGTACCTATCTTGAGCTCAATAAGCAGACCTCCAGTGGAAATCGGTGAATATGCACTGAATACCGAACACTAAGTACACAAGTTATTCACAATTTATTGGTCCACTTATCGTTAATCGTTTAGCAACGCACAAAACATTCGATTCTGATAATTTTCTTCCAATTTAATACGGAAAAGTTGCCACTGCTATGTACCTATTTTAATAATATCACGAAAAACATTAATCCCATCTGTGTACATATGTTAATCGTACTGATTTTAATCATGAAAAAATATAAACAAGTTAACGCTCTCCACTACTACACCCAACATTAAATTTCTCGCATGAAGTAGATCATTTGACAGCACTTTAATTGTGTTGGATAGCCTGCATATAACCAAGACAAAATGAACGGGTTTGTTTGTTATTCTTCCATGAGAATATTGATAACAAGACTCACCATAACGTTGGGCATAGAATGCTCTATGAATTGAACTAGTGTGCGTGTTGATGTGTATGCTATACAGTATGTGAGCAGTGCCGCCAAATTCAACGGAGATGGAAAAATATTATTAAATGTGGGATTTTATTTCTCGGTAAATATTGAAAAAATCTACCATTAGAAGCATGTTATTATTTATTTAATCTATGGAAAAATAAAATAGTTTAACTTTGGGCGATTTGTAGCACTCTTACAAAACAGGTGATATTGATGTACTGCCAAACCCATTTCATTCGAATAAGAGTCATAATAAAATAGTTTGGCAACATCAAGCGATAACGTCGATTGTAAACACGGTTCAGAATAGGTGCAAGCGTATTTAAATTATTGTGAAAATTAATCCCATAGTTTTCTCGTATTTTATCACGTATTCGTAAATTCTCGTGGGGCTAGTGTAATAAGTGAAGTGTAATTTTTATGGTTTGTGCAATTACGCAACGAAAATGTGTGAGGATAAAGTGCAATTAAAGAGAAAACTTGGAGTCTGGCTCGGGTATATTCCCTAGTGCGGTAAGATCAATACGACGAATTTGTAGTGCAAAGGTAAGAAATTGTGTTGAAAATCTGACTGCTCATTATTTTTACGAAATTTAAGTCTCCGAAACGTTTTTGTAGCTTTTAATTATATTCAAGATCTAATTTTATTTGCCAGGATTAAATATTTTTGGTTACTGCGTCCGTTTATTGGAGAAATTAAACATCTTTTTACGTTTGAAGTTGGATGACTGCAGAATGTGATGAATATATGTACTATGGTGAACATAGGTTCCGCTTCCCTACACTCTTTTACTGGAATTAAACATGTTTAATCCTGTGCCTTCTTGCTCGTGCATCTTCATGGTGACCAAACAGTATGCATCATAACTAACAGCCAGTACATCACACCTAACACCAGTAGGTCACGCCACCGAACAATTGGTCACCGAAACAATAGCTACCGCGCTATGCCCGTAACAGTTTGCAACAATCATACATCATACACGGACTCACGCCATTGTGCAATAAATAACCGGATTTTAAAATTAATGGAAATGAATGAAAATATCGACAGCTTACTTCGATTACTCCATATCGAGATCCTGTGATAGCGTCACAAAAAGCTTTATTGATTCATAAAAATTTAATGATGATGTTCATAAAGTGGCCTAAATTTTGATATACATAGATTCGGTTATGAAATTAATGATCAACATTTGAAATGGCCCATATGTCCGTCGAGATTGAACTTTCTTTCATCGCTGAAGACCACATTTTACCACTCATCCTCATAAAATTGATGTTTTTCAGCAAAGTCCAATCTTGTTCTCTTATGCCGTGGTAAGTATACTGTAAAAAATAACGAACACTAACACCACACACATTGAGGTATAAACAAATCTGCTTTAAATACTAGACCAACTGCAACGTTTCCTTCAAGTCAAGCATGCGACCAGGGCCCTACATCGTCGACGCATTAAAATTAAAATGAATCGCTTTTGTATTCATTTCACTTCACTTCAATTAGCTTTTGTGCAGTGAATGAATCTTACTTTCACCGATTCACTCCCAATTCACTTCCTGTCAAACGTGAGTAAGCTTCAATCCATTTGCGATCTAGCCACCGTCAAAAGCGTTTCAATTGAAATTCAAGCTTGCTTCAAACGACGTGGTGAACGACCGTTAATCAACTTCGTTGAAATTGATTTGATTTCATCCACCCACCCGAGCAGTGGTTGGTGAACAAAACATGCGTGCCAGTGTTGTTAAGAAGTATTGTCATTTGAGCGCGTTTCTGTTTGATACTGCGGAGACATATTGAAATTACATTTGTTGCATTTGCTCTGGAGCTGTGAACACAACAGGGATCGCATGAAAGCAACATAAGTATCAGAAATTTCATTTATCATTTCATAAAATGGTTGATTATTGCTTTCGATGCTACAATTACTTTATCTGATGGCACTGATTCTAGTCTTAAAAATAATGAATACCTCAGAAATACAATTCATGCACGTATTGCATGAATTTCAATTGTCCTGCTTCATACTAGTTTGACACCGAAGGCTAAAATAAACACCGATGAATGAAAAGCTTAGTCGAAAATGTTTGTTTGAAGATTGTTTTGCTGAAGCTGTCAAAAGAAGATAATGTGTTTCAATTGAAAGAGATGAATGTCAAGTTCATCGTCACCCGACGATTTTCAATTGAAATTGAAATTGTATGACTCTGCATGCAACACTGAAGTAGTCTGTAAGTCTCAGACAACATCTGTCAAAGGATAAGTTTATTCTAGTGGAATTCAGAGAAATTTGCTCGCATTCGCTAGTGATTGTTTGGAAAAGTGTTTCAGTTTTTGTTTCATTTTTTATTTGTTAAAAAGTAATCAAGTGAAGTATAAGTATAATATATATTTTCCTAATTTTCCAATCAAAAAAAGGTTAGGTTGACAAATCGTTGTTGCACATTTGCATGTTTTTGTTTGTCCTTATACTTTTTTAGCGCAAAGTACCTTCTGCTCAAATATAAACGAGACTGGTTAAATGAAACACAAACGGTTAATTATTCTTCAATATTTATTTTGTCTCCTACAAAATATCTGCCCACGTTTTTTCCATTCCTTATAGCACTTTTCATACGTTTCTTTTGGTGTCACCCTAAGCTCCCTCTTCGAATTCTCTTTTATCGTCTGAAAATGTTAACCACGAAGCGGCAATTTGAGATTGGGAAGAGGAAAAAGTCACATGGTGCCATATCAGGCGAATACGGCGCTTGAGAAACGATGTTAACGTTATTTTTGGTCAAATAATCGCGAACTAAACGTTATGTGTGACCGGGTGCATTGTCGTGATGCACAAACCATGACTTGTTGTCCCACAATTCTTTCCTTTTGAGACGAATATTCTCACGTAAACGCTTCATAACGCCCAAATAATATTCTGCAGTCACAGTCAGCATAACCTTGATTTTCAATCGACTTTGACGCGTTTTTTTTGGTTTCGGCACATTTTTGAAGCGCCATTCCGATAAATAGATCATGTTCTTGCACCAACTATGACAGATTTCAAAATCAGATATATTACAGGCAATTGGACACACTTAAATACAGACCATAAACTGTTAGCTAAAGGCTTGAAATTTGGAAAAAAATGTGAGGAAAACAAACTCCGAACAAGAATCAAAAAAGATCAACTTAGAATTACTCAAGGTTAAAAAGATCAAAGAAAATTACCAAGAAGAACTGCAATCTACGGCAGGGCAGATTAAAACAGAAACACACACTATCGAGGAATGTTATACAGATTTAGTCAAAAGAATGAAGAAAGCAGCCAACAAAACAATAAGAGTATCTAAAGCACCTTCCACTCCAAATAGAAGAAAAGCATTCGATAGGCTAAAAACAGCTATTAAAATATCAAAAAAGCATCCAGATATGCAAATTTACAAATATAGGCTAGGGAACCGGATACAGGAATTTAAGATAGCCGTCAAAGAACACATAGAAAAAGAAATCAGGGAATTCTTCACAAATCTGAATGATTTCGACATAGGACAGCGTATTCAAAAGACACATAGGTTTTTGAAAGGTTTGTTAAACAGAAACATAAGAAAGGAGTAAATATAAGCACACGAGTCTGGGAACAACTTTTGAAAGAGAGTGAAGGGCCGGTCGTTGAATTCTGTGATAAACATGATTACACTCCTCTACTACCACCTCCCACAGATGATGAAATCAAGGAAATTATTAGGTACACAAGCAATGGGAAATCTGCAGGACCTGATCGTATATATATAGAATATATCAAAAATGCGAACGAGGAAACACTGAACACAATCATTAGGTTAATCCAAAAAGTATACACAGAAACTGTACTTTCTACTGAATGGCTGAAATCAAATCAAATACCTATCCCAAAGAAAACAGGAGCATCAGAGGCACATTATTTCAGGAGAATATCTTTATGCAATGTAGTATACAAAATATATGCAAAATGGATAGCCAAGCAATTAATAAGTAATGCAGGCGAGCCAGACTTATACCAGGCAGCGTTTACAAACAATAGATCTACAGAAGACCATATATTCGTCACTAGGAGAATCATGGAAGAATATTGGAATGCAGGAAAGGATTTGTATGTATTGGCATTGGACATCAAAAAAGCATTTGACACTGTGAAAGTGAATCAAATTAGAGACATCCTGATAAGCCTAAAAGTACCGACAAGATTTGTTGATAGAGTTATAGCATGCATGAAAGACGAAGTTACAAGAGTATTATGGAACAACCAGCTATCTGGAGAGGTGAGAAGAGGGAAAGGAATCAAGCAAGGTTATCGCCAATACTATTTAATTACATTATCCAAGATATAATTCGTAAAATTGCTGAGAAAATACCCGAACTAAAGTTAATGGATCTAAAGGTTCTTAAATTGCCGTTACTATTAGCGTTTGCAGATGATTTGCTCATATTAGCAACCAGTATAGATAAACTAGAACACATACTGAAAGAACTCGTCAATCAATTAGGAGAAATAGGACTAGAATTAAACTACGACAAATGCCAGTTACTACTGAGATTTCCAAACAATAACGATCAGATACCAGAAGAAATAGTACTAATTGAAAAAACTTTTAAGGTATGCAACAGGATAAAATATTTAGGAGTATGTCTTACAGCATCCTTAGATAGGCGATCAACAAATAGACAACGATGCGAAAATGCATATAAAACAAGTAGAACAGTTCTAGATTTTTGTAAAAAATTTAATCCCTCGTGGGAATTAGGGAAGTTGATATATAAAACAGTGATAGCCCCATCTATAATATATGGAACGAAAGTGGCAGTTCTGACAAAAAAAAATAGAGTAAATATGGCAAATTATGAAAAACTTATATTAAGAAGTATTTTTAATCATTGTAAGAAACCAGCAAATATTAAATTTAATGCCAAGACACTGTTGGAAGGAAAAACAATCAATAGGAGAGCAAGAGTAGGAAGAATCAGTTATTATGGTCACATTCTGAGAAGAGTTGAATCACATCCACTTAAACTAGCTTACAAACTAAAATTCAACAATAAAAAAGAAGGACGACCAAGCCTAACGTGGAACGACTCACTAGAACAAGACTTGAGTAGATATAGGGAAATAAGCAGTGAAGAATGGAAACGATTAGCGCAGGATAAGGAGGAATTAAAAAAAAGGCAGAAGAAATATACAAATAATACAATCAGATAGTGAAATTTCTGACGGAGAAACATCGGAAGAAGAAAATGAAAAATCAAAAAAGTACAAATATTGGAAAAGAAACACTAGGAATTGAAAAATAGAGTTAAAGCCGATTAATTGGCACAGGAATAAAAAGGTATAAATTAATTTAGGTAGGTTCGGTTAGAAAAAAAAAACAATGATTAACAAAAAATCAGACCTAAACACAAAAGAAAATTTTAAATACTTGAATGCTAGCAAGCACCCAAATGAAAAAAAAATATAAAAAAATAAATAAAATAAATAAATATATAATTAAAACAACAACACTAAGGTTTGATATTAATGGGTTAATCAATGAGTAAGAATAAAATAACCTCACGTGAATGTGTTCAAGACGAATTTTAATTTTCTCGTGTTGGGTTGAATGGAATAAACGAAATAGACCTAAGCAAAATTAAAAGTATACATTTTTCTTAACTTTACTATAAAGCAGTTCGACTTACTTCACATCACGCCTTAAACCCATGTTTAAAGTTGAGGAACGAACCAAGCGAAAAATAACAGCATTCAGAAAACATGATATACAAAAAAGAGATTCTAACAATCGAAAACAATTTAGTCAAAGGGTACGCAAAACGACGATGAATTATAAAAAATTGATGGTCCTGACAGACAGTTACAATGATAAAGAATAATAAAAACCCTTACTTTCAGCCAAATTCTCTAACACAAGGTAAGCAATCGAATAACCACGACAAAATGTACTATACTTTAAATAAATAACATATAACGGGGGAAGGGAGGGACCATCAGGGCACCCAAGTGAAACGATTTGGATAGGGAGCATGGGACTGCCTCCTCCCTATTGTTAACATTTCGCGGAACAAGGGCGGGCTCTTCGACCCCATCTATTGGGTTTATTCTGTCATTCGAGGGCTCGATTCTAGTGCTGTCTGTGTGAACTTGCTTTTGGAAGGAGATTCTCTTCCCTATATTCGCGGGTTTCGCGTAAGTGTCTCTGCTTACGGGTCCGCACAAGCGTTTTTGGCCCTTCATACAGGAGCTTGATGAGCACAGACAACTATAGAATCCTGATCAAATCGTTTTTTAGATTATTCCACTGCTATGGAAAGTTTCCTTGCTTCAATAGATGGTAGTATTACATCATCATCATCATCATCATTTTGGAAGCACCATTCCGATGATTGCTGGGCTGTTTCGACGTCATAATCTTAGACTCAAGTCTCGTCACCAGTTATGATGTGCTAGATGTCCGTATCACTCATTGTGATCATTTCCTTAGCGACAGTTTTGCGTTGCTCTTTTTGGAGAAAATTTAAAAATTTTGGGAAAAGAAAAAGGCGCACACCTCTTGTGGCCAAAATTATGTGTTATATTGTTTTAAAATGTTTTTTTTGTTTTGTTGGGTTCTTTTGTTTTTTTTTTTGTGGGGCCGGGGGTTTTTTGGGCGATTTTTTTTTCTTTTTTTGTTTTTTTTTTGTTTTTTGGGGGTGGGGGGGGGGGGGTGGGAGGGAGGTTTTTTATTTTTTTTTGGTCCTCTCTTTTTTAACTTTTTTAAAAAAAACGGACACGGGAGGGGGCGATTTCCCTATGGTTTTTTTTTTTTTTTTTAAATGTCACTTATTCCGTTGGATTAACAAAATCTCAAACTAATTCTTTGCTCAACGTTTGATTCAATAGTAAAATTCGACAAACACACTGGAGGTTGACTTGTTTATAGTGCCGTAAAAAAAGCTTCGTGGCAGATCGTGCTCAAATTTGACATGTAAACGTATAACAGTCCTAATCTAAGAAAACAATATTTTGACGATATGTCATGTATATTTGTTCTTTGAGATTTTATTAAAAAACATTCTCAGTGTGTATGTTTTCTCCTAAGTTTGAATGATTTTCTCAATTTTGATACGAAGGCAAATTTAATAACACCATGATATATGATTTTTTGATACACACAAAAGTATAAGGACATGGTTGAACAAATGATTTGTTGAGCTTGTGCTTGTTTTTTATTGTGTTCAACTGCATTTTATGTTTAAATCTTGTATATGAACTAGAAAGTAGAT
Organism: Aedes koreicus; assembly: GCA_024533555.2. Taxonomy (NCBI): domain Eukaryota; kingdom Metazoa; phylum Arthropoda; class Insecta; order Diptera; family Culicidae; genus Aedes; species Aedes koreicus. The sequence goes on from JAHHFK020000067.1 coordinate 313,682, forward strand.
TATTTTATTTTAATTTACGTACATTTGTATTGAATTAACTAATTTTTATTATTAGTCAAAATTATAGAATAATGAAGGAACCAAACTAATTTTTCATTTTTAGGTAGAATAATTGTTGCTCTGTAATTTCAGATATAATAACAATAATTATTGCCGGCGTCGGTGTTGTAGTGGTAAGCGTGACTGCTACTTAGCACTCCAGTGGGTCTGGGTTCAATCCCAGTCGACGTCGGTGATTTTTCTGAGGCGAAAAAATCTGGTTACGTCTTCCTTCGGAAGGGAAATAAAGCCGTAGGTCCCGGCTCATATTCATGAGTCGTTAGGTAGGGTCCAGGTGGTGGAGTCGTCTTCCTGGCGTCGGTGATTGTCACCATGTGAGGAAATAGGCCGACGTAAAATAAAGAAGAAAAAAAACTATAATTATTATATTTTGAACTGATAGAATTTGAACAGACAATATGGATCTTTAAATACGTTTACGTGCCTTCTATTTACTGTAATATTAAAGCTATTGTGTGTGCAATACAACTGCCATATTCATTCTCGTCATTATTTACACGCGCAAAACCGATCACTGAAATTCGCTCAAAAAAGGAAATTGCCAAAACGTTCAGAAATACTTATTTTGAGAAAACAATTTGAGTAAATGCAAATATTGTTGAGGTTTCGAAGTGTAGATTTGAAACCACGCAGAAGCGGCTCGCCGAAACCAACTCAAACACTATTTGAAAACGCTCTGACCGATCAAGAAAAAAACTCAAGCTGATGATCGACGAATTCAATTGTTAAGCAAGCAAAATCGGTTCAAAACACCACCAAACATTCGTGCCAAAACCTACGAAACCCTTATGAACCCAATTTCTGTGGATACTGCAAAACGCCATTTGCGAGAGAAGGGTCACGTTGCTGTGAAAACCCACTTCTTCGACCACAAAACAAGCGGAAAAGATTATTGTTTGCTCGAAAGTGTAAATATTGGTCAGTAGATCAGTGAAAATCTGTGTGGAACGATGAATAAAAGTTTGAGATTTTTGGATCCAGGCGGCGCCAGTACTGTCGTCGAAATAAAGATGAGCGGTATAGTCATGATCCCAAGCACACTTCTCATCTGCGCATGAACTATGTATGGCCCAAACACTTCAAAAGTTGGTTGAAAGGCAACCACGAATTTGCGCTCCAATCATCAAAGCACGAGAAGGACACATTGATAAAAAAAAAACCTGATATGACTTGTCGTGATATTTTTTGGAACTTTTTAATAAATCAGACCAAAATAGTCTATTTTCTAGTTTGAGGCTTGTCATTTATTATATGGACAGCTGTTTGTTTTGAAATATTTTCTCGTTCAGTGCTGAAAAGGTCGTCACTATTAATTTTATTTAAAAAAATTTACATTTTTATGGAAGCCACGAACCAAAAATTAATTATGGACACCTACTTTAAAAATCCGACATGGTCACGTTCAAAAATCGCAAAGTCGTTGAAATTGGCTAAATCAATGGTGTACATCGTTCTCAAAGATTTTCGTGAGCAGCATACCCTCAATCGGCAGGATCATAGCAAGTGTCGTAGTGGAACTAAGAATCGAAAGTTGCAATTGAAGATGTTGAGAATGGTTAGGACAAACCCAGTGCTGTCAGATTATGATATCGCCAAGAAATTCAATTCCAGTCAAAGCACTGATTCATCTGTGAGAAGGATTTCGGGCCAATAAGCAACCAAACAGGACACTGGAGCAGAATCTAGTGGCCAAAGATGTGCCCGGAATTTATACAATGAGGTTCATACGAAGTACGAAGGATACACCCTCATGGATGACGAAACTCCGCCCAATTGAGAAATACTGGGCAGTTGTAAAACAGAAGTTGAAGCACAGTGGAAAGGTGACACGGGATGCAACAAAAATGAATGGCAGCTCAGGTCAGCCAACATATTGTCCAATATATGATGAGAGGTATTCGAAGAAAAGGTCGAGATTTCATCAAAACTAAATCGGAATATTTGTTTAGCATATTTTTCTTCTGTCCACGTAAAATTTCGGACACCAAAATAATAGCAGCAAAAATCATTTACACATCATTCAACAAAAACGATTGTTTTCTTCGCAATAATAAAGTCATATCTACATAAGAAACAGTCGATTAAGATGTTAATTATTCTTTCTGTAAAATTCTCGAACATTCTGTGATACTCCCGCCATCAGGTTCCGTACGGTATATTTAGATACGCCTGCCGTGACGATTCTCCATCTTATCTTGAAATCATCGGTACCATTTGCCTTCTTCTTAGTTTTGACGAGTTTCCGCTTAACTAGAGCCCAGTAAATTTCTGGACAGTTTGGTGGATTGGCTGTTTTTGGCACGTATTTGACCTCTTGTACCTTATACCATTACAGGACGGATTTAAAAAAAAGACACGAGACCAAATCAGGCCAAAACAGAGCTGGAGAGTCGTGGCTTCTGATAAACAGTAGCAACTGCTTTTGCAGACATTCTTTCTCGTACACATCCTTATTGATAGTGCCGGTAGAGACGAAACTTTTAGATTTTCGACCACAACTACATATGGCCTGCCAAATCAAATACTCGGGAATTTGGACACCTTCTTTGTCTGGAAAGATTTTGATTTTGGTATGATTTTGACTTCCCTACTTTGCGAATCCACATTTCGCCCAGAAAGATTGGGATTTTTACCAATAATGGCTACCACTTTCTTGTCCATTTGTCGGGAGCATATTTTTCGATTTGTTCCACTTCCAACCTTCCGATCCACATTCAAGCGCTGGTCAAATGATTTGCAAACTCAAAACACGGTACTTTCAGGTAGTTTTAGTTTCTTGACAAGATAACGTATCGACAAATCTCACTTAATTCGACGCCATTTTACTGAATGTAACAAGAATGTGAACATATTGTACCACGAAATAAAGTGGAGAGTTTAAGCAGTCATATAATTGAAACGTTTTAGCGATCCGTGAAATAATTCAAAATCTTTACTGAAAGAAAAGTGTTTGAAATTTAACATGGACAGGCTTTACTTAATCACGAAAATTTAATACAATATCAAATAATCACAATATCAAAAAACCGACTTTTTCACTGATATTGCACTGTTTTAGCATTAGTCTTGTGAGGCAAGGATCTCAGATCCGGTGGGAAATAAATCATTTCTCAAGCCGAAGAAATGTGCACAGCTCCATCCAAAACGAAGTTGGCCGTGCCTAGTTTTGGCTATTTCTGTGCTGGATAATCCCTCTGTAGGGATTGTTTCCCGTCACGAGACTAGTACTATAAACGGTCTACCTTATATCAATCGCAGTGATCATCTGTGATAGAGAGGTTGAGAGCATTTTATCTACGAATAATTGTCTTGTCCTGGTCGAAAATAAATCCCACTTCTTACAACTTGGTGAATATATTACAATTGCACCTAGAGTTCAGGATGTCAACCCTGGAATTAACCCCCCAACCCCCATGAACAATAATAACTATCGACTCTTTGAACTTTGCGTATTCGAAATATATCGCAGTACACCACTCGAAAGAATAAAACCATTAGCTAATGGTCCTCGAGTTGAAATAACTCTCACCCTGCAAGGTAAACTTCAACAGCCGTTGGGTTGTTTGTGTTTCTCTATTGTTTTGTCATTCGTTTTGCATTTCTCAAGCATGGATTAGGAAAGTCGAACATCCATTAAGAGCCATAAGTTTATACTCTTACAAACAACATTAATCCGGTATCTCCCTCGAGTGGTTGCAAACCCTCTTATATCCTCCTTAAGCGAAAATCTTGCCAACGTCCCTCTTGCTTTTGTTCTTTATTTACAATAATACGAGCTATTCGAGTCTAAAGAAGAAAAAAAAACAAACAGAAATGATGTCATAATGTTTTACAACTTTTCACTCGAAAGCTTGAGGCTAACTTTAACTGATTCAAATCCTCTGGTTTCAATTCAGGCACTTCTCACGATCTGGATTATTTTTCAACCAGCAATCAGCAAAGGTAGAGGCATAACTAATTTGATCCTAACCTGGATTTACGACCACTGCACACATTTTATGAAGTAGGACTCGGTTCCGGTGACACTGGTCAAGTCAACTATGGCTTCCGTTTTCCCACCACACAATACCCATTTTACTTTCATTGAATTTCATCTCAAATTTGACGTGCAACCATCATCATCATCATCATCATCATCATCATCATCAGTTTCTGCCAAACTGCTGCTGGTTTTCCTCACTGTAATAAAACGTTATGATCTAGGAGCTGGGTAGCTTATTAGAGTTTAAAGTTCAAGTAGGACGTTAGCTACAGTTGGCTTTGAAAAAGGAAAGAAATTCTGCTGTGTGGTGAATTTGAACGTTAGTTTCATACACTCCTGATTATAATTTTCAGATCATCTTCGAACGGGAGCATTCTTATCATTTACGTCCAAATTTAGTATTCTGTTGAAATAAAATATTAATGAAACATTGGTTTCATTTTCATTGTTGACAACAGCATTTGTCAAAATTGACATTGAATATACATGACTGAATTTGACAAAATTGTCGACCAAAAAGTTGTGTTAAATCTCTCATTCTCTAATCGACCTCATTTGCAAAATTTTGGCGGGACTTTTTAAGAGATATGTTAGAACAATGAAACAATATGGTTGACGATCAGATGTTTAAGGTCACTGTTAAACCAAAATCTGAATATGTTGTTGCGTCCGTTCATGTTCATGTCCAACTTTAGGTCTGTGTGTCCTGAAAAATAAGGTTTTCAACATTATTGTGGTGCATAATAACAAACAATGCCGATGGGTTGGATCAGTTTATCACCTCGCAGATTAATTCTGCACAAATGGTTATCAGAAAAGATGTCGTTTCGAGAATTGGCAAAAAGCGTGTAGTGCACTAAGTCTGCAGTGTTCAAGATTGTTAAGAAGTTTAGAGAATCGTATTCTCTTGAAGATTTACCAAAATCTGAACGCCACTCCAAAACCTCTTTCGAGTAATGGCACGAGGCTAAATCCGGCCAGAAAATCGTAGGACTATCGTGTGGCCTCAAAAGAGGAAGTAGACGCTTTTGGAGGCATTCATTTAGGTACACCTGCCCATTGACCGTTCCAGTTGTCACGAATGGGGTACTCCGCTTTCCACACAAGCAAATTGCTTGCCAAATCATATATTTTTTGGCAAACTTTGACATCTTCTGCATTCTAACGTCCTCAAGGACATCGAATTTATGATGAGCAGTGAAAAACTGGAGGCCCGGAAGCTGCCGGAAATCTGCTTCTACATACGTCTCATCATCCATAACGAGGCAATGTGGTTTCGTCAACATCTGGGTGTAGAGCTTCCGTGCACGTGTTTTACCTACCGTACGTGTGTGGTGTTTCACGTTTTTTCGCATCTTGCACGAAAGTTTTGGTTAGATTCAGTTTCTTCGCCACATCTCGAACTGAACTTTTGAAAGCTTGAACTACCCGCTTGTGATCCTTAACACTATATGGAGATCCATTTTTGCCACTTTTTTCTTTCCGATCGAAGATCAAACGTTCGTGGTACCGATTTAAAACACGAGACACCGTAGAATGTACCATTCCCAGCTTCCTGCTGATGGCACGATGAGAAAGATCCGGATTTTCGAGGTACGTGCTCAAAATTTCTTTGCGCCGCTGCTGTTCTTCTGACTCCATCTTCGCAACGATTGCACATCTGCTAGTGAAACTTACACAACGTAAACAAATACACATTGAATACCCAACGAGTAAAAAGTTACAGCCATTTAAAAGTGGTGCAATTTGATTCCGTACAACCTTTAGATGCTAGAGAGATTAGTTTATGCTCCTTTTGCCTGTGAGTGAACTTTTGGCATTTGAACCAAAAATCTGGCAATAATTTGAAAAGGTTATAGCGCCTTACTGAAATTGAGATTAAAATTAAAAATTTACAGAACAATACCTTTAGTTGCATGTTATATAATAGTCTAATAATACAATGTAAAGAACAATCCAAAACTACGATCGAGGGACCTGATAAAAATAAGAGTCTGTAGATGCATTTCGTGCCTTCTGGCAAGTTTGCTTGTTTGATGTACAAGATCATCAATTTAGCACCACCCGGGGGAGACCCAATGATTGTATTATCTCCAATCCGCACAACAAATATAAATTTTTTTGTGATATAGTGGACAGATTATTATAATTTGAAATAACTCAATGCAGACGTTTTTCAAATTTGGCAGATCGACAGGCAATCGGTGGAGACCCACCTGGTACCTTATAGCAAGATGCTTACAGGAAGATTGGATGAGCTACCTCTCCCCTGACTAAAGTATTTCCAATAAATCTCCAAACTTATGACCGTTACCGCTGCACAGTTCATTTCCATCTTTAGTTGCACACCATTAACCAAAGCACTAATCACGCATGGTTAACTAAAATGCTTTTCAACTGAAATAGTCTGACTCTTCATCATCAGAATCTTGGATCTTCAATCGCTTAAAATCGTAATACCTTCCTTCTTGCTCTGTAATTTCTTAAAAAATCACCGATTTCTGGTTCATAAACTTGAAAACCCTTCGCTTAACGTGCCCACGTTTCTTACAAAAATTTCAAATTACACTAAAATGATCTTTATCCATCAGACGATCGCGATAGTCCCTAGAGTTATCACTTTGACCACCATTTTGCCCTATTTCCACAATTTTTCCCTATTTGCTGCCTGCCTCCGTAATCGCGCAAAAACTGCCCTACATGGCGCCCTATGCCATGCCGCTGTTGTTCAACATCAACCTATATTTAACACTTTAAGCACCATCTTCAGTACAACAAGTACAACAAGCTCTAAGGGCCGGTTCATAAACCACGTAGACTCATTTTTGAAAATCTCAGACCCCCCCTCCCGTACACTTTTCTCCATACAAGTTTTTGAAATTTTACATGGAGCGTAGGTCAACCCCCCCCCCCCCCCCCCAATCTACGTGGTTTATGAATAGTCCCTAAGCTTGGCAAGCTCACTGCGACCCACTAGCTCTTCAACCTCATTCAAATAAATATCTTTCATTAAAAACTATTGTTTCAACTTCTGATCACGTTAACCGAAAATAATTTTATTTACATGAGCTCCAAACCCACATTCACTTGTCAATAGTTTCAACGCCAGAACATAAGTCTAAGCCGGCTGCTCAATGCCCTGTGCCCGTGAATGAAATTTGTACCTATTCATCATCTTGGGAGCAGTCTTGTCCAAACGCTCCTTAAATGTATTTATCATTTCATCATTACCCAATCGTTGTGATAGGGTAGGGATTCACCAACAGCTTCGACCGCAACACTATCGCTCACCAATGCACCCAAGAGCTCCTATCACTCACTGTGTCGCGCTTACTCTGCTCACTAAATTTTTTACGATACAGTCTCTCATCCGATCACTCACTGGCTCAATCGAGCTACCCGGCTATTCAATTTTCAATTATTGTCTGCTATGGCGCTTCGGTTCAAGACGAACTGTCTATCAAAATGACGATCACTGGTACTCCACCTATACCGTATTATAATGATTTACAGGATACTTTTTTTCTTGCTAATGACGTATTCATGCACACAAGGCTTATCTTTGGCAAACTTAACTTTTCTGCCAGCTTCTCCATGTTAGCCGGTTTTCAACCATTTGATAACGCGTTGTTTGAATAATCGTATAAATCCACTGATCAGCTGCCCAAATGCTTTGGCTCACAGACCACACCAATTAAAAACGTAGATTTTTTTTCTCTGCTCGCTACCACAGCTTTGATATTGAACAAAAAAATAGTTCTGCTTAATTTCAACGTTCTCCTCTTCAAAGCACTTTTTTCAAGTTCGTCGCCACTTATTAAGTTCACTAATAAAGTGGTTTCGGAAATGTAAAACAATAATAGTCCAACTCAGTTGGTGATCTAGACACGAGAGACCATTGTCTTTGTTTATTCAATCCACATAAATAGATGCTATACGTCTGAGGCAAGCTTCCGACATAAGGCCGAACATAACAAACTGCAGACATATATTTGTATTAACCCGGTGCAACCCTCTTACGTTTAGCAAGGTCACATTTTTGACCCGGGATTTATCCAAAGTCCATGATCACGCATATTCCGTTGTACTTGGTCAGCACTTAGTCTAGTACAGTACATACAGAGAGCTATCGTTGTAGTTGCAGTCGGTTTCTCTTTTCTCTCACATAGATCTAGTTCATTTTGTGCAGAAAGAATAATGACCACAATTGCCATGTACCTACCAAAAATCGGTCATATAAAAACTAGGTTCACGGGTCACCGGCTTAATTTCCACCTGCAACCAACGGTGTGGCCTAGATTAGTGAAGAATGAACCAAGATGGTTAAATTTTGAAATCCCAGCGTAGTGGTTAACATCCACACCTCTCACGCCAAAGTCACAAGTCTAAATTTCATCGCCGGGTAGGTCACAAAAATACCCAAAATAGGTGTATAAGAAACTTCGACAGGGGATGAACCAGCTCGAAGCTGTAAATTTCTTTAGTAAAGAAAAATGAAAACAATATACCGTAAATCAAAATAGCAAAATGTGGCCCACGCAAATTTTGAAATGAAATTTAAATAGTCAGTATGAGGGTGTCGAATTACTTTGGTTTGATTATCTATTTGAGCCCTTTAGACCAGAGAACATCAAATATTAGGTGCGCAACTAAGTTCTCGCTGTTTTTTAGTGAAAAAGGAACTTTATTTTGAAAACAAAGGTTACAAACGAATTATTCATAGTATTGCCCATCACCAGCTACGACTTTTCCCCATCTTTCTGGTAGAACGTGAATACCATTTCGATAGAACTGTTCGTCTTTTGATGCTATGTGACACCATGTGCCATCGAACGGAACAAGTAATAATCGGACGGTGCAAGATCAGGAGAATATGGCGGGTGGGGTAGGACTTCCCATTTGAGCGTTTCCAAGTAGGTTTTCACGGGTTTCGCAACGTGAGGTCGAGCGTTGTCATGCTGAAGAATCACTTTTTCGTGTCTGTGCTCGTATTGTGGCCGTTTTTCGTGCAGTGCTCGGCTCAATCGCATCAATTGAGTTCGATACCGTTCCTCGGTAATGGTTTCGTTTGGTTTCAACAGCTCATAATTAATAACACCAACTTGGTCCCACCAAATACACAGCATAACCTTCGCAGCGTGAATATTCGGCCTAGGCGACGATGTTGAAGCATGCCCGGGCAGTCCCAATGAATGTTTCCGTTTTGGGTTACTGTAATGAATCCATTTTTCGTCACCCGTCACAATGCGATGTAGAAAACTCTTCCTTTTTTGCCGCTGGAGCAGTTGTTCACAGACGAAAAAACGACGCTCAACATCTCTTGGCTTCAAATCGTAAGGAACCCAAGTTCCTTGCTTTTGAATCATTCCCAACGCATGCAATCGCTTAGAAACGGCTTGGCGGGAAACTCCTAATCCTGAACCAAGCTCTTCTTGCGTTTGACACGGATCCTCATCGAGCAATGCCTCCAATTCAGAGTCTTCGAAGTTTTTTGGCCTTCCTTCACGCGGATGATCATCAACACTGAAATCACCGTTTTTGAAGCGACGAAACCAATCACGACACGTTGTTTCACTCAGAACAGCATCACCGTAAACTTTTTGGAGCTCTCGATGTGCTTCAGCCGCCGTTTTCTTCGAATGAAAGAAGAAAATCAACACTTCCCGCAAATGACGATTATTTGGCACGAAATCAGACATCTTCAAACAACCAAAATATATAACACTGAACCAAAATCACTGATATGGCAAAGCGGTTTGTTTACCATATGTCTGAGCTTGGTTTATGACGCTTGAGATGTACAACATTCGACCAGCACTTACTACTGGCGCCATCTATTGCTAAACAGCGGGAACTTAGTTGCGCACCTAATACATTGTTTTCTGTGCAGGCTGTTCTCATTATATCGCCAATAGGACACGGGCGCCTGGTGGAATTCTGTCAGCTCAGAGCCCCAATACCCATGTATCATCCTCGCATAATCCTCTGGCTAAAATACACGGGCAGGGCAGTTAATCAGAAAAGCTAAATGGTAAACCTCTGTAGAACGATAGAAACCTTCATCGTTTGGGGCCAGGAAGAAGGAATATCATAGAAAATTATTGCTGTACATTTTTTCTCAGCCATCGCCGTCGCATCCTGCGGCCGATTACCTAGATTCATATTCATCTAAGCATCCTTCGTACCATCCGATCCTTTTACAACAAAATCAACGAAACGGTGCAAACGACGAAACATGGTACGACTGTAAAGCAACTTCTCCGAGGGCACATTAATTTCTTGGTCCAAGCTGCTGCGACGCTTTTCCCAGCTTTCGTAATTAAAATATATTCATGTCGTAACTCTTGATGGAAAGAAGCGAAACGAGTCTACGGAGTGGAACGGAATGGGCTATTCGATTATAAAGGGAATGGCTGGTTCTTAGTAGAAGGTACAGGGATGTAGTATGGTTCCTTTGCCTTTGGGTGAAATGTTATTCCGTGACGTGACATTAAAGTATGTAAAATGGATAAACGATGGACACTTGTAACTCCTGAGATGGCCGTTTTCAACATGTTATAATTCATTGCCGAAAAAACTCTTTACGTCAAACCCACTTTTGCCATGTTTTCTTTACAGGGTGTCTAACAATAGGTGTCACTAAAACAAAATGGGGTTACAGCAAAACAAATCAACCAAATCATAGTATTTATTTTTCATTTGATTTGAAGATACATGTTATAGAAATAAACCATATTAATTCAATTCTAATCTCTCGCCCTTTTCCTTGATAACTTTGCGCAAACTCTTTGTAAACCCATGCAGCTGGCACGCACGATTTCCTGAAGAAATTTGGTCCCAAATATCAACCAAACAAAGCAGTCAAATGGGTTGAGATCCGGTGAAAATGCAGGCCATTCTTCGCTTGTGATGAAATCGGGCAAATTTTCCGCGCACCACGCTTGTGTCTTCTTTGCCTTGTGAGTAGGGGCTGAGTCCTGTTGGAAACAATATGATGTATTCCCATACAGCGTTGAAGCATGAAAAAGCAGATGGTTTTCAAAACCAGCTCGATGTAATATTCAGTGTTGATTTTTCCGTTAGGTTCTAAAAGAACGAAAAGAACAGGAAGTTTTCCTTTTCGTTTAACGGCGCCCCATACCATGATTTTCGATACATTCTTATAGCGTTCTACAGCTAGTTTATCTCTTGGAATATTGGCAAGACTTTTGCCATACACAGGATCATTTTGTTGATTATGACTGTCCTGAAGGAGGAAGAGCTTTTAAAATCCCGCCGTCACCGTGCCGAACCAAAAAATTTCTGCTTCTTTGGACCCTGGCTTGCTTTTGACGCTCCGTCAACCCGTGAACTCGTTGTTTCTTGTACGGCTTGCATTCCAGATTATGTCTGAGGAGCCTGTTCAGGGGACATTTGAAATTGTTTGCTCAATTTACGGCCAGATACGGCCGTATTACGTCTTATTCGCTCCCTCCGCTTTTTCTTCGTTCTGGCAGTTCGTCTGGCGCCTCCTTTGTGTTGAATATGGACATTTCTAGTTTCCTTGACCCGTTTCAAAGTACGAAAAACAAAACGCTTAATCAATCCAAACTGCTTAAGGCTATTGAATATCTGACACGGTCTAAGCTTTTGCAAATGTAATTTTAAAACTTGCTTCCGTATGGCTTCCATGGTAGCTGATAAATAAAAACAAACGGAAACGCTATTTATCTTCAGCGATAAGCTGTCAAAAGAATACACTAAAAACGGGTAAAATCAATTCCGCTGTTAAAATTACCCAGCTGAAATAAACCACGACTGAAAAAAGGTGACACCTATTGTGGGACACACTGTATATAGGGCAAGGAGATGTAGTGTCAGTCTAGTTCCTTCATTCGGGCTATGTATCATATGTGTCATAAATTTAGTAACAATCGACAAAACCATGTTGGCATCATGTTCATCGATTTATTCTGTAGCAGTTATGGCTTTATTTATTAATTCATTGTACACTTGAGCGAGATTTTCGTTTTCCCACATTTTTTAGCTATCATGATTTCACTGGATTAGTTGACCCATTACCTTCATAATTTTCAAATGACCTAAACTAGGCTAATTTGAATCGATATGCCTAGTAATGCATTCAACACAAAGATTGGATTCGGAAAAATGCGACACTTTGTTTTGGGTGTAACTTTTTATCGCGTGAGTAAAAATTAATGAAATTTTGGGTAATACTAGTTTAGAGTGTTATGTTTATGTGTTAATTTTATTGCGATCTGTCGAGTAGCTTTTAAGATGCATTCGAAACAAGAAGAGCTACGCCAGCAAATCTTGGGCGAGGTGATCGATAATCCTGGTCAGTCGCACAGATGGATCGGCAAAAGGCTTGGACCACCATTCCACCGTGTCCTGCGTTGTGAAGATGTTCCAGGAGACGAAAACCATCGAACGGCGCGCTGGAAGCGGCTGGAAACCGAAAACGGAATACCCAGAGATCCGCGCCGGAAGATAAGGCAGTACTTTAAGAATAACCCGAACCTTTCCACCCGAGACGTGGCCAAAACGGTCAATTCGTCGAAGTGGCTCGTCCAGCAGACCATGCAGCGGGCTGGGCTACGTGTTTTTAAGGTCAGAAAGGCGCCAAACCGGACTGACAAGCAAAACACGGTGGCCAAATTGCGTGCGCGGAAGCTGTACCGTGAGTGGCTGGTCAAGCCAGGCGGTCTCGTCATGGACGACGAGACATATATCAAGACGGACACCAAACAAATCCCCGGCCTCGAGTTTATGGTCGGTACGGGCCGGCCAGAACAGCGTGGGACCACGGTGAGTTCGGACGGTACAGCAAGCCGTTCGTTACAACCGGCACCATAAACGGGCAGATTTATCGAGAGGAATGCTTGCAGAAGCGCTTGCTGCCCTTCCTCCGCTCTCACCGTGGTCCCACGCTGTTCTGGCCGGATCTCGCTTCGTGCCATTACGCCAAGCCTTAACATTTTTAATTGTATCTCAGAAAGTTATTGAGCTGGAAACGATATTCCACTAGTGGAACGTTGGCTTTGATCACCTTAATAAGACGTTTGCTTTTCTGAATCACGATTAGATTAACAACTTACATTCTAGAAACGAAAATTGTGGATGGACTTGGATGTTATGATGGTCGTTAATTACTATATAGGGTCTCATCATTTAGGTTTATTGTTAGTAACAATCTTCGTAAAACTTATTTCTATTAGTTTTTAGGCACACCATTTTGAGCGACTATTTGCTGTATAAAGACTGGACTCGGAAAAAATGAGACACACAAAAATGATCACCAAAAATTGATTTTAAATCGGATACTCCTCAAATTTTCAGGGATTGAAAACTATTCATTAGCTATGTTTTGGCATAATTTATTTATTGAATTTCCTCCCTCAAGCTGAATACTCGTACATTTCTCTTAACACTGCTCATGAGATCTTGGGCGAGGCTTTGTCCATCTTCCTTACACAATTTCTCCCAGTTTTTCTTCAAAACTTCATCGGTTTTCAATGTTTTTCCGCTTTTCTTCAAATTCTTCTTCATTATCGCCCAAAACTCTTCGATCGGACGAAGTTCTGGTGTATTTGGCGGGTTCGCCTCCTTCGGGAACACATTAACGCCCTTCGCTTCGTACCAATCCATTACAGGCTTGGCGTAATGGCACGAAGTGAGATCCGGCCAGAACAGCGTGGGACCACGGTGAGAGCGGAGGAAGGGCAGCAAGCGCTTCTGCAAGCATTCCTCTCGATAAATCTGCCCGTTTATGGTGCCGGTTTTAACGAACGGCTTGCTGTACCGTCCGCACTCGCAGATCGCCTGCCACAACAGGTACTTCTTCGCGAATTTGTCCATCTTTCTCTTCCGGAACTTTTCCGGAACCTCTATGTGGGACGTACCGACAAAAAACTCGAGGCCGGGGATTTTTTTGGTGTCCGTCTTGATATATGTCTCGTCGTCCATGACGAGACAGCCTGGCTTGACCAGCCACTCACGGTGCAGCTTCCGCGCACGCAATTTCGCCACCGTGTTTTGCTTGTCAGTGCGGTTTGGCGCCTTCCTGACCTTAAAAACACATAGTCCAGTCCGCTTCATGGTCTGTTGTACGAACAACACTTCGATGAATTGACCCTTTTGGCCACGTCTCGGGTGGAAAGGTTCGGGTTATTCTTAAAGTACTGCCTTATCTTCCGGCGCAGATCTCTGGGTATCCGTTTTCGGTTTTCGGCCGCTTCCAGCGCGCCGCTCGATGGTCTTCGTCTTCTGGAACATCTTCACAACGCGGGACACGGTGGAATGGTGGATTCCAAGCCTTTTGCCGATCCATCTGTGCGACTGACCAGGATTATCGATCAACGCGCCCAAGATTTGCTGGCGTAGCTCTTCTTGTTTCGAATGCATCTTGAAAACTACTTGACAGATCGCGATAAAATTTTGCACACATAAACATAACAAACTAACTAACAACATATCTTCAAACTAGTTTAACCCAAAATTTAAATAATTTTTACCCACGCGATAAAAAGTTACACCCAAAACAAAGTGTCGCATTTTTTCCGAGTCCAATCTTTAGTAAGCTTAGAGTTAGGTTTGACCTAGTCCATGAATACCTTTTTGAAAATAGACAATGATTTGTTTTACAGAAGCTCCAAATTTTTTTTTGTTTATTACCATTGTCTTAAATTATGCTTCATAGGCTCCACCTTCTGCGCTACTTCCATTCTATAGTAGTTCATAGTTTTCAATCACCGAAACGGCAACATTATTATTTGTCACATTAAGCAAAAATGCATACAGTTAAACATGTCGTGTTTTTTGGGTTATAACAAAACCTTCGCATTCCAAATCTATTTCAGTTGAAAAGAGAGTGTGAGTCTAAAACATAGCAAGCAACATCAGAGGCTAGATGTGGGGCTCAATCATTAGACAAACGAAGCAGCAGCATCTCCAAAACAAGCGCTTTTCACATTCGTGAATGTCATAGTGATCTGACTGTCGATAGAGCGCCGCAGACCATAACCATCATCAGTTACCTTTTACGACTCTTACCAGCTCTAGTGATGATCGTGGATTGACAATCATAGAGCATACTGATGGAATGAATTCAGACGTTTTTTACCATCAGTCATTTAATTGATTTTGATTATCATATATTGCAACTCAGTTTCCACGTTACGCCGATTCTCGGAGCAAAAACTGACATCCAACCAAACCTGTTTATCCACACCAAAACTAGATACAACCCTGTCCACTAGTAATTTAAAAATCTCAAAACGACAGACGTGAAAGAATGTACCGTTGCATGGAAAATCGGTGGGGTTGGTGGAATTCTAACTGGCTCACCCTCAGTGCTCGTTGGTTTCTTCTGCTCTCTCTCTCTCTCTCTCTCTCTCTCTCTCTCTCTCTCTCTCTCTCTCTCTCTCTCTCTCTTTCGTTTTTGCCATCTATCTCATATAAGCTTTTCACGCTGTTACAGAGATTTTCAATTATGAGGAGCATGGAAAACCATGTTAACCAACAAGTTTTTTCCTGTTTTGTGTGTTTCCACATGCCTGTAGCCCGTTTTTCCGTCCTCTCTACTTAGCCCGTCATGTTTTGCACTTCGACTTTCAGATTATTGCTGTAAACTGTTGTCATCTTAACATGTCGACTCTAGGATGGCCTTCCCGATCTCCATCTAAATTTCTAGTGGATGGAGTAAGTGCGGAAACTAAATGGATAAGAATTGTGTTGTGTGTGAAAATTCTGGGGATCGGAACTCTGGAACCCGAGGGAAATAAGTCTTCAACTGGGAGGTAAAAATTCGCATGACTGTCCTACTATAGCGAAGTATATGTGCCGAAGAACAGCATTCTAGTCTGGTAATGAGCTGACACAAATGGGTTCCCCAACATGCAAAGATAATGAGAAAACCATGAGTTCGTACTTTTAATTCTCCGCTGTCAGAAGCACAGTGGAAAAGCTCTCATTACCCGCTAGTACCAGTCGGATGCAATGTTTGTTTACGGAGTTTCTTCTGCAGGGACGAAGCAAAATTTGGAAAAGCAAACTGATGTTTAGTGGTTTTTTTTTTAAACCAAGCTACGGAATAACGAAGTGAAATTGATTTTTTACGAATAAATTCTGTCAGCACATTAGAGAACCTCATGAAATACAATCCATCATCTAAAACTAAAATCTATTATATAACAATTTATACTATTCAACCACTAAATCTACAAATGAAAACCAAAACCATTGTAAGCAATTGAAAAAAAAAATCTGTTCACTAATATCATTGATACCCACACGAATTTCCCGAACGTTAAACAGCTCCCCTTCCGGATTTGTCCCTCGCTCTTGTTCAACCGTTATTCCACTTCACGCTTCATCCTTTCCAAAGAACATCCAGGGCAAATTCCTCAAAGACTTTTTCATGCTCATTGAAAAAGATTTTATTGAAAGCAGACAAAATCCAGGTGATAAAATTCGCTTTTTCCGCCGATCGTTCGACCTAGCTTCCGACATTCATTGGCTGGTGGTTTCTACCCTACTCTCACTTCCACATCCACTAACGCCATCGTGCAAATAAGTTCTTCGGATGTTGCCACATCTGTTTGATAGTCATCGTCGAAAGGACAGAGTCTGATGAAAATATAAATACATAACTGACCGACAGTACTGGTCGAAAATATATAGAACATTGAGATGTCTACCATATGTTCTGATAGTAGTAACTTTTTCAGATGTTCGTGATATATTTCGAAAGCTTGTTTGCTGGTTGGTCATTTTTGGAACAATTGACGAGCAGTTTTAACATTACCTTCCACAAGCCGTAATTTTTTTGTTTTATTTTTTCTAGCTTATTCTAGAGTTAGACTCTGTTATCTCAAACTCGTTGTACCATCCTCGTTGCGCAACGCCGAAATTAACCAAACTTTGTTCAGATTTTCTTAAGAGTCTATTGTTTACATCCACTAAGTTGTGCAGTTGTCAGTGCGATTCCGGTCAAGATGGAAGAAAATCAGCAAATCGTTCGCGGATGGATTTTGTTCATCCACATGCTAAATCCTGGATTGTCGCATCGTGCCAATGGAAAAGTGATGAATTTACATGCAGGAGACAAGCTGAAAATATGAATTAATTGAATCGAATAATAATGCTTTCAATAGATCAACGCCGAAACATTGCAAAATCATGAGTCAATTTATTTCAGTGTAAATATTGCAACAGATATCAACAGACCTATCGTTTTCTATTTACTTCACCTTATTTATTCTTCTCAAACGAAGCAAGCTTGAGCCATGCATATGCATGTATGTATGCATGAATGCCTATAAGCAACGAACGAGAAAAATCCATGTGGTCATCAGAAAGGACGGGAAGTTTTTGGAGAGGCTTGTTACTGATCGGTCGTGGAAGTTCAACGTGTTTCCCACAAAGCCCGAAAAATCCGGGACCAACATGGAAAATCACCACAATAAATCATTCCAGTATCTTAAGGGTCCTCCCAATGTTTCAGAAACAGATGACAGTGGATCACAAGCAGGGAGCTGAACGAAAACCGGGAGCAACGCGCGAAAAACTGAGAGAGCGCTGATTGCTCATTACAAGCGGAATCCGAACAGGGGCGTCCATTGCAAATGTCGAGTATTTCAATCAAATTCATCCTAAAATTCAAAGGACTGGTGTAAGCTGAAAAAAATACATATCCTGAACTACTGTAGAAATTTGGTTTCTTGTCGACAACTACAGACGATTTACCATTCAATCTAAAGGTTCGTAACTTACACAGCACTGTGAAAGATTACATTTTTACATGAGATCCGTTCTTAGCACGAAGAAAAAACGATTTGATATGCAGCTCTCTCAAGAAGCTCCTAACTCCTTGCCAGCCCTTCAGTCTTAACTGACTTAGTGTCTATTAAGGTCTACTAAATGGGGCGTACTTTGTTCCCGCAGGATTAAATTTTAAGCTTAGTCCAGAGGGAACCGAACTAAAGGTTGACTACAATAAAATTGGTACCCATCTCGCGCGCCGCTAGCACGCCTCTACACAGAAAAAAATAATTCCCCTCGTTTAATTTCAAGCCAAAGGAGCCGTATACAACGAAATTGTTTGCAATATTTCATGCGCCATACAACAATGTTTGCATTCTTTCATACAAAAGACTATATTCAGGCGTTATCAGGCTACAATTTACATGAAATCTCCCATTATTTTCTGCCAAATCTAGCATTCCCTTTATGTGCATTAGATCACGCAGAAAATTCAATGTTTCTTTTTTCAGTGTAGTGATGGGAATCGAAAATCTTTTACAGTGGTTTGTTTACATTTCTGTAGAAAACAACTGGTGCAAGTTTGATCAAAGTAGTCGATCACGTTCATAAATAACGTCAAATGGAACTCGAAAGAAGAAAAAAGATTGTGCACAAACACCTGGAAAATCCGGAGTGGTCCAGTTCCAAGTCAAGTGCTCAAAATCTACAAGAAAACCCTGAGTGTGGAAAGGAATCAGTGGACCTACGAAAAAACTGGAACCAGGGACCGTGTTTTGACGAACCACAAGGGCTGCACTTTGATCGATGACGAATTAAAAGTCAAACTCGATATTAAGCGGCTTCCCGGTCAAAAGTTTTACATCAGGACTGGACGTGAGGTTGTGCCGGGAAGATTCAAGTTCGTGCTTGCCGAAAAGATCGCGAAGAAGGCCATGATTTGGCTAGCGATTTACAGTTGTGGCCTGAAAACGGATCCATTCGTCACATCCTCGACGATGACATCCCAAGCTTACATCAAAGAATGCCTGAAAAAGTGTGTATTGCCACTACTCCAAGGTAGTTCTGGAGTGGTATGCTGCCAACAAGATCGATTTTGTCCCCAAGCTAATGAATTCTCCGAATTGCCCGGAGTTTCGACCAATCGAAAAATACTGGGCAATTTCAAAGCAGCGAGTTCGACAAAGTGGCGAGACAGTCAAGGACATCCAGCAAATGCGGGCAAAATGAAAGAAAAGTGCTGATTTCGTGTCTGTTTCCACTTTGCGGGCGCAGATGGGCTCCATCAAGGGAAAGGTTCGAGATTTCGTTCGAACTGGATATATTTAACTATCTTTTGCTGTTACTTTGAAATTTTAATAAAAGTACTGTAAAGCAATCACGGATGGACATTTTAAACTTGTTGAATCACAAATGACAGGCCTTTTTGTACGTACCAATTTACTTTTAGTCAGCCTTTAGCAGCACTGGCAGCTCTAACATATCGTTCTGTTTATACGTTTGATTAGTTTTTTTTTGACGTAGGACTACGTCTGTGTTTTCAATACTGGGGTACACGTTCGAATTGCGAAAATTTGGAGCGTCACGAAAAATATATAGGTTTTGAACGTTAATAGCTAAGTCATTCCACGATTGATTTCCAAAATGCTTGCACCAATCGATCGGAACATTTTCTACGCTTCGATTTAAATATTTCAAACTATTGATTTTTAACATGCAACTAATAAAATTAACGCAAATATGAAGTGATGTCTTATAATATCGATTTTTCATAGTAAATTTACCAAATACACAGTACTTTTCGCGCACAGACTTCATATTTAAGTAAGGAACGTCTCCTAGGCAGCAATGAATGTTATAAAACGGGTACACCTTCGCATTTTGATTTAGTTTTCCGGCGGTCGTGGAGCTGTGCAGAGTAGGATCTGCAGATGGACGAGCAGTCGCTGCCCAGAGAGGCGTTGGTGCAGTTGGCTGTTGTTGCCGATGCTCCCGTCAACTTCGCTGCGAGAATGATGGCTGCTGAAGCCTACGAGTTGGCGGGAAAAAGCCGCCCGTGACAACGAGACAAGAATCAATCATCCCACGTCACCTGCAGATGGCCACCCGCAATGAAGAGGAGACGAAACAAGAAAGAAAGCCCAAGTTCAATCGCGAACTGTTTCTCCCCTGTCAACTAAATCCGTCCTTTTCAGGACGACCAAATTATTTTGCCAACTAAAGAGTTTATTTGGTTGAAATTTTCTCTTGTGATGTTTGAAATTAATTCCAATTACCGCGCGCCGGCTGAACATAGCATTCCTTAAAGGTTGGGTCCCGTAGTAAATGACAAAGAACGTTGAACAACCAACATACGGAATTCGAGTCGAACTGCGTCACTTCAGACCGACCATGTGGTTGAGTTCGTTGTAGTTCCTAGCTATGCATAGCGGATTAGTTGTTGGCGGTGGCAAGCAAATTAGGAAAGGTTCGGTTAAGAAAATCATCCGTCTTGCGTGTAATAATTAAAACTAATTATTGTGGCGCAGTAGTTGAAGTTCATCCCCTTTGATGCTATTTGTAACACATTGCTTTCGTTGGTACCGCCTTCTTTTGTGCACTAGCATCCGATACTTTTACCTAACAGCTTTTAGCAGAACATTTTGATTCAGTCTTACGACAGTCGTTAAGCTGTACAGTGGCTGTAGGATCGCAGTAGGCGGCGGTGAGCAGTCGTTGCCCAGAGAGACGTTGGTGCGTTTGGCTGTTGTTGCCGATGCTCCCGTCAACCTTGCTGCGAGAAACATGGCTGCTGAAGCCTACGAGTTGGCGGGAAAAAGCCGCCCGTGACAACGAGACAAGAATCAATCATCCCACGTCACCTGCAGATGGCCACCCGCAATGAAGATGAGATGAACCAAGAAAGAAAGCCCAAGTTCAATCGCGAACTGTTTCTCCCCCGTCAACTAAATCCGTCCTTTTCAGGACGACCAAATTATTTTGACAACTAAAGAGTTTATTTGGTTGAAATTTTCTCTTGTGATGTTTGAAATTAATTCCAATTACCGCGCGCCGGCTGAACATAGCATTCCTTAAAGGTTGGGTCCCGTAGTAAATGACAAAGAACGTTGAACAACCAACGTACGGAATTTGAGTCGAACTGCGTCACTTCAGACCGACCATGTGGTTGAGTTCGTTGTAGTTCCTAACTATGCATAGCGGATTAGTTGCTGGCGGTGGCAAGCAAATTAGGAAAGGTTCGGTTAAGAAAATCATCCGTCTTGCGTGTAATAATTAAAACTAATTATTGTGGCGCAGTAATTGAAGTTCGTCCCCTTTGATGCTATTTGTAACACATTGCCTTCGTTGGTACCGCCTTCTTTTGTGCACTAGCATCCGATACTTTTACCTAACAGCTTTTAGCAGAACATTTTGATTCAGTCTTACGACAGTCGTTAAGCTGTACAGTGGCTGTAGGATCGCAGTAGGCGGCGGAGAGCAGTCGTTGCCCAGAGAGACGTTGGTGCGATTGGCTGTTGTTGCCGATGCTCCCGTCAACCTTGCTGCGAAAAACATGGCTGCTGAAGCCTACGAGTTGGCGGGAAAAAGCCACCCGTGACAACGAGTCAAGAATCAATCATCCCGTGAGATGAATCAAGAGAGAAAGCCCAAGTTCAATCGCGAACTGTTTCTCCCCCGTCAACTAAATCCGTCCTTTTCAGGACGACCAAATTAGTTTGCCAACTGGAGAGTTCGTTTGGATGAATTTTTCTCTTGTGCTGTTTGAAATTTCCATTAACGCGCCCCGGCTGAATATGGCATTGCTTTAAACGCCGCGTCCCGGAGTAAATAGCAAAGCGTGTTGAACAACCAATGAACCAACAGATCCATTACTATCTTCTACGCGTTAGAGATAGTGGCCCTCTCAACCATCGTAGAAAATACAACCGGGGCCGTATCATAATTAAGAGCCACCAAATGCTTTCTAGAGAGTGTACAATAGAATTGTCTTGGCCCTTTTGAGGACTGACTTAAATCAATTAGCGGATGGCCCTGACGTGTATGGGAATTCGATTGCTGCGTAGTCCTACGTCAACTTTGCGTACAACCCCATTGGGCTGTCCCTTATAGTTTTATTTTTCGCGTGTAGTACCGTCGAGTTTCGTGTTTATTGTGTTGTTAGAATACGTTCTTCATCCAGTGTCGTTGACGTTACTCTCATAGCAGCTTATTCCCCGTGATTCCGGCATCTGTATCAACAATGGCGAAAATAGGTGGCAAATGTGGCAAATGTGGGCTGAAGTTTGTCAGAAGCAGTGATTACTGTGAACAAGTGTTCCACTTTGCCTGCTGTGGTCTTGAGGTTTATGAGGTGTGCCAATCCACTGTAAACAAGTGACCTCTGGGTGAGCTTGTTTTGCTAATGAGGATATTTCACAGTTCAAGTTACTGAAATAGGAGGTGATTGACATGAAGTAGAAACTGTCAGCTCTTCGGATACCATTTGTGATAGTACTGATAATGTGAAAGGCGCTACATCCATCTGGATGCCACTATGGGCAGTGCTATTGAAATGAAGCTACGAGATGTATTACCAGAATCTTCTTTTGTGTCCAGAAAATTTCAAATCACAGGCCATTCTAGGCCGCTGGTGAGTCGTGTGAGATACAATGGAGGCGAACAGGAAACTGGCTACGTTGAACTGATCGATTTGTCTGTTCCAAACCTCGTTCCTGTTGCTGAACTGGCGTTATTCTGGTTTTACCTATCGGGATAGTTGGTGCAGATTACATCTCGAAAGTTGTTCGTTCCTATTTACAAACAAATGAATCCGTGACGGCAGTGAAGCTCTTGTAGAAAAATGCTGGTTTTAACAGAGTTTCGTTCGTCTCGTATAAGGTGGGTATTCCACCTACTTTAAAGGAGCATACGTTGCGGGCTTCTACTTGTCCCAAAGATCGAATTCGAGTATATGCCAGCTAGAGATCGTCCTGGGAATGGATCAACGATGTGGTTTTATTGCTCGTCTTTTACCTACCCCTCCTATCCCAAATGATGCTGTTATACGCCTTGTGAGTTTTTCATCGCCGGATCTGAGTCCACGTACGATGTCATTGTGCTGACTGAAACGTGGTTACACGAATTAATTGAATCCTGTACGCTCTTCGATGGATTGACAGTTTTTCGTTGTGATCGGAGTATCGAGAACAGCAAAAAAAATCACGGCGGAGGTGTTCTCATTGCCGTACGAAATAAAATCAGGGTTTTTGAAGTTACTGTTGGAGATCGTTCTCTCAAACATGTGTTGGCCCGTTTGAATATCACACAGTGTATAAATTCGATGGTATCACCTGCTCTCATGGGATCGAAACGAAGGTTATCGTTGTTGGAGATTTCAATCTCCGTTCACTTCGTTGGAATCCGGTGCACGGTGGCTTTTGCATTCCCAATCTTACTATGCGAACGATACTGTCGTACACCACTCCTTAAAATAACTGAATCGGTGGTGCGTAGGGACCTGGAATTCACGTTATTTCTCCAGGAATTGCCGTACGGTAAAGATCTGGTCCATTTTCAAGCGGCCGTTGACGAAACTGGCTCGATAACTTCCCACGAACTCATTCACTCGCTGGGAAGTTCTCGCACTCCAGCTTGTTGCATTTCATGTGGAGGGGGCATTTGACTCCTTCCTTCTTCTCCTCCGGTAGCTGCTCTGTCTTCCAGATTCTGAATATTAACCGGTGCAGACAAATGGCCAACTTTTCCGGGTCCATATTGATGAGTTCAGCTACGATACCATCCTTACCAGCTGCCTTGAGCTGTTGGATGGCATCCCTAACTTCCCTCATGGCAAGTCATTGCTTCCGCTGTCTTCGTCCTCACTGTTTACGTTCTCCGCGCTATTCAGGTGTTCGTCAAAGCGGTGCCTCCACCTCCCAATCACTTCTCGTCCATACGTCAAGATGCGTTATGAGAACCAAATCCAGCGAAACCTGAGTTGGAACCCGAAGGAATTTTGGAATTTCATCTAGTCCAAACGAAAACAAATAGGATTGCCAGCTTCCATAAATTTTGATCAACTTGCTGCCAATAACCCTTAGGAGAAAAACGATTCGTTCGTACGTTTCTTTAACAGTGTTTTTGTTCGCTCCGCTGCTGATGATGACTACGACAGCTTTGGTTAAAGCCGCCTGGAAGCTTAAGCGGTCCTATCAGCCTGGCCCTGATGGAATCCGGGCTTGTATTGAAGAATTATCTGCTTCAGGTGTTACAGTCACTACTTCATTTGTTTAATCTGCCAATGCAACAGTCGTTGTTTCCTGCGGAATAGAAATCTTCATTTATGTTTCCAGTGCATTAGAAGAGCAGAAATGAAGATGCTACCGTGGTTTAACGTCAAATTTTCCCTATTGAAAGCTCCTAGAAATAATAGTGGCTGATCACTTGTTCAGCAACGTTAAGCAATACATATCTTACAACCAGCATGGATTTTTTCTTCCAGGTCGCAGTATTTCGATGAACATAGAGTTCACTTCTTTTTGCATTCGTCAAATAGGGATTGGATTTCAAGTCGATGGAGAGTAAATGTAGTGTAATACTGGTCTATAGGCAGCATTCGATCGTGTCGACCATGCCATTTTGATGTTCAAACTCAACACGCTTGGTGCCTCAACGTAGAAAACGGAGTGGCAATGCCTCCACCAGCCTGTGTATAGGCTGGCTGGGAAAATTAGTTATTCCGTGTCATGCTGGTTCTCTAATCCTTCTGGCATGCCACAAGGGAGTAGTCTTGGCGCTTTGCTTTTTTTTTCAATTTTCATCAACGACGTCATCGCAACTTTAGGTGAAATTTGTTTCATTATCTTTGCTGACGATACTAAAATGTACGTCGTCGTAAAGGACTACGAAGATTGTTTATCACTTCAACGGCTACTTGATAAATTTGCTGACTGATGACAACAAAATAGGATGACACTGAGTATCCAATACTGTGATCACTTTCAGTCCTAGCTTAGTGTGTTCGATTACAGTATCAACGGAAACCTCTCAGCAGAGTCGAAACTGTTCGTGATTTGGGGTATTTTTCCGGATGCTCGATTGACCTTTAATAAATTTTATGAGGAAATAACTGCTAATGCGCGGCGCCATTATTTTTAAAATGACAAATGACAAATGAGTTCAACGATCCTTTATACCTTAAATCGTTGTACATTTCCCTTGTTTGATCTATTTTGGAATGTTCTTCTGTCGTGTGGGAACCATATCACCGGATTGTTTCTACTTGGACTGAATCGATTCAACGGAAATTTGGAACGATCCTGTAAATCTGCCTACTTATGAAGAAAGGTGTCGGTTTGCAGACGTTGGAGCAAAAGAGGACGACGAAAAAAGCTTTATTCATCGAGAAACTGGTGAATGGCGATATAGATGTTCCGAACCTTTTGGCAATGGTTGACATCAATGTATGTACCTGGCTATTGTCGCCGCAGCTTATATTTTCCTCGGTGAACCATTTTGTCCCAGGGAGCACGACTTGTATGAGCCCGTTTGGGCTCTGATGAGAACATTCAATCAAGCTTTTAATTTTTATGACTTCAATATTTCATCTGATGATTTTAGAAGAAGATTACAGTTTATCATTAAGACAAAAAGTGTCGGGTGATTTAAAATTAAAAATTATTAAAATAAATAAAATTACACTGTAAACAAACTAAAGGACTTGTTACACCCGGACTGAGAGGGTTTGACGCGTGAACGTGCTCCACCATGATGCGTGAACAGCTGGACCGTTACAACGAGAAACGTCAGTGTCAGTGTCAGTGATCAACATAAACATAGGGCGCTGCCATGTTGACGAATTATCTTCCGCCGTAAAGATTGTATTGGAGTAATTGATTTTGATTTTGGATTGTTAATGAAATAAATAGAGAAGAAATAAGTTAATTGGTTATTTAGTAAAATAGGTGCCATGTAAATAATACTAAAATAGAATTAGTCGGGAATTGAATTTTAGTTTATTTCAGTTTGCTTACCGGATCAATTTGTAGGGAAGATTTGGGTAAAGCGGGGTTTGGTAGAAAGGAAATTAATTTTGTAAGTAGTAGGTGATATTGTATAATAGCTTCATAAGTAACATTATTCCGATTACAGCTTTGAGTGTGATGAAAAAGAATACTACATCGATTTGTTTCAATTATGATGTCCCGAACACCCCCAACAAGACTATACTCGAAAAAAATTAGACACAATGATGGTGTTCGGTGATGGTGAACAGTGTAGTTTGTGTCTGCCGTGTGGTGATTTATTACTACAAATTTTGTGTGAAATAGTGAATTTGGTGCCGCCGTATTATTTCTATCGCGCACATTCTTCTTCTTCTTTAGCATTTCAAGCTTATTGTTTTCGCAATTAGCTTATTGCTTGCTCTCAACTTAGTGTTCTAAATGCACTTCCACAGTTATTAATTGAGAGCTTTCGATGCCAAGTACCATTTTTGCATTAGTATGATTGTGTGGCAAGTATAATCATACGCTATGCCCAAGGAGTCGAGAAATTTTCCTTAACGAAAACTTCCTAGACCAGACCGGGAATCGAACCCAGCCACCTCCAGCATGGTGTTGCTTTATAGCTGCGCCTTTACCGACTGAGCTAAGGGAGGACCCATCGCGCTCATAAAGTGTTGATTAAACCAGATCAGTTGGAGACGATTGGTCTCCCGAGCTGGTTTTCATTTAATTTTGATAATTTTTGCCCCAGTGACGGCTGGCGGCTGGTGAATATATTTGCTTATTGTTTCTCATTTCTCTGTGTTGTGTGTTGTTTGCATGCCGTCTGTTTGGATGTGTATAGGTTGCAAGTGAAATGGCAGAGTGCAAACAGTGTGGGGATGTGGGTCGAGTATACCACTATAGGTGTACTCCCCTGACAAAACGGTAGCCTAGCTAGTCATTGAGAACGATAATGTGCTGTTCAAATGTGGTGATTGTTTGTTAGGCCAGCGTTGTGGCAAGCAGAATGTATTGACCGTCCAAAAGTTTGAAGAGGAGATGAAGAAGATTTCTTCTCTATCTGATTCGATCAGTGGCGCTCGGGAGCACATTGCTGCTCGAATAAACAACGCGTTAGTTACCGGCATGGATTAATTGGGAAAAAAATTGAATAGTACCTTAGAGAAAACAATTTTGTAACTAATTAAATCAGTATCAGGAGAGTATGAAATGTTCATTTTTTTAAATTGAATTCGATTAGTAAAGTAGCTGCAGTGAACGTAAAGCAAGGGACATCAAGTACGGCACCGGAGACTAGCCTGAATCCCAGAGGCAAAAAACGTAAAGTTCAGGAAGACGAGACGTCGAATGAAGTTTTTATTGAAGGTACTTAGTTTCGTGGGTGTAGTAAAGAGTAATTCTGGGACTAATAATAATAATAATAATAATAATAATAATAATAATAATAACAATAATAAAACGTTTCGGAAAAAAAGCAATGCAACTGAATTCAATGAAGTTACTCGTAAGGCTCATCCGGTCATTGTGATCAAACCGAAAGAGTCCAATCAGAACAGCGATGATACTCGCAAGTTTTTAAATAGTAAACTGGATTCAAAAACACACAAGATCCGTAACATTAGAAATGGGAAAGATGGCTCTATTATTGCTGAGTGTGCAACAGGATGTAACGTTAATGTTGTGAAAGATGGCATTATAAGCGATTTGGGTGAAAATTATAACGCTGTTGTTCCCTCGTCGGTGCCATGACTTAAAGTGATGGACATGAGTGATAAGTTTTCCTCCGATGATTTCATTCGGATTTTAAAAGATCAAAATGAAGACATCGCGATTAACGAAGTTAAAATAATAAGAATGTATGAAAATCCACGCTTCAAGTACAACAAGTTTAATACGGTAATTTAAGTTGATAAAAACACCTATAATTGTTTATTGACCAAGAAACACGTTAATATTAAATTTTATTTGTGTCATGTTGTTCCTGAAATACAAGTTTTGAGATGTTTCAAGTGTGGAGAATTTGAACACATGAGCATGGATTGTAAAAATAATGTAGCATGCTCTAAGTGTAGTGAAAGTCACACGACATCTGAATGCACATCAATACCGTGTTGTTCATTGCAGCTAAAAGCCTTGAGGAGGCCGTTTCACATTTGAATACAGATTTACGTTCTCTTAGTAGATGGTTAAAGTACAAACTGTTGAAATTGAACATAAGTAAAACTAAATTCATGGTAATTTCGAGGAAACGAGTTATCGAAGACGTCTCTGTTAAAATTGATGATGAGACAATTGATCGCGTTCGTGAGATAAAAAGTCTTGGCGTGATTATTGATGATAGATTTAAATTTGACTCTCACATTGACGATGTCATCAAGAAAATAGCCAGAAGTACAGTATTCTCTGCCGATTGAAAAAACTACCAGGGTCAGTCCACTGGGATTGTACGCAAAGGTGACGTAGGACTACGTAGCAATGTCTAATGAACGTTAAATTTTTTTTTTTTTTTTTTTTCAATATTTCGTGACGGTCGCCATTTGTAAGATTTCTATTTGGTGTGCTGCTCTTGCCGGAAACTTGCTCTTCGGAATAATAGAGACCGTTTAAATTTCCAAGTTGTGTTTGAAATAGTACACAAGATTTCAGGTACGCGACGAAGGGAAAGCTGAAACTATATCGGCCACCGCTGGCTGCCAATTGACATGAATTTGGAACGGTATGTTAGATAAATTGCAATCAAACAAACTCTATAACTGTAAAAATCAAATTGGTCGTCCAAAAAGGACGGATTTTCACATTGTAACGTTTTGCGTTTTGTTGTTAGTTATTGCTTTGTTTGTCTTGTTTATTATAGATTTGTAGGATAAATAATTTAGCATAAAATTAATCTCATGATGTTTTTATAATAAATCAAAATAAATCAAAAAGCTCGCGTTGATAAAATCGAGCTATCCATGTGCCCAATTTGCGTTTATAGGTGTATGGTATAAAAGCTTAACTTTTATAGCAAGGTGCTGAATCTGTAATAGGCGGTTTAAATTCGCCATGCTTTCCGTCGCCATACGACATGGTTTTTAAATAATGCTCCTAAGGAATAATTAAGAGTAGTCATTTTGAATAACTGAATAGGGCTCAGATTTGAAAAAAGGCACAGTTTCTTGGCTCAGACAGTTCTTCCTTTCGATCATTTCGCGAAAGCATCGGCTGGAAAGCAGAAGTGCGCGGTTAAAGTTAGTTACGTTTTATTTGGTTCAAGTACAATCTGTAGGTAAAGTTAGTAAGTGAGTTTAAAACATTGTAAGTGGTGTTAATCGTCCCGCGTTTCTTTCTTTATTTAGTGGACTGAGATCCTTTTTTGAATCGCCAATTCTGCTTGTGTTTTTTATTCAAAATAAAACTACGAAAAAAGGTAAATATATTGAATCGAGGGAGCGATTTAACTTAATACTAATGTAGATTCGTGTTGGACGTGCAGCGCGCTGCGCTTTTTTCGTACGGCTGGAAATATTCATCGTCTATCAGCGACCATCCAAGGCTCCGTCGTGGTACTAATTGAATTCCGTCTAAGGATCATCGAGGCCCGTGTGTTTCGTGAAGGCCCGCCTCAAGAAGGAAGTTAATCGGAGAATCGAGTGAAGTCGCCAAACCTAAAAGTAGCGAAGTATCTCCCATCGGTCGTCCAAAGCCGAAGGTAAGGTCCCTCTCCGTCAACTTTGTGGACCAGAGCAAACCGAGAGCTCGTGCCGTCAATTGCACGCTAAGAACCCAATCCAAACTGAAGGATAGAGGTATCACCGATCCCCGCTCGGTGGAACGGAGAGGTACGCGAAGCCGGGTCGCTTTGGGTACGTGTGCCTCTGTTCATAAGGGCGGATCGCCCCGGGGACATAAACGGCTTTCAAACGCCGCCATCACTCTCGTGGAACAAAAATCGGAAGCTTCCGTTCCAGCCACCACTCCCTCCGCATCTCTAATTGCACACACGGGTTCTTTCGTCATTGTGTGCCAACTCGCAGCGTGGACATCCTAGTGGCAACCCTTGCACCGCCGCCATTTCGTCGCCATTTTCGTTGAGCAAGCCGCAACGGAGTCATCGAGGTACCAACGGGCCCCATCAGTCGTCGAGTCTTCGGAAAAACCTGCGCAGGTACGTTTAGAGCTAAGTTACATGGCTATGTTTGCTCTTCTCTTTCATTGTCGTCGAAACCGTCCAGCATGAATAAACGAATCTAGGAAATAAGAATAAATTCGATTAAGTTGTGATAAAAGTTTAGTTGCGTTTAACGCCAATTACCGGGAATAAACTACTCACTAATTTCAGGAGCTGAATTTGTTCGTTGATCAATTTTGTAGACATCGCTTCGCGGTCCCTAAGATCTCTCAGCTGATGGAAGGAAAGGAGTTTTAGCCTGTGTTGAAGGAATTTCGCCAATTTTCTCCCAATAACCGTTCAAGAGTTTACCCTGAGCCAAAACAGTCTCTAAAGTCGGGCAAAACTAAACGTGACCGGTGGTCTCTCTTGGAGAGTGGCGCTTAAGCAATCGATTAATTAAACTCGGAATTCCTGAATGGTTATAACATATTATATTCACATCTTTATTAATATTTTGCGACAATTCATTAGCCAGCTATACTAGCGTCATATTTGCAAGAGTTGTTAGCAGATAATTGAAATCAATTATCAGCTTATTACTGGTAACTGGCCATACTAATGTTGCTAGTTAATGCATTTTCTGCACACATTAGCGATAATTATGGCGGCTGGCTTATACCGTTCATACCACTCAACGTAGCACCTTACCGAATAATGGCTGCTAACTAAAATAAACACAAGCACCTCGGGGTTGCGCCAACCGGCTGGCTACAAAGTCATCACTGACTTGGTTAACCGCCTGCATAGACAACGGCGGTCTAGCAACGGTTGCCTTATCAAAAGCGATAGAGGCTACAGCTACCTGACCAATGGTTACTCGCCAATGCTTGTCAACGCCAGCTGCCAATAGAATACTGGCTCATTGCCGCTCCGCACAGCTTCGTTACTGCTGAATGAATGAAGCAATTGGCTTCTTGTTCTTTATTGTTTTATGGGACTTTAACCCTTGGGTTCATTTGTCCCGAAAATCAATTGGCAAAGGTGTACCCTTTATATATAGTTCATTGCTGCATATGCGGCCTCCTTTACTTACATTTGAAGTCTGTAATAGGAAAGATACTGTGCATTTTATAAATTTTACTCTGCACAACGTAATTACAACTCACTTCGTTCAGCGAAAGAAGAAAGTCCGTTCGATCCAGCGCTCCGTTATTTTGGAAGATTTTTCGAGTGCGATCCTTGGAAATAATTAATTTTTTTTCTCAAAATCTATTCACTTCAGTGAAAGAAGTGAAAGTGAGTTTTTTTTTCTAAGAAGGCTGTGTGGTTTTCCAGTGAAATCAGAAAATCTAATTATCATCCCGCTCATTTTCGCTTCATCTCCGCGTGGTGACGCTAACCAGCGATACACTACTACATCGCCAACGGTCATCCGACATCGTCGATCGAGTGCACCCGAAGGCGATCGGATACACCCGTACACCGCGACGTTTAGGCATACGGTGCGTCAGCAGCAGTAGCAACAGATCAGTAATATTAGTTAAGTTTTTTCCCTGTCTCTCATCCCACTAGAGTTTAGCGTTATTTTGTGTGTGTTCCTATTTTGTGTTTGTGTGTGATTTAAATTGTTGGGAGCGTTCAACGCTCCCACAAGTAAGGCAAATCGTGGGGAGGCACAAACAAAATTCCGACCGCGATCTTATCCAATGGACTCGGTCGGTCCATGGGTTGTCGACTTTCAGCCCAAAATTGAACCTCTGAATGTGTACCAAATAACTACTGATTTGACGAAGCGATTCTCAGCCGTGACAGAGATCACGAAAGTTAAATTTAATAAACTCCGTGTTGTCGTCTCTAACCTGAGCAGGCTAATGAGATTGCTTCCTCCCAGCATTTTACCCTGGAATATCGAGTTTATATTCCAGCTCGTGATGTGGAGATTGTAGGAGTGGTCACAGAGGCGAGTCTGTGCCCTGGAATTTTGGAGAAGCGGGCGGTTGGCCGATTTAAGAACCCTCTGCTCCCCCCAGTTCAGATACTGGAAGTAAGAAAGTTAGTTAAAATATCGCACAGCGAGGGTAACAAAAAAGTTACCCCCACAGACTCGTTTCGGGTGACCTTTTCTGGCTCTGCCCTTCCTCACTACTTAGAACTGGGGAACTTCGGCTACCTGTGCGGTTATTTGTACCCCGGGTAATGATCTGCCAAAACTGCCAGATGGGGCATACGGCCTCTCATTGCGGCAATAAGGCACGCTGCTCAACTTTCAGGGAGAAACATGAGGCTGGTCCCTGTTCAGATAACACTCAAACGCGGGGAAAATTTGGAACGTTCTCTGAAACAACGTTCAAGGCAATCTTTTGCAGAAATTCTTAAAAAAGCCTCCCCATCCGACATCAATACAAATCCTTTCGCTCCTCTGTCAGATGACGAGTCTGATTCGGACTTGGTTGAGGAGGGGACATCTTCAGTTTTCCGGAAGGTGCTTCACGGAAGCGAAGACGCATCCGAGCAGGGAAAGTAGCTGAACATAAGCCCCAAATCAACATGCCCAATTCAAACAGCAGTGGAAATAAGGATAATCCAAATCCTCCTGGTTTTCGAAGTGCCAACTACACACAGGATTTCCCATCTCTCCCGGGGACATCCAAAACCCCTGATGCTCTGATTTTAAGAACAGAAGCCCCCTCTTCATCTGGGCTGTTCTCATTTGATGATATTGTGGAAGGTATTTTCAAGTACCTAGAAATGTCTGACCCTCTTAAAAGCATTGTTATGGCAATGCTTCCCACTGTGAAACTTTTTTGAAGAAATTAACATTAAAGTGGTCCCTCCTTGCAGCTATCATTTCCTTCGATGGATAATTTGCCAAATGAGGTCGGGGATTTGATCACTGTTCTGCAGTGGAATTGTCGAAGTCTTATTCCTAAATTGGAATCATTTAAATTTTTAGCTCACAATATCAGTTGTTATGCATTTGCTCTTTGTGAAACATGGCTTTCACCCGAAATCGATCTTCCGATTCACGATTTGTATGGTGACAACCGGTCTTCTTTGATATATTACCTCTGTGACAACTTCAATATGATCGTTCTCAACAATGGAGAAATTACACGCTTGGCTGGTCCATCCTCACTTGGCAGTAGGTTAGACCTCACACTTTGCTCGAATTCATTATCGTTGGACTGCACGTGGAATGTGATTTGCCTATTAAAATTTCGGTTGCCACCGGGCTCACTCCGCCGGAATCCATCAACGTCACGTATGATCTAACTCGTAATATCGATTGGACAAGGTTCAAGACAGCAATAGATGAAGCCGTAACAACGGTAGAAGGGCTTCCACCGCTGGAGGAATATAAATAACATCCTCTCCAACCTGATTTTGGAAAGCGCGCTTCAAGCTCAAACTCGACCAGTTCCAGGAACGTCATTTCGCAGGAAACCTCCTTCCCCATGGTGGGATCAGCAATGCACCGAGGTTTACCGCAAAAAGTCCGACGCGTTCAAAGTTTTTCGTAGACGTGGAACACCTGAGCACTTCGAAAGGTACACGGCTATCGAACGCGAACTTAAGAGCCTCATCAAGGCCAAAAAACGCGGTTACTGGCGACAATTCGTGGACGGGCTATCGCGTGAAACGTCGATGAATACCCTTTGGAATACGGCGCGAAGATTGCGTAACAGAATAACGAACAACGAGAACGAGGAGTATTCGGACCAATGGATCCTCAAGTTCGCGCGAAAAGTTTGTCCAGATTCTGTGCCAGCACAAATGTTTCCTCGCGAAACCATGAATTCGATAGATGAGATCAGCCAACCTTTTTCAATGGTAGAACTATCTCTCGCACTCCTTTCGTGTGGCAATACGGCTCCAGGGGCTGATAGAATCAAGTTCAGCTTGCTTAAGAATCTTCCAGACCTCGCTAAGAGGCGCATGTTGCACTTGTGTAATCAGTTTCTGGCTCTCAATATTGTACCGGATAACTGGAGACGGGTGAGAGTTATTGCCATTCAAAAACCTTGTAAACCCGCGTCCGACCACAACTCCTATCGACCCATCGCGATGTTATCTTGTATTTGAAAGTTGTTGGAGAAAATGATCCATTTCCGCCTGGACAAATGGGTTGAGACGAATAACCTGCTTTCAGATCCTCAATATGGTTTCCGTAGGGGTAAGGGAACGAACGACTGCCTCGCGTTGCTTTGCACAGATATTCAGCTAGCCTTTGCTAAAAAAGAGCAAATGGCTTCTGTTTTCTTGGATATCAAGGGGGCTTTTGATTCAGTATCTGTTGAAGTTCTCTCAGATAAACTCCACGCTTGTGGTTTTTCACCATTAATGAACAATTTTTTGTACAATTTGCTGTCATATGCGCTTTTCTCATGGAAACTCTACAGCTTTTCGATTTAGCTACATGGATCTCCCCCAGGGATCATGTTTAAGCCCCCTTTTGTATAATTTTTATGTCAAAGACATTGACGGTTGTTTGAGTGAGAATTGTACGTTGAGACAACTTGCAGATGACGGTGTAGTGTCTGTCACGGGACCCAATAGGGTCGATCTGCAAGGACCCTTACAGGATACCTTAGACAATTTGTCTACTTGGGCTCTCGAGCTAGGTATCGAATTCTCTACGGAGAAAACTGAGTTGGTAGTTTTTTCTAAGAAGCATAACCCTGCCCAACCGAAGCTTCAAATTTGGGGTAAGCCGATAATTCATTCTATGTCATTTAAATATCTTGGGGTCTGGTTCGTTTCAAAGTGCACCTGGAGATCCCACATTGAGTATCTGAAGCGAAAGTGCCAACAAAGGATCAACTTTCTCTGCACAATTACCGGAACCTGGTGGGGAGCTCACCCACAAGATCTTCTATCGTTGTACCGGACAACGATTTTGTCGGTTATGGAATACGGTAGTTTTTGTTTTCAGTCAGCCGCTCGGTCGCACTTCATTAAACTGGAACGTATTCAGTATCGGTGTCTTCGTATCGCGTTAGGTTGTATGCACTCGACTCATACCATGAGTCTTGAAGTGCTGGCTGGCATGTTGCCACTCTCGGATCGGTTTTCAGAATTATCTCTCCGGCTCCTCACCATGTGTGAAGTTATCTTGAGATGCAATAGGTTCACTTCCTCCTCTTTTTTGTTAGATGCCCTATAGTGGCTATCGGTTAAGCAGAGAGTTATGTATTTGACAATGGTGTTCATTTTTAAAGTAATTAACGTAAGTAATTCTAAGATAACTGATGTATATAAACATGAAAACTTGGCTCTGTAAAGTTGATTCGATTGAGCCTGTACAAATAAATGAATTCATAAAAAAAAGTAACGTAATTATAAGACATCACCATATGTTTGCGTTATTTTCAATAGTTTAAGATTTGAAATCAATATTATTAAAAATTGAAACTGAAAATGTTTAGAGAAACGACGGAAATATTAACGCCCAGAACCTGACTACTTTTCGTGACGGTCGCAGTTTGATTTTTTTTAAATTGTACCCCAGTATAGTCAACAAAGACGTAGTCCTACGTCAAAAGATTAAACTATTGCTAGTAAAATACAATTGTACAAATCTTTCATCTCTCCTCACATTGAATTGTGCCCTTCCATTTTGTTTTTAGATAATCAAACTCGAACATCGAGATTACAGCGTTTGCTAAATAAGATAATGCGTTTGATCTTGAGATGCAATAGGTTCACTTCCTCCTCTTTTTTGTTAGATGCCCTATAGTGGCTATCGGTTAAGCAGAGAGTTGTGTATTTGACAATGGTGTTCATTTTTAAAGTAATTAACGTTTGCTGCCTCGATATATGTGTAATAGAATTGAAAGAGGAAGTGATATTCATAGATATAACACTAGAAACGCTGATGATGTTAGAACACCATATTTTTTGTATTTTGCTTCACAAAATTAGTTGTTTTTATAAAGGTATAAATGTTTTAAATTCGATGCCTATACACATCAAACGTGCAGCAACACTAACAGATTTTAAGAGACAATGTATTTCACACATCAAAGCTGCCTTTTGAACAGCTACTCTGTTAACTTTTTACTCTTGACTAATTTTGTATCTTGACGATGTTATAACAACGGATATTTTTGTATGGTTTATTGTTAAATGTTTTATATTTGTCATGGGGCACAAACAAACTATACTTTTCGCCTCGATGATGATGATGGACTTAAAGTTTTTATTTGTTATTGTAATTTAAAGTAGTTTATATTTTTTGTGTAGCATACAAAAGTTTGAGCCTCGCGCGTTGTATACAGGTATAAAGGACTTCTTTTTGAATTTATCATACCTGATGCTTGAGAAGATGCCATGAAATAGTAGTGGGTAGTCTGGCTGATTGTCGGGGAATTCCTTGTCAATTCTGTTGTGGTTGAAAGTAAAAGTTTGACTAGGGCCGGTTCAGGATTTTTTCGGTTTGGAAATTTTCTCGATTTCCCTGATTTGTAGGTCAAACTTCGTAAGACGGTCCTGCGAGACCAATGATGTTGTACAAGTTTTTTATGTTATAGTTAATTAAAATGTATTTAGTACAGTGTAACGCGTGTTTACCCTCTAAAATCGAACATTAGTGAAAACCCCTTGTTGAGAATGCCAGAAATTTGTCTCTCTTATGCGCCTATTCCAATGTGCCAAGGCTTACTGCCATCTATCCACCAACGATGATGTAAGGTATCCTGATCGTCAACTCTCCGTAGAGCTATTTACGGTTTACCCCAGTTTTCCCGGAACTCCGGAAAAAAATTTCCTGAATTGTAATGACATTTGTTCAAAACTACAAAAAATATATAATTTGAAATAACTTTAACACCAAAATGTTCAATGTTCTTCAATGTCGAAAAGTAATCAGATCAAATTATAAAAACCCAATACATTCAGCAGTCCATTCATTTGCTCCGCACTCTATGACAACTTCTGCATTAAAAAAAGACATTTTTCAGGAATAGCTAAAAGAAAACTTATGAAAAATAAATACATGAAACAAATTTTACTAAAATCTTACATTTATCGATCATTTGACAAAAATGCTTGCACACCCTTTTAGTTGTTGTTGATTTGTATTTACGTGACTTTCAGCCTGAGGATAGTTCGTCACGTCAGACATGACCTGTACACTACATATCGAACCCATCAACACAAGGGCTGGGACCACCCTACTTCCCTTCTGAAAGAAGATGGAATCAAACGGGATTTCGTCTCAGAAAATCCCAACGGCGCCGACTGGAATTGATACCAGTCCAACTGGGGGTCTTCCACACCCTGACGAGCGGCCTTGCGACAATAAGCCGGAACCTTGGCTAAAGCCGTAGAAAAGAACGATTTTGTTATGTTCTTCAGTTCCTTCTACGTTTTTACGATTATCTGCATCTGGCATTCAGCCACACAATTCTTGCAATAGATCCCGCGTTTGAGGTTGGCCCAGAAATTTTCGACTGGCCGCAGCTAGGGAACGTTTGACTCGCGTTCTTCGCCACCAGAGCGATGTTCAGGAGGCCTATCTAGTTATTACAGTGACCTTTTGGGCTTGTGGAATGCCAGGTTCAGCCAAAAACCACGTCTTTTCCCATATCGTACATCCGTATGAAGCCAGTTACTTCTGGCATTTGTATTGTGAATCCTCCCATTCACTGCAAGTCCCGAGTAAAAAACGTAGCTTCGACTTTGACTGCACTGATAAATTAACTTTCACTCGTTACATAAACATGGATTTTGTACATAAAACAAATGTATCGTATATTGTATGAAACATTCATATTGCTTTTTATCTGATGAAATGTTATCATAACACCTTTTTGTATAAGGGACGAAATGAATTTCGTGAAGACCAGCCAATCGCTGTTTCTTTTTTATCTTCTCACGAGTCACCGTGCCCTAGTTAGATCAACCACGGATTCAGTTCTGCTCTTTCCTAAAATACAGGATCGAATCCCATGTCAGAAACATTTAAAAAAAAGGCTGGACAACTCCTCGTGGTTGCGCTTTTTTTTTCAATTACATTTCGAGTCGATATAACAGATTTGTCAGTCATTCATGCAACCACCAGAGAGAGTTTTCTTTTTAATTTGTAACAAAATATTCGTAGCTCTTTGTATTGTTTTCGTACATTGCACGAATGATCTTTCTGTGTCAACAAATGATTCGTGCGTTTGACAGTTGCGCGTGTGCCATCAATTACGAAGGTATCTTCATAAAAACAACAAATAAGTTTCGTTGCAGAAAACAACGAATATATTCGTTAGTTCTACCTTCGATTTTGTAATACAAACAAAAATTAATTTTCAGTGTGATGATCAACCACATGAGAACTTTCCTCGGGAACATGATGTTTGAGATATACTTTACCCCACTTCTCACCTCCTTGGTGGGGGACATTTATGTCTCATCATCCATCACCACCACCGCCGGGAAATTCTTCATGGCCATTACCTTTAGTCACTGCTTCGAGACGGTCGGTTTGGACCTGTGTTTCCGCACGACGCTATACATGGACTGAAGGTACTTTTTGGCGGATTTTTTTTTTCGGTTGCACAAACCTGTCGGCCAGTGATCTTGTAGGTATCGGTTCTTCTGTATCCCATGGACACGAAGTGTCTCACAATCGCGGATAACTTGTCCTCAGATTGCAGGCGGTAGTAAAAACATACCATCGAACGGAAGTTTTTGCTGATTTTGCTATGACTTCTGCAAAACAACTGATATTGCTGTCAAATTTTGACTGTAAACAATAGGGGTGTCATAAATGGCGAGACATATATATATATATATATATAAAAAAAAAAAAAAAAAAAAAAAAAAAAATTATATATATATAGTAATAAGATTCACTACCAGGCAGCAGGAGAACTATATTTTTTTTTATAATACAGACGACCTAGAAAAATAGTCTTGTCGAAAAGTCACGCGAAATCTTTTCATAGAAATCACGTAGCGCAATACTGACCTTAATATGATAAAAAGCCAGCAAGCATCAACGAAATATTTGAACAAAACAATCTAACATCAAAGCTCACATGTCCTTCGAGAATTTAAACTCATAAACACCGCCCCTCTGTTGGCCACATACATATTTTCAGGACCAAACAACATCTTCTTTCCCCTAGAGATGACTCGGCAAAGGTATATCTACACACTTCTGTACTCATCAAGGCAAAAGTGCACACACACGAACAATTATTTACTCAAAACATACATTCAACCTCTTTTTCTCCGCACTGGCAACGCATATTGACATCGTTTTCAACGGAATCAGCTTCCATGCATGCTGTTTTCATATTTCCCATCCCATGCTCTTCTTTCCTCGGAAACTGCCACTACCGTGCATCCGGCCTTCTCGCAAAAGTGTTTTGCCACCATTCCTGCTGCCCGTACCACCTTCGCAAACAAAGACCATTCCGTTGCTTATCACAAATAGTCAGTCTAAATTTATTCCCCGAAGGTGTGCTCCGGAGGACAGAATCGTGATGATGAATCAAGGTGCACCGAGACTATGCTGATACTCATTTCCATCGTCCATCTTGCCTGGGGGCGGAAAGTCTTCATATGTGTGGGATTCAATACAGAGAAATAAGTCGACCAATTGAAAGAATTTCAAACAGAGAATTTATCATGCATGCGTGAATACAAGGATAGAGGTCGAAAATGGGCTTTAGAAATATTTAGGTTGTTTAGGGAGAACATCAAAAAAATTGGTGGAAATTCCTATAAAATTAAATTGATCGTTTGCTTGATGATGCGACCTTATAGAAATAATGCTTTCAAGTTTCATAGTCAAAGATAGCCAAGATGGTCAAGGAACCAAATCATCAAACGTGAATTATGACATAAATAAGCAATAAAAACCCTCAGACATCCCTTATCGATAACACCTTCCTGGAACAATTGCTCATATTTGTGGCATCGTCGTCAGTATTCTTCGGGGATACTTTACTTGTTTATCTCAACTACGACCAGAAGATGTTGATGATAATGATGGTGCTGATGACGAGGGAATATTAGCAATTGATTCTACATTGTCACTTGCTGGAAGGAAGTGTAGAAAACGAACACTAAAGTGTTTAAAAATAACCAAGAGACCTGCTTAATCGGGAGCAACATATTTTGAAGGTAAGCTATTAACTAGTGGGTGAATGAACCATACAATATAAATGTATTTAGTTGTTGTTTGTTGCTGAAACAATTAAGAAGTATGTTTGGGTTGTAATACATTTTAAATAAATTTGTTCGCCGCCACGCCACGCCACCGACGCCGGTCATTTTATCACGCCGCCACCGATGAACATCAGCTACGCCACCGGACAAATTAATGATACGCCGATAAAATTTGTTTCATTGTATTTCATATTCATGTATGGTGTATGTCATATTTTTACATTTGTGGTTTAAAATCATATCACTTGTCAACGACGAGCTTTCAGATAATGTTTTGAAATAAAAAAAAACTAAGAGGAGCTGTGCACAAGGCACGACCGCGTGGTTGAAGTTGGAGTCGATTAAAATATTGATTGTTTTATTGTAAATATAATAAGGCGCTTTGGTAAATGTGTACAGATTTACTTGATAAAGGTGAATGTTTTAATGGAAAGAAAGGCAGCACTGATAAATTAATATCATTTGGAAAGCTAGGTAAACTGAAAATAACACTTCACTTGTTCACTTTTTAAAACATAAATAATAAACTGAAACACTTCTTGAAACTCAACGAGTAAACGCGAGCAAATTTCGGTATATTCAACTAGAGAATGCTTATCCACAGATAGGAATATTTCGTCTGCGACTTACAGACTTCTTCAGTGTCGAGTGCTCGATTTTTCGAATGATCAAGTGCTCAAGTGCCTTAACCCCTTCAGTCCTAAGGGGTCATATATGATCTCAAAAGTAAAATGGCTGTATAAAATCAAAGACTGAATAAAAGTGTACACTGTCTTGGGCAAGGTTGTTTTACATCAATTTTCAATCAGGAAAAATAAAAAACATATGAGTTTAAGGCCTAATTGACGACCTAGAACAACCGGAATAAATTGCCTTCTTTTAGCTTTTTTTTTTTTTAGACCGGATGGAAAATCTGCAAACAGGCTCCTGAAGAACTCGGGCTGTGGGGATGAGGGCGCCAACTCCTCAACCCACTAAAATCCCACCCGTGCCTCGAGCCCCGGCCCTCCCCCGAACCACCTTTCGGCATTACTTCAGGGAGGGGCCTAGTGTGCTTTACGAACCCAACATAGGTCTTTAGTAGTTAGCTTCGCCGACCTGACGATGATCCGATCGAGATGCTCCTGGATCTAAGCAGGGTTCGGCACGTCTGGTGGGCCATCCAGATTGTTCGCGATTCCCCTACCCCACCACTTACGGTACCTGCCGAACCTCGCGTCGTATGGTCCCTTCTCCGATCGAGAAAGCCAGGGCCCAGACCGAGGTTGGAACGTCTGGGAGTGCGGCATTACCCCAGATCGCCCCTGTTCCCAATTTCACGACTGCTTACTGCTTCCTGCCGGACCCCGCGCCGTATGGCGCTTCCTCCGTTGTTGTTCGTTTAACCGTTAAGGGGAGCTTATCGTTTCCAGGGTGCACCACGGGGAGGCGAACTACTTCCACACCCGTGTTCTAGGTTATCCAAAATGTACTTGAGTTCAGAACTTCAGATCTACAGTTGTAACAGTAGCTTTCAGGGCTATATGAGGTTACGTTATGTATTTCAAACATTTTAAATGAACCTTTTGAAAGGGCAACAGTTATTATTTGATAATTTTGTAATGTTCTGGATTATTCTAACTGTTCTTGAGTTCAGAACTTAAGATCTACAGTAGTAACTATCGCTTTTTGGGCTACACAAAGTTACGTTACGTATTCATCTATATTCAGTGAATATATTAAAACTTAAAAAAAAAACATTATGAGACAAACTGCGTTGATCTTGGTC
Source organism: Aedes koreicus (assembly GCA_024533555.2). NCBI lineage: Eukaryota > Metazoa > Arthropoda > Insecta > Diptera > Culicidae > Aedes > Aedes koreicus. The sequence goes on from JAHHFK020000067.1 coordinate 355,501, forward strand.
ACCCAAACTGTCCTTGAGTTCAGTACATAAGATCTTCAGTTGTAACAGTAGGTTTTTGGAGTATGCAAAGGGACAATGTGTATTAAACAATATATATTGAATAGTGTTTGAAGGTCATCAGACATAATGCGACAGTATTGAGATATTCTAGGTCATCCAAAGTTCAAAACATAAGATCTATAGTTGTGACAGTAGTTTTTTGCGCTATATAAGGTGACGATATGTATTCAAACATATTCAATTAATCTTCTGTATAGTCAAGGGTCATTGTTTAATAACTTTGTGATCCTCTAGGTAATCCAAACTGTCCCGGGGCTTAGAAATTGAAATCTTCGGTAGTAACTAAAAAAATATTATTAAAGCGCAACTACGTTCTCGCTGTTCGTCAGTAGATGGCTCTAGCAGTAGTAGTCGATTTTGACATATCCAAAACGTCTTGAACCAAGGTTAGACATATGGTAAACCACTTTGAAACATTAATTGGATCATACTGTCAAATACCCTGGACTATGGATACTTTTGTATCGGGAACGGCTGAAAATTGATGTATGACGCCATTTTGGAATCCAAGCTGGTGGCTTCTGTTTCATTGAGAGTAATGTCTTCTTCTTCTTCTTTCACGGTTTATTCCAAGCTTGAGTCCAAGCTTCCTGATGACATTAACCGCATGGGTACGAGGCTCATAGACGTAAACTTACCGATCGTGCCTTTAAGGAAGATCATTCAAATACGATATCAGCTATTAAAATTTTACATTATTTTCACCATGAAAACTAAACGCAGCTGAAAGCATGACAATTAAAAACACAACTCACGACTCTTCTAATTAGAACCCACAAAGCTGTCCCGGAAATGTAAACTCTAGGTACCTATACTTGTTCTTGTACTTTTTTTATTGGTGCTGAACATTTCTTCAACATTTTGAAGCAGGGCCGATCGCCTACCTTGCACGAGGCGCAGTTCGGATGGGTCGTGGCTGGTTTGTACGAGGAAACAGAAAAGGATTCTCTAGTGTGTGCCACTCTAGCTGTGACCGATGGATTGGAAGCATGCTTGCAGCGATTCTTCGACCAAGAGGAAATCTAAGGTGAGATGATGATGAAAAACGCTTCGAAGAACATTTTGAAGAACAACCAGTCGAGAAGCTCAAGATCTCTGGGGTTGAAACGATTTCTACTGTTAAAAAAGAGAGAAAAGAAAAAGAGAAAAGTCCCCATGCAAAATTTGAGCTAAATTGGACTTCGTTAAGTAGACCCCCAAAGCGGTCAAAGTTTTACTTTTTTTACCCATGGAAAACCTCACAAAAGGGGGGGGGGGGGGGAGAGAATTGGAACTTTCCAAAATCGAAATATATTTTTTTTATGCCAAATTCATGAAACGTCAAGATCTGATGTTCGCCCGAAAAAAATTTTTTGAAAAAAAAACTACTTTCTGGGATCATGCAGTGCTTATGGGTTACCAACCTTGGATGGAATGATCCTGTAGATGGTGATCTACTCCAGTGGTGGGCAGAATTCCAAACATCGTTAAGTCGTTTGAACAATTTCGAGATTTCAAGATGCGACGTAATGGCTGATACGGAGAAAATGGAGATTCATGGTTTCGCCTATGGCTTTAAGTATGCATATGGGGCATGTGTTTACCTTCGCTGCATTCTTAAGGACGGGTCAGCAGTGTCTCATCTTACGTGCAGCAAGTCCAAGGTCCTCTACGTGAGATGACCATTCCTAGACTGGAGCTGTGTGCCACCTTACTGCTTTCCAAGTTGGTGGATAAGGTGATCTTTGGATATTCAAGAAATCAAATTATGGTCCGATAGTTAAATAGTTCTTGGCTTGGATGAGGAAACCCTTAGATCGACTGCAAATTTTCGTTTGCAACCGTGTGGCTGAAATCAACCGACTGACAGAACGGTGTCATTGAAGTTACGTCAGTACGGACCAAAATCCTGCGGATAACGTATCTCGAGGAATGAAGCCAGTTTCATTTAGCAAATTTCAACAGCGTTCCATTGTGAGGTCAACTACGCGATGGAGCTGGCGGAAGAGATATCCGATAACCTTATTCCCGAACTGAAATATGTCGTCATTTCAAATCCGATCGTGGGGAAACCTGAATCGTCGAACTGTTTGATTCATTCTTCAAGTTGCAACGTGTTTATGCTCACATAGAGCCCCTCGTTCGTCGTGTTTGAACCCCAAGGGACAAACGAGATTCATGTGGACAACTGACCGTACAAGACATGCGTAATGCAATGGACTACATCATGCGTGTTCTTCAGCAAGGTTGTAACATGAGGAGATCCAGTGAGTGCATCGCGATGCAATTGCTAAATGATTGGCAGCGTTGCAACCGAGGATGGATTCCTATGTGTCGCCAGACGTCTACAGAACTCGCATTTGCCATTCGATGCTAAGCATCCACTACTGCTTCCTCAAAATGACCATTCAAGGGAATTGCTAATAAGGAAAGTCAACGAAGAACGACTCCACGAAGGCCAATCCGGAGCGTTGACAGCCATCTGTAAAAAATTCTTACTTTGACTTGTCAACGCTCGGTCCACCATCCGCAGGTGATCCATAGCTACCTAAAATGTTTCCGCGCAAAGCCAAGGATGATTCAGGAGATCTTCCTGAACACCGAGTGAACATCACCTTACCGTTTGAGCTGACCGGCGTTGATTATGATGGACCAGTTTCAGTGAAGGAAGGCAAGCGTAAGCCAAAGATCGTGAAGGCGTAAATTGCTTTATTTGTGTGCCTAGTTTCAAAGGCAATTCACCTCGAACTTGTGTCGGCCCTGACATCGGAGGCATTTCTGGCCGTGATAGACCGGTTGGTCAATCGACGAGGTATGGTGCGGAAGATATTTTCGGACAACGGGACCAACTTCTTTGGCGCGTTCAAGTAGTTGTGTCAACGAGTGTCATGAAAAACGTCTCTTGCCGTTTTTGAAGTAATACGGAAAGAAGAAAAAGGGTCATGGAGTGGTATGCCGCCAATAACGTAAAGGTGGTGACCTCTCAATACGCCAAAACTCACGCCAAAACAATCGAGAAATATTAGGTCTTCGTTAAGCGAAACCCGCCCAAGACCGAAAAACATTGTTGGAAGCGAAAAGCAATTTAATGCAAACTTTTGTGGCATTCTGCGAAGAACAAAGAGGACTAGGTGGCGGCATAGAATATGATGGCAGGAGTTAAACGAAAAGACCTATACTAATAGCACTTTGAACTTTTAATGCCAAAAAATTGTGAGTGTTTCTAATCAAATAGTGTATAACTGGAGTCATTCTGTTCAGTCGAACAAAAGTTATTTGGTGAACCGGAAGTTTGGCTGTTTTTTTTTCTGTGTTTTATACTAATTGAGAATTTAAAAAAAAATTGCCTTGTGATTTTTACAGTAATTCTTGTTTAAAAATTTTGAACACTCTTAAAAGAATTGTTTCAAAGCAATCACGTTTTGATCTATACGAAGATTGCTCATTTAAAGCTACTAAATGCATTGCTTTGAGCGGCATTCTAATGGTTCGATTCAAGTATCATGTAGCAATCCTTCAGCTGTGGTTTATAGTTTTACCCTAACCATACTGGATTGGATGTCTTGGGCTGCTGTTGAGATGTTATTCCCTCAGGCAAGAACCTCAATCAACAAATCGAAAGAGATAGAATGAGCGAGCAGAAGATACGAGTAAACTGGTGAAAGTGTGATGCTACCACCCCATCTGGCCGATCGGTGGCAGACGATGATAGTTGTTTAAATTTTAAAATATGCCAATTCTCATCTGTCTCGGTTTTTGTATAATTTAATCTTTTATGTTCTCCATCCTGGCTCTATCCGGGAACTGTTGGCGAGGAAGGCGTTTGAGGTTGCATGAATGAAATGACGGTGAATGAACAGAGAACACCTCGGTGTGGATGCCCCCTGGAGACACGTGTCGGATAAGATTTGTTAATATAAGAGAGTGAAAGCAAATAACACTTCAGCATTCGATTTGCATTCCCTTGCTCTATCAAGAAAAAAAAACGATGGTGTACATGGATCCGGGTCACGACCCTGTTTTATTTGGATAGTTTTTTTTAACTATTTTAAGATTCTATGACATGTGGCTGGATCCATTTTCCATTTAAGATTTGATAAATAGACCATTTACTCACGTGTAGCATGTCATGACCTATCCCAGGCAATCAAAATTCAGTTATATCTAAAAATGTGAAATAGGGGTTGTAAGTTCAAAACGGAAACCATTATCAGAAGAAAAAAAAAAAATTTATGAGATTCATGATAAAAATCAAGTCCTTTCACTGCATCAAAAAATAATAAGCAACTCGTGTAGCAAAATGAAATGAATTTAATTATTATTTAAATTTTATTTTTTTCTGATACCTTTAAATGTTTTAATTAACAAGATGGTTCAAATCTTTTTTTATACATAAAATGAGCACACATTTGATTAAACACCATTCATTTCATTCTCTACAGTGGATTTTATACATTTTCTGATGAGCTGATGTCCAATTCTTCTTGAATTCTTCCATAATTCGGGCAACTGTGCCCTCCTTTTTGAAGATGTCGTTTTTGTTGTTGTTTCGTATTTACGTGACGACCTGGACCCTACATATTGAACCCATCAACACATGGGCCGGGACAAACGGCTTTACTTCTTTTCCGAAGGAAGACGTGATCAAAGATTTTTCGTCTTGGAAAATTCCAACGGTGCCAACTGGAATTGATACCAGACCGATTGGGGTGAGAAGCTACCAGGCTTACCACTACACTATCGGCGTCGTCTTTTTAAAGACCCTTTTAAAAATTGACCATAAACGCCATGTCATACAGTTATCCCTGTGTTTTGAAGTTGCTAAATACTGTTCAATACACACCTTACATAAATCGAAAATTCGAAATCAAAACGAATGAAATTATATTATATGTGATGTACATTTTAAATGCTGAAATGTACAACAATCTTTATACTACGTCATATGACTTTTAGTTGTCTGATAGAGTTTTCTTCTTCTTCTCAATGTAGGACTACGTTACTACGTCAAAATTTTGACAAATGAGAACGTTACGCTAAAGTGAAAGACTCAACAGAATGACTTCATTCATACATAATTTGCCAGTTTTAACTATGTACACCATTTGATCAGAAGCACTTACATTTTTTGCATTAAAATTCCAATAAAGTGCTATGCTAGTACCTTTACTAACTTTAATTAGACCGGTAGTTCTCTACGGCCACGAAACATGGACATTGCTAGTGGAGGACCAACGCGCCCTTGGAGTCTTTGAACGGAAGGTGCTGCGTACGATCTACGGTGGAGTGCAGATGGAAGACGGAACGTGGAGGAGGCGAATGAACCACGAATTGCACCAGTTGCTGGGAGAACCTCCCATCGTACACATCGAAAAAATCGGTCGACTACGATGGGCTGGGCATGTCGTAAAAATGTCGGACGACAGCCCTGTGAAAATGGTTCTCGAAAACGAACCGACAGGTACAAGAAGACGAGGCGCGCAACGAGCAAGGTGGATTGATCAAGTAGAAGGCGACCTGCGGACCCTCCGCAGACAGCAAGGCTGGCGAGGTACAGCCATGGACCGATTACAATGGAAACAACTTCTGTGTACAGCAGAGGCCACACCGGCCTTAGTCTGACTGGTATGGTATGGTAGTAAAGGTACTTTAATGTTTTACAAAAAAAGTGACTTAGTTTTGCTCCCATACAAATCTGCATATTAAACGGTTGAAAATGTGGTTTTCCCTTTCCGGGTCCTCAAAAACCAGTAGCAAAGGATTTAAATTGTCTTCTTCGTTTTATTTCATCAAGTTTCATTCCATGATTAATACAGGAATAGCCCCTCAATAGCAAAATTGTTTTGCTTTGTTGCCGGTGTCGGTGATTTTATAACTGAAGCTTTATTTTATAACTTATGAATTTCGCTTCGTACTGCATTTTCGCGCCTCTCTTTTTTCTGGGTTATGCTATCAATGCTAGTATATAAGACGCGAGCCGAACCGAAATGATTTCATAGGGATATTCAAATTCAATTAAGCGGCACGTATGGACGTGTTTTTCACTATATCATTACGAAGTTTTCTCGCGTTTTTTCTATCTCGTCCGTTTTCCCGCGATTGCGCGACTGGCTCGCAAATTATCGACTGCGCTTGCTCTTTTACAAGCCAGAAGGAAGCGCTGTAAAGTTTTGTAAGTTTTCCCGCTCGAGCTACTGCCGTGGCAATGGGTTGTAAAAATCGTCCCACGGTGCCATCCGAAGTCATACCGCAACCTCTAAGCGGAAAACAATGCCAGTGACTACTAGATTGCTAAAATTATCCCAAGTATCTTCGCAGCGACGAGGAGTTTAGTAAACTAAAGCGTGTCCGGAAAAATGGTTTGTAAAATTGTCGCGTCAGTGGTCTGAGTCAACGTAAGAATTTCTTTCATTGCATGGTTTATCTGTCATTGGATCCTTTCACCTTCGCGACGTCGTGGATATTGTTCACTTTTAAACTGAAGTTTTGAAAACGGCGTCTCGAAAACAGGAGCTGCGGAATCTTATTTTGAACCAGTTGGTAGAAAATCCTAATCGTTTACAGTAAACAATGAGCCGTGGTTTCTTCAGCAAGTTTCTTCAAACCAGAACGGTTCAGTTGAAGCCAACCAAGCAGTTGAAAAGGGCAACATGCAACAAACAAGATGAGAAACAAGTGGTAGAAGTATACAAGAGGAAGCCCAACCTGTTGGTCAAAGATGTGGCCAAACAGTGGATGTAGCTAAGTTAATTGTGCAGGACATTAAAGTGAGATGTGGACCGAGGTCATTCAAAGCCCAGAAGACTTGCCGAGATGAAAAGGTCTTGAAAAAGCGAAAAGTCGAGCCCGAAAGCTATATGATTCGTTGTTTACCAAACATACAGTTTGCATCGTATAGAACGATAAAACATACGTGAAACCTGAGTTTTGACAAATCCCTGGTTAGAAATTCTACGCTACGAAGGACAGAGGAAGCCTAAAGTGTAAGTTTAAAGAACAAAAGATAGAAAAAAATCAGCCAACCATTCATCTCAACTGGGAATTTTAACAGTGAAATCTACATCGAAGTGCGCCTTTAAAAAGGCCTATTGCCACTTCTAAAGCAGCATTCTCAAACACCCTGTTTTAGTCCAATTTGGCATCCTGCACTACTCAACAAGGACGAAGAAATGGTACGAGGAAAATAATGTCATTGTGGTACCTCGTAACATTAATCCTCCGAACTGTCCAGAGCTCCAACCGACCGAGAAATGTTGGGCAATACTGAAGGCTGATTGTTGGATAGTGGAAAATCGGTTCAAAACATCAAGCAGAAGTAGACTAAAGCTTACAAAACCAGAGGAGCGAAGCTTGTCCATACCTTGATGGCAGGAGTCAAGTCAAAGGTCCGAAATTTTGGGCGTGAGGGTGAAATTTATATCTATTGTTGCACAGGTGTAAAGGAACATACATGAAGAAAATAAATGTACAGAAAAAGATTTGTTTGGATTCCTGTTAAACCTAAAACTTGCTTGTGATGATACACAGTTTATTTCCGGATGCGCTTTATTATACGGTGTAAATATACCACATGATGGTGTCCTGCTGTCCAAATAAACTGGAAATATAAATAAATTCCTGACGCGTATCATAACCACCTTTTCAAGACGACCAATTAAATTTTGCAATAAAAGAGTTTGTGTTTAAGTGAAATGTTCGTGATTTATCTATAACAACCATTGCATATTATCAAAAACGGTACATTTTGGATTGTTTTATTGTTTTTTTTTTTACATATATTCAAGAAGCACCATAGGAAATGATCTTATTTAATTGGTTAAGATTCACAGCTCGTACGATGGCAAGATTTCAGTCTTATTCTTCTATGCTTCCTCGTATTGGATCAACGACAGATCATCTTATCAGCGGTCCTTACTGGACCCGTCGATCATTCGTCGATCGGATTGCCAGAACAATCAGACTGGACAATGCTCAGCCAACACACCCCTGGGTACACGCTGCTCGCTTTGGGAAGGCTGAACAAATCTGCGAGGCCAGTCGTGCAAAATGCGGCTCAAAGGGTGTCTTCACTTTTGGAACAATCGGTCACTTTTGGAACAAACGGTGTAGACAACCGTTGACCTGTGGAATCTGGTCGCAAACAGCTGTTGAACGACTGGACGGACTCTATCCAGCGGATCACCGGCTCGTACACTTCGCTTTACGTCCCATACTATCGACGGACACGATCGCCCTGTCTCGTTAAATGGTCGACAGCGGGAAGTTCGGTACCCGTCACTTCAAGTACACGGTCACATGCTCGCCGGATTAGTGGAAGGGTGCTGTTGGTTCGGCTTTTAGCTAGAATCCGGATAGCCGTTCGTGCTACAGATTGAATTGCAAGGAATTCAAAGGGGAGTATTCCAGCTTCGGCCATAGCCGATATGATTGGGCTGGTCACAAACGCTCCAAACGCGTAGCGTAACATTTAGTTGTACGCTGGGGCTAAGGTCTGCAGGGTCTCCGGTCCTCCTCGGCTCACTAGTCCAACATCGTATGTCAGCTTCGCAGTGACTAGCGCCGAACCCTCTTGCAGCAAGGTTGCTCGGTTGCCACGCGGTATCGCTCCGATCATCTGCAGGATCCGTAGTCGAAACTCGCATGATTTCTTCACCGCTTTGCAGTGCGGCTTGAATGTCAACGTTCGGTCCAGCGTGCGTCGGCACTCGACGTGCATTAGAGCTGCAGTAGAATGTCTGCGATTTCTTCGCGAATATGGTAAACCCCACGCTTTTCGCCCACTTGTCCACAGCTTCGACAGCGGCCTGCAGTTTTCGGTGCAAGCAGGATGTCGTCCGCGTACAAAAGCATATCGCCTCCGACGGGCAGCACACGGAAGATCGGCTGCATCGCAATGAGGAATAGTGTCACAAAAAATACGGAATACTATCGCTTATCGAGCCGTCCACTCGACTCTAGCTCGGCGATTAGCCGTCGATTAATGATGTGTTCGAGGAGCTTCACCATGCAGCTGGAGAGCGATATTGGTAGGAAGGCATTCGGTCAGGATTCGTGGCAGTTCGGCTTCGGTATTGGGACGACAATGGCATTCCGCCAGCTGGCGGGAAACTCGCCACTGTGCCAGATATCGTTCAGCAGCTTGAGGAGTGTCGTTTTCACAGACAGTGGAAAACGTTGCAGCAGAGTATACCCGATCGAATCTGAGCCTGTTGAGGCGCCTAGCAGTTTGTCGAGGGTCCACAGAAGTTCGTTCATGGTGATGTCGATGTTATACACATCATCGTTGTTGTGTGAGAAATCTATGGACCCTCGTTCAGCTGCCGCTTTCGCCATCTGGAATGATGAAGGGTAGCTGAAAGTCACCGACCTTTCGCAGTAAACATTCGCCAGTTCTTCTGCCACTTCTTCGGGGTCGTCGGTGAACCCGTCCGCTCGCTTGAGGATTACCGGACGCTGTTGCCGGTTGCCACGCAAGTGTTCACCGTCCGCCATAATTCGGTTGCCGTGCTACTCGGTGATATCTTCCCTACGAAGTTTTTCCACGACTGTTCCTTCGCTTTGTTGACCGCCTTTCGTGTCGCTGCTCTTGATTGCTGGAACCTCACCAATGCTTCGAGTTGATCTGCTTTTGTTTCAGGGCACCACCGCGATACCGCCTTCGGCCCGATTCACCCGCTGGTTCGTGGTATGGACTTTGCCCCTGCTGCCGTATTTTTTTCCGTGAAGCTGCTCACGTCCCACTCGGCCTCTGACCGGATGGTTTCTGCTGTAAGCCACTCTTACAACGACCAATCCGCTTGTACGTAGAGCTACTTCTGTCAAGCCGTTCGATGATTCGTCCACCCAGAGATGGACACTGTGATCGGAAAGTGGTCGCTGTTGTGCGTGTAGAACAACGTTCTCCAGGAGAACATGCGAGCAAGCCTCTCGGAGCGCACATCGATAGCTGAGGTGTTTCCCGTAGCCGGGTCAATGCGAGTGTGCGAGCCGTCGTTAAATACCAGCAACTGTTTGTTCAAAGTCGTCTCAGCGATAAATTGACCAAGAGAGTTCGATTGGTGGGATCCCAACGCTAGATGGAGCGCGTTGAAGTCCCCCAGGAGTAGCACTGGACCTTCCAGCTGCTCAAACAACCCACCCAATGCAGCCTTACACTGCGCATAATTCGGCGGAATGTAGACAGACACTACAGCTACCTGCATCGGTGCGTGGATGCGTACAACGATGCGGTGCAGTGTGGTATCGATTTGCACACGCTCAAATGGTATAGCTTCCCGAACGGCAAGGCCAACCCCATGTTGCCAGAAGTGAACACTGGTCGAGGCAGTGTGTAGTGCATGCCGACGAAGTCTGGTGGGACGACGGTTTGGTTCGCTTTCGTCTCCTGTAGAGCCACGATGAGAAGTTTTACCAATATCGACAACAGCCGGCACTGGGGAAGCGCTTTGTGTAATATTTATCCGGTGTGTTCCTGATGTTTTGTTTCCTGACGCTGTGTGGTGGTTATCTGTAATAATACTGGGCGCGGCAGTATCTGTCGGTGAATGGGAATAAACAAGACTGACCTGTGGGACGTCTTGTCCCACAGTGCCAGCCATTGCCGAAACTACACAATTTCTTCCAAACCTACCGACAACAGCTGGCCATGGGAAAAGACTTTGTGTGGTTTGGTTGATCTCGGTGTTGTTGTTCCTACGTATGTCACTGTTGGTTGTCAAGCTGTCGTCTATCGTACGTTCTCGGTCCTGGTACATAATCATTCGTGGTTCCATCGGCTACAGAGGAGAATTCACCATCAACGGGTTAGGGTAAGGCGTCCCGGATGGTTCCTTCAACCTGCTGCACTTGCGTCAGAAGGGGTACTTCACGTTTCCCACTTCCGAACCGATCTGTCTCGTTGTCAATGTTCATGCGTAAGTCGTCATCATTGTCCAAACATCGTTGAGGAGTGTAACTATCGAAGTCACGGGTTTGGAGATGTCTCCGATATCTCGGGCTCGTCGCCAGAGTAATCCATTTGGGGTTGGACGCGTGTTTTGGTGGCAGTTTTTTTTTTTTTTTTTTTTTGAGGTGGGCTTATGTCTGGCGATTTGTTTTTAGCTACGGATTGGTCGTAGGTGTATTTTGGAGAACGTCCACGTTTTGTTTCCGGAACGGCAATAGCAGTATTGGTGGCTTGCGTTTGTTCGTTGCTGACAGCTTGCTGCTTAAGTTGCTGAATGATATTCGCCAAGATCTGGATTTTTTTTGCTTTCTTCGTGCATTTTGGCTATTTCGTCATCTTTTTTCTTCATGGACGCTTCTAGTTGGCTTAACTTTCCTTCGAGTACGCTTTGTCTTGCAGTTACTTGAGCGTAGCTGCCTTCTGGTTGTAGTTCAACTCGTTTCCTCGCCTCTGGAAAAGATAAATTATCGCGGTCTTTTATTGTTATGACTTCGACTTGTTTTTTGTAAGTCGGGCACTGACGGCTAGTTGGTAGGTGATTACTCTTACAATTTCTGCAGAGGGGTGCTACACCATATTCTTCTTCTCCATGCGTTGTGGTCCAGGACTGGAACCATACTAGAAACCCCCACACTACGGTCATAATTAGTTGTATTAACTTGATTATGACTTAGCAAGTCATAGTTATGTTATCTCAACCGAATGGCAACAAGTGTGCTACTAGGGCCGTAGCAGAGCACGGGATTACGAAAAATTGGACGAGTGGGGATATGCAAAAGGCCAACTTTAATGTATTCCGGATAGGTGGTTTTACAAAACGTTATAATTAGCGCTGGCGTATTGACTCTTTTGTCACCTTCTCTCTTGGTTATCCTCTGAGCCCGGATGACTTTTTCCTTGCACATTCTCTACAGTATATCTTTTTCCTCCATGTTAATGAGGTCGTAGCAAGAGATGACACAACTGCTAATGTTTAAGTTCGGATGTGAGACTATTTCGACGTCGGTTCCGTCAATTAGCTTCGTCAATTTCAGTAGCTTCTGGTCTTGGGCTTGATTTCGAACTCGAAGGGTATATTTCCGAGCTCTATTGAACCTGTCGATACTTTCTCTTTACATCTTTGGTTCTGGCAGAAATTGCTGTTTACTACTGGGATCCCATGACGTTGGGAAGATATTTACAATTTTAAAAAATTATAATTTTAATTTGGCATACTGTACGCAATAAAAACATAATTAGTAAAGTAATCTTCTTTATGTTGATTTGTTTTGGATAAATGGTGGATTTTGGGCAATTTTTTTTTTAATTTATCATTACAATATAGACAAAGTGGAAAACTATAATTGAGATTCAAATAATAGGAAAATGTAGTTACTCAATACGCCTCTGCTAAAGAGTTTCATTGCATGGTTTAGGATCTAAAAGAAATTGAAAAGTCCGAGCGATCCAATAGAAAAGAATTGCATAATGTTGGTCTACTTTTCCTCTGGATGATTTTCCTGTTTGCCTACACTTCCAAACCCAGTTTCACAAGCACTTCAACTAATACATGTATTTACCTTTTGTTCATTTTTCAGGTCAGTGGAGACATTTGCATAAAAAAGGACATTTGCGGAGAAAAAACAGCTGAAGGTATGAATTTGTGAGACCACATAGTAACGCACTGGAGATTACTGGATTCATTTTCCTCCATTATTCGAAATTGTCTTAACTCATGAAAATTAGATTACCTAGATATATCTCGAGAGGAATTTGTTTCAATTTCTTAAGAACAGTGTCGGAAATACCTTGATGTCAATTTTGATAAATTACAGCTTGAAGCTATCAAAAAAATTAATCTCACTTCTCACAAAATACTTCAAATTTCTGTTCCGAAATATCCGCTCAATTCAATCCAATTTTCATTAAACAAACTGAAACACACCGCGTCAGTGGTTTTCATTTCTGAATGGAAACAGCAATAATATTCCGAGTGATATTGCTGTAGCACAACGTAATCTAGATAATAATTCCCCCCAACTTGCTCTGTTTTGCTGACCAGTATCATACCAATGTTAACTTCACCTGTCAAAAAAAAAGAAAGAAAAGGAAAGTGAGTGAATTGGAGAAGTTTCGACCCAGCCTAAAGAAGAAAAAAAGTTAATACAAGCTGTATACACAACAAAAGTAAGGCAGAGCTTGCCCCTCATCAACTGTTCTTCCCTTCTCGTTATAGGTATGTACCTTTGATGAAATTCAAAGAAGACGTAATAATTTTCCTTGAAGCAAGCGAAGCGGGAAAGTCGCTCCCTTGTTTGAAACATCTTTGTGCGAAAAGTGGTTTGACGGAAGGAGCAATTCGTTTTCTCGATTCCCGAAAATGCTTATACCTGACGGGTGATACATTTTCGTTTCGTAATGCTGTAACAGAAAGCCAGCTGAGGAAATTGAAAACCAGAACAAAAAACGTAAGGCTCGGCGCACGGTTCTTTGCTGAATGGGGCCAATTTTCATCAAAAGCTTTAGAAACAATAAAAACAACAGGCTTAGTTTTTTTTTTTTTATTAACTTCTTTGTCAGCAAATTTAATTATATTTTTCAGAAACACACAAATTGAACCTTCCAAGGACTCTTTTTCCATCTGATCCATATCAACATTGCTAATTTGTCGACCAGTCAAGTTTAACTCAAATTAAACTAACTGTACTTTTCGAAATTATATACAAAACTGTGCTCAATAGAGTGGCCTCGTAAGACGGTTTTATCAAATTTTCCAATGGTTCTACAAATTGAAATATCAAGATACTAACTAGCGGATCAGTGTTCGGAAAAACTCATATTCTCAAAACTCATGCGTGCGTCTTAACGTGCATGAGTTTTAACATACCGAGTTCATTGACGTAAAAACAGTCGATGAGTTTTTTCGTACAAAAAATCGTTGCTTCGTCTTTGGCCAGAATAACTGTTATTATTGCTGTAGAGGAAAGAGAACTAACAAGGTCTGTATTAGCATGCAATAACTTCTCGCGTAACATGAGAAAAGTACCTATCTTTGATCGATTCTCTTCATCGATTTTCTCTTCTGTGAATAACGCAGCAGTAAAAGCCTTGTCCATAGGGTTTATTGTTCAATGAACAAGCTAACAACATCTCTCGACTGTTAGCAGAACCTTAACATAAACCAAAGAAAAGGTGATGAAGAGAATCGATAAACGAAAATTGGCTCGTTTCAAATACCCTTGTTGGGGCTGTTAGGGCGCAATGAAAAACTGATCCCAACAATCTTCAAAATTTACGGCAACATGGATGGAAAAGATATTCCGGAATCAGGCGATTCGAGTTGCATTGCCTGTGAACGTCCGGCCAATGCTGAGGATATGGTCCAGTGCGACCATTGTGATGAGTGGAAACACTATACGTGCGCCGGGGTGAACGAAAGTGTCGCTGGCCGATCCTTTGTGTGTGGCAACTGCACCGCACTGCTGTGCAAAGACGCAATTTCGGTACGTAGTGGATGCAGTCGCTCCAGCTCAACTTCGGCGTTTTCGGTTTGTTTGAGTCAAATGGTGGAACGGCAACAATTGGAGCGCGCTCGAGCAGAGGTAGAGCTACAACGTCGCCATTTAGATGAGCAGCAGAAGTTGATCGACAAAGTGCTCGGCGGAGCTAAGACGGAAAACCATTCGAGTGGCGTTTTAGTCGGTGGTACGAACAACGAAGTGATTTCTCCCTCATCTAGTAAGCGTATTACGACACCACCGCCTCTCGGTGCCCCTCTGATCACGGCTGCTCGACGTTCGATGCCACTGTCGGATACACCGAAAAATACCATGCCATCTTCACCGGTTATAGTTTCGATTCCGCTCACAGCATTGGAATCAAGTACGGTGCGCTCGCTGCAGGCGAGGAAGGATCCCAACGCCGCTTTGTTGGAACTCAGGAACCAGGTTGAGCAATGCGAACATCGCGCCAATCCAACACCTGAACAACTAGCGGATCTTCAAATTCAGCTCGAAATGTGTAGGAGTGTTCTGGAAGGGTTCCAGACCAGTGCAGCTGCAAAAAAACCAGTTCGACCACTAGATGGGAGCCACCCGCATCAGCATCAGCTACCAAAGCCAGCGACGAACCCGTCGCGCGTGGAAAAGCAGACCGGTACAATCCCGAAAATGAGTCGAATGTGGCCAACAGAACCGCAAGACAATCGGAAACAGCTTGATCGTCATTCTCAAGCCGCCGGTGCAGTGGCAGAAACTCCACCAATGAAGGAGCTGGTGAGTCAAACTGGCCGGCGCTCGGTAAGTGAAGCAGTAGGAACTTCTGAAATGCGTCCGATCGAAAGCGAACCCCCAGGTAAGCGTCAAGCTTTGAGTTTTTCTGATGCAAATACAAACAAATACATGTTCAATTATTGCCCCACGACCAATAACACAAATACCCGCGAGCAGCCGCGAATTGACGCGCGCCCGGGAAATATCGATACTCCTCCTCCCACAAATTCCCGTGAGCAGCTGCGTGAATCATTCGCGCACCCGGGTAATACGATGCAGCACAACATTCTGCCCGAACCAAATCCAACCGGTGTACAAATGCGAAATCCCTTGACGGGTGTAATAAATTCGATTCTGCCCCCTCGTCAGTCTGAAGTTGTTTAACGAAACCAAGTGATTTCCCAACCAGATCCAGCTCGACCAACTCAGCAACAGCTAGCAGCAAGGCAGTCCCTGGCTAAAGATCTTCCTCGATTCACCGGTGATCCAGCGGAGTGGCCGATTTTCATTTCGAACTACCGCTACACAACTGAAGCCTGTGGTTTTTCCGACGGCGAAAACATGCTTCGTCTTCAACGGTGTTTATCCGGACCTGCGCTCGAAACGGTGCGCAGTCGACTAGTGCTACCAGCAGCGGTCCCTCATGTTATCGAGACTCTACGAATGCGGTTTGGACGTCCGGAGTTATTAATCAACGCTATGCTTCGTAAGGTGAGAGAAATACCAGCTCCCAAGTCCGACAAATTAGAAGGGCTGATCGATTTCGGGATGGCAGTACAGGCATTATGTGACCACATTGAAGCTGCGGATGAACGCGCTCATCTATCTAATCCGTCGCTACTTCAGGAACTTGTCGCGAAACTTCCCGCGGACCAAAGAATGATGTGGGCGGGATACAAGCGAGGGTTTCAACAAGTCGATCTCAAAACATTCGGCGACTATATGGCGTCAGTGGTAAGGGATGCAACAAGCGTAGTGACCATTGAACCGGAAGCAAAGCAGAATAGCGTTCGAGACCATCTGAAGAGTAAAGGGTTCTGTTACTCCCACGCGGCGGAAGCCTCTGGAAGAAAAGTTGATTCATCGGGTGAACCGAGAGAATTACCGAAGCAATTCGATTGCCTCAACTGCCAGAAAAATGGACATCAAGTGCGTGGGTGTTATGCGTTCAAGCAATTACCTGTTGACGATCGCTGGAGACGAGTCCGTGCGTTGAGCCTGTGCCAAAACTGCTTATTCAGTCATGGACGACGCGCATGCCGAGGGCGCAAACTCTGCGACATTGAAGGCTGCCAGTACCGCCACCATCCGCTCCTTCACTCTTCGAGAGGCCCCCTGAAGTCATCGGAACCCACCGTTCAGATGGCTGAAAACCACACACATCGTGTTCGACCTCTTCGACGCTGTTTCGAATCATCCCAGTGACTCTTCACGGAATCCATGGTTCAGTCAATACGTTCGCCTTTCTCGACAAGGGCTCTGACCTGACTTTGGTGGAAAACGACTTGATGACGTCGCTAGGGGTTAAAGGTACCCCCTCACCCCTGTGCCTTCGGTGGACTGGGAACACCACACGTGTAGAGAAGGACTCTCAACAAGTTACTATCGAGATCACCGGTACTGGACAGGACAAGCGGTACAAGCTTCTAAATGCAAGGACTGTCAGCAGCCTTGGTCTTCCTAGTCAAAGTTTCCAGATAGAAGAAGCGGTGAAACTACACAAGCACCTAAAGGGTATTCCGGTCACCAGCTACCAAGATGCAGTGCCGAGGATCCTCATCGGTATAGACAACCTCCGTCTGGCGCTGCCACTGAAAGTCCGGGAAGGCGATGGGTCTGCACCGATCGCGGCAAAAACCAGACTGGGTTGGTGCGTCTATGGGCCTCGGGGAAATAGCAACCGAGAGTCCTACATTTTCCATGTTTGCGAATGCTCCTGCGACACGACTCTTCATGAGTCGGTGAAAAACTTCTTCGCCATTGAGGGAACTGGAGCTGGTCCAGTGGAGCTTCCACTTACGGAGGAAGATCAACGAGCGCTGACCATCATGGAAAACACAACCCGAAGAGTGGAAGGCCGCTTCGAGACGGGATTGCTCTGGAAGAAGGACCAGGTGGAATTTCCTGATAGTTTCTCGATGGCTAAGCGACGGCTAGAATGTCTGGAACGCCGTATGGAACGCGATCCGGAACTGAAGAACAATCTTCACCGGCAGATACGCGAGTATGAAGGAAAGGGTTACGCACATAAAGCGACCAAAGAGGAACTTGAAGCAGCAAACCCAAGAAGGGTGTGG
Source organism: Aedes koreicus (assembly GCA_024533555.2). Taxonomy (NCBI): domain Eukaryota; kingdom Metazoa; phylum Arthropoda; class Insecta; order Diptera; family Culicidae; genus Aedes; species Aedes koreicus. The sequence continues at coordinate 373,032 of JAHHFK020000067.1, forward strand.
TACTTACCAGTAGGCGCAGTGACAAACACCAAAAAGCCGGGGAAAGTCCGTCTGATCTGGGACGCAGCCGCGAAAGTAGATGGCGTATCGCTGAACAGCGCTCTACTCAAAGGCCCGGATCAACTTACTTCACTTCCAGGAGTATTGTTCCGCTTCAGGCTGTATTGTGTGGCAGTCAGCTCAGATGTTCAAGAGATGTTCCACCAACTTCAAATCCGGGCAGAAGATAAAATTTCTCAACTATTCTTGTGGCGCATCGATCCATCCAAGAAGCCTACCGTCTACGTTATGGATGTCGCCACATTTGGAAGCACCTGCTCGCCAGCGTCGGCACAATTCGTTAAAAACCGGAACGCCAAACAACATGCTGAAATCTATCCGGAAGCAGCAAAAGCGATCGTGCATGACCACTACGTGGATGACTATCTGGCGAGTTTCAGCTCTGTAGAAGAGGCAGCGAAAGTAGCTAGTGACGTGCGTTACGTTCATGGAAACGGAGGATTTAAGCTACACAACTGGCGTTCGAATAGCAGTGCTGTACTCGACCGTCTAGGCGAAGTACAACAAGATGCGGATAAACAGCTGAACCCAACCGAAGGCGAGAAAACCGAAAGGGTGCTCGGTATTCTCTGGAGCCCAACAACCGACGAATTGAGCTTCTCTACCCAGATGGGCGATGAAATGCAAGCGCTGATTCTTAACGCTACACGGCCAACGAAGAGGCAGGTACTCCGTTGTGTGATGACTCTATTTGACCCGCTAGGGTTACTTTCGCCGTACATCATTCACGGCAAAATTCTAATACAAGATCTGTGGCGCGAAGGTACGGAATGGGACGAGCAGGTCAGCGACAAAGTATACGCGAAATGGCAGAGGTGGATTCAGATGATCGAGCACATCGCCGAGCTCCGCTTCCAGAGATGTTACTTCCAAGGTGCTACAAGAGACACTTACCGGTCTTCTGAAATCCACGTGTTCGTGGATGCCAGCGAAACGGCGTATTCGTGTGCGATCTATCTGCGTACGCTCAACGAGGACGGAGATCCGCAGTGCTGCTTAATTGCGGCCAAATCAAAGGTCGCCCCATTATTGAAACCATGGTCAATTCCCAGATTGGAGCTGCAGGCATGCGTACTTGGTTCACGGTGGTTGAAATGCGTCGTAGACAATCTCGAGATTCCAGTAATCAAGATTACATATTGGTCGGATTCCAGAACAGCGTTGGCCTGGATAAAAGCTGATCCACGTAACTATCGGCAGTTCGTCAAGCTAGTGCAGCGTGAATCCTACCCAGATGAGGTCGCCGCATTATCAAACAAAGCGCCAAACGAAACCGGACAGGAAATCATCGTGAAACACAGTTCAATCTACAGGCTAATGCCGATTTTAGACTAGGAAGGCATACTTCGGGAGCGTGGCCGTATCGGTGCGGCCGAAGATATCTGCTACGATGTGCGCCACCCCATCATCCTTCCGAGGAAGCATCGAGTCACTGAGCTTCTGGTGCTCCAATATCACCGCCGCTACCATCACGGAAACGCAGAAACAGTGGTTAACGAGGTCCGACAGCTGTACACCATTCCAAGAATTCGTTTGGTAGTGAAAAAGGTGAGCCGTGATTGCGCTGCCTGTGCAATTCGTCGGGCTAGGCCAGCAATTCCGCCGATGGCGCCCCTTCCAGCTGCGCGTCTTGCTCACCACGAAAGAGCCTTTACCTACACAGGAGTTGACTACTTTGGGCCCCTTGTGGTGACGCTGGGAACGTCAAACGGTGGATCGCCTTATTTACGTGCCTGACAGTTCGCGCTGTCCATCTTGAGGTCGCCTTTACACTAACTACCGAATCCTGCAACTCCTGCATTCTTCGTTTCGTGGGTCGCCGAGGAGCACCGAACGAGCTCTTTAGCGACAATGGCACGAACTTCCAAGGTGCTGACCGAGTGCTGCGACATCAGATTAGCGAGGGACTGTCTACGACGTTCACTAGCACCAACACTAAGTGGAACTTCATTCCGCCGGGAGCACCGCACATGGGTGGAGCATGGGAGCGCTTGGTCCAGTCGGTAAAGACCGCTATGGCCGAGGCGTACTCCGAAGGGAAGCTTGACGACGAGGGGCTGCAGACACTGGTCGTGGAGGCTGAACACATGGTGAACTCAAGGCCTCTGACGTACACTGATAGGCAAAATAAAGTGCCCACCTCTTCGTTTTTTCAATTTCTCTCATTTACTTGGTTCAAATTAAAGTAAACACACTGTATTTTTTTTATTATCTTATTTTTTATATTCTTTTTAAGTTTCACTTATGGAATACTGAAAAAAAAGGAGTTTTACTTAAAGAAAAAAAAAGTCAATTTATGTAGAAAAAAAAACAGTGACAAAATAAAGTGCCAACTTCAAAAATCGATATGTTTTCGATAAGTTTCCATTGGAAGACCCTTCGATTGTTTATGTTTTGAGATTTTGACATGTTTTGAAGCAAACGGCTCAACCTGGTGCATTTGTATACGTGATCGCATTTGATTCAATTGAAAAAAATGGAGAACACAGTGCTTTCGAAAGCAATTCCCTTGTGTATCCGAAAATTGATCGTTCGAGATGTGCAAAACGGTGAATCGCACCGGGCTGTCGCTAAGAAGTACAGTATCAGTAAGGCAGCGGTTGGCAAAATTCTTCTGAAGCTTAAAACGTTTGGATCAGTGGTGGATCGCCCTGGCAGAGGCAGGAAGCGGAAAACGGATGCGAGAACGGACACCAAGATCATGCGCGAAGTCAAGAAGAACCCGAAGGTAACTGTCCGCGAGATCCAGGAAACCCTTCAGTTATCAGTTTCCGGTCGAACTGTTCGTCGCCGTCTCGTAGCACAGGGGTTGTATAGCAAACTTGCCCGGAAGCGCCCATTTATCAGCAAGGCAAACAAAGCCAAACGGCTTAAGTTTGCTAAGGAGCATGCTGATAAGCCCCTAGAGTTCTGGAAAACGGTTCTCTGGACGGACGAATCAAAATTCGAGCTGTTTAACCGAAAGCGGCGGGTTCGTGTTTGGTGCAGATCGGGAGAGGAGCTTCAGGAGCGCCACATCCAAGGCACGATGAAGCATGGAGGAGGAAATTTTTTTGTTACCAATAAAAATAACTATTTTGAAGCCCTGGAGCGCGCCTTTTATATTATATAAAATATTTTGATACATATCGTTTCTAGATTGAATAAAAATGCATCCAATTAATGTAAACTCTGAACTTTTCTTACTAGAATACACATGAATATCGAAATTTATCTGAAGCAGATATTTTCCCATCAGCATGAGAGACTCTAGGAGTGGACAGTAATTTATTGCTAGAGCTAAGAGAAATGAAGAAAAAGTATTGATAATGTTCCAGAAAGTATAAGCACACATTCAAAACAACAAAAAAATCATGTTTGTTTTTAGTTTTAATAATTTTATTTGGCAAATCATATTTGTATTTGTGTATTATATGATATTTTGCTCTCGTTTAATCAATATATTTAATCATAGCCAAGACTCCTAATTTTTCCTCGAACATGACCCGTTATCTTCTGCTCAGTGGTACTTCCCACCATTTTGACCACTTTTGGCCAATCTTTTTTAAACTTTGGATGTCGTCCGCTGGTGTTATAAATTTTCGAAGCTTTGCTTTGGTTAAAGCCCAAAAAGTCTCGATTGGCCGTGCCTCCGGGCAGTTCGGCGGATTCATGTCTTTCGGCACGAAACATACATTTTGACTTTTGTACCATTCTAAAGTGTCCTTTGCGTAATGACATGACGCCAAATCAGGCCAAAACACTACTTGACCTTCGTGCTGCCTGATCATCGCAATAATCGCTTCTGGAGACATTCCTTAACATATTTCTGAGTGTTCATCGTCTCCGTTGTGATGTACGGACTAGATGTTTTACCACACTCGCATATTGCCTGGCAAACCATAACCTTCTTACCGAATTTTTCGGTAAAAATTGCCTTCTCCGTTTCGGGGATGTCTTTGTCTCCGCTTACAGTATAGAATTGTGGTCTGGGAAGCGTTTTGTAATCTAGTTTCACATACGTTTCATCGTCCATTCTTATACACCCAGAATTTCTACACAATAACGAATCGTAGAGTTTGCTAGCCCGTGGTTTCACGGACGCGGCCTGTTTTGGGTTCCTTTTGGGTTTTTTCTGCTTCCGGTATGTTTTTAGTCCAAGTCTTTCTTTGGCACGCATGACGTTACTCGACGAGGTCCCTAGTTTTTTCGCAACATCCCGAACGGAAGTCGCTGGTTTTCGCTTGTAGGCATCCCTGATCTTTTTATCGATATCCGGACTAACAGGACCGGATTTCCCACCACTCTTCGGCGCATCTTCAAACGTACACTGTTTTCTATATTTACACCCTCTTCCTTGGCCAATTTTCTCAAAAAAAGTCCGCTTACAGTGCACCATTTGTGCACGATACTTTTTCGTTGTTCCGGAGTAAGGCCGCGCATTTTGATAGGTAACTCAAAACTGAGCACTTTTTTGATGCTATGTCATTCAGAAATGAGCAAACAAAAGGACACAGCCAAAAAATGTTGCAATATTTCATTATATTCAAAGTGACCGTTAAAATAAACCGTTTCTGGAACAGTCGTTAGTTCCGTTTAGCGTAACGGCAGACTTTGAAAATTGAAAGATACAAGTTGAAAATGAGCGGAGGGCATAAGAAGGTAGTGTACGATCGGGCGCATAATCTTTTACCAAGCTACCCGTTTCAGGGTAGGCAAGGGGGAGGTATCCTCCCCCTTGCCTACCCTGCATCGGGTAGCTTGGTAAAAGGTTATGCGCCCGATCGAATACTACCTTCATATGCCCTCCGCTCATTTTGAACTTGCATCTTTCAATTTTCAAAGCCTGTCGTTACGCTAAACGGAACTATCAATACTTTCTCTTCATTTCTCTTAGTTCTAGCAATAAATTACAGTCTACTCCTAGAGTCTCTCATGTTAATGGGAAATTATCTGCTTCAGATAAATTTCGTTATAGATCGTTAATCCACGTATTGGGAGAATACAACAAACAACAATCAAAGTGTACTTATGAACAGTTAACAAAATATATTTGAATTTGATTTGAAAAACAATTTGAAATAACAATCCTTATTGATTTTCAGAACATTAAGAGTTCAACTCAAAAATCATCAAATATATTTAAATAAAAAAAATATCTAAAACTAAGTTTAGACCGATTACTCGCGGTCGACAAGTTTGGCAGTTGGCGCAAATGACGTCGATATGACCAATTGGAATCAACTTGGATCTACTCATTTTTCTATCCGACAAGCAGGTTTAGTCAGATTGGGCTCTTCTGCTACCTTTGCCGCCGCTTCCGTTATCACTGCGTTCGAGGATTGGTTACCATAGAGAGCGGCCACGGTTCGAATTTCGAGGAAAATTGTTGATTGTTATTTTTTTTCTAATTTGAGCCATCATCGGACTCCAATCTCACACTCATCACGACACCACCTCACGTGCACATCGATTTTTTTCGAAGCAAATTAATGTGTTGCATTTTTACCCACAGGCATTGTAAAAAAATTTCGTCCAAGTCACGATCTATAGCAAAAAATGAAATAAAATCATGTGAAATCGCAATGAATTCTTGTCATTTTATTTTGGGTGTGCGTTACAGGTAAAGTAAACAAATAGAGACTATCAAGGTTATTGAGGACTTTTCGAAAAGTTGAACGAGTATTTTTTTTCACACCATCTTGACCATCACATAGACTTTACCAGTGGATATATTGCATATTGGTAGCTAGAGACAAGATCAATCCACTCCACTACACAACCCATACACATTTAAAAATTTATTTTTTTTGCGGGGGGTTTTATTTTTTTTTATAAAATTGGGGGAATGAAAAAAAAGTGTTTGTGTATAATTCTGTTTTCTGGGAAAGATAAAAAAAATAAAAGAAGATATGTGTGTTTTTTTTTTTTTTTTTTTTTCTCTTTTTTTTCTTTTTTTGTGTTTTAAAGGGGGTGGGGTTGGGCCCAAGTAACATTGCTAACACCATCCTGCTTTATTAAGTTTTATTAAAGTTTTATGAAAGCCACTTGAAATCAATTTGGTTTTATTATGACACCAAGAGGTGCCAATAGGTTTCATAGTCAGGTCAGGTTTATGAGAACCCACACAGCTTGTTTACAACAATCTTAAAACCTTGTTTCTCAAATTCTTTTTACTCCTATCAACGGTTTTATTTCGACTTTATGAACTCGTAAAATGCTGTATAGAAATGCCGTTTTAGGACTCATTGATTTTATCTTATTATGGTCAGTTGAAAAAGCATTTTAAAACCATTTTGCCTCCAGTAAATGCATTAAACGGCAAATTGGCATTGAAAGAAGTCACCATAAGACCAAATAGTTTTATAATAGTCATTGCGAAGATAAATTGGCTTTATGGCAAAACTGTGATCTTTTTCCAATCGCCATATTAAAATATAAGAAATAAATGAAATGTGGAAAAATAAATGCATCAAATTTTCAATGGTATGCAAATAAACAGTAGATTGGAGACTAATTTCGGCATTCTTTTAGATAATCTCATACAATTCCAAGCACTTTGCAGGAAATTCATGATTAATTAATCGAATATATTTGTTTTAATTTGATTTATGTTGTTGTAATTTCCCATAATTTCCGAGGCGCATTAATTTTCTGCTCTTATCGTGCCAATATTCACCATAAATATAATTGCGCACATAATTTGGAGCATAATAAGCTGTAGAAAACACAATTTGTTTTGGATATTTTGCTATCAACAAAATTTCCCGCAACACTAGACCTTTTTCTGTACTGCTAAATGAATCAGAAGAGCAAAGAATCGAACAAAGCAGAACAACAAAAACCAACCTCGATTTCATAGAGAAGTTTGACAGACAGAAGTTTGGCCATTTGGCCAGAATAGCCATTTGGCCATTCTGGTTTTAATGGCAGCCAAAAGGTTTTATGAAGGTTCTCAAGTGGTCATAACATCTCTCCCAAGAACATTTTCAAAATCTTTATGTTCTTATAAAGGTTTTATTAACTTGTTTTCACAACCGTCTATAGAGTGGGCCATTTTGTACAAATTTCGGCTTTAAAGAAGCATAGAGGAGGTGTTGGTAGACAAAACAGCTTTGAATGTAGTTTTATCAACAAAGCCGGGAGGGCTATACGGCTGGAATAAAACTAAAATTGTTACTTGGGAGGGGACAGAAATTTACATGGCATTTTGGTAGTGTGTAGGATATTCATAATGTTTCAAATTAAGTCACCAAATGTGAGTCCACGTTCAGCGATTTAAAAACTATCGAACAGTTCAAATGATAACCAAGAAGATAAAAAATTCTGTAAGCTTTGAAAGTCTTCCAAAAGATTTCTGAAAGCTCAAACCAACTTATTTGTTTAACTATTGGTGTATGCAAAGTACGAATAAGATGAGATCAAGATGAGATAATTCTCAAAAAGAACATAGAGCTTGCACGAAGTCAAAAAAATCTCGAGAAGTTCATAGAATACAATTTGTCGAACAAACGATTTATTTGCATAACTCCTGAAAGTGCAGCTCTTGGTAAGTTTCTGCAACATGCAATATGTTAGCAAAATTTTAGAAAAGATTATTGGGAATGGTTTATTAATAAAGATAATAAAGATAATGGGTTCTCCCTTAGCTCAGTCGGTAAAGGCGCTGCTACAAAGCAACCATGCTGGAGGTGGCTGGGTTCAATTCCCGGTCTGGTCTAGGAATTTTTCGTTAAGGAAAATTTCTCGACTCCCTGGACATAGCGTATGATTGTACTTGCCACACAATCATACTAATGCAAAAATGGTACTTGGCTAGCTCTTAATTAATAACTGTGGAAGTGCATTTAGAACACTAAGTTGAGAGCAAGCAATAAGCTAATTGTGAAATCAATAAGCTTGAAATGCTAAAGAAGAAGAAGTTATTAATAAAGATCTTCTGAAAGATTTATAAAATTGTCGGAAATTTGTGGTACAGGGTGTGACAGGAAAACATGAGAAACGTTACTTGATTACAGAGCGGGTAAAGAAATCATAAGTAGCTCGTTCGAAGCGATTGCTTTCATTGTTGACCACCTGTTTTCATTGATGCTGGAGTTAAAATCAATACCGAAGTGCATTTCGGTATTTTGAAGGACCAAGTGCTTCCCTGGACTGGATGAAGTCCAAATTCTCTGAGGATCAATAAATGTCCTTGAACAGGATCGAGCGCCAATTCACATGACAAATCGAACCCAAAGATGGCTGATGCTAGACATGAAGTTTTGGCCGAAAGATTTGTGGCCCTTAAGCAGGCTGAGCGTTAAGACGTTGGATTATTCGATTTTGACGGATGTTGAAGCGGAAGAAGAGTAGCAGAAGAAGAAAGGTGGATGAAAAGTAGCGGAAGAACTAGAAGTTAAAGAAGAGAAGCGGAAGACAAGAAACAGATGAAAAGAAGAGGAAGAGATAAACGGAGAAGAAGAAATGGAAAAAGAAAAATGGAAGAATAAAAGCGGAAGAGAGATGCGAAACAAGAGTAACGGAGGAATGTAAGCGGAAGACTATCAACGCAAGTAGAGAAACGCAAAGAGAAAAGCGAAAGGAGAAAAACAGTTGAGGAGAGGAGGAAAAAGATAAGCTAAAGCAGAAAATTGGAAGAAGGGAACCAAAGAAGGAGAAGCGAATGAAGACGAGTGAACAAGAATAGCGGAAGCAAGAAAGCTCACAAAGATAAGCTAAAGAAGGATAGCTGAAGAAAAGAAACTGAAGCATTCAAGTGGAAGCAGAAATGTCGACTTGACCGACATGAATATGTGAATGTATGAACGTTTAAAGTGCCGTAAATAAAAAACAACAAAACCCTAGTGTAATGACCCTGAAGTCTGTCATTGCGCACACATGGCATCGATGTCGGAGGACAACGTTCGAAAGGCGTGTTCTAGCTTCCAGCGTTGTCTTTAGGATGTCATTGATAGAAATTTGTTTGAAAGGAGTTAATAAAGATAGCTGAACTAGAAAATCTTGATATTTTAGCTTAAAGTAGTTGAAAATGGGATTTAAGATAAATACCATAAATTTTCGCATTTTTACCCATTGCACCCTGTATAGAAATTCGAAGAACGTGAGAGAGAAGCTATGTGCACCTTTAAAAAAGGGGTTTAGTCCATTAAATATATATGACAAATTTTCTAGGATATACACAGAAGAATGTACAAAAAGCTTGAAACGTTCACCAAGATTCATTCAAGTTCACAAAACTAAAAAAATAAAATAAAATTGCAAAACTTCCGATTCTCTTACGAAAATAGGACTAACCAAAAGATTTGAAAACTTACTATTTAATTTAATGCTAACTTTTGAGCTTGAATAGCTACAAAAAACGAAAATAGTATAACCAACTATTGTTGAACAGAATACTGATCATCTCTTTACAGAACTTTAAGCAATCTAGATAGTTCGCAAAATATTCATGAAATGTTCACAAAGTTCTTATGATTTATCAAACTGCAATAACAAACTTAACCAAGGGGGTGGATATTCTCCTTCAAGCTACCTAATTCAAGCCAATTTGTGCGTTTGAGTGCCAATAATAAAATCAAAGTATCGCAAAACCGTCCGATAATGATGACTGGCAATTGGACAAATATCGATATCAAAATGATTAATACCCTCCTCTTTCACCGCAAACCACGTCCAACGATGATGCGGGGCTCTGGTTCCAGCCAACCCAATCCCAACCCCAAGCCATTTTCCTTGCACTGTCTCGAAATGCTGCCGTCAAACCCCAACCTAACAACGTTTTGCCGTCAAATTCACAGGCCTTTTGGATTTCCTACTACACACTTCCAGCCTGGCCTTAGTGGTGTGCTTTCTTAACAGAAATCACAAAAAAGCACACACCACGACATCATCATCTTCATCGCCAGCCAGCGCGCGTCGCTCGTCGTTTTGCTTTCTCCGAAAGTCGACGTTCAAAGGAAGTTCTGTGGAAGAAAAGGCGCAAAGTCCCATAAGCTACAGCATGGCATGAAAACCCGATAAAACTCAATAAAACAGTGTTTCGCAATTTATGGCTCACGGATCACCTGGTGCATTGTGTTGTGCCCTCAGGTGGCTAGCAGACATTGAATATTGTTCACGTTATCACATATTATGTTCTTTGATGTTTTGAAATAAAATACCTTAATGCTTGGATAGGTTCACGCAAGCGGTTTTGATTTTCACAAGTCAAACAATGTTCGGCAATGAACATAAGAAACTGCAAGGCGGAGCACTGGACTGTATTTGGAGGAATGGGATTTCGAATGGCAATGGGACAGCACTTTTCACTACTGCACTAATTTATTTCTCTGGACTTTACTATTTTACATTTCACTTTCTTTTGTTTCCTTTTCGGGTATAATCACGCGGCACGGTTCAAAATCAAAACTGACTGCGGGAGCGAAGGTGTCCCGTTTTTATAGCAGCCGCCACGTGGTCGAGAAAGGCGTAGAAAATTCTACGCGTTCATAGAACCCACGCGACGTGTGTGGTACCATCATCACCCCGCAGGCTGGCGAACGAAACGATGCGATGGGAGACGATGATGATGATGATGACTGTCGGTCGGTCGGTGCGCTCACGGGCGCTCATTTGCACTCGCGGCACTCACGCTCTCGCTGCTGGTTGCTGTTGTCTTGCTCGGTTCGGGTGAGTGGGCGCGCACTGTGGGGTCGGTTGACGGTGGTTCTGCTGCGTTTGTTGGTGTCGTTGATGCACGCTCTTGCTCGCATGCTGCTGCCTTCACTTGGAGCGTATGTTCGCGAACATAGTCCCGCCCGTTGGAATGCAGTTCCAACTTCGATGATGGGCTCTCGTCGTTTTCTTGCAGGGGAAGCGGTGCTAGCTTGCTGACTGCTCGTCGATACACACCGCTGGTTGTCTTGACATCAGCAACACGAACGATACCGTCCTTTCCTGGGTAGACGGCGATGATCCTCCCTAGCTTCCAAGCTAGTGCTGGTTGGATTCCTCGGGACACAATGTAAGCTGGGTTATAGGAAGTGTTCACGTAATTCCATTGGTAATGATCGGTCAGCTGGTTGATCTTGGCAATACGGTTGCGGACGTAGACTTCCAACCGATCTAGGGGTTTGTTGATCCAGGCCAGTACGATTTTACTGTCGGACCACAGCTTCACTTCTTCGATGGGTAACTTCAGCGTTGGAACCACCTTGGCGATCAACTTGGCGAGTAGCAAGGCAGCACACAGCTCCTTTTTTGGTATGGTCATCTCATGGAGGGGAGCTACCTTAGACTTGCTGTACAGTAGATGAGCTACAGCTGAACCATCTCTTCTTATGCAACGGAGGTACACGCATGCTCCATATGCGCTCTTGGAAGCGTCGGCGAATCCATGGATTTCCAATGCCTCCCTCTCTGGAACGATAACACATCTGGGAATCTCAAGGTTCTGCTATATCGGCCAGGGATGTCCGGAAGGTATTCCATCGCTTCAGAAGGTCGCCGTCAAGAGGGTCATCCCACCCTAGCTTGCTGGACCACAAACACTGCATGATCATCTTCGCCTCGACGATCACTGGGGCGACGAGTCCCAACGGATCAAACAACCTTGCTATTTGGGATAGGACGCGTCGCTTGGTAACTACGGCTCCAGGGTTGGGTAGATCAGCAGTTTGGCAAAACAGGAACAGGTCTCGTTTCGGATCCCACATGAGTCCTAAAGCCTTGATAGCCTGGTTGGCACTGGAATCGTGAATCGGCACCAATGTTTCACGATCCTTTTCTGGAACACTGGCAAGTAGTTCCTCGGAGCTCGAACACCACTTTCTTACAGGAAATCCACCCTTCATCATGAGCTCCTCGATGTCTCGACGCAGCTTTAGGGCTTCTTCAACAGAATCCGCGCCAGAGAGGATGTCGTCCATATAGGAATCGTCCAAAATGATCTCGGCGGCCTTCGGGAAATTTTCGCTCTCATCACGTGCTAGTTGTATGAGCGAGCGCACAGCAAGGAAGGAAGCCGCCGATGTTCCGTAGGTTACAGTCGACAGTTCAAATACCTTCAGCGCGTCCGACGGGTTGTTGCGCCAGAAGATTCGCTGATACCGCGTCTGTGACGGGTCCACTCTTACTTGTCTGTACATCTTCGACACGTCCGCAGAGAATACGATGGGGTGGGTCCGGAAGCGCATCACGATGGTAAACAAGTCACTCTGGATGTTCGGTCCGGTCATCAGCACGTCGTTTAAGGATAGACCGCTAGCCTTCGCTGTAGCATCAAAAACTACACGGAGCTTGGTGCTGCTACTGGAGGGTTTCAGGACACAATGGTGTGGCAAGTAGTAGGCTTGGGTGCCCGGTGGATCCTCGTCCTCTCGTATCTCGCGGCAATGACTAAGGGCTTGGTACTCGTCGATGAATTCTGCATACTGGGTCTTGAGCTCAGGATTTTTCGCCAATCTCTTCTCTAGGAGCAGGAAACGTTTCATGGCGAGGGATCTGGAGTTGCTCAGCTGGCTCACGGAATCACGAAAGGGCAGTTGTACCACAAATCGTCCATTCTCGTCACGCCGGTAGGTACGCTTGAAGTGCTCTTCAAAACGTTCGTCTTCGGTGGTGATCATGGCAGACTCGACAATTTCCTCTTGGTCGAAGAATCGCTTCATGCACTCCTCCAATCCATCGTTCACGGCAACGTTGGCACACATCGGGCTGTCGTCTTCCTGTTCCTCGTACGTGCCGGCTACTACCCATCCAAATTGGGTCTCGTACAGGCCAGGTAGGGTGCTGGACAACTTGATCTGGCCTTGCTTAAGGACGTCGAAGAACAGTCCGCCTCCAATCAGCATCTCGATCTCATTTGGGCAATGGAAGGCGGCATCGGCTAGTAGGATACCCGGCGGGATGTTCCACGTATCGATGTTCACACGAACGGGTGGAATCGTGCCTGTCACCTTTGGAGCAGTGAGGCACTCGACGTTGGTGGCGAAATCGCTGTAACCCGATGTCATTCGCACCACCACCTTGTGATGCATCTTGGACTTGTTGCCTCCGACGCCGATGACGGGAACGCTCGCTGGTTGCTTTGGAATCTTCAATCTTTGAACTACAGATTCAGCGATGACGTTGATCTGTGATCCGGAATCCAACAGGGCTCGGACACGGTGGACTTGACCATTTTTGGCAGTTAGGTTGACCACCGCTGTCATCAGGAATACCTGCTTGCCCGGTGAGGGAATGCTGCTGGAACACGATGTATTCACCGGTTGCTCGGCCACTACAGGTACCGGGTTTACTTCTGGGGGCTTCGGCGCTTCAGTGGGCTTCACTTCGGGCTTCTCACGCTGTTCAAAGTGAAGTAACGTGTGGTGTTTCTTGGAGCACTTGGAGCAAGACTTATCGCTGTAACACGCTGCACCACGATGGCCTTTCCGAAGGCAATTGAAGCACAGGTTTGCTTCCTTTAGCTTGGCATGTCGCTGATCCACGGTCATCTTCAGGAAGGAGGGGCACTTGTAGTTCTGGTGTTGACCAGAACAGAAATCACACACATATTCCGACGTCACTGCTGCTGCGTGTGACGTCTTGGAAGGCACGAACTTGGACGAAGGCGGCTTCTGGCTGGGGACTTTAGGGTTCGTTGAGGCGGGTGCACTCTTCTCACATCTCTCCAGGATAACGCATCGCTGTTTCAGGAACTTGATCGTCTCCTCGTATTCTGGAAGCTCTGTCTGGTCGATGGAAGCTTCCCACAGCTCGCGGGTCTGATCGTCCAATGCATGAGTCAGCACAGTCACCACGAGTAGCTCTGACATCCCTGAGAGCGGCTGATCGAGTTTCTTGAGGTTCTCCACATGGCGCGTACACTCATCGACGAGGTTCCGGAGGTCTTTCGACGACTTCTTCGTCATCTTCTTGAGGTTCAGGATACCCAGGATGTGCGACTCCAGGATTAGCCGCTTGTTTCCAAACCGCTCCTCCAGGATGTCCCATGCGCGCTGGTAGTTGTTGTTCTGCAGAGTTTCAAGGTCGATCACACCAGCGGCATCTCCTTTCAACGAATTCTCGAGGTGGTATAACTTCACAGCGTCCGAATCGGTCGACCGCTGCATCAGATCCTGGAACATGGCTTTGAAGCGGGGCCATGCTTCATAACGGCCATCAAATGTTGGTAGAGGAGCACGGAAGGATTGCGACTGCACGATGATTGGCTGCTGCGAGGTCAGGTTACCCGCAGTGGACGATGTAGGCATAGGGGGTGGCACGGAATTCTCCTTTTCGATGGACTCGATCATCGCCTCAATAATGGTCGATGTCTCGTTGAACTGGGTTTCAAATTCAACGTATTTCTCTTCTTGGGTGGCGACGTTTTCCTCGGAAACGGCCGCTGTCACCATGTCGTGGGTATCGTTGTATTCCTGGTAGATCGTTCCTAGCTGCTTGGAGTAGACTCGGAGTTGCGGTAGGGATAGACGCTCACTCTTCTCCTTTGCCGCATTCAGCACATTCAAGATCCGTGTCAGCTTAGCCTTCACCTGGCCTCGCTTCAGGATCAGCAGCCTCAGATCCTCAGGGTTCACCATATTGTTGCTTGGGTATGGGATAGTCCTTCACGGTTTGGAATCACTTCACGGAAATGTCTCTTGTAGACGATGGAATGTAGCTCTGCAATTGTCGCGACGGTGGGATGGCTTCACTTGGGAACCGGCACGACGGAACACGAACTCACTTTGTAGGCTACAGGCACGGCAGCGACACGTTTGTCTCAACGCTCGCTTTCGAACGACGGCATAAAACACTATGCAACGGCGGCGACTTTACTCGCTTCGAACGTCTGGTCTCGACCTGCTTGTCGCAACGGGTGGGATTGGAATCGCTTTCACTCGTTTCCCGGAGCGACGGAGCGGAACACAGCGACGGCAGAATCACTCGTGATGCCTCGGAACCGGCGCGGTTGTCACAACGGGTGGAACAGTAACACAGGATGCCCGGTGTGACGGATCGGAACACTACGCGACGGCAGAATCACTCGTGATGCCTCGGAACCGGCGCGGTTGTCACAACGGGTGGAACAGTACCACAGGAAGCCCGGTGTGACGGATCGGAACACTACGCGACGGCGGATCCACTCGGATTCCACGAACGCGATCGCGGAGCCAAGCTAACGCTTATGGTCTCACGTTGTCGAAGCCACGTGAACGCTTTTTAGGGATATCGCGCTGTCCAAGCCACGCGAACGCTTGACTTCACGTTGTTCAAAGCCACGTGAACGCTTTAGGAGGAATGTCGCGTTGTCCAAGCCACGCGAACGCTTTATACCTGCAGCTGGGACCGGTCTGGCCTAGATCCGGCTCGAAGGACCAATTTTATGTTCGGCAATGAACATAAGAAACTGCAAGGCGGAGCACTGGACTGTATTTGGGGGGATCGGGATTTCGGATGGCAATGGGACAGCACTTTTCACTACTGCACTAATTTATTTCTCTGGACTTTACTATTTTACATTTCACTTTCTTTTGTTTCCTTTTCGGGTATAATCACGCGGCACGGTTCAAAATCAAAACTGACTGCGGGAGCGAAGGTGTCCCGTTTTTATAGCAGCCGCCACGTGGTCGAGAAAGGCGTAGAAAATTCTACGCGTTCATAGAACCCACGCGACGTGTGTGGTACCATCATCACCCCGCAGGCTGGCGAACGAAACGATGCGATGGGAGACGATGATGATGATGATGACTGTCGGTCGGTCGGTGCACTCACGGGCGCTCATTTGCACTCGCGGCACTCACGCTCTCGCTGCTGGTTGCTGTTGTCTTGCTCGGTTCGGGTGAGTGGGCGCGCACTGTGGGGTCGGTTGACGGTGGTTCTGCTGCGTTTGTTGGTGTCGTTGATGCACGCTCTTGCTCGCATGCTGCTGCCTTCACTTGGAGCGTATGTTCGCGAACATTGATTTGGCGATTTTCAACGTTTTTGCGATTTTTATTGCGGACCACGTTGGATTATCAACGTGGGTGTGCAGAATTTTTTTCTCTCCTCTCGGCTTCCATCTGGAATAACTTTTGACTCACTGCACGAAACACCGTGAAATTTATACCACAGAAAGTAAGCGCCTAGGTAAACAAACCGCTGTAAAAGAATTCTTGAAGCGGTCACTTTCCGTGCCGCTGCAACACAATAAATAATTCCGGATTCTAACTGGATAGAACAATATTTCAATTAACCTATTATGAGTATTTGAAACATAAATAATTTCATGAAATTGAAATATTCAATTCTGTCCTTGAGTTTTAATTCTCTGATAATTTGAATGGTTTCAACTTCTTTATTTACCAAATATTGAATCAGTACAGGAATTTAAACATAATTTTGATCGATATTTCTTCTGTAGACATTCTAAAACAATGGGAACGACGGTTTCACTTCCTTTCTAATTAAAGACGTGATCAGAGATTTTTCTTCTCCAAAAATCCCAACGGCGCCGACTGAAATTGATACCTGACTGGGGTGAGAGGCAACTACCCTTAACGCAAAACCACCGGCGCCGTCATTCTTGACGTTCTGATACTACTCCGATAGAAACACTATTTGTTTTGTCAAGTACCAGAAAACTAAAGGAGAGGGCCGTTAGGCCAAATGGCCGTTAAGCAGAATGCTCAATAAGGCCGAATTGTGAAAAGTGAAAGTTTTAGTTTAGTATTTCTTGAAATCTTTGCGAAATGAAGCCAATGAACTTTCATGGGAGATCTTTTCCTTCGGTCAATCATGAGCAGTTCTTTTCAATTTAAAAACTTTGTGCGATTCTAAACAAAAAGAAGAGAATAAATTAATTATTGTACACTCACTTGGCCTAGTATCGCATTTGGCCTAGTAGCCCATTCTGCCAAGATGGCACTCGGACTGTTGATTTTCAGTCTCATAATATTGGGCCTAATGACCCATTGGGAAGTAACGGAATAAAGTACCAATCAATGAAAAACCAAATGAAGGCTATACAATTTATAGATCAATTCATTGGATAAGTGATAGGCAATTCATAATTTTCCATCCTTTAAAAATAAGAAGAAGAAGATAAATCGAAATTAATTACAAATATATGTTAGTTTTCCGAGCGTAGGGCCATTAGACCGAATGCCTTTATGCCAAATTCCATTAGGCCGAACGCCATTAGACCGAATGAGTTAGCACGCTGAAAGCCATTGGAACCGAATGGGACACTAAGACGAAGTCAGGAAAGTATAGTAGAAGATTGAACTTAATTTTTCATAAAATCTTTGCAAATGAACTTTCATGGGAGATTATTTCTTCTTCAAACCATGAGCAGTTCTTTCTGATTTCAATGCTTTCAAACTGCTAACATGTCATGTGGAGGGTTGAATTTATTTGTATGCATATATTTTATATTTATTTCTTTAATTGTAATTTCCTAGACATGAAACAAAAGAACTTCCATTCCTTTTTCCATTCATGCAGCATCGAGCAGATCTATCTTATTTCCAAAGTTTCAACCTTCCTCAAAATGAATATTGCTTGAAATCTTTTTTGACATGATACAAATGAACTTTTATTTCATCTTCATTAAATTATAAGCTGTTCTTTCTTATTTGAAACTTTAAAATCTGCTAACAGTTCAAGTTAGAACTTAATATATTTGAAAATTTCAGGGATTTGAAGTAATGGAAGATTTTTCCTTCTCGAAATCTGTTTGACCGTAGTTGCTTGTACAGCCCGTAGAAGGCACAACTTCCACTGATAATACTCCTTCGGATCCCACGGCTGTTATCATTGTCCGCAGTAACAAATGTGTCGAGATAGACGTATTCGTCAACTATTTCAAACTCATCTCCGTCGATCATTACACTGCTGTCTAGTCGGGCCTTCTCGTGCTCGGTTCCCCATGCCAACATTTACCTCGTTTCCCGAGTAACACATCTTTATGATTTTATGTTGAGTAAGCTTCTTTATAACCAAATATGGTCATATAGAAGTATTTTCAACCGTTATAAAACTCATGTGTTGCTGGGGTTTGAACGTATTTATGTTCAACCCAATATTAACTGCTTCGCTCTTTAGTCTAGTATGCTGATCTCCCACCGCCTAAAATGCTCTGCCAACAATGTCCATGTAATCAGCAAAGCAGATCAATTGACTGGATTTGTTGAGAATCGTGCCCCACATGTTGAATACCGCTTGTCTCATAACACCTTCAAGAGCAAAGTTGAACAGCGGGCAAGAGGTTCCATCAGCCTGACGAAGCTCCCTGCGGGATTCGAATGAACCCGATAATCCAACCGATGTCCTCACAAATCACTGGGTTCCATCCATCGTAGCCTAGATTAGTTGAGTCAGCTTTCCCGGAAAACGGTTTTCGTCCATGATCTTCCATAGCTTTTTTCAGTTAGTTGTAACATATGCAGCTTTGAATTCGATGAATAGATTATGCGTAGAGATTTGATATTCACTGCACTTTTGGAGGATCTATCATATATGTCCGTTGTAGACCGGCCTTCCATGAAGCTTAATAACTACCCACGAATCTTTTTGCTAATGGCGAAAGTAGCTAGAAAATAATTTGGCATTAAGGACGGCAATTGCATGATCGTTTTTGCAGTCCAGTTTGTCGTCCTCCTTGTAGATGGGGTATATAACCCCATCCTTCTATTCCTCCTGCAGCTGTTCAGTATCCCAAATTCTGGCTATCAGTCAATGCAGACAATTGGCCAACTTGTCCGGGCCCATCTTGAAAAGTTCAGCTCCGATACCATCCCTCCCAACCGATATGCTGCTCTTCAGCTGCTTGACGCAATCCTTAACTTCACCTATAGTCGAGGGTGGCATAACTCCGTCATCGCCGACGCTACTTACTTTGGTGTCTCTTCCTTTAGATGTTCAACAAAGTGTTGCTTCCACCTTTGCTATTCTGTAAGAATACTCCCATCCTTATTCCGACACACTTCAGCTTGCGGCACGAAGCATCTCTAGGATGCGTTAAGTTTCTGATAGAACTTTCGCGTTTCATGTCAGCAGTGTATCTGCTTTAGCTCATCGCACTCCTCCTCCTCCTCCTGGCGACGCCTTTTCTCCCGGAAGAGTTGGGTATGCTGCCTCCACTTCTATCTGTACCGTTTCACACTCTGATGGGTAACTTGAAACAGCCCACACTGCGTTATTCTCTTCCAAGACCTGCGTTCTTCTATTCTAAGACCTGCGTTCTTCTCTTCCAAGACATTCTTCGTCAAACCACTCGTTCTGTCGGCTTAGTTCCACGTAACCAATGACGTTCTCTGCTACGCTGCTATTTTCACAGTGTTCCAAAAGTCCTTGAGAGGAGCTTTGTCAACCTCGCCCTCTTTCAGCGGCGCAGTCTCGAGCGACTGCACGTAGCCTGCGGCAACGTCAGGTTACTTCCGTTGTTTCAAAAGAAAATCAATGTCGATTGTGCCATGGATAGGAAGGTGAAGAAGATGCTGGAGAGGAAGTCGATCCTTGAATTTTGGCTCAGAAAATACGAATGTCGCCAGGATTCATGCAAAAGTCAAAGCTACGTTCAGGATAGAAGTCGTACAAAGTCAACAAAAAAAGGCAATGTTAAACAGAATTTGATGGAAAAATTAAATACGATTATTTGATGAAATGTTCATGAGTCATTATGAACGATGAAGCTTACGTCTTGGAAGATTTTAAACAACTCCCGGGACTGGTTTTTCATACTGATATGGCCAGAACCTGAATATTTCAAGACCAAAAAGCTGTCCAAATTTCCTAAAAAAAATCTTTTGTATCATGCAATCTGTTCATTTGGCAGAAAAAAATAATCTGTCACCAGGAAATTCACCAGAAGGAGTGCCTACAAAAACAATTGCTGCCTCTCGTTAGAAGCCACGATGATAGTTTTCTGTTTTGGCCCGATCGTTTCACTACGCTGAAACCGTGATGGAATGCAATTAAATCAAAAAGTTAATATCGTGTCAAAATCTACCAATCTTCCTAATAGTCCTGAGCTACGCCCAACTGTTAGATATTGAACCCGAAGCGGGCGCTTTCAGGAGAGAAGCTCGAGTTTAAAAATGCCGAACATTTCCAACTAATCTGGACCAGAGCTGCCAGCGAGGTCACTAAAGAGTCTGTACAAGCCCTTGCGATCGGAGTGAAGCGGGAAGTTCGAGATTTTAGTATCAATGCAGAATAACGATGTTTTGATCATGTGAACTTGTTAACCTTATCTCAAATTTATGCAATAAATAGTTACATTAAAAATAAAACATTTTGAGTGTCCAGATTATTGCGGATACAGACCTTGCCTGTGTAATGTTTACTATTTGACGACACTCTCACTGAACTTTATTCAGAGGTTTAGAATCATTTTTCCCGTCGGATTTCAACTAATAATAATTACCATGGCTGAGCCAACTAATAAAAAATTCAGTCTAAGAAATTTCCTGAAGTGGATCGCGAACGACTAAACATTGAGACCCACTGTAGGCGAGCGAATCTGTTTGGGACTTTTTTCCGCTTGGTGTCGAAACGTCACAGAGCCAAGTCGGATGACGGTGATTCTTATTTTTTTCTGCCGCATTGTTCGGAAGGGTGTTAATTTACGATTTTGCTCACCCGAACTACGATACCAGCCATACCATTATGTCCTGTGTCAGTTTGTCAGTTCCAGTTGGGACGGTTCTGTGGTGGAATGGATCTCTGCTTTGCTCTGCTGAACCATTTCATCCGGCTAGGCTGGAGGCTGTTTGGCTGTCTGGTTTTGAATCCATGGTTTTGATTTTTTCCAGGCAATTGCTATAGGCATTTCTATTTCTATCGATCATCAATTGGGAAGCATTTTGCTTCATGCTGCGAAGGATTACTGTTTATTGACAGTTATGAGTTGCGTTTATTGGATAATAATGATGCTCCTAGTAAGCAGACCGGATACTGTGAGTATAAAGTTAGCGTCTCTGTTATTTTATTTGACAATAAAGTTTATGGGATTCTCGATTAATTCATGATGTGTTTAAACGTTGATTTCTCACGAATCTCAAAAAACTCTGGCAATTTGAAAGCAGCGTTAAAATGTTTGCTCCACAGTTTGCTTAGTTGGATGTCGTAGGACTCCTGTGATTCGTAAGAGTCATCTTTTAAAGTCATTGTTTACTATTAGCTTTAGGCCAATATCATGAATCACTCGAGAATTGTTTTATTTTTACTAAAATGGTATTGATAATTTTTTTTTCTTGAAACCTTAATTAAACGTTATAAGCCTGAACAACACCTCCTCCCTTTTTTGTTCTGGCATTTCATGAACATTGGTCATCAGTCCGAGTCTTTTTTTTACAGTACGAAAAGCTTAGCTACAATGTAAGTCCATGCTGGAGTTTCTTCTCGTAACAGTGAGATGGCCTTCTATAAACCAGTTTGCCTAGACCCAGTATATATGGAGGAGATGCCTCCATGGAAACGGTTTTTATCCTAGCTGTTGTAGTGATCTCATATCAGCTTTATGCAACAGCATTAGGACGCCCTCAGGTTAGACACAACGTACAACGCAACACGTAAAAGAATAATAATAAATTTTAGTGAACTGGCAAAACTGTATTGAATTGTTGCTTCGCTTCGCATATCACGTGTACTCTGGGCTGCCCTTAGGATCAATGATCGGTCATAGCAGTTCGGACCAAAATAAGGACCAAAGACATAATAAGTCGGCTTTTTGAAAATGAACTCAGGGGTGACCCCGGCTTAGTAGTTAATACGCCAATGTCACGAGTACAAATCTAACCGGACAGATCACAAAAAATACTCAAAAGAAACAACGATGGGAGAGAAACCATCCCGAGGCTAAAAATCTCAATAGCCAATTTTGTGAATTTATTGAATTTGCGAAGTGAGGATGCTTTGGAGTTAAAATCGTAGTTGAAAGGTGAATCGTACACTTGGTGTACTCATGGATTTCAGAACGAAATTCTGGACATTCTGAGTTATACTCTTCTTCAGAGGATACTTGCAATTATTAAGAACGTGGATTCTTATGATAACATTTGTAACGAGACAGCGGATATTTCTAGAAAGGAGCAGTTTCCTTTTGCGTCTGGTTCACCACGAATGCGTTGGACATCGAAGATTTTTTCTCGGCTTCTACCAGTTGGAATCCACAAGCGCTGCAATGCTCTTCTCTGTCATGAAGAATATAGTAATCTTATTTGATTTGCATCTTCTAAAGTGTAGATGGCAAAGTATGTATATGATGGTGCTGGAATATGCCAGGTGACAAAATGTTTGCAATTTTGCGGATTGCTATCTTCCAGGCTCTGAAATCAGATGATTCCACCAATCTATGACCACTTTGCCTGACATTATGGACTGCCAAGTATGTGTCGATGTCGTCTGGCCTGGCGAACCTTTCTGCTTTAGTTGAATTTTTCATAACTTTGTCTGACAATGATGCTTCCAATGCTGGTATTTTTTTTTTTTTTTTTTTTTTTTTTTTTTTTTTTTTTTTTTTTTTTTTTTTTTTTTTTTTTTTTTTTTTTTTTTTTTTTTTTTTTTTTTTTTTTTTTTTTTAGTTCTCCATCCTTCCACGGATTTGGTGACAATGCAGCCCCAATGGATACCGTCACCATCAAACAGCTGCAGGGATTGTACCGCCAACCGGACTCAAGCACTAAAGAAAGTAGTCGGATCCAACGAACACTCATCAACAACGAGTCTCTTGGTTTTGCAGAACTGAACGTCCTCTCAAAAAGATTGTTTGCTACGTATGCTGGTTATAGCGGAATTCACAACAAGTGCTGGCACTGGTGCCAGACGAAGTCATTGACGCCCAGGAGGAGGAATATACCAAATTCGAGGACATTTTCTACACCGTGTCGAATGCCTTGAAGAGCTCTGTTAAAGGCAAAAAAACGCAGCACCACAACCTGGTCCGAGCGTCGCACCAACGGTGGTCATCCAACAGCAGCCACGTAGAGCATCGATTCCAAAATTCGATGGTAACTGTCGTCAAAATGCAAAGCCATCTTACAAGACCTGATGGCACACTCGGGGGATACAGACGCTATAAAACTGTACCACCCCGATAAGGCGCTCATCGGAACTGCATCCGGTGTGTTGGATACCAAAGTATGAGGGACGGAAACTACCAACAAGCTTGGACCATCTTGGAGGATCGCTACGAAAACAAGCACCTGCTTCTAGAAACCCACATTCGCGGTTGTTTTCGCTCCGAGAGATTTCATCGGAGTCTCATAAGGAGCTGAGAGCTCTGCTTACCGAAGCTACTCATCATATCGAGAGCCTGAAGTTCCTCGAACTGCAGATCACTGGTGTATCGGAGCAAATGGTAGTGTTCCAGATTGTCTCTGCACTTGACAAATCAACCCGCAAATCCTGGGAAGGGACCCAGAGGAAAGGAGAGCTTCTCAAATACGACTCAACCATCGCCTTCCTGAAGTCGAGGTGCCAAATTCTCGAGAGTTACGAGACGGCGTTTCCAGCTAAACCATCGAAAGTGGAGTAAGCCATTCCACCATCGAAGACTCATCCGTAGAAGAGCCATGCAGCATCGACCAACCCATCCCAACCGACGAGCGTTTGTGAAATTTGTGGCGGTTCCTATCGCAACGTCGAGTCCAACCTCACCCCCGCCCAGAGAAATGATAAGATCCGTGCTGCTGGAATTTGCTTCAACTGCCTGCGCAAAGGACACCGATACAATCATACCCTTCCGATAAGACGTACCTCAAGTGTCAACGCCGACACCACACATTGCTTCATGAGGCTGGAGCAGCCAGTCGAGTACCCTCGTCGAACGTTTCGCTCCCTGCAGAGACGAAAGCAAGCCCACCATTGGTTCCTTCCGTGCCGAGTCAACCGACTGCGGTGCAGAGGTCGAACCCCTTGAACCCGCCAGTGTCCTGTTCGTCGAATTTCGTACAGTCCACGAAGACGGTGTTGCTACTAACTGCAGTGGTGCAGGTCTTTGATGAACCAAATCAGCACACCCGTGCCGAGTCCTTCTAGATAATGGGTCCCAAGTTAACTTCATGACGGAAAAGGTGGAAAACCGGCTTGGTGTCACGAAGAAACCAGCCAAAGTTCCAATCGTTGGCATCAACGCTCTGCGATAACTAGCCCGTGAAAAGGTGGTCGTCGAATTCGTGTGTCCAGTTTCCACGCAAGCCTCGAGTGTCGATTACTCCAAAAGTGACCGGTATGATTCCAACATCCCAGATCGACATCTCCAACTGGACTATCCCCAAAGAGGTAACACTAGCTGATCCCATGTTCCACACGCCCGATAAAGTGGATATGCTGATCGGTGGTGAGCTCTTTTTCGACATCCTGAAACCTGGCAAATTGAGCCTAGCCGAAGGCCTTCCACAGTTGCGAGATACCTACTTGGGGTGGATTGTGACTGTTGTCATCATCGACCCGCCCGTGTCGAATGTATCGCTCCAATACTCCCACGCATCCGTTGAAGAAATCGAAGAAAGAATGCACCAGTTCTGGCAGATTGAGGAGGTGCCAGACGTTCCCAATCTGTCGACCGAAGAATCAGCATGCGAAGCCCACTTCTTTTCTACATACCAGCGAGATGGAACTGGACGCTTCATTGTGAAACTACCGTTCAAGGATAATCTTTCGCAATTGGATAACTGCCGCCCCCTAGCGCTGAAGAGGTTCCTAATATTAGAGAAGCGACTGGTCCGTGATCTTGAACTGCAGGTGCAGTACGTGAACTTCATCCGAGAATACGAGGCCCTCGGCCATTGCCGCGAGATCAACGAATCCGAAGATCCAAACCCACAGAAAGCCTACTATTTGCCACATCACGCAGTATTGCGTCCTTCTAGCTCGAGCACGAAATGTCGTGTCGTGTTCGACTCAAGCGCCAAGACGTCACAATCGGAACTCTCCTTGAATGATGTTCTGCAAGTTGGTCCGGTAGTGCAGAACGACGTGCATCACATTACGCTACGGTTCCGGAAATTCAAGGTTGCCTTCACCGGAGACATCACAAAGATGTATCGCCAGGTACTCGAAGCCCCGTCAGATCGCCGGTTCCTGTGAATTTTTTGGAGAGAGCACCCGTCATTACCCATGCGAGTTCTGGAACTTTGTACCGTTACCTACGGCACAGCATCGGCACCTTACCAAGCAACGCGGTGTTTGGTGCAGCTCGTAGAAAAAGAAGATGGAGAAGACTTTCCTGTCGCCGCTCGCATAGTGAAGGAAGAGACGTACATGGACGATGTACTCTCAGGTGCAGACTCGGTGGAAGCTGCCATCGATGCGCAACAACAACTGAAGCAACTGCTTGGACGTGGAGGTTTCCCCATACACAAGTGGTGCTCAAACTCACAAGAATTCCTAGAGCACATCCCCGTGGAAGAACAAGAGAAGAAGGTCGCGTTAGATGAGCATGGAGTGAATGAGGCTATCCGAGTGCTTGGGTTAGTTTGGGATCCATTCACAGATACGATGCTCATCGCCTATCGGCCAAACCCTTCAACGACACAACGGCCAACGAAAAGAATGATGTATTCCGAGATTGCGAAGTTTTTCGATCCCTTGGGACTGGTTTCACCAGTTATTGTGCTGGCGAAGCTCCTAGCGCAGAGATTGTGGCATCTGAAGACCGGTTGGGACGATCCGGTTGACGACGATACAGTACTGCAGTGGCAAGAACTCCAAGATTCCTTGTCGCATCTTCATGAAATCGAAATTCCAAGGCGTGTGACATTCGACAATGTGGTCACATACGAGCTGCACGGCTTTTCGGATGCCTCCAACAAAGCATACGGAGCCTGCATTTATCTGCGAAGCTTCTTTGTCGACGGTTCTGCGAAGCTCCGTCTCCTCACTAGTAAGTCGAAATTGGCTCCCCTTAAAGAGCTCTCCATCCCACGGAAGGAGCTGTGTGCAGCTCTGCTATTAGCCCGGTTGGTGCAGAAAGTATTTCCAGCCATGGATATGTCGTTCCGGAGCATTGTGCTGTGGTGCGACAGTACCGTCGTGCTAGCATGGATTAAGAACCCCTCAACCAGCTGCAGTTGTTCGTCCGAAATCGAATCGCTGTAATTCAAGAACTCACCGGTGAATATCGGTGGGAGTATATCCGGTCCCAAAGTAACCCAGCAGATATCGTATCCCGTGGCCAACTCGCTAAATCCCTGAAGAACAACAGCCTTTGGTGGAATGGGCCCGAATTCCTCCAAAGAGTAGACTACGACGTAGATACCCCCGACGAAGTTCCAGACGATGCGCTTCCGGAACTTAAATCCCTGGTGGCTGCAAACGATGTTACTATGGACCTTATATCGTTTCTCCACAAGTTCAGCAACTTCCGCAAGGTGCAACGAGTCGTGGGTTATGTCCTGCGATTTGTGGCCAACTGCCGCAAAAGGAATCTGTCCGAACGTGAGCGAAGCCCTCATTTGACTGTCCAAGAGCTACGCCGTTCAACTGAAATCATCATGCATGTTGTGCAGCAAGTACATTTCATCGAAGAAATCAAGCGAGTTCAGGCGAACAAGCCCTGCAAGAGACTCGGAAACCTTCGACCGATTTATCACGACGGACTGCTTCGAGTAGGTGGTCGGTTGGACCGCTCGCAGTTACCCTTCGAGAGCCGTCATCCAATCATCTTGCCGGATAAGGATCCGGTGGTACGCCTGTTAATTCAACAGATGCACGTTGAGCTTCTCCACGTTGGGCAAACGGGCCTGATAAATGCCATGAGACAACGGTACTGGCTGCTGAACGCTCGATCCACCATCCGGTTAATCACACATCGTTGCGTGAGATGCTTCCGGACCAATCCAACAACCCCCAACCAACTGATGGGAAACCTGCCAGCATCCAGAGTAGTACCGTCGCCCCCATTTGCCGTAACCGGTGTAGATTACGCCGGACCATTCCTCACCAAGCAAGGAACACGCCGACCAACTCTGGTGAAATCGTACGTAGCCGTATATGTTTGCATGGCAACCAAAGCCGTCCACTTGGAAGGCGTATCCGATTTGAGCACCGATGCCTTTATGGCATCCCTTCGACGTTTTATCGCACGCCGTGGAATGGTCCACGAAATCCATTCGGATAACGCTACCAATTTTCATGGAGCTAACCACGAATTGAATCACCTTTACCAGCAATTTCGTAACCAGCAAGCCGTGGAGACCATCGCATCGTTCTGCCACAACCATGAGATCGAGTGGCATTTCATCCCACCAGATGCACCTGAGTTTGGTGGCTTGTGGGAGGCGGCTGTGAAGTCGGCCAAAACCCATCTCAAACGTGTCGTCGGCAACACCAGTCTGACCTTCGAGGAACTCTGTACGATCCTGGCCGAAATCGAAGCCGTTCTCAACTCTCGTCCTTTGTACGCTGTTTCCAACGACCCGGCGGACCCGCTGGTGATAACTCCGGCACATTATTTGATCGGACGACCGCTTACCGCCCCAGCGGAACCATCCCTGGAGAATGTCAAGGCGTATCGTTTGACACGGTGGCAGCATCTCCAGCTCCTACGCGAGCAATTTTGGCGTGCCTGGAGCCGAGACTATTTGAACACCCTGCTGCCTCGGAAGAAGAACCAAAAGGAAATGCCCAACATCCGTGAAGATATGATCGTGCTGCTTCACGATCGGAACCAACCACCACTCAATTGGAAATTAGGTCGTATCATGGCCGTCTATCCTGGAGCCGACGGTCTGGTCCGAGCAGTTGATGTCATCGCTGATGGTACCACGTATCGACGGCCAATTAACAAAGTGTCCATTCTGCCCATCGAAGATAATGTTGAACCGCCTGGTAACTGTTGAGTTACCTCAACCGGGGGATTATGTTCCGTCTCACGTCGGAAGCGTCACTGGCCAACGCATGGAAACCCACGTGTTCAGCCAGCCGGGAAATACATCACAGTCGGCGTGCAGCACAACTACCAAACAACCACATCACCAAGTAAACATATCACCAAGCAACCACCATATCGCCAAACAACTTCCACATCACAACACACGGAGCGCTGTATCTATTTAAGCGGCATGTTGTAGCTTGCAAAGTTAGTTTCTTTCCAACCGCGCAACTATCAGCAGCAGAAGCAAAGGCAATTGTACCAATAGAAGTAGAAAAATAAAAGAATTGTTTATTGTAGCCGGCAGTTTCCATCATCCCCGATTGTCGTTCATCTGTGGCTCGGAACAATTGACTGTATGTTTTCATCTCAGAACGAACGTTTCAATCACAATTTAGCATTCTAGGATGGTAAAAACGCAGTCAAACTTGCTTTCTGTCTTTTTATTTTAAAAGAAAGGAAGCCGAAGGAGATCTTATGGTTTTATTTGCCCTTATTCATACTCCCTCTTGAAAAACACTTCTTGCGTATCAATTGAAAAAGAACTATGATCGTTTATAAATTCTTTTGATCGACTTTTTCTTTGGTTTATCACGGCTAAACAATTGAATTTGTTGCTCTGCTTACAACTTGGAGCAACTAAATCCGAAGTATATTGAGGCTGTGTACCAATTTGCGAATTAATTTTAATTTGACATGTCTAAAACGTCATGAACCATGGTTAGATATATGGTTAAAAAACTGCTTTGACACATTACCTACTTCTGGTTGTGAAAAAATGTCTAATTTTGTGCCAAACAATCGTCATTTGCGGGAAAAACAATCTTGCATTCGTATAAAACGGCAGCTCATTTTTTTTTTTCGATGGGTTGCTGTAATGTATCCATTTTTCATCATAAATGGATCATCATGGTGCCAAAATGATTTTGTCGATTATCGCTGAATTATTGTCAAAGTTTGTATGACATCTTATTTCTAAGCCATTGGGAGCTTATACTACCTGATGGATGTATGAATTTACATGACAAGAGACTGGCAAATCTATCAACCCTTTGCACAGTCCAAAACTTCTTTGATTTCCTTAGTACAGCCCTTCTCCCCTTTCTCATTAATAATTCAATTTATTGAACAATATTTGACACATGATATGCCAAATAAGCTGAGTAACTTCTAGAAATGTGTCAACTCTTACTGTATGTTTATCATACGCCATGAGGATCTACTCAAAATTTCAAAAATATCAAACTGACACTTTCTGTTTTCACTGATTTCCGTATTGAAAAGTAATTGAATAAGTTCCTATGAGCGTTCCATCCAGAAAAAAATGAAGCATTAAAATATTTATAGATGCCCACATTCATCAGGAGAATACTCTGGTAGGCAAAAGTTTTCAAATTATCCTAAGCCATCCTAAATTTAGAGATACTTCGGCGGAGTCCTTCTTAACAATCCCAAAAAGGGGAGAAAATTCGCAAGTGAATGATATTTTGAGCAAATACTGCTCCCCTAATTCTTTCCTCCAATGTTATTATAGCAAATAAATCACTACCGCCGTTCCGGTTCCCGTACATGAGCCTCGGGTTTTTCCTCCAACACTGTGTGCCTGCTTACTCCCAGCGGAAACGGGTGAGATTGTTGTACACCCATTTCCACCAGCAACATCGTTGCCACTTTCTTCCTTCACCTCTTTGAGACGCAACGAAAGTTGTTTGAATAATAAATTTGTAACCTTTTTTGTATTCCATAACAAGTTTTTGCTTTGGCTTCCTGTGACGGAGTTGAAGAAAAGTCAGGAGCAGATGTCAAAAAAGGAAAAAAACACCGTTACAGCGACAACACCTCCGAGTCTCTGTTTGAATCGGAAAAGCGGCTGCACAAATGTTAACTGCCACAATAAATGTCTTCTAAAGTCATCATGGAGGTCGTGATTTTCATCTGAAGGCTAAAAGGCTTTATTTCCCTTTGTAAATCAATTTAAACGAATTTAGGTTTTACGACTGGAACCTTTCTACTGGAGAAGATTGCAATTCCTTTAACGACCTTTTTAAGTACTTTCGCTTGTTCAGGCATTGGAAATGAATGTTGATGAACAATGTTTTTGGATATCTTTCTAGGTGTGAACATTTATAACATAGCTTCATTGTGATCATGATGAGAACCCTTGAATCAGAAAAAATGCAAAATAAACCACCGCTCCTGGCCATTTAATTCAATCGATAATTATTCTACTTTTAATCAAGGCCGTGTTGGCGGTACTAGAGTGATATGTTCAGCCTGAACTAAAAAGGTTTCGTTGACGGGACTCGTATTTCGCTGCTCAGGCGAGAACCAGAGTTGCCAAATACGAGTCCCGTGAACGGTATTCGGCTCTAGAGAATGAAAAAAAAAACGCTGCTACTGACGAGACAGTCGAGCGTTGGTCAAAGGGGAGAAAGCCACAAAAACTGGCGATATCCGCCTCCTCTACGATATCTCACGGCGCCTGAGTGGAGCAAGGTTGAACCCGAAGATGCCAGTGAATGATGCGACTGGATAGTTACTAACCTATCCGACTGACCGGCTGAAACGCTGGTTTGAGCACATCGAACAACTTCTTCAAGTTACGATCATCAACCGGCATCGCGGCATTTTCCACCAAGGGTGTGGCGCATCACTCGCGCCCTATCACTGCAGGAGATCGAAGCAGCTATTCGGGGTCGATCGCATATCAGCAGAGATGCTCAAAGCTGACCCCATATCCCTACAAATGTGCTTCAACTATTCTGTAATATCTGGGACACCGCGATTTTTCCGG
The DNA here is from genome assembly GCA_024533555.2 of Aedes koreicus. Taxonomy (NCBI): domain Eukaryota; kingdom Metazoa; phylum Arthropoda; class Insecta; order Diptera; family Culicidae; genus Aedes; species Aedes koreicus. The sequence continues at coordinate 403,688 of JAHHFK020000067.1, forward strand.
CCGACTGGATGCAGTCGTCTTAGTTAAGGTCCCTGAGAAAGGGAATCTGACTGAGTACATGATAATCAACGTGACTCTCCGGTGGCAGCAGGCAGGATTCCGTGCCGGAAGATCTTGTGTGGACCATATTGTTACGCTCCGAATCATTCTGGGGCAGGTCAACAAACTCAAAGAGTCCCTCTATTTGGTTGACTTCGAAAATGCTAACGACAGACTCAATCATCAAAATATGTGGAGCACCCTTAGGCCGACGAGCACCCTGTAATCGATGAGACCATGGGAGATGCTATTGACCGTGTGCCTAACCATGGGCTGCTTTGGCTGTGGAGTTCCTCAATGACTTCGATTTCACTGATGACGTTGCTCTGTTAGAGCAACGGCGCTCTGACATTCAGAGTAAGCTTAAGACTTCGGCGAAAGCTCCTCTGCAGCGGGGCTCACCATAAATGTCAACAAGACTAAATCGTTGGATGTCAACACGAATAGCTCTTCCAATTTTTTGGTAGTGGAGCAAACAGTGGAAAAAGTCGATAGTTTCCAAGTCGGAACAAAGAGTGACATATGTTCACGAATCAAGAAGGCTAGGACTGGTAAGTCTTCAATTCAACCGTGAAGTATGTGCTATTATACGCCAGCGAGACGTGGAGTGTATCAACAGAGAACACTCAAAAGCTGCTGGTCTTCATCAACCGATGGCTGCGGTATGTAATTCGAGTCTAGTGCCCTCACAACTGGAACTCGAATGCTGAGCTCTATCATCGATGTCAACAGAAACCGAATCAACAGAAATTCAAGAACTAAGGTGGTGGGGTGGGCCGAGAGGCCACATAATACTAAAGGGTGGAAACAAAATCTGCAAGCAAGTGCTGGATATGACCCTAGCAGGACATCTCAACAGAGGCAGACCCATCTCAAGTAACAATTTTAGTTTCATTCCAGCCATATAGCAACCGGATAAAGCCATATAAAGCCATTCCAGCCATATATATCTAAGGAAAAAGTTCTAGTGTTGCGGGAAATTTTGCGCGATAGCAAAATATCAAAAACAAATTGAGTTACATACAGCGTATCATGCTCCAAATGATATGCGCATTTAATTTTGTGGTAAATATTGGCACGATGAGAGTCGAAAATTAATGCGCCTCGAAAAATAAAGGGAGTTGACATCAACAAAAACAAAATTAAAACAAATAAAGTGACAATAAGAAAAATATTGAATTGAAAATGGAGAAATTAGTGGAAGGGAAAATGTTGGTTTTTTTGTTTGTAAAGAATTTTGGGATGAGAATTTGGGTGGGGGGAAAATGGGGGGGGGGGAGTAAAAAAATCTCTGGGGGGAAAGGGAGGGGTGAAAAAAAGGGGGGGGGAAAAAAGGAAAAAGGAGGGTTGGGATTTGGGGGTTTTGGGTGGGGGAATGGGGGGGGGGGGTTTTGGAGGGGAGGGAATAGGTGGGGGTGGGGGGTGAGAAAGTGGGGAAAAAGGGGGGGGATGTAGGGTGGGGGGAGAGAAGGGAGGGGGGGGGGGGGAAAAAAAGATGGGTGGGGGGATAGATTTGTTGTGAAGATAAAGAGTAATGTTTGTTTTTGGGGTGGAAGTATTCGATATATTCATCATGAATTTCCCGAAAATTGATGGAATTCAATTAGGTTATGTAGAAAAATGCCGAAATTGGTCTCCGATCTACAGTTCATTTGCATTAAATAACAAAATCTGGTGCATTTATTCTTCCACTTTTCAGTTATTTCTTATATTTCAATATGGCGATTGTAAAAATCACAGTTTTGCCAAAAAAGCCAACTCATCTTCGCAATGACTACTAAAAAACTATTTGACTTCCCTCAATGCCAGGTTTTAAAATTGAAAGTAGTAAGTGAAAACGTCCTCCCTTAGCTCAGTCGGTAAAGGCGCAGCTACAAAGCAACCATGCTGGAGGTGGCTGGGTTCGATTCTCCGTCTGGTCTAGGCATTTTTCGTAAAGAAAAATTTCTCGACTCCCTTGGCATAGGGTATGATTGTACTTGCCACACAATCATACTAATGCAAAAATGGTACCTGGCATCGAAAACTCTTAATTAATATCTGAGGAAGTGAATTTAGAACACTAAGTTGAGAGCAAACAATAAGCTAATTGTGAAAGTAATAAGCTTAAAATGTTAAAGAAGAAAGAAGAAGTGAAAACTTAATTGTAAGAGTTAAAGTGATACATGTAAAGTGGAATAAGAAGGCAGCAAAGAAAGATTAAATGAGAAATTAGTTTCAAGATCTGTTAATATTAGTTTTTGTTTTCTATTTAATTTTTCTATACATTTCATTTAACATGAAGAGGTAAGAACATTTTGGACAGTTTTTTTTCTGTTTCATGGAAGAATTTCCTAAAAATGTATTTACACTTATTCTTGTTCCCATTAGAACCGTATTATTTGTTTAAAAAATGTTGGTTTTGGAATATACGGTGATTATTTCAAAGCACTGTAATAATACCCAAAGGATACTGGAGGACTGTAATAATATTGAGTCTTCTTAAGGTTCCGCTTGACGATGGCCCAATATTGTTCGATTGGGCGGAACTCTGGCATGTTGGGAGGGCTCTTGTCCTTGGGCACCACTGGAATGTTGTTGGCAGCATACCACTCCATGGCCTTTTTCCGTAATGGCAAGATGCCAAATCCGGCCAAAATAGAACGGAACAATGTTTTCGCTTCAGAAAAGGCAGTAGACGTTTTTGTAGACACTCGCTCAGATAAATTTCCTGGTTGACGGTTCCGGTTGCAATGTAAACGTTCCTCTTCAAACATAGGTACAAATGGCCTGCCACACATGATATTTCTTCGAAAACTTTGACAGTTTAATGTGCTTGAAAATATCTGCCACCTTTCCCCGTCCGGTTGCCGTATAAAATTCCTGTTCAGGAAGCTGTTTAAAGTCTTCCTTGACGACAGTTTCATCGTCCTGTACCACGCAATCAAACTTCGTCAGCATCGTCGTGTACAACTTTCGTGATCGTGCTTTGGCCGACTTGTTTTTTTTATCGTCGCATTTTGGAGTCACCACTTTCTTGTAAGTCAACAATTCAGCTCGTTTTTTAGCTCTATCCACGGTTGAAGGCACCATTCCCTGCTTCTTTGCGACATCTCGGACGGAGAGGTTGGAGTTCCGCTCGAAACAGCGGGCAACTCTTTTTGTCGTCGCTGTGGCCTCCGGCTTTCGATTTCCCCCCGATCCAGCTTTCCTGGCTGTCGGTAAACGTTCACCGAACACTTTTAATACGTTTGTAACAGTTGATTTAGCCACATTCAACAATTTCGCCAACTTGGCGTGAGAGTAGTTTGGATTTTCGCCATGCACGTGCAAAATTTTTAGGCGTTGCTTCTCTTCTTTCGACGACATTTTAAATGCTTATCTCAAAATCAAAATAGAGGCATGATGCTTCACGCAAACATCTTCAAAATGAGGGGTGTGCAAATTTTTTTTAATGCACAATGAAAGGAAATGCGTCAAGTTTAAGTCGACCAAATTTTGATCGGAACACCCTTTATTTGACAGTTTTGCATGTTCTGCGTTCTTAGGTTGTTCAAATATCTAAATGATCTACTTATGACTATAAAAACGGGTTTTCTTCAACGTAACCAATGGATGGAAGCTTAGTACAAGTTCAATAATAGAATATAAACTTTTCGTAATTAGGAAAATATTGATGAAAATGCACATAATTATTAAAAATTTCCATTGTTTAATAATTTTTTAGCAATAATCAAACCTTATTGCAATAAAATGTTTGATAAATTCCCTGAAATTGAAATCTAAAATACTAAAATCTAAAATCTAAAAATACTGAAATTTCCATAAAAGTGTCACTTACAGCAATAAAAAAAGTAGGTTTTCAATAGAAATTATATGAGTTTTCCATAGAGGAATTTCATAAAAAACTCATAGGAAAAAAATAAATTGAATGAAGCACATATAAATAAAAAAAACTAAGTTATCGTAGATTATCCATCCAAATTTTTATGTAAATATAAATTAAAAAATCTTAGTGGTTGATTATTCATCCAAATTTTTTTATTTGAAAATTAAATTGGGAGTACCTGGTTCTTGTTCTTGAACATTTTTCTCCAAATTTTAAATAGTTTCATGTTTTTTGCATGCTATTAATTACACTCATAGTTTATATTTTAATTTTAATGACTCAACTCATTAAACGTCTCTCCAGCTCCTTTCTAGTATTTTTATTTTTGCCGCTTTATGCTTACTTCTGGCCCACTGTTCAAAGAGATAGAAGTGCATAGGTTTTTTTAAATTAAGGTATTATCATTCCGACTATAAAGGGTGATACGGTCAAAATTTGGTCAAGGGAAAACGCGTGTACATCGGTGAAATCGTTTATTTAAAAAATCAAATTAAATTTCTTTTTCAAGTTCAATTAGTATAAAATTCAGGAAAAATATTCAGTTAGGCTACAGGTACAGATGGCTTGCCAAACCAGATATTTCTTTGCGAACTTTGACAGTTTCGTGTGCTTGAAAATATCTGCTACCTTTCCCCTTCCTTTTGCCGTATAAAACTCCTGTCCCGGAAGCTGCTTGTAGTCGGCTTTGACGTAGGTTTCGTCGTCCATTACCACGCAGTCAAACTTCGTCAGCATCGTCGTGTACAGCCTCCGGGATCGCGCTTTGGCCGTCGTATTTTGTTTATCATCGCGATTTGGAGTCACTACCTTCTTGTAAGTCGATAGTCCGGCTCGTTTTTTGGCTCGATGCACGGTTGTAGACGATACACCCAGCTTATTTGCGGCATCTCGGAGAGATAGGTTAGGGTTTCGCTTGAAACTACCGGCAACTCTCTTTGTCGTCTCAGCGGCTTCCGGTTTTCGATTTCCCCCCGATCCAGACTTCCTGGCTGTCGACAAACGTTCCCCAAACACTTTAATTACATTTGTAACGGTTGATTTGGCAACTTTTAGCGATTTTGCCAACTTTGCGTACGAGTAGCTCGGATTTTCGCGATGCGCGAGCAAAATTTTGATACGCTGCTCTTCTTGCTTGGACGGCATTTTGACAACTGAAGAGTGAATTCCAAAATCAAAATAGGAGCAACATTCTACACACACACACCTTCAAAATGAGGGGTGTTCAGGTTTTTTAAATGCAAAATTGAAAGAAATACGTCAAGTTGATATTGACCAAATTTTGACCGTATCGCCCTTTACATGACACTTTTGCTTACATTTGCTACTGTTGAAGTTAGATGACTTGACAAAAATGAATGTGGATAATGTAGCGTCACATTTAAATAAAAAAAAACAATGATTGCTAGTGATTTTATATTTCTATAAGTCATTTCAAAATTTTGAAAAATGAGAGCGTTACACTATAGTGAAAAAATTTGGTTTAAAGATGTCCTAATTCTGATCTCATACAAATGAAAAGGTTGAAAATTTAGTTGTCCTTGTCAGGGTCCATAGATACGGGTGGCAAATGGTTCAAAATTGTCTCGTTCATTTCATTTCATTAAGTTTCATTCCACAATTAAAACTGTTACCTTACCCATCAAACCAAGACCGGGGTGGCCTTTGCTGTATACAGAAGTTATCTCAATCATATTCGGTCCATGGCTGCTACACGCCAGCCTCGCAGTCTGCGAAGGGTCCACAGGTCGCCTTCCACTTGGTTGATCTACGTTGCTCGTTTCGCGCTTGTTCTCGTTGTGCCCGTCGGTTCGTTTCCGAGAATCATTTTTACCGGGTTGCTGTCCGACATTCGTACGACATGCCTAGCCCATCGTAGTCGACCGATTTTAGCGGTGTGTACAATGGTAGGTTCTCCCTGCAACTGATACAATTCGTGGTTCATTCACCTCCTTCACGTTCCGTCTTTCATCTGCACTCCATGGTAGATCGTACGCAGCCCCTTCCTTTCAAATACACCGTGGCCGTAGAGGACTACCGATTCGGCGTACTTTGTTCGATATTAGCGTCCCTCGGAGTCTAAATTAGGCACGATTGGTAGCCATAGCGCCTTTGTATCTCTCTGCTGGTGTCATTATCGGCGTTCACCAATGAGGCCAGATACACGAATTCGTCTACCACCTCAATTTCATCACCGTCATCTGAATTCGTGGTGGGAGGCTAACATTGTCTTATCGTGAGCCTCATGAAGGTAGTATTCTGTTTTCAACCCATTAATCACAAACCCAATGCTACTAGCTTCAGCTTTAAGTCTGATGTACGTATCCGCCATCGTCTCAAAGTTACGTGTTACGATATCAACGTTGTCGGAGAAGCCAAAACGTTGGACAGGCTTCCTGAAGATCATGCCACTCGTGTCTTCGAGTCACACCCTCCAATGCAATGGTAAATAGTTAACATGACAATCCATCACCTTGCAGTTTTACCCTCTCCGAGATTCGTAAGGAGAGTGTCCCTGAGGCTCAATTTGCAAAATTAGCAACGATGGGATAAGTTTCATACATTTGCATACTTTCATTTTTACAATTTATTTCCCTCATGTGATTTGCACACATTTTCTTGATTTCTCTTAGGAAGAGAAAGCTTAATTTGTTTTCACAATTAAAACTCTTGCAAACATCCACATTTTTGTAAATTTGGCGTCTTTCTTTCCTTTATATATATATATATATATATATATATATATATATATATATATATATATATATATATATATATATATATATATATATATATATATATATATATATATATATATATATATATATATATATATATATATATATATATATATATATATATATATATATATATATATATATATATATATATATATATATATATATATATATATATATATATATATATATATATATATATATATATATATGTGTGTGTGTGTGTGTGTGTGTGTGTGTGTGTGTGTGTGTGTGTGTGTGTGTGTGTGTGTGTGTGTGTGTGTGTGTGTGTGTGTGTGTGTGTGTGTGTGTGTGTGTGTGTGTGTGTGTGTAATCCAACACCCACCGTCCGGCAGTGTTTTTATGGAAGAAAAATGTTTACTGTTAAACGAACTGTTGTCGACTCGGCAAACATTTTTAACCCGGGAGTTGGAAGGTGATAGCACTGTTGGATTCCAGTGACCCATTTCAGAATACCTGGTTACTCACGTCCATTCCGAGGTCACTTTCACTTACAAGTCCAGTAGACACAGTACAAACATCAAATGGATATAGGTACTGTGCATACACTCCCATCATCAAATCTTATTGTTTTGAGGATGGCACGTATTTAGCAGTATCGTTCAAACTTAGTTATAATCAGATAGATCTCACCGGAAATTGTGGCTGATGTACAGTCTTCATTTGGACGGCTTCCCTGTGATGCTAAAGGATGCATTTATGTCTCTACAGAAGTCGCACTCCGCTGTTCGGCAAATATTTTCACATCCCCCCAACAGCCCGAATACAATTAGTACTTCGCGCACAAATGCAATACAATGAAAATCATAGGTAAAAAAGAACACTTCCGAGAATAAATTTAACTTGAAAAACCACAATCATTGTGCAACGAAAGAAAATAAATTTCACAGCTCGCATCTGTACACCACGTTGTGACTGCATCCGAAATTATATGCCAGTCACTCACGCGCGCATGCGCGTTAGCTTCATTCTTTGCTTCTGACCAGCAAATGGCCGTTTTCTACATTGCACTGGTTTTCTTTTTTCTCTCTGCACACACTCTGTCAAAAATCAAAATTCCCCGCTATGAGGCGACTCTATACCGATTTCTAAACTGCTTATAATCATAAATTCACTCGCGACAAAGCGGAAAAATACTTAAATTTAATCACCGCCTGGCACAATACTTACAGCACTAACAAACACAACTAAGCTCTTAAGTGCCTACCACCACTCCTTCGATCGTCCTTGTCCGCGATCCCTCGGGAAAGTGTCAAGTCCAAACTTTACCAAGGGTACCCGAATTCTAATAAAAATCATGGAGTGAATTTGGAACTTGATTTATTTGAACAATATTTACAACAGTCTAGTCAATCTTATATCTTCTGGCTGGATTATCAATTTGTATACAATTCCTAAAATTTTTATGCACTTTTCTATGACCCTCTGCATAATAACAGTTTTGACAAATAGCGTTTTTCACATTACATTTTCACCCGTCGTCCATATGGCTGATCTAATTTCCTTGGTTCTTATATTCTATATTTTCATCAGCTCTGGGAGTTATCATGGTTTCCTTGTATTTAATTTTTTATTGTTACCGCGGTCTGATGAGGGGTTTGCGATAAGACTTGCGCATTTCAACCATTTCATATTTTAAGTCGTATCCTCGTTTGGAGATAAACATAACATAATCGCACGCACTCGTTGGCTGCGCGTGGGCGTCCTTTGCAGCTCACTTGCGTAAAACGTTCTGAGCCCAAATTTTAAGTTAAGCAAATAGTGCAACACATTACAGTGACCATTCGTTCATCACAACATGTTCACATTGCAATGAGCGAATGGCATTCGCGCATTGCAACATTTGACAGCGTCAAATCGACTGTCAAAAACCCCTTGAGTTAAATGACAGATTACAGCTTGACATTTGCATATGACAGTTAATTGCTTTTTAATTGCAACACGTAAGTGCTGTTGTTTTTCTCGTCAATCGCTTTTTGATGAGTTTGCCTGGAAATGTCACAGCGATGTCGCGCTACACGATAAAAGCTCACATGCAACCATCATGCAACTCATCATTTCATCGTAAGGTGGATTAAGGTGAGCTGTTGAGTTGTGCAGTGGAGCAAAAGGAAGAAGGCAAATGTTTGTTTTGACAGTTCTAAGAAGATCAAAATCAAGCTGGTGGAGAAAAAAGTGTTGTGCCTGAAACTGTGCGCTTTTGAAGTTGTAAGTAATTGTTATTTACTATATTACTGTCATTACTGGTTGATGTTAACAATTTTTGTAGAAAATCAAAGAGCAAGTTAAAAAAGACGGAGAGAGTACTGTGGCCAGATGGATTTTATCCAACGAATGTACCGTTGGGCGGTGGTTAGCAAATTACCGGTGAAGTGGAGTGGAGTGAATTGCGCTGCTCTCAGTAAAAATAATGTTTTATGCTATGCGTTGATGTTATCGTTGTTATCCTTGCTGTGATCCAATGATTATTCTTAAAACTATCAAGGTTAATTGTTTTTATTGATTCATTATTCAATAGGGTATTATAGGGGTATATGGATTTTAACATTGTTCGATAATAAATATAATAATATACCGGCATTTAATTTATTTATTAATTTTGACAAGGGCAACTATTGAAAAAAAAAACAATTTCAAAAAATAATGATTGCAAGACAACACCATTCTATTTCACCATGAAACACGCTACAAAAAACAGACTACCTATACCAACGAACCAACCATTGATTTCTAGCATACATAAGTTGACATATATGTCATAATGGGAGCCCCCGTTACTGAAATTCAATAGCTGTCACTTTGTATAAATGTCACTTTGTGAAACTGCATGTCAGTTTGTGAAAATAAAATTGATTAGATTTTTTTTAAAATCGAGAAAAAATAGTTGAGATTCACAAAAAATATTTTTGTGCTAGGAAGAACGCCCATCGCCCATACGGATGGAAAAAACCATGTTTTTTTTTTAAATTGAAACCCCCTATTGGTTGTGAGAATCATAACAATCATATTTTACAGGTGCATACCAGTGTTTATACAAACGAAGAGCTACAATATGTGTACAACCAGTAGAAGAAGGAACACAAAAGCACTACGATGAAATCTATCATGGATATTGTGAATTGTGAAAATATAGACAATAAGAGAGATTAGAATGCGGACAGCATGACGACGACGTGATTTTATTAAAAACCGGTGCCAACAGCTGAATTAAAATATTCTTCTTCAAAGTGATGGGATTTCAGTTGCAGCACGGATTTGGTATGTTACTTGAGAGGACGCAAGAGAAGTCCCTTGAAAATGAATGTGTAATGTCTTCATGACAAATTATGTAAAAACTGTAGTAGTAACTATGGAAATAAACTTAAGAAAAACCTTAATATTTCTGCTGGAATGGCATTAAACATTCCAAAGTGAACTCACTGCCACCTATTCGTTTCGCAAATTTTATATAAATTTTGATTGGACTCCTGCGTTTGATGTTGATCATCTATATCTATAAATTTTCAAAAGAAAAACTACATTTCTTTTTGCTTTGCCTGTAGACATTTTTTAGGCTCAAAATTGGTTACCAATTAAAACATTCTAGTTTAAACAATTGCCAATTCTGTATGCTTGGTTCACATTAAATAAAAATTTAGCTCCTAGGTTAACTCCGAATGTACCGTTTCCCAAAAAAAAAACATTTCCTCGAATTTACAATTTCCCGAGAAACCAATAAACTTGTGATTTTATGTAATACATATAATATAATTCATTATAATTAATAAATAAAACAAATAAATAAAATAAATTTAATCAATATTATTATTATGAGTTATTTTATACAAATGATCATGTATCAACAACTTATTTACTATAGATAACCATATATATTTGATGCATGTAGTAATATTTTGAGATTTTTATAAATATTAACCTTTTCCTTCTTCGTACTACACATGCAGAGAAATACAGCATTTTAGAATCAAATATACGTGGGCTTTGATTCAAATAAATGATTATGGTTGAATCAAAAAAATATTTATTTGTTTTTAATACTACTCAGCGTTGATTTAAAAAAATTTATATTTGAACCAACAATATTTTCATTTTATTTGAAAATAAAATCTTTCCAAAATGGAATGATGCTTTGTGCATGTGTGAATCTTCTTCGCTCCATTTTATAACACGGAAACTGCAAAATGCTCTCGTCGGAGGAGATTAGATTTTTATCGAGCTGTAAGTGCAGTTATCGGTACATTTCAAGGTATGTAAATTTATATTACTTGTGTTCAAAATTCAAATTTTTGGGCTTATTTCAGCAAACCGGTAAACCGTCGAAACTTTCAAATTCATCGAACGGAAGAAGGTGAAAGAGCTGATAAAGCAGCCATTTTTGGTCGAAACGAAAAATGCATGACGGACGCAATGATTATTATTTTGGTGCAGCAATTTTATGAACATAGTAAATATTGTTTAAAGACAACAATTAAACCCTGGTAAAGATAAAGAGATTAAATAAAGAAATTCAAAGCAAACCTGAAATTAAATCATTAAAATCAATCTGAATTATTTGAAAAAAATCAAATAATATGTTGAGTCAAAGAGTTTTTGTTTTGATTTAAAAAGAAGCACGGAATTGGAGTGAAAAAAAATTGATTCAAATAACGATGTGCTAGAATCAAATAAAAATATGTTTGAATCTACATCCAGTCGTATGGAAGCTAGATTGTAAAAACAAACAAAAAAATGAATGCTTTGAAACTAATATCGTTAGTATTTGATTCAAAGAAAATTGAAATTAGGCCCTGAGTTAAAAAGATTTTTCTTTGAATTCAAAGTGATTTATTTTTTAAATAAATATCTATTTCTCTGCGTGCAGCTTTGAAAAATAATGTTTAATCTAAACGAAACAATATCAACTCATGACAATATTTTTTTGCTATATTTCAAATTCTACACACTTAGAAAATTTTACAGTATTCGGTTATTTTTTACCGAACTTTCAACAGCTGAACGTTCGGTAACCCGATTTAACGGATTTCAGTAAAATTTGACAAGTTCCGGTAATTTTTTTACCATAATTCTGTGAAATTTCACCGAAATCCGGTAAATCGAATTACCGAACGTTCAGCTGTTGAAAGTTCGGTAAAAAATTACCGAATACTGTAAATTTTCTAAGTGTGTAAATGTTGTACAGAATTAAGAAATTAAAAAAATAAAAATAAACTCAAATATGATTGGAACAAAGTCTACCAAGAAATATACTCCAAGTTGATTTCAAATTTGGTTTATTTTGATTATGTTTTTAGTCCCCACTATTATGTTTACCGTGTCCAATATATTCTCATACAAAATAAAACTCTATTTCAAATCGATAATCCAGATTTTATTGATAACTTTACCCATTATATTGCAATATAATACTGATCAACTACAGCATATGTTTTGGAATAACACCGCCTTTAACCTTCTTGACCAGTTCCAGACGTTTTTCGAAACCGTCACAGGCGGCACGCACGACTTCCATCGGCATTTCGTCCCAAATTCGTTTGATTACGGTTTTGAATTGGTTCATATTAGACTGTGGTCGTTTACCTTCGCTAGCATGTATGACCATACGAAATAATCCAAGGGATTCAGATCTGGTGAACTGGGAGACCATTCATTCTTGTTTCACCAGCCCCGAACGAGATTTGCAGTATGCGATGGCGCTCCGTCCTGCTGAAACACAGTGATCATCTCCAAACACCTCTTGTACATATGGCTTGACAACTTTCTCCAAAACTTCCGTTTTATAATATACGGCATTCACTTTAACGCCTTTTTCGATGAAAACCAGTGGTAATTTGCCTCGCTTGCAAATTCCTCCCCAAATAATCACTGACGCAGCACTTTGGAACCGTGGATTATTCCTATCACTCTTTGGAACAGTTCTGGAAGAGAGAGCCCACAATCTGTCGTTCTGGACATTGTGGGATTGTTGCAAGACGAATAACTTTTCGTCGGAAAAGATAAATTCTTCCCCACCGTGCCGCGACAAAAGCAGATTTGCTCTTTCGGGTTGTTTCTGCTTGTAAGGTTCCGAAACTCCGTGAACCTTACGTTTCTTGAAAGCTTGGAATCCGAGGTCATTTTGCAGTATGTTGTGCATTGACGATCTCGAAACATTCAGATCTGCGGCCATTTTACGTACTGAGCGCTGTGATTTTCGTCTAATTCGTTCCCTGAGCACTTTAACAACTCGTGCAGGCCGCACCGTATGAGTAGGACCGGATCTCTTCCGGTCATCCAACGAGCAGGTGTCATGGTACCTTCGGATGGTTCGGTATACAAAATCCCGCTTTACTCCGAGGTTTTTCAAATTTCTGAAAATAGCTGAAAACTGTTTTATCACCACAGCACGAAACTTCTTCATCGCTGGTAAAAGATAACCCCCGAATGAAAACAATCGGACATAACCTAAAAGCGTTTGTATAAACATAGTGCAAAACTACACCAACACATACGTGAAGCTTGTTGAGTAGTTGCACGACACCAATGCAAGGAAAAAGTGTATGAGAATATATTGGACACGGTGTATGAGTGTGCACGAAAGCAATGAATTTGTTTCAATACACGTACACCCTTAAAATTATATGCAACAAAAACTGTGTAGCACACTCATGATTCATGTGTCACGGTTGAACTATACGATGCAAAAACTGATAACGCAACTCATCAAATTCACTCACCAAAGGCAATTGGTGAATTAAACAACACAGCTGTAGCAATTAGTGAACTTGCAATTAAAAGACGTTGCAATTAAATTGCAATTAGCGAATGGTCACTGTATATAAGGGAACGTCCATTAATTACGTCACGCAAAAATTGACTTTTGGTAACCCCCCCCCCCCTCGTGTTGTTTTTTTGTTTGTTCTTTTTTTTTTTTTTGTGTGGGGGTCGCCCCCCCCCCGGGGAGTAAAAACGGATCAGCGTTTTTTTCCGTCCTGCGTAACATTGACGTTGAACTAGTTCCAACGACGAAAGTGGTGTATGGCTTGTATTTTCCTGTACTTGAAATAAGTGAGCACGCGAGGATACTCGGGATTATGAATTCAAGTGATCTATTGAACTCCCAATAAATGCTTCCTAGCGTTGATAACGTCCCTGCTCTTTGTGGACATTGCCCGTTTCTACTACTGATGTCGATGGATTTCTTCTTCTTCTTCTTTTAGCATTTCAAGCTTATTGCTTTCACATTTCAAGCTTTTTGCTTGCTCTCAACTTAGTGTTCTAAATGCACTTCTTTCACAGAACTTTCGATGCAAGGTACCACATTAGTATGCATTAGTAAGGTTGTGTGGCAAGGGAGTCGAGAAATTTTCATCAAAAAAAAATTCCTAGACCTGACCGGGAATCGAACCCAGTTACCTCCAGCATATTATTGCTTTGTAGCTGCGGCTTTACCGACTGAGCTCAGGGAAAACCTTCATAATGGACCTTTAAATTCAATGATATTTTTATTGTCGTCCTACGTTAAGAATGCGGTCGTGTATCGTACACCACCCTCCAAATTTTTTTCCTCATAAACTCCTCGGAACCCAATACAAACAAAACAAATACAAAAAAATGCATACTTTTAGATCTGTTCTCGAGCGTGAAATATCAATATCGTTTCATTTCTATTGATTCAATAATACCGCAGACAGACATTCAAGCTCGAACAAAACAATTCAAATTTGTGGTGTAAATTTCAAATCTAATTACGTTGGAATCATCGTGCACAGTAGCGCTGCCTAGTCAACTTATTGCTACATTAAATCTGACAATTTGATTGGCAACCCATTTTTCCCGTATCAATAAAAACAAATCTGTTGCGCCATCTTTTAGGTTATTGCTCCTTGATATCTTGAGTGAAGCCATGTTTTTACACATGGAAATGAGATGAAGACGAACGTATGTCTGCGATAATACTTAGAAGAAAAAAATGCTCACTTGAATACGACACGAGCCCACTGTGCGTTTATTCTCGTGTACACGCTTTACAGCTATCTTGACTGGGTTTCATTGCATCAAACTTTTTTCGCCTAGAATGAGAAAGCATCATTGTATGTCGTCTAAACAGACAATAGTTCATTCATGCGCAGTTTAGACGAGACTCATTCTTTCTCTTTTGCGCCCGTTGTTCGCCGGCACGCCACAGCTTGATCTGTCAAAAATGTTTTCTATCCGGCAGCTCGGTCTCGCGTCCATAGCATGGCACGCCAAACATGTGTGCGAGTCAGCACGCTGGTTATGTTGTGTGTGTGCCACTTGATGATGTACATAACGGTGCCATGCATATAACTATGCTTACCTATGTATGTACAGGCAAAGCTTGCAGTAGAGCCGCGTTTCGCAAAACCAGCAGAAGCTGCTGCTATCGTAGTCACAGCAGGACAAAATCCGCAAACCCTTCCGCTCGCGATCATTACGAAGAGTACATGCGTCGTCGCCGGTACATCGGTATTGGTTTCATTTGGTAGTAAACTTGTCGAAAAGTGTGCTAGAGCCTTATGGTGTGCGTGTACCCTGCTGAGGTTTTGGCATCGCCATCGCGTTCGCTGCTGCTGCTGTCTTTCTTGCCTGTCTAGTTTTGTATTATCTTTGTTTTGAGCTACACGCTTTCCCACAAATTTCTCTCATTCTCAGTCCCACATAAAAAACCAAGAATACAGGATAGTTAGTGTAAGGAAAAAGTGTGTAGTTATAAGTGGGATTAATAAGTATCCGCGCTTTGGTGGGGATTTAATTCGGAGATCGAAATAAGAATCGCGTACCGGGAACGTCAGAAAGGATTGATTGATGGCTTTGGTTTGAGTGTTCCGCGGGTTGTCTCGGTGCTTTGGTGGTGGATAATCTTTAAAAAAAATCGTGAAGCTGGGAGGAAGTGATTTTTGCTAAAGATTTTATCAAGAAACAAGTATATTCTTCGAAAACTGAAGGAGTATTCCCAATGTAAATGTGTTTTCGACCAAAAAGAAGAACTACGGGGCAGAGTGCGCTGTAGCTGTGTGAATTGTTCTTCGGATTCTGCGAGAGGAAAGAAAATAGATTTTCCCGTCAGATTTGATAGATCTTCATCTGGGAACTCACGAGACACCGATTGCACGGATAGAGTCGCCTGATCAGCTCCCGGCCGACCAATCTCTACCCCGCACAAATTAAAAGTGCCAGGTCTAATTCCGGTAAGTTTTTGACAGCTATCAAAGAAGATTTTTGTATCACGGTCGGTGTGAGCTGAATCAATCAAAAGAAGCCGGTTCTCCTCATTACATTTCGCGTTCCTCCGGCGCGTTTTGTTTCTCTGCGCCTAGATGGCCCAGCAGATCCCGAGTTCTATTGCCACTGTATATTCGTCGTTGTAATGGCCGTCGCATTTTTACGTTCGTCCCACTCCGCACCCGCAGTCTCTTTCTGCGACCCATTCATAGCTCTCGATTTTTCAATATATTAAAAACGCCGCTTCTTGTTTGACGGACAACGTCGGAAGCAAACGCGAAAGAGATCTGCACAAAGTGAGGAAAAAATACAAACAACAAGAAGAGGATGGAAAAGCGTCGGCAGGCTGGGGCTTCTGTTGGGTGGCGCATACGAATAGGGATGGAAATTGGGGAAGGAAGAAGTGTCGCAGAATTTTATTGATTTTAGAAGCCATGAAGTCACACGGTGTAGGCAAGTTAACTACACGGGCACTGTTATTACATTATCGCAGGAGGATAGCCGCACTTTTATTCTGGTGTGTGACAAGCCCTGGCGAAATTCTAATTTAGTTTTTTCTTTTCCATTGCATATCAGTGTTAAGGTTTTGTGTTATGTATGGCTTCTTGTGGGAAGCTTAAGGAGACTACTTGGAGGTTTTCTCGAGGCTTTTTGTAAACGAATGCGACTTCTTAACTTATTGAAAACAAAAGACGACACGGGTCAATGTGAGACGAAAAGGAGTATTGATGAATAAACTTGCCCGGTTGAGCGGTGGCGAGCACAGACGAAGATAGTGTTGAAATCAGAGTTGCCAGAATGGCTGGCGATGGTGCGGTTAGTGTTTAAAATCCTTATTTTTGCTAGAAACGTCCCAAAACTGATTAATGCCGTTAATAAATGGCCTGCACGTAGAATTTCTCATAGAAAACGTTACTATATGATGTATATTTGTGTCCCGCGGTAGCTGAAAGTTATTCAAATGTCTTGTTTTCAAATAATCTTCTACAAGGCATTGTTTTCGAAATATTGTCCTCCTTTCTATTCGATGCAGATATAGGCAAGTTCCCAATTTGTCATTCCATTTGATTCAAAAATTAGATTCAGGATTGCCCAATATTATTTCGTCAAATGAACTTCTGCAGTATTTGAAGGCTTGCAGTCGAAGCAGCGGCTAGATAGTCATGAAGAAAACGAATATGTTTTTGGCTCAGGAAATACTAGCACACCGGTCCCAAGCTCAGTCCCAAGCTTAATAATTTGCCACTAAGAACGTAACTCGCACCAACACACCCTCAAATGTTCTGTCAAAATAACGTAGCGAATCAAAACAAAAACAAAGATACTAGTACCGAAAGGTACTACAAAACGCAAGAGTGTATTGCAAGGTGCAGACTGCAAGGTGTACTTCGGAACTAGGGGTTCTACAACAGTGAACCAATTTCAAATCGCTAGTTCCATATTGATTGTTGGTCGAAGTACGATGGCTCTTGTACAATCTTTGATTTTACAGAGATTCTAGACAAGCACTGCCTGTCATACCATACAATCAAATCGACGGAAACACGTTAAAACACTCAAATTGACAATCAATCCACACGAGTGTAGCATTGCTAAATTTACAATTAGCGACTTTTCGAATTAATTGCGGAATATTGGGAACTACAACCATTAGTTAGCTTTTCTCTAAAAAGCAAAAATATGACTTAATTTCATCAGATCACACAGATGTTTAGTTAAGGGCTTACGCTGAAGCATTCTCGACGACAGCCATACCTCAAAATTTAGAATTGATATTACTCAGAATCTGTACTATTTGATCACATCAGTGATGCTTACTTGCTGTGAGTAATCTGATGGAGTTCGATTCGATGTTCATTCACTATCAATCCAGATATATAAATTTGAAATAGCGAGGTAAGTTTGCGAGAGAGTTAAAAAATAAAAAAAAAAATATATGGAGCAGCAATTTACCTTAATACTATATCTGTTTTCATGTTTCATGAACAACAATAAATACATAAAAATCCCTCTCGCGGGTCAAATTGTTCACCTTGTCCACGGTGAGAGGGCATATCTCCTGCTATAAACATGCATGTGAGACCAAGAATTTGACCAGTAGTGAAAGTATCACATATTCTGCACATTTATTTCACTGCTACGTCGTAGAACGTTTATATAAAGGCACTAACATCCGGTGTGATACTGCCGGGCTATGCCGCAATTCACTCTTAGACTTCTTACTTTCAATCAAAGGGAAACGACCAAAAGTACACTTTTCATTTTCATGGCAACTTATGAGGTGTGTTTAAGAAGGAGCAACCGTCGGTGCTGTTTTCACGATTTTCTCGGCTGATTGGTGAATTTCGGTAGGAAAAAATCGTTGGAAAGTGTCGTGTATAAGTGCAGTGTTGTATTGCATGTGAATTTCCCACTGATTGGTGCGGTTTCGTGTCGAAAAATGCGATGAAAAGTGCAGATGGTTTTTTTTTTCACTTTCCTTGAAAGTGGAACGAGGATTTTTCTTCCTTTTCTTTTCGGGCGGCTGGCTGGAGAGTCGCCCTCTGTCAGCGCCGCGCCGCTTGCTCTGCTGCGTGTGTTCTGCACTCGTCGTCGTCTTCGTGGGACAAACAGGCATCGTTGTGTTGTTGCTGCTGCTATTGACAGACGAATACCCGCTTCTTCGGAGACTTTGTGCATCATAAGTAAGAGACCATAATAAAATACTGGACCCCGGTTTGATTGACCATTTTGCGGATCGTAGCATAAAGGATGATAGTGTAACGGTGCCCATCAATAAATCATTGGTGACTATTACGTTTTAAGGATATCTGGGCGGGAAATATCCCGCACCTTAAGCGAAAAAACACACAGGACAATGGCAAATCATTATATGTTCCGTTCGTACCCCGAAACGTCAGCTTTTATAGTGAAATGTTTTCACCGTGTCAACGATTGCTGAGATTGCAATAGTGCTGTGCCCACATAACAGTAGTACCAATACCGCAGCAATGCCAACTTCGACAAACAACATATTTAGTTTCGTTTCCCTCCAGTTCGAGGAGTCGTTCTTTTTTATTTCATTAGTGTTTGAGCCTTTGAAGGACGAAGACATATGTAGTTAAATCACTAAGAATAAATGTTTAGTTCAAGTAAAAGTTAGTAAGTGTTTTTCTTCCTACTGAAAATCCGAATCGGAAATACAGTCCGCCGATTAACCGTCCACCCCGGAAAAGTTGATGTAGGCCTTGGCATCCGCCTAGAGGAGCAACATTATAATTTTGGGGGTTGATTTCGGTTTTTTTGCTTTATGCTTCTCACATCCACCACAGAGTAACAAACCAGTAGATGTCTTGATTCTCGAACCAAGTTCACGTGAAGCCGGTGGTGAATTTTTGTTGTGTATTTTCTACGAAATATTGAATTTTTCAACAATCCTAACCGAAAATGTCGAAAGAATCCGTATCGTGTAACGATGCGGACACCCTTCGGCGAAAGTTACGTGCGCAACGGGCGTTGGCTCGCGAGCTCCGTCTTCCTCCTCCGACAACGACCAATCCTCCGGAAATCGACGATACGACGGAGTGCTCTGTCCCGATCGCGAGTGACACCGTGGCCGGTGTGAAAGCCAAGCTCGATTTGATTGATACCTGCTTTCCGGAAAATCCTTCTCCCGCGTACCAAGAGATTGTGTGCTTTCCGGAATCGTACAAACGGCTGGGCACGAAGGAAAAATTAGTTCCGGAAAACTTTCGGCGGCAGTACAAGGAAAGGTTCCCGCACCGGAAACCTTTGATTCATGCGCTGCCGAACGAGTGCGGTGTTCAAAAGTTTGTGTGCACGTCGCGGAAGCAGTCGGTTTTCCTCTTTCCCGATATGATCGGGTCATGGGAGGAAATTGGATCGTTCGTGGCGGATTACATCGTTTACGAGCCCCTGCCGGATCAGATTAGTATGGCAACAAATCAAGCTGAACACCGCATTGGGTCCTGAGTGGCATTGGGAGGCTCTCTGCATCGACTTTCTCTTTGTGTTCCTACGGCTATGTAAAAACATGTTCAAGTATTTGAAACGCACAGAACAATAATATAAAGTGTAATTAAGGATCCAATATGTCAAAAACATCAGCAAATCGTTTAATAGACAAGCTATTGACGATAAAGAGGGTCAACGGGGAGAGTCTCTCAATGTTGCTTGGGACCTGATGCGTTGATCAGCTTGAAATAATTTATTTCTACCAAATTTTGAAGACAATATCTAATATTTCTCTATTTCTCAAAACGGACACATCCGGAGTTTGGTACAGGCAACTCGTGATGTAGTAAGTGCTCTCAAGGACGTGGAGCAAGACAGGTAATTGTTACCCATTGTATCTATATTAATAAAATTTATTTTTAATAGGTTTGCGTCGACCATCGGTTGAATCGGTTGTGTCGCTACTTTGTTCCGCAATATTTTGTTATCGGTTGTCGCGTAGCGTATATTGTTTCGGTTGCCTATTGTTGCCTATCGGTTCCGCGAGTGATCGAGTGATCATGAGAAGTCGTGGTTCGCCGGGTAAGATGGGTCGGTGGTGCGGTACATAATTAATTGTGATCCAAATTATTCGTTCGCCATTCTCGTCGGGCCACCCTATCTTGGAATAAATAAACCACTGTCCCTTTTGGTGTAGATCGGTTAAAGTTGGCTCTCAAGCGTTGAGATGAATTACCTTGTTTTCCTAATGAAAATAGCATCCTTACTGTTGGTTTAAATCGGTCCAAATCGGCTTTGCAGCATTAATAAAAATCACTTTGTTTTTCCAATGAAAAACCACAAACACAGGCGATTCCAGGTAGGATAGATGTGTTACTGCTGTGTAGCATAAGGTACTTTTCCATCAACCACCCACACTTGTGAGTGGCTCCAACGGCATCCCTACTGTTGGTTTAAATCGGTCCTCAAATTCGGTGTTTTAACATACTTTTTTTCTGCTGAAATAAACCATTCACACTTGTGAGTGGCTCCAACAGCATCCTTACTATTGGTATAAATCGGTGCCAAAATTTGAATAGCTTAAATTTGCATCTCTGTAC
Organism: Aedes koreicus; assembly: GCA_024533555.2. NCBI lineage: Eukaryota > Metazoa > Arthropoda > Insecta > Diptera > Culicidae > Aedes > Aedes koreicus. The sequence goes on from JAHHFK020000067.1 coordinate 424,627, forward strand.
AAAGAATAAATCGGGAACATAGTTAAATGTCTTATTCGCTGCCGACGTCAGTTGAATTCAGCACACCGTTTACCAAAACGGATCCCGCTGCCAACCCAACCATTTTATCCAACATCCCAGTGATTTCTCGTGGAAGTGCAGAGGTGTTCTCGGCTTCCAATAAACATATTCCTACCCATTCCATACGTATTGCCTTAGTTTGAGATCACCAGCTTTTACACATTGAGGATGTATGTTAGTCCCAAGCATCATCTTTTGGTTCTTTATGTAATAACAGCTGATCTGGCAATAACGGAATAGCAACCTCGGGCGGTCAATCATGCTCATGCTCATGCTCACTTTTCATTTTCGTGGCAACTTATGTTGTTGTTTATCCATTTGTTTTATGGAATGAATAACCAAAATACCTGGTTTGATCATGGTATAATAAGTGAAAGTAATTGCAAATTTTCGAAAAGGGTTTCGAATCCGTTTTGCATCCATTTCAATTCCATTTCGATTCCGTTTCGGTTACATTCCAAACTGAATAGCTCGGGGCTGTAAAATGAACGCCATTAGCATAAGACAACCTGACTGACTAACCCTTATAACACACTTTAAAATGGAAGCTCATTACATACTTATTCAAACTTTTAGGGTTATTATTAGAAGACACCGCAGTCCTGTAAATAGCCAACATAGGCTCACCATTGAAATTGAGGGTTGTCTAGAAATATCATTCGCTGTATGAATAATACATATTATGCATACTCTTGTTGCAATACTTCTTGGGGTTGACTTCAGTACTACTAGTTGTCAACATAGACTACATCAATGGCCTGAATGTCGTATCTAAGAATTATTGTTTGGCAATTTACATGTCTTTTGGAAATCTAGTTACTACTGCATACGGCCTGGAGATGACTTCAGGACTGGGGGCTATTAAATTACACTTTGCCCGGATTATCATCTCTAGGAAACATTAGAAATCATCAAACAAAGCTCGTGACATCTAGGATAGGGTATTAATTTGAGCTTGCATTTTCTGACTGCATAACAAAACATCATCGTTGGAAATTTAAATCTGAAATATAGAAAAATACTACGGTCCAATACTAATTACTTCAACTAGTGCTCAAGCAGCCAACATAGGCTAGTGCTTCTAAGGTATTGGTCGTAGTAGAGGTGACGTTGGGAAAGGGTCTAGTCTTGACAACCAAGCTGTCACGCAGCTCCAGCTAGATACCCTCAAAAAAAAAAAATATTAATACATAAATATCAACCGCCAACACACTAGAACTGGCTGTGGGGCTGAATGATCCGATCCACCTGCTTCTCTAGAAAATTAAGTACAAGTGTTCATTGTCCATTGTGGCACAATGTTTTCACATCAAATCGCTTCTTTCAATCTCAATATAGGGAAAACGAAAACATTGAGAGGGACGAAGCTCAGTTGGAAACCCCACCAAAGCGAATTCTTGTTCAGATGTTTGAGAGAGTCTTGCTTGAAATTATAGTTGAGAAAGATTTTTAAGCAGAACTCTAAGCAAATCTTGCGCCGAATAAATAATATAATGTTAGTGTAACTTGCTTGCAATTTTCAACTTGCTAAACATTTGAGCTGATCTCTCTTGAATTTCTGCGAGAATGTTTTTTAGGTTTCGGACCGCATCTTGCTCTTACTCGTAAATTATATTTTTGTTTCCTGCTCAGGACTCTTACTGTATTTCGTTCTGGAACACGAAAGAATTATGAGCGTTAAGATACCTACGATTCTTAGCAAGTCCTACATTTTGTTACGAATCATATTGAGAAATCTGCATGTTGTCTTGTTCAACTTTAGAAATAACTGTGTCTTCTCACAAAACACTCACTGTCTGCTCACAAAACAGAGCTCGTAGTAGAGGTTACTTACTGGAAACCTCTTTCTAATTAGCAAACTCTCCTATGGGCTCGTTTTGAACCATGTGATTTTTTTATGAGATCCAATTGAATAATTCGCAGATTCTTGAACAAATCTTACTCAGGATGATGCTGAGCGAGTCTTTCTTGGGATTATGTTCGTGCCTTTTCCAGTATTCTGGGTGTTTCAGTCAATTTCATCATAGGATCCAGTCTGAACTTTTATAAGGACATTGAGCTAATCTTATTTGTTATTCTGTACTATAAATATTCGGATGTGTTGCTTAATTCGTACAGAGGGATTCGTAGCTTCAGTTTAATGTTACTTGATATTATGCAAAAAAAAAAATCTCTGGAGGCTGAGCAAATGCAATTTGCTCCTAACAAATCAAATTTGGATTCAAATTAATCATACATGCAGGTTTGTGAATCTTACCAAGCATTCTGAGCGTATTTTCTGAAAACAATGAGCTTTTCGTTTGTGAGCGAATTATACCTACCTAGTTATGAAAAAATCCAACCTTTCTTAAAGTTTTGAACAAATCCTCATCGTGTTTTTACGATTTTATGGCTTGATTTTTTTTGTGCAAATCCTATTATTGGTTTCAAGCTAATTTGTTTTGTTTCCAAAATTTCCAGCAAATCTACTCAGGGCATTGAACGATATATGTGCAATGTTCTTAGACAAGCATTCACGGTATCCGGAACTAGTTTTTCCTGAAATTTAAAAAAATATTTCCGGTGTTTCGCATGATTTATTTTCTAAGCATCACGAGCATTTTCTTCTGTTTTTTTTTAAATTAATTTAATATGAAATTATGATCGAATGAAGTTCACAATCTACAGAAAATCCTCTTCAGGATTCTGAGCAGATCTTGCTCGATGTATTGAGCGTGTTTCGTCCAACATGTAGCGGCAATCTTTCTCGGTATTTCAGCTAAATCTCTATCAAGACTATTTCCAAATCAAGCGCAGAATATTGATAAAGTGCAGAATATTGATTTATTTTTTGCGAATCTTATCGTTTCTTAAAACGGTAATTTTTCTTTAAAGACTAATCACACTCGACGTGTTGATTGAATCAAGCTCACAGAATTTTATAAAATTCATGTAAGGAATTTTAGTGAATCTTGCTCAGGATTTTCGATTAATCTTGGTCGGTAGACAGAGTGCGTTTATTTGTGCATTTGAAGCACGCCATCCAGATCCCGTTTGGAAAATATGAGCAAGCTAATCAACTGAGGAATTTACGAAAATCCTACTCAGATTTAACTTTACTTTTTTAAACACACTTTAACGAACGTATAACTAGAACGATTGTAATTGTAAAACTATGAAATTTCAAACTAACTTCGCTTGACCACTAAAAAAAAAAAAAAAACTAAAACACTTGGGCAGACATTTAGTCTGTGACTTACAGATTTCTATTCTGTCAAAGGATAAGCTTTTTCTAGTGGAATTTGCCCGCGTTTACCAGGGATAGTTTGAAAAAGTATTTCCATTTTAATTTGTTATTTGTTCAAAAGTGATCAAGTGAAGTTTACTTAGATTAGTAAAGTGTCCGCCCTGGGTTATAATCAAAATTTGCTCAGAAATTTAAATAAACGTCACGTGAGCTTTGAATTCAACCGTGTTTTGAATTTGTCCATGCATTTTTAAACGTATATTCCTCTAGGCTTAGAAATTGGAATCAAATTTGGTTTTCGTTGTAATTTGATGTGTACGCATGATCTTTTGCGCTCCGAATAAAGATGCCGACAATAAATGAAGATTTATTCAACGTTTAAACCAGATTCCCGGAAAAAAATCCTATTGAAATCAATAGAAATTTTAAGTTGCGTGTATCACTTATGAAATGAAGATAAAATATGGAACAATCTCACCAATGAGGCATAAATTGGTTGGTGCAAATTTAAAAGTTCTATCTGGGATAAGTCGGGGATAGAAATAAACATATCTGGAAAAAAATTGGGCAAACTGCGGGATCTTGAAAATTAAAATCAAGTGGTGACCCTAAAAATGTCTAGCGGCTGAAAAACTCGGCATTTCTATTGATGATAGCATTAGAAAAATAGTTTTTGACTGCATCTAGGCGTTGAAGCCAAATAATGGCAATGATGGCAATGCTCGAGCAACACATATTTTTGGAACCGAAAACTTAACAATGTAAGTGTGGTTTTGGGAATGTGCTATTAAGCTCAAACAACATGTGCCCGAATTCAAACTACACGGTATCAGAGATTAAACTCGGGTTACTGGTTTTGTATCAGATTATCTGGCTGACTTTTTTTGCTAATTTCAGTGAATCCCCAAAAATTTATTGTTACGTGTTTTATGCTGACGTACAAACTACACGACACTAACAAAACGCCACGCGTGATAAGACACTTATCGCTCTTACAATTTAAAAAATTACCTTTTGGTCGACCGGTTTCGTGCGCGATGCTGCCCATCTACGGGACTTTGTCCGACCGGTAATGTTTTAAATCGTAAGAACGATAAGTGTTGTGTCTTGTCTCGCGTCGCATTTTATTAGTGTCCCCAAAAATTTCCTGTAGATCTTCCTGAAGGGATGCCTTCAGGTATTGGAAGTTTTTGGAACTCCGAAAGGCATCTCACAATAATATCAACAGGAATTCATGGTGATGAAGTTAGCTGTATGTTTCAATTCACTTCCTAAGGATTCGAATAAATTTACTATAAACTCATTCTTGTAGATTTTTTAGTAGTTCCTCTAGATCTGTAAAAGGGTTCTGTGATACATTCCGGAACAAATCAATAGCCAACCGGGATAAACATGGAATGAGTGGTAGCCTTTTGGAATCGTTCCACTCACAACTTACCGATCGCCAGCTGATGAGGGGCACTGGAGATTGTCATTCATACATTTATACTTTTGCTACAGGTTTTCCTCTGAGTTAGATGATCTTATTATTTTACTTTAACGACGTGAACAAACAAAAATTGAATCAAAATCATGTTTGATAATGATCTTCGGGAACAACAATCGAGCGTGTTATCAAAGATCTGGTAGTCATTCTAGTTCGTCAACTAACATGCACGTAACGTATCTAATGTGTCGTCTATAAGGCGATCATCGGCCATTGAGCGTTAACTTCATAAATGTTAGTTATTTCACCGATATCTATTGCCCGAAGGCAGTTGTGGGAGACCGTGAACAATCATTTCAATGGATCAAAGCGTGAGGAGGCATGCCAAGTAGCTTTTTTCCACGATACATGGATTTGTGTTTAATTTTGGCTTAGCTAGAATAAAAAAGACTTTAAAATTTAGCATGTTCAATCCTTGTAGTTTGTGTTTTTTTGAAATTTGAAGTGGCGATGCAAATTAGCTATGATGATGACCTTTTTTGACTTCTGTGGATCTACATCTTAAGTCACTGAACTGTTCATTGGTTCGATACTGTTCTGTTGTCTGGAGTCTGAAGTACAACAATTGAGCTGGGAGAATTGAGTCAGTTCAATAACGTTTTCTTGGGATTCGCTCAGTGGAAGCCTCGGAACGCCAAGCTGTAAGATGGAATTAAACTCAAAATATTTATGTAGCTGCACTTTGCCCAAGATATTTTTACATTGCATATATATTGCTGCTCGGAATGGAATGTTCTAGTTTGTTTAATGAAATGAGCAATACTTGAAGAGACATTGACAAATTTCTGATAAACTGCATACTTCAAATTTGGTTTAGAAACCTCTGGCTTAGTGACATCTTGGTTTTGATAATGGAAACTGGGGTACTAGTTGAAATTGAAAAAATCAATAATCCTATGCAACCTCGATTGCTATGCAACAAACTATGGAATTAACCGTGCCTGTGTCGGGAATCGGCCGTGAAAGGTTATGTCGATACGTTGTGGTCCTTTTTTTTAGTTATCCGGCTTAGTGCGATGAAACAATGAATCTGTTTCTCGGTGAGCCATACTATTGGTTCAAAATACTCGCCGTTCCACATAGGATCAAGTAAATCACTATCACACTTCCTGAGTGACCCCAACATCATCCTTACTGTTGGTATAAACCGGTTTGAAATCGGAACTTGTATTTAAATATTTCCCTTGACTTCACTAACATCCAGCTTATCGTTTTCCAAGACGAACCATGCTGCCAGAATTAGTCAAATTGTATATTGCATCAATTGAAAGAAACTGGGATTCACCATACACTCTTTTTGTACAAGTTTAAATGATTCCACGTTTTAATGATCAATAACGGCACATCCCAACAAAGGTCACAGGAGGGAGGTTTTGTAGATAGGTCAGGTTTCGATGGATCAGGATTCACCGTGATAAGTGTTTCCACTTCATACGATCATCATTTTAGAATAACAGCCCTAAGGTAGGAATATAGCCCTAAGGTAGGAATGACATCATACTCGCTTTGTTGGAAACCGAGCAATTTTTTGTTTATTGGAACGACAAGGTAATTTTTAATAACACGCGGGAGCCGATTTCGACCGAATTTTATCACCAGCTGCTGGAGCATCTCACAAAGTGTGATGGTGAATATTGGGCCAGAAAGCTAGTTTAAATAAAGCCGAGGAGCCGGTTTGGACATATTTTTACAGTAAGGATGCTGCTGGGGCTACTCATAAAGAGCGATGGTGCTTTTTGGGAAAACAAACATTTCTACAAACTACGCTTATAAGTCGCTTTGAATCTAAACAACAGTGAAGATGCTACAAGGGCCACTCACTAAATGTGATTGTGGTTTTTCATTGGAGGTTGGAAAAACAAGGTAATTTTCAATAACGCGTGAGATCCCATTTGGTACGATTTTTACCAAGATTAAGGATGCCACTCTCAAAGCGAATCGCTCTCTGAAAACAAAAATCAACAAACTAGGACACCTTAGACGCTTCACAATAGGATCCCGCATAACGAAAAACAATTTGCTATGTAGTCAAAGCTATATTTAGAATCTAAGATAAATTAGCACATTTTATGTTATTGTAATCAAATAGTTTAATCTCATTTTCACCATACACCCTCTATATTAACACATATTGTTAATGTTTGCCTTATTGTCATTGAAAGGTTTTTTCTTGTCTGCACTCGGTCTGGATTATATACCAACTTTTTGGCATAGAGTACAGCAAAAATTTTGTTCGTGAAAATTTCCATTTTTTTATGGTAACCTAACTTAACCGCCTATTCAGCATATTGTTATTTGGCCTTTTACTATCTGACATATTGTTAAAACTATATAGGAGATTGTTAGGTTATAGTTGTCAACTATAAGGGTTAATGTCGTAACAATAACGGAAACGGTCGTCAACAATAAGGGAAATGATAATGCGGGATCTCCTTTTTATTTTAATTGTTGCTAGACATTTAATTCTTACACCAAGGAGTTTTTTATTTGAAAATAAGTTAGTTTGATCGCACATAGCGTTAAATAATCGTCATAGTAACATTGTAATTTTAAACCCCAATGTACATTATTTGACACCACAACCTAAAATTCTACATTCGGTCAATCAAACATCGTGACGATAGTAGCAACTTATCTTGACAGATCGTAGTAATTTGGGAGACTCTTTTGAGCTGCTGAACGTTCTTAAGTAGTATCTTGCCCTCCGCTGTGTTCTGATCGTGTCAATTTTGTTTTGCTTCCGGGTCCTCCTCCGTCGAGAGTAAGGCATCACTCCCAAATAAATTCACGAGCGTGTTAACCCTGAATGTTCTCGTACGGTTATCTCACAAAGGAAAAATAATTCAACCGGAGTTTACACCTAAGAAAATTGTAACATTTGTACACTTATTTCTGTTACTTTCACTGACATGTCATGCATACTCCTGGAATTATCTTTACCGAACTTGCACTCAGTGAATTTCCTTATTTTTATTAATTTTGTCCCTCTATCACTTTATTTTGAACCTACATCAAATATAATTTAAACTTATCATGAATTATATATATGATCACATCACTTATCAAGGTGAATCTTGATCCATCGAGCCCTACCCTACTAACATAGAAAAACCTCATTCCTGTGACCTTTGTGGGGATGCAGAGGTAAACACGGTCCCTAAACAGCAAAGGTCACACTAACTTTCCTTCCCTATTCCCACCTGATTGCAAGGACGTGGCCGGCGCCGTTATTGATTATTAAAAAATTGAGTCACTGAAACATGTACAGTGAGAATGGTCGGTTACTCCCAGCCCCATTCAGTTGATTCATTGTGCAATTTCACTGATTCTGATCAATCACTGAATAGCAACCATTGATACGTGCAGTCAGTCAAGCTAAGCTAAGCTAAGCTAGGCACGTACGGAACGGCAACTTGAAAGAAAAATAAATTACCAAAGATACATATACGGCAACGCGGTTACAAGAACCGTCTTTGCCCCACAACAATACATTTATCGAACAATCTGTTTCAAAATCACAAGAAAAACAATTTCTGTTTTACATACTCTAATTGTTATGTTTGTATTCTCCGAGCGTGGAGTAACGATTATGATGTAGAAGGAGATTTTTCGCTCATCACCATGAGGCACCAAGAGTAGACAGTCATGTTTGATAGAATGAAAGATATGAAGAGAAAGTGTTGAAAGTTCCGTCAGTGTACGGTAGGTTGGAAATAGAATAGAAGTATTGAAAATTGAGCGAACGGGCATGGGTAAAGTAGTACTCGAACCAAGGATGTGAGGTGGCAGATGTATCTGTGCCTCAACCTACCCCGCAGTGGGATGTTTGAAAATGAAGACGTTTGTTATTGTTAACCGCTTATCTAGATTCCCTGCTGAAACTCGCCAAAATAACACTGTCGAATATAAATCATGACTGCTTCCGGTCAGTCACTTTTAGGTTTTTATCTTTTTATTGTCGGATAACAATGGAACAACATGTAACAGTGTAGGTGAAAGTAAAAACGACACAGGGTTTAGTTGTGGTTTGTGTTAGACTGGTTTGTCTTGGTATCGGGATACTCAAAAATAGCCGTAACAGCAGTGTCTATAAGGCCAGTCTAATGAAATGGCTCAGGCTACTGTCAGCATATTTTAAAGTAAATATTTGGCTCTACAACAGGAATAACAAATATAACGTCTCATTCATCCCAGGGGATGTAAAGTACATCTTTTAAGTACCATGTTTAATTCAATTCTTACTACACACTCAATTACCCTCGGCAAAATGTCCAACAGCCGATCAACCCGGCAGTACTTTTGCCGACATCCCTTTTTGATGTTTGTTTGCTAGATGAGTATCGGTAAAATATAAGCCGAATCTCAGTAATTTATTCAGTGAATCTCAATAAATTGAATTGCCGAAATTATCGGCTGTTAGATTCACGGCGAAAAAACTAAGTCTGCGATTTTGAAATCAAAGGTAAGATAGGCTTCCATTAAATTAGATATTGTCGGTACGAAATAAATCTAAAATTGATAATCGATTTTACTCTGGTTCCACACGTTAAATTTAGTGCCGAATGTATAAAAGCAGAGAAAAATAGATTTCCGCTCGCACCATAATTTAGATTTCTCCTCTGATGCTGAAAAACTACGTTCCTGGCAACACTGAATGTCGCATTTTTGTGTACTTTCATCCTTAATACGACTTGATATGACGTAAACGGTGTGGTAATGTGAGTTGTCCGTCTTTTTCGTTCTCCTGCGGTTTGAATGGTTGGTAGAGTTTAGCGTAAAACTTAATCAACCGTTAAATCAGCAGCCGACAGATTCTTTGCGCCTCACCTGTTCACATCTCGTTTATTTTATGCGGCTGCTTGCCAACCACATTAAACGTCATACACTTTGTGTATGTGCATAGGCGAATCCCAGCAGCTCTGATAGTATATCGTTGGGAAACCACACTGATAGAATCTTCCATTCGTGAGGATGTGTGAGTATCTTCGCCCGCAAACCGTATAAAGAAGTTTAGTGCATACGCTCTGTTCCATGTTCTTTTATCAATCATTTTTTATGCAAGACGCAACCGGGCGAACGAACGAACGAACGAACGAAGGCGCCTGGTAAAACGCGTGTTTCATATCAGAAAATTTGACAGCAACGTTCATCGGTCGCCGTTGTTTGATTGTTGTTTTACTATCGTTTACTTTGCTTTGCTCACTTGACATTCAGTTCCGTTCGTTTGGTCGTTGTGCTGCCTCTCAATCGGTCGATCGCTTTCGGCCGATGATGAGATGACGATGTCCGATCATAAGGAGAGTTAAACGATCATTGATCGATTGTTTGTTATTGTTATTCTTGGGAAGAGCCTCAAAGCGGACGCTCGCTAGTGGGTGTAGGTGGTTGTTCTTTCTCTCACAGTGTCTATCGAAAAACACCAGCCAGCGAGCGATGTTTGTTTTTGTTTGATAATTGATTTTCTTTCGATGTTGTTCTATCTACCTAACAGTTTATTGAGTTTGCGAATGGAAAATAAGGGGAACGAAACCAACACAATCAAAATCTGTAACACGAGCCAAATTAGCAATTTGTAATCATTTTCTAACCTTGCCTTTTGATTGCTTCTCACCGATCCCGAGTTTCCCACGATTATTTGCTCTGGTTGTTTATGATGCTGCTGCTGCTGCTTCGATCGATTAATTGCGTTTCAGGCATGCGGAGAGGGGAAAAGCCAAGTACGTACCGAATGTATGAATGTGAGTGTGTCGGAGGGCTAGACAGGGAGGAAGCCGGAGATTGCGCGAGGAACACAAAGATAGTAAACAAAAGATTCAAATTCGATAGCTTCGAACGGGTATTTCTTTGTATTTTCGGGTTCATGTTTAGATCTCTCGCGTAACAACTGAAAAGGGTCTATCTTCGTAGGTAGATTCTCTTTATAGACTTTCGCTTAGGTTTAAGTTCTGTTAGGTTTTGTGGCTCTGCTGATAGCTTTGGTCGAGAGAAGACGTTGTTAGCTTGCACATTGAACAATAAAATCCAAGGAAAATACTTTGGCAGTCTCAGTTCGGAGATTATTATTATTCTCATTACTTGATAAAAAAAATCACGACTATACTAATGAAGATCTAGTATTTACAATAAACAGAAATAAACAATGAAATCATAGAAATGGTTAGGAAAAAAGTATTCGCAGTTGAGCAGACTACTCCTTATTGTGTTTTTGTGTGTGCTTATTATGTTTTGCAAACTAGTTGCTAGTACTTCTCATGGAGTTCATTGCCTTTGAGGGCTTACGCTGAAGCATTCTCGACGGCAGCCATTACCTCAAAATTTAGAATTGATATAACTCAGAATCTGTACTAGATATTGAATAATTCATCACATAAGTGTGTATGCTTACTTGCTGTGAGCAGTCTGATGGAGTTGGATTCGATGTTCATTCACTAACAATGGAGATATATAAATTTGAAACAGCGAGGTAAGTTTGCGAGAGAGAGATAAGAGATGGGAGCAAATAAATGGAGCAGCAACTCACCTTAAGGACATCCTTCAAGCGGTTGGGAATAGAATGCACCATTTTTATTTGTGTAGTCGGGCCATGTTTAGTTCCAGTTGTCCATTTTATCCGCCTTCAACTGCTGCTTGATTTCATGTTTCCGGATCCGTTTCTCCAGATCATCCCTCAAATGTTCAATGGGATAGAGATCCGTAGACTGTGGTGAAGAGTTAAGCCTGTGGGATACGTTGTTAAGGATCCATTCCCTTACAACATTCGCAGTGTGTTTGGATCATTGTCCTGCTGGAAATAGAAATCTTTGGTTGAGTTTTGCAGCGATGTTTTTCTCATTTTCTTTTAAAAACTTCCTGTAAAGTTTTTTGTTCATAACCTCATCTATAAACACCAAGTTTCCAACTCCAGATGACTCCATAGAACCCCGCACCATGTAACTATCTAGATTAATGTTATATTATCAGAACATCCTGGCAATTGACACATATTATGTTGGGTGCTCAAAACGTCTACTGTCTTATGATAATCCCCAATTAAAATATTCCAAATAAAATATTGTAAATTTATAATCCGCGAATACTTCTTTGCATTATTGTACGTTTTCATAGGATTCAAAAGGAATTCCTTGGATACAGGAACGAGCTTCGGTAAATTAAAAAAAACTACCGACGACGTTTATATTTATAGCAAAGTTGACCTTTTGAAATACTAACGCTTATTATTAGCAATTTTGAGTAGAGTGGTGTGAATCTTCGGGTCATCCCTTAGCTTCGTCGGTAAAGGACATGCCGGAGATGGCTCACTTCGTCTTCCAGCCTTATTTAGGACTTTTTTTGTAATTTGGTCTTGCATAATCCAACCCTGCTACTCAAAACATCTTGGATCTTGTCAATTCCTAGCTCGCCAATGAAGACAAAAGTACTCGTTCAAAGGCCTTCGAAAGGGTTTCAACTTCTGTTTCTGAGTGTTCTGATGTGTATGACCGTAGAACCTCTCAGAATGTATATATGCTATAAAAATATTCAGTAGCTCAGTATTACTAGAAATTTTGATAATTTGCAACCGCGGAAAGCTATCGCTTGTTTGCGATAGTTAAGATCGTGTTAAGATCAACGCTTTATATTATATGGCCATGGATAAATAGCCTACCAGTTCACCAGATCTAAACCCCTTGGATTATTTTGTGTGGTCATACATGCTGTCGAAAATTAACCAGGCCAAAGGTGCCTACTTTGGCTCAGTTCAAAATCGTAATCCTTCGAATTTGGGACGAAATGCTGATGGAAGTCGTGCATGCCGCTTGCGATGGGTTTGAAAAACGTTTCCACGTCGTTGAGTGTTTATATAAAGGCACTAACATCAGGTGTGATACTGGCGGGTTATGCCGCAATTCACGCTTAGACTTCTTACTTTCAATCAAAGGGAAACGACTTAAAATACACTTTTCATTTTCATGGCAAATTATGTTGTTGTTTATCCATTTGCTTTATGTATTCATCCCAACGTGTCGGTCAGAGATGTTGCCAAAAAAGTGGATGTAGCTAAGTCAACTGTGCAGGACATCAAGTTAGATGTGGACTGAGGCCATTCAAAGCCCTCGCTGAAATAATAGAGGGCTTGAAAAAGCGAAAAGAGGGGCACGAAAGCTTTATAATTCCTTGTTAACCAAACATACAGAATACAGCACGATGAAACATACGTGAAGACTGACTTTTCTCAAATCCAGGGTAATAAAGCCCAGAGTCTATGTTATAAGAACAGGAGAGAAAAATTTGCGAAAAAAATATCTTGTTTGGCCATTTGTACTTTCTGTAAAATCAGCCAACCATTCATCTCAACCGGGAATATTAGCAGTAAAATCTACATCAAAAAGTGCCTTTAAAAAAAACCCTTTTGTCACTTCTAAAACAGCATTCTCAAAACACCCTGTTTTCGCCCCAATCTGGCGAATCGCCACTAATCACCTATGACGTAGAAACGGTACGAGGGAAATAATGTCATTTTAGTATCTCGTGATATTAATCTTCCAAACTGTCCAAAGCTCCGACCGATCGAGAAATTTTGGGCAATAATGAAGGCTGATTGTCGGAAAATGGGAGGAGAATCAAAATCGGTTCAAAACTTCAAGCAGAAGTGGACTAAAGCTTACAAAACCAGCGGAGAGAAGCTTGTCCAAACCGTGATAATAGGAGTCAAGTCAACATACCTCTGTCAGGCGATCTGTTAGTGTGACAAGATGAGTCATCACATCTGGCACCTTCAACGGGAAATTCTACAAAGATAAAAGCCTCCAGATGTACCAAAAGTCCCAAGGAGGCCAGACTCTGCTCTACTGTTATTACATCCGATCCGTCTTAGATCAACCCTCCCAACAAGATGAAATTTCATCCAATCGAAAAATGTAGGACCATCATGTAGGTAAAACTACGCAAGATCACTAAGGTTTTGGAAAATGGATTGGATTTGAAGAAAGAGTGGCTGGAGCTGTCGAAACAAGTTGGCCCCAACAGCTAATGCGCAGTACCAAGGCAAAGGTGCGGGCGTTTGGATATGGAGAAGAGGTTCATCAAAGAAATCGTTTACAAACAGAACCCTATACAGTTAACTTTCGTTTGATGCTGTCAAAGCTGGAAATTAATCGAAGGTATACCGATTGCTTGTAACTATCGAGATGATGTACGTTTTCTGTTTACTATACGCTTTGTTCTTTATCCAAGTACCCCTTGGCTCTGTCTATAATGACGTTTATCTTAGATTTAGGTCCCAATTTTAACGTATACCACTTAAAGATTGCCTACCGAGAGAAATTCGGCTGTATTTTATTTCTTGACATTGTGAAGCGGATCGGATTTAATTGGAATTTTGACGACTATTCTAATTTTGTTTAAATACTATCCTAATATCAACATGTCGACAAATTTCTCGCGGAAAACGGAGCAAGTATTTTTTTTCTGGATGTTTAGCCTTTTGAAACAGTAAGAAGAAATGATTCACTTAAGCGTAATTTTTGTAGCGTAAACTTAAATTTCTGTTATAGGATTTGAGGTTTCGTCATTGGGAATATAGAGTGTTGAATGGTCTGCTACTAGATGTTGTCGAAATTTGGTGAACGTTGAAATGAAAGCATCGATCTCACTTAGCCGCTCGTATAAACACAGTCCCAATAAATTTGTCGCATTGGCTTTGGTCACTAAACGTTCGCAAGGGTGGACCAAAAGAATATAGAGCAGTGCATTAAATTTCAAAACCCTCTCCTTAGTACCACCCAATATCGTACAAATTCATTGCAATTTAAACTACAAGCACCAGCTCTACTCCGCTCTAGTGCTAGTTTCCCACCTCGACGTATGATGAAACTGGAACTCGAAGAACAGTAGTTTCGCTCTCTAGCATCATTGATATTGGAGGGCTTATCGTTAAGCTTCTTTCCCACCGCACAACACATCTCGGTGCTCGCTAAAGTCTAGATGTATTGTGCAGATATACGTAAACAGATCGACTGCAGCCAGCACGCTGCACCCCTCCAGCCAAACGGCAGCGCCTCATAGTTGGATTTATCAATCTCTCGTTCCCGTTCTTTCCTTCACTATCGCTCAGGGTCGAATCTCATTTCGACTTCTCTCCATATAGGTATCGACATAACGCCGCTGTGTTTACTCTTTTTTTTTCGCTTCTGGCTGGAGCATTCGAGCATCATTTCGCGAGAGACACCACACACCACAATGGTGGAAATATTATACGGTTCTAGAGTTCAAGTTAACGGTAATAACCAGATTTTCGCTTAGCTGCTGTCGCCGTTGCCGTTGAGCAACGCGAAGAAAAACGCGCGAAGGCAAAAGATCCAGAATTGGTCACTAATTGTGGCTATTGAAGATCCAGCAGCATCAGCATCTTCAACCCGTCAGCGGATGTGCGTAAGTGGGCAAGTTGTTATCCGGTTGAGATGGTGTGAAAGAGTACGGCCTCCGTCGAACAGGTGCAAAACTGTGACTGAATTTGTTGTGACTGGTGTGCTGTTTTCTTTTCATTGGCTTGACTAATTCAATGTGGTTGGTTGATAATTTGAATAGAGTCAGTCAACATTCTATTCCTATTTTAGGACTTATTAAAGTGGGTAACTTAGGAATGTAAATATCCAGTGTTTGTAGCAATTGTTTACAACTAATCTTCTTCTTATCCCTCATTGACAGTGTTTTAAAGTTAACGTTGCTAGAGTCGAAAAATGGTCACTATCATGGCCGATTATCACCATCACCTTTCATTTTAGAAGGCACCATTTTCAGAAACTATAAACATTTCGCACAGGAAATTGTATCCACTTGAATAAAAGTTTTGCATGTAAAATCTTTATAGTTTCTTAGATTTGTGCTTTCAAAGATTTGAAATGGTGACGAGCATTGCACATGATGATGGTAATATTTGTGTACGCAACCTTCACCTTAAATCAACATTTCCAAAATTTTTAATCACTACTGAGATACTCTCTTTGTTTACTTTCTCTTTCATTCATAACTAAGTCGTTTCAGATGGTATAACCAATTTAGAGTATTTTGAATGAACGTGCGATATGCATGTCAAGACAAGATCGAGGTAGGAGATCGTGAAAAACGTTTTTTTTAGTTTTAATTAGCTGTTAATATGAAGTTCCCGTAAAACAGAAAACTTAACAAAACGGAGAAAATGTAAGAAAGTAATATAGAATTTTTATGTGACAGAATATTTTGCTCTGGAAATAGGGGGAGTTTGCTCATTTACACTTCCGGTCCGCTTCCTAGCATCTTGCTATGAAGTATCTGGTGGTCAGTCACCCACCGATTACCTGTCGATCTACCAAATTTTGGTAAACCGACTGCTTAGTAATATTCCTCCCACTATATCACAATATAATGCGATTATTTGAACGGATTGGTGATAAGGAATGCATTGTGTATAGGACCAAGTCCTCCCGGTTGGTACGAAATTAAAGAGCGTAGGAATCAATAGAATCAATATCAGTTACTAATGCTATGGTGGGCCACCAATCGGAGGGGCGGCCCAACTTGTCTTATCTCTATTTGCAGGATGTCCACATAAAAGAGGGCATTCCGCTGCTCATGCCGAACTATTACCTACACAGGCAGAAAAAGCGACCACCATAATTTACGAGTTTACGGTGATTAGGTCATGCCGGACTATTTGGGGTGCGGTGCAACTGGCGTTCGATGTTCTGTTGCTTGAAGAAGCGGTCCCATGCTTTTAGCGGATAGTGTTAGTTACATACTTTCAGCGTATCGTTAACCAAAACGAACCCTGCTGCCGACTTTTTCCCAACTATCCAACATCCCAGTGATTTCTCGTAGCAGTGCAAAGGATTTCTCGGCTTCCTTCAAAGCGAGGATTACGTCAACACGTCCATTCCCATTCCCTACTTGACCAGCATTCGGGCACGGCCGGCGCCGGTATTGCTTCATAATGGATCACCAGTTTGTACACATTGAGGATGTATGTTAGTCCAAAACATCCTCTATTGGTTCTTTGTTTAAATACAGCTGATCTGTCAATAACGTAGTAGCATCCGTGGGCGATCAATCATGCTCATGCTCGTGTTCATTCATAACTACGTCGTTTCAGATGTATAATTCTTTGAATTATACGACATATTCTGCGCATTGTATGCTTCACCCAAGTAACTATAAGCAGTTCCACAGCGTCTTTACGGCAGCCTATCAAGCAATTAAGTCACCTGTTTTGCACCATGCAATGCTATGATAATACTTCATCAATGCCATTTTGCATTTGAAATGCTTATTACAGGCTACAAGCATTTAAATAGTATTTGCAATCTAACTTTACAACAGATAGCATTCAAGATGCTGATTTAATGCTAACATAATGCTTGTTGCATCTGAAATGCAGATTTAGGGGTGATTCACTGCATATGCTAATGCTTATTGGTAACCTGGGTAGAACCATCATCTTTGATCTGTGAAAATGAGACACGCGACAATCGATTTGTACCTGTGATTTGCGGTCGTCGATTTTTTGACGTAGGGCTACGTCTTTGTTTTCTATACTGGGATGCAATTTTAAACAAACAAAAAACCTATTGTGACCGCTACGAAAAGCTGTCAGGTTATGAGCGTTAATATCTCTTTCGTTTCTCCAAATATTTTCAAAATGTTTGCCCCAATCGATCGGAGATATTTCTACGCGTCGATTCATATATTTAAATCTATCGACTTTCAACATTGAACTATTGAAAATAACGCAAATATAAGGTGATGTCTTATAATTTCGTTCTGTAGAGTAAATTTACTTAATGCCAAGTATTTTCCAATCACAGACTTCAAATGTGAGTAAGCGAGATCTCATGTGCAGCAAACTAAAAAAAAAATGTCAGCTTTGAAAACTACAAGTCGCCACTGAAACCTTCATTACATTTTATGTATTGTTAAAAGTTTCAGGACTAGGGTTGATTCACGAAGGATAAGCTTAAAAACTGTCTAACATGAGTTACTCTTCATCTATGTAATTTCAAAGTGTTGTGTTGGTATTGAAAATCATATGCCGAAATTTCGATGTTTTGTCGTTGTGTTTAAACAGTATGCCAGAAAATTGATCTCATGTTATTCCTCCATAATTCCCAGACTGCAACCGGACTTGAATTCGTTGAACTTTGGATCATAATAATCGACAGACCAAAGAAAAAACCCCTGTCCAACAGAACTACTACTAAACCGCATTACAACACACGAGCGCTATCAGTCATTACACCGTTGAGCTTCATGTTATCAGTAGCCTTCCATCGACAGGCACACACCGACTTTGGCCATTGATTGATTGTGGTAATTAGAACACACATACCGGCAGCGAGCCGTTGCTAAACTCGTCAAACAGCAGTAAGCTTGATGTGACTGGAGATATTGTTATGCAGTGCACCAAATTGCGATAAGCGACGCACCACACAATGCCTAAGCCTCAATAACAAAGTGACCCCCTCTTTCGTCTTACTCCGTCCGACGGGCCTCGATACTCGTGACTGGATTACTGGTTGTGAGTACGTGTGGTGTATTATCTCATCCAGATTTCTTCGCCCACACATCAGAAGATAGATATTCTCCCAGTTATTTTCCTGTTATTTAAATATACATAATTGATCCCCTTCTCCAATTTCGGCAAGAACAGAAAAAATATATCTAAAAACTTCATGCATGCAACCCTTCCGGACTCTCCCCTTTGCGGTTTTTTGCTGTCGCTATCGTCAGATTCCTCCTTTGACAACCGGAGCAGCAGCCAGACATCCGTCATCGTCATCTTTTATTACAGATTTTTATATACCCCCTGTGTACCCATTTCTCGGCAGGAAAACGAGGCAGAGGAAATAAACTGGCTTTTCTCCCCCTTTTACGCTCGTCATTTCCCAAACAAGTTTTCCTCGCTCCAGTGATAAGTTCTTGCATTCGTTTTTATTTGGGTCTTGCAGACCCATGTCTATTGTAGTAACTATATAAAAAAAATAGCAAAAAGGGGAAGAGCACGCGCATGAAGCGAAAAAATGAGCTATCCCATAGGACGGATACAGCTTACCGACTTCTTAGGAATTCAATTTCGCCCTTCAAAATTCTGGCAAAAGTAATTGAAGATGAAACTTTGACGGAGCAGAAACAAATCCTACCGAGCGAGTAGCGGCACAAAATCGGATAAACTGATGAAATCCACCTTGAGGCCGTGTGATCATGTCGGGAGCCCAACTACTGCTACGGGTTGTAGCTTAATACAATTTGAGGGAAATTGAAAATATGTGACACCTGAATCGGAGGTTTTTTTTTAACGCACTGAGATCAACAGAAGGAAACCATCTTCTTGGAAAATTCAAATTTCTGGCAGCAAAATCCACGCACCGATGAACGTTCGGTACGGTACGATGAGTTTAAAGAGAGCGAGAATGCTTCCTCAAGTGTTTACCGAGGGTGACTGACATGGAAGACGATGACAACAATCCGGAGACATGCAAACAGAAAAAATATCAATAATTCCGTTTCCCGTGGCTGCAAACGATGACACTTACGAGGTGAAAATTAGGCACTAAAATCAATTGTGAGTCACGCAACGATGGACGTCCGATATTGTGGAGGACAGCGCGGTAGTGTCCGTTCAATCCACCAAGAATCCATCGGTCGACGGTAAGCGCTTCAGAATGCTCTCGTCCATCAAATCCCCAAAAACAAATTAGATTTAAAATTGCATTACTCGCTATATCAAATCGGTCGGATGGAGGAGGCAGCACGGCAGCAATACCATCACGTACCACCGATCCCTCCATCAATCCCTCTGCGTCAACCAAATGTCGTGGATGTGTTTTTCTGAGCATGGATGGATGAGAGTTTGCTAGTTTTGTATAGAAAAAAAAGTTGCTGAAATACCTCCCATGTACAACGGCGGAGAAGAAATAATCCAAGCGCTGAAATTGATTCTCCACTTGTGTTTTTCTGCGTTTCCGATATCTGGTTCCTACTCCACAGTCAGTGAGTTGAAATAGAAATGGTGATGGTGCACTTTTCCGACGATGTTTTTATCTATCAGAGACAGCATGTGTTGGGCTGACAGTTGGTTGTTCGACGACGACAGGTAGCGATCATTGGATGAGTTGTACTTGATGTGAAATCGATCAGCCTTGTGGATAGTTTGATTGAGCCGGCACGTATTGAATGTTGTAGTAGTTTATTGAAGTACATTTGTTACTTGATCTGGAAAGTTCCTGTTCCTGTCAAGAAAGTTTACTGGCATGTGACGACAAAGCAGCGAACTATTTCCATGGCGCTTGGATGTCAGGC
Source organism: Aedes koreicus (assembly GCA_024533555.2). Taxonomy (NCBI): domain Eukaryota; kingdom Metazoa; phylum Arthropoda; class Insecta; order Diptera; family Culicidae; genus Aedes; species Aedes koreicus. Next base: position 444,708 of record JAHHFK020000067.1, read on the forward strand.
GAGCTATGTTTCAAATAAAGAAAAGGGTTTTTTTTTCATTCGCGGCATTTTAGGCTTATTTCTTATCTCAGTACGCGTGTTGTCGGCCCCAAACATAGTGTTCTAGAAGCAGTTTAACAGTATTTTAGCTGTATTTTAGTCGCCCAAAAATTCTCCTTATTCTAATATTTTTTAACAAAACTGATAATCGAACCCAGCCACCTTCATAATCATTTTGTTTGGCAGCATCTGAAATGGACATGCAGGCTTCAAAACTTCAATTCTGATCCAGTGGTGGTAAATGTACTGTATTTTGTAATTATTTCCATAACATTTTACATTTTTCATAACGACCAAATTGATCACACTCAAAAGTGAACCGTCGTGGGAGAAAATCTCATGACATTCTTGTACTTGTACGGCTGCTGCCACCAGCCGACGGTTAAAAAATGTTGCGACATAGATTTAAGTCGCTCAGAGTTTCGTTGATTGCTGGTTTATTACTGCATACATCTTCTTTCTTAGCGTGAAACGCTATTGCTTTCACAATTAGCTTATTGCTTGCTCTCAACTTAATGTTCTAAATGCACTTCCACAGTTATTAATTGGGAGCTGCGCCTTTGTCGACTGAGCCCTATGCTGAATACATATCATATTGATTATATGGCATCAAATGGGCTCTCCCTTAGCTCAGTCGATAAGAGTTATTCGTTATAGACTACAAGAATCAGGATTTAAAGGCAAGTCGGCGTCCTCTAATTAGAAAAGTCAAGTATCCTGAACAGCCCGTTGAATTCTGGAAACAAGTGGTGTGGTCTGATGAGAGCAAATTCGAATTGTTTGGCAAGAAACAGCGCCCTCATTTTTGGATGAAGTCGGGCGAACGCTTGTTGGAACAATTTTTCGAGTTTTCCGGACACTTATGTAATAAATTCATAACTAGAGAACGGAACATCGAAGAATTTTTTTTTTCCACAAATTATATGGAAATTTGCTCACGAATGCGAAAAAAAAAATAATCTGAAAGATTTGCGCAATAATTCACAAAGAAAACAATGTTTGTGAATTTTTGGAACAAAAAACCTGCAAGCTCATATAGGGAGCCACCAATTCAAAGTTAAACAACAAAAAACATTCATAATAATAAAAGAGGAGTCGCTAATAGCTTACAGTGTGTCTCACAATAGGTGTCACCTTTTTCCAGTCTTGGTTTATTTCAGCTGGGTAATTTTAACAGCGGAATTGATAATACCCATTTTGAGTGTTATCTTTTGACAGCTTATTGCTGAAGATAAATAAGCGATTCCGTTTGTTTTTATTTATCAGCTACCATGAAAGCCATACGGAAGCAAGTTTTAAAATTACATTTGCGAAAGCTTAGACCGTGTCAGATATTCAATTGCCTTAAGCAGTTCGGAGTGAGTAAGCGTTTTGTTTTTCTTACCTTGAAACGGTTCAAGGAAACTGGAAATGTTCATATTCAACACAAAGGAGGTGCCAGACGAACTGCCAGAACAAAAAAAAAGATCAAATGTGTGAGGGAGCGAATAAGACGTAATCCGGCAGTATCTGGCCGTAAATTGAGCAAACAATTTCAAACGTCCCCAGCTTCAATGAACAGGCTCCTCTGACATGATCTGAAATGCAAGCCTAACAAGAAACAACGGGTTTGTGGGTTGACGGAGCTTCAAAAGCAAGCCAGCAAGCAAGGCAGAAATCTTTTGGTTCGGCACGGAGACGGCGAGATTTTATTTTCGGATGAAAAGCTCTTCCTCCTTCAGGACAGTCATAATCAACAAACTAATTGTGTGTATGGCTAAAGTCATGCCAATATTCCAAGAGATAAACTAGCTGTAGAACGCTATCAGAATGTATCGAAAATCATGGTATGGAGCGTCGTTTCACGAAAAGGAAAACTTCCTCTTCTTTTCATAGAACCTAACGTAAAAATCAACACTGAATATTACATTGAGCAGGTTTTGAAGAGCCATCAGCTTCCTCATGCTTCAACGCTGTATGGGAATACACCATATTTTTTCCAACAGGACTCAGCTTCAGCTCACAAGGCAAAGAAGACACAAGCGTGGTGCGCGGACAATTTGGACGATTTCATCACAAGCCCGATTTCATTTCATTTCCCGATTTCATGATAAGCGAATAATAACCTGCATCTTCACCGGATCTCAACCCACTTGACTACTTGGTTTGGGGTTATATGCTTCAACATATAGGCCCTACGAGAGGGCTTGCTTTAGATCGATTCAAGAAACATTTGGTTGATATTTGGGACCAAATTCCTCAGGAAATCGCGCGTGCCAGCTGCGATGGGTTTACAAAGTTATCAAGGAAAAGGGTGAGAGATTCGAATTGAATTAATATGGTTTATTTCTATAACATATATCTTTCAAATGAAAAATAAATGCTTTGAGTTGGCCAAATAATTTTTGACCGTCTGACTGGTCGCATTAAGCTCCCGGTCCAAGGCGCGGAAGGATTTCGCCACTTTGCCTGCCAACTTCCGCTTAAGCGCTTGCTGCACCTTCCGGTCACGCAAAACCGTCGGACAGCCGGAACCCGGCAGGAGGACGAAGCGCTTACCTCTACTTTGGGTCTGAGATTTTCAAAAATGAGTACGCGATTTATGAACAAGTCCTAATAAAGAAACTGAACCTAACCTAACCTCTTTGTAAACTTCTTACTGCTCTGTAAGCAGTTGTTTCTATGGTCTTGTTTGAGATATTCTGGAGTTTCTTATGTATCAAGCATAACTTTTCAAAAGGACGTCTGTCGAAAATATAAACATCGAGTTTTTCATTCTATCCTGTCATTAATAACACCCTGCAATTGTCAAATACTATTATCAAAATTATTCAGTTATGCGAGCCAAATTTCATATACGACCTATCGGATCTTTTTAAATGTTAAGCAAATTGTTCAGATACACCACAAAGCAAGCTGACGTATCTGCGCTTAAAAATGATAACCGGTGTATCTGACATGACGCAAATGCTAAACGTTCTGAAATCCCGACGTATCCAACCGGTGTATGTTACAATCAAGATGTCACACCGACGCATCTAACATGGTGTATGTGTATGGTATGGAGGCAAACCGGTGTATGTGTTAATTTTCTCAAAAATATAGGGAAAGTGAATGAAAACCAGGATTTTTACTACTTTGAATATTATTTAACCATGATAGAATCAACAGATCTAACAAAAATTGGAATGCAGTTAAATAGGATTTAATGAAAGTATCTGGAACTTCTACCTCATTTTTCACAATTCCTATCAAATGTTAGATACGTCTGTTTAAAAAGTTATGCTTGACATATTCTGACGTTCTACGCATAATTATCACATGTTCTATGAGTTTCCCTATACACACGGGACAGTTATGCTGATAACGGCAGTATTTTTGTATGAAGTTCCTGAAAATTGTTTTGAACATTTCCTGCTAACACTGCCTTTTTGATGCTATGTATTGTCAATTTATAACTATGTAAGTGTTTCAAAGAACAAATATTTGAGCGTCAGGCAAAGCTGCCTAGATTTCTCAGAATAAATTAGATCATCAGGATTTCATTTTTCATTATGAAGTTAACACCTTAGAATGGATGTGCAGTCAGTCATTCTACGCAATCGGTAAAGATGTAGTTAAATAGCAAAGACATGAAGTGGGTGCAGTCATTTCGACCTTTATGATATTTGAAATTTGAACTCGGTCAGTGGTCGTAAACGTGTTGAGGCCCGCACACCACCAAGTGTTTATAGGTACAGTTCAAGCGAACGTGAGGTTTAGAAAACAGAAAAAGAAAAATTTCGCCCTATTTTTGCGGACAGTTTCAAACAGTTTAGAAAATACGTGTGACTGCATTTGATAGCTTCCCTAATAAATTTCTTATGGTTATTTTTTCTTAACGACCTATTTAGAATATCATCCAAACCATTAAATAAATGGTTGGAGGATTTGTGAAATCGTTCGTTTGAGGTAATTTTTTTATCAGGGTTGATTCACGAAATTCTGAACGACATAAATTTATGTAGCAACTTTTTCTAAACTATCGACTGATGGCAGCTAAAATGTTTCACCGCATAAACAATAACAAGAAGAAGGGCCTAACCACCAATTCGGGGTATAATCCCAACTGTAAAAGGTATGGTCACAACATCTATAATATCGTTCCTGTATGGTACATGTTTATTAGGGTCGTCCTTAAAACAGTACAAGAATGTGATTGACATAACATCAAAATACTATCATTGAACTCCGTAACTTTGGCATTAACGTATGGGTTTTAGCCACTAATCTTTGAAAGAAGCTCACATTTCATCTTTTATGCCGTTATGTCGCACTGCGAAGGATCTATTTCTTTATTATTAGAACTTATCAGCGGATTGAAAAGAGGTTATTTGAATAATCTGAATTATGGACTTTTCATCCATTCATACACTAAGGAAAACACGTTCTTGTCGACCCGTATACTGGAGCTTAATCAATTTTCCTAACTTGATTTAGTTTTTTTTTATCTGCCTCAACAGCTACCCAATGTCATTACAAGATCTTCACCAGCACTCCCCGTGCCGACAGAAAATTAGATTGCTTGTAATAATCTCTCAGATCAAACGGCAAATATCACTTTACCTTATCAAATAATATCATTTTCGCTCGTATCCATCAATTTACCCCCAACTATAATACGAAACACCAACAATAACAGCACTGGCATCACGTTCGACCTCTCCTGCCCCCAAGCTCAGCATTAATCCTCCGCACCAGCAACAACAGAGCACTAACTGTTTGTTTTTCTTCTCCACTTACAGGCAATTGATACACTTCAGTGCGGTCCCAGTGGTGTACGATAGCTACAACAGTGCACTACAAAGAAACGAGACAGTGTGATGCGAAACCACGTGTGACTGTTGGTGTGCGTGCGTTGTAGCGTCTCCGTGCATATGCGCCAATGTGAAAGGATATCAAGATCCGAGATTTTGGTATTCATCTCACATCGACCTAATTGATTCCGGTCGTTCTCTCTCTACCACCAGAAGAAACTCGAAGCTCAAGTGTCGACCACATCCGAGTGCTGTGTATTAGTATATTGTACCTCCGAGAGCTAATCCCTCCTCGCGCAGAAGAACACTCCGAAGAAACAATCTTAGCAATTTGTTGAAAAAAAAGAGAACTCGTGCTCCTGCACCACTCCAGCACTACCGTTACTATTATCAGCATCCGTTTTCTTTTCCCTAGGCAGCGAAACCAATATAACTTTTTTTTTTTCTGTTACACGGTATTTGCGTTAGGGAGATCCTTGAATTAGGGTTACCAGCTGGATGTCCTGAAATTTAAAAGAAACCACGTATTCCTTCCGCATTCAAATTTTATTCCGCGTTTTCAGCCGGTAACCCTGGTTTAGGATATCCTTGCGCAATTGACAAACTTTACCGTAAATCAAAATGGAAAACCCGGCGTGCTACGCGTAATTTGGCTTGATTGAAAACAAGCGGCTTCATAAAATTGAAAGTGATGATCTCCGCGTTTTTACCTTCGAAATCTCGTCTGTCGCTGGAATTTCATTTTCAAGTTTTTTCCTTCTCGTTTTCCCCTCTCCAGCAGGTCCTTTTTAAGAAGGTTCGATTCTTTCCTTGGCGTTTCTTAAAAGCGTTTTAATTTACTTATTCCTCCGGCGTGAGAAACATACAACATACAACCTTTTCTACTAACACACACAACGGTTCACCAGTGAAAAAGAAGAAAAGAGTGCAAAAAAAAAGATCGAATAAAAGGTTTATCACAAGAAAAGTGCGACGTTTACACACCCGGTTGAGTAATAACGGAGGAAGGAGCAAAAAGCAATATACGCAAGTCAACGCGAGACGAGCGCGCGCGACAACGGAAGAAAAGTTTTCAAATTTTTAATTAATCAAGTTTTTGTAAAGAAGAGAGAGCAACTCGCGAGTAAGTGTGAATAAAAAAAAATCGGTGAAAATTCTTTCCACGTCGGTAACAAGACCAACAATAGATACATCAGCAATGGAGGAAGCCAAGGCTAAGCTCACCGAGATCAACCTGTCCGACGATCCAGCAGTTACGCTCACCATCCGGCTCATCATGCAGGGCAAGGTAAGTGGGCTGAAAGTTTCGGTAGAGGGGGGTTGAAATTAATGAGTCAGGTTTAGAACGGGTGTTACTAACAGCGTCATGAAATTCCTGTGGAGGGATTAATCAGGGGTTCTTTTTTTTATTTTCACATAAGATTTGATAGCACGTTCACCTGCTTTAATGTAGTATAATTATTTTCCGTACATGTTATAGGTCGTGTAAAATAATAAATGGTATTTATTAATTTATTAAATGTGATTGAAAGCTGGTAATTTTCACATATACGTTGAACCGATTCGATGTATAGTAAACTCTCGAAAAAAAATTCGGGTATTCAGGACACAAACTCAGTTATATCTCTTTATGGTTAGGAAACATAATGTTGGTGTTCCCTAGCTCGCCGATTTAGCTTACCACTGCTAAAGCCGTCTATCAGTATAACGACAACATAAGGCATGAGCTATGTAGAATAGATTGGCTAACGATTTTTAGATAAGAGGAAAATGTCGAAATATCCGTTGAAATCTTTTACAAATTATTCTTTGAAATTATACTTGAACACGTTCCATTAAAGAAAACAAGGCGTCAAAAACAATTCAAAGCATCCAAAAAGCACACAAACAGTATAAATGGAATTGAAGCAACAATAATTTGGTGAAGTAGGGTTTGTGTCCTTTACCTCAGCCTTAATATGCAGCATTCGATAACATTTTTTATTATAACTTATAAAGTGTTTGAGCTGAAAAGATATTCAACTAGTTATACACTTGCTTAGACAAGTTTAATAAGACGTTTGGTAGTATGTATTACGAAACATTACACAACTCATTTTATAAAGTCAGACACTTCCTAGGGCTATGGATTTAATGTCGGTCTATAAGCACTTGATTGGGTCTATTCATAAATGCAACTTAGCCCCGTTCAATAGATTTATTATTAAATACAGTCTTCGTGTAGTTTTTCTTCTTCTGATTTTCTGATTTTAGGCATTGCCAGCTGTATTTGCCTTACCCAACACAAAATTCTACAATTCAAACTAAAGTTAAACTGCTTTAAATCACTCAAGTGATATTCACATTTAATTCATCGCTAATTCGATAGTGAAAACATTATAATTCACTCTACACAGATGTTGTGGTTTGGTTTGTGTTTAGATGAGCCGTTTGAAAAATGTACAACCACAAACTCATACATTGCATTGAACGTTTATCAACAATAACAACTTTTTTTACTATGTTATAAAAACAGCAGGCTATAGTTGGGAACATTGAAAGAAATATGTTCCTAACAGTGGATCTACGGTTTTCTTGAGAAATCATTGTTATTTTATCTATGTCAATAGTTAGTTTATATTGTGTGACTATTTTCTGTATATCAAGGTTTCATTACTCGGTTTATGGATTCAATTTAGCCAAATTTAGATCATTGAAAGATCCTCGAGATAATCTGTTCAGCTGAACCAGTGAAACAATGGTGTCTAGACAGTTGAGGAAATCGAAAATTACGTGGAAGTAAACAACTATGAATTTATTAATAATTGCTTCGGAAAAAATCCGTCATCTTGATAGCAACATGATTTTGTGGATTATCGCTAAATTAATGACACATTTGGTACACAGGCCGAATGAAGGGTCTAGGCTAACATTTAATCCCCTTACCCTATTTAGAAATTTTGCGAACATTTGAATCTGGTCTTTGATATTGCATTTGGATACAAATGGAGTACAATTCAAAAACCGAACTCGAAATAAAACCACTGTCTAAAAAAAATTGTTTAATTACGTTAAAACTAAATTGAAATCAGACACCAAAAATGCATCTTAACGAGAATGTTGGTAATAACCCGGTAAAAATTTACAATTTTATTTCAAGAAATCTATATCACTTTTTCTGAAGAAGGTAGTGATCGCGAATATTTTAATTTTGCTCCCAAATTTGCTACAGACGTGAGTGTTAGATGTTTTCAAATGTTCAGGGCCTGATGGAATTCCCCCCATTTTTCTAAAGAACTTGCCTTTGGAACTCCTTTGTTCTGGCTATTTAGTATGTCGCTTGAATCTGGCATTTTCCCCAAATCATGGAATAGCTCATACATAGTATCGGTTTTCAAAAGTTGGAAAAAATCAGACATTCGTATATACCGTGCGATTTTTACATTATTTATTGCATTCCTAAACTGTTTGGGTCATTATCAATGAAAAATTATACAATCGGTTTTCAAAAGAAGGAGGAAACGACCAGCGAATCGACCGTGCCGTGCAGATTACATAATGCATTGCAAACCTGACGGATGATTAAATGAAAAAAATATCTATTCTATTCGGTCCATGGCTGCACCTCGCCAGCCTCGCTGTCTGCGAAAGGTCCGCTGGCCGCATTCTAGTTGATGGTTTCACCATGCTCGTTGCGCGCCTCTTCTTCTTGTGCCCGTCGATTCGTTTTCGAGAATCATTTTAACTGGGCTGTCGTCCGACATTCTTACGACATGCCCAGCCCATCGTAGTCTACAGATTTTAGCGGTGTGTACGATGGAAGGTTCTTCCAGCAACGGATGCAATTCGTAGTTCATTCGCCTCTTCCACGTTCCGTCTTCCATCTGCACTCCACCGTAAATCGTACGCCTTTCGTTCAAAGACACCAAGGGCGCGCTGGTCCTACATTATCAATGTCCATGTTTCGTGGCCGTAGAGGACTATCGGTCTAATCATTCGGAGTCCAAAGTAGCCACGATTGCCAGCCATAATGGGCCTTTGTATTTCTCTGCTGGTGTCGTTATCGGCGGTCTCAATGAGCCCAGATACACGAACTCGTCTACTACCTCGATTTCATCACCGTCGATCTGAACTCGTGGTGGGAGGCTAACGTTGTCTTCTCGTGTGCCTCTTCCCTTCGTGTATTTTGTTTTAAACGCATTATTCACAAGCCCAATCAGCCTTATGTCTGGTTTACGTTTCCGCCATCGTCTCAACGTGCTAAGATATAAACGTCGTCGGCAAAGCCAAAGAGTTGGACAGACTTCCTGAATATCGTGCTACTCGTGTCTATCCTCCCTCTTGGCATTACACTTTCCAACGCAATGTTAAATAGCAAACACGACAATCCATCACCTTGCTGTAACCCTCTTCGAGATCTGCAGGGACTCAAAAGTGTCCTCGAGACTCGGATGACACACATCACTCGATCCATCATTGCTTTGACCAACTGCGTCAGTTTTTCTGGAAATCCACACCCGTGCATGATCTTGCCATAGCTGATACCGATCGATTGCGTCGTAAGCTGATTTTGAAACCGATGAAAAGATGATGTGTGGGCACGTTATATTCGCGACATATCTGCAGCACTTGCCGAATCATGAAACTTGTTATCAGAGCTGTGGAATCACCAACGAGCTGGCCACCGGCTTGTAGTGCCGTCAACAAGTGATTGGATAGTTCCCCGATCAATTCGCGAATGCGCAAGCACGTTGGTGATTCCACAGCTCTGACAAAAGTCCCCACGAACTTCTTTGCAATTGGTGACATAAGGTGGCATAGAATTTAGGAGAGCAACTTGTAAGTGGCGCTTAGTATCGTGATTGCAGATAGTGAGAATCCAGTGTCATTAAAAAAGGGAACTCACAACTGGGAAAAAGGTTACCTGAAGTCTCAGCACACATTGGCTTGTGTGCTGAGACTTGGCGCGAGCTGTTCAACTTCTCGTAGAATATGCGTGTGTCGTTAGCAGGGTACAGTGTCTCCATTGCTTCGCGGTCTCCTTGTTCTATTTGGGGATTTTTCCGTCGAAGAATAGAGTTTTGCCTGTTCCGTGCCTATCTGTACCTTTCCACATTCGCTCTCGTACGGTTTAGTAGCATTCTCGCCCTTGCTGCATTCTTCTCCTCTACTAACTGCTTGTATTCGCCATCAAACGTGCAGAAATACTTAGTTCCGCTATTGCAGTGTTGCCAATGGCGGGTCGAGTATCTCTCCAGCCATCTTCAAGAGTAGCCGAGTTCACAGAGCTGCTCTTACGTTTGTAGGGCTGCTTCCAGCTATTGACGAATTCGTTGCCCTGGAATTCGTGCAATAGCTGGATGTAGCTCCGGTTTCTCGTAGTAGCTCAATGTTAGGTCGTGGCGTCCCAAATCGACGTGTGTTGTACACCGTCGAAAGCTTTGGGCCAATACATACTTCAACTAGTGCAGTTTTTGCAATCATATCTGAGAAATCCGCAAGATTCAGCAAAGGCAATGTTGCCTATTTTGATCCACAAAGCGTTTCGTGGTACAAACGAAGTGTGTTCAAGCGGCTGGCAGACACCGATAGCTCGAAAGAATTTTTTTCGCTATACCGTTTAGTGCCTCGACAGTCGAAGCAACCGTAGGGTCTTTGTGCAATCATCACCAACATTGCAATATGGGTGAGTCGATACCACAAAATGTCGCTACGTTATTGGTCACTGTTGGAATTCCGCCGTCAAGTGTTCTATTTTTGTTTTCAGTGATCATCGACAAAGCGTTTTATTATTACAGGTTACACACAGCTTGGCGGAAAATATATCCGTTTGCTTCATTGCTGAACTGCTGAGTGCCTCGCCAAGCGAACCAACTGTAGGGTATATATTCCACTTATTTCAACTTATTAAAGTGGCTGAATGGTTACCATCAAGAGCTGTTACGCGTCGGTCACGGTTCCGAATCAAACACTTTTAATTTTTGTGAGCCATCTGAATTTCGGACTCCAATCTCACACTTATCAACTAATACCACTGCACAACCTCACGCGCACATTAAATTTTTCAAAGCAATTTGCTGTTTTGCATTTTTGCCCACAACCAATGTTGCATTTTTTCTCCAAGCTACGATCCATAGCGAGAAATGAAACAAAATCATGCGAAATTGCATAACAATCTTGCTCTTTTATTTTGAATGGAGGTAGCGGTCCGAGTCTATACTCGCACTACGGTAGCTGCGAACGTTGACGATATCGGAGAAGAATTTCCCGTCGATTAGAACATGGTCGATTTTTTGCATATGTTATTTGTTTATTCGTCAACAGGTGAAATACCCACCCCAATGACAATCGTGTTTGACTTAAAACTAACATACAAAAATAATATTCTAAGCCCTAGCTAACATTGACTTACATAAAAAACGTCTAAAAGCACATTTGTTTATTTCTCGTGACACATTAAAATCAAACACATGGTAGCACCTGTTAAAAATACGGGACATGCCTCGCCTAGGTTCATTGAAGCCATAATTTGTTCGTGTAGGAGGTCAGCTAAGAAACAGATGCGTTCGAAGGTTTCGGCGACGAATGTTAATATCCAGCAGGCTGAGCAGCGATGCACAATCAATGTTGCATTGAAGAATATCCCCGATGAAGCATGCCTTTGCCATGTTGCGTCTCGACTCGAGTAGTTCCAGGTGAATGAGCTTGCAGCGGCTTGTATAACTTGGCAAATTGATTGGATCCTTCCATCTGACGTGACGAAGGGTGAATCGGATGAATTTACGTTGAATGGCTTCTATACGTTGAGTTTCGTTCTGATAATATGGAGACCATACGACGGACGAGTATTCAAGGATAGGGCGTACAATTGCGCTGTATATAGCCTTCAGGCAATAAACATCCTTGAACTTTGTGAATGTATTTGCGGGGAAAGAAGGTATTCGGGTTACTAAACCACGGGACTCCAAGTTTACGCATACTTGGTCGTTATCGTTCGATGTGGTATGCATGCTGTTCGGCCTAATTACCGGTCTGTATATTGCCTCCCGTCCTACCTGGGCGTTCATGTCGCCAATGACGATTTTAACGCTCCACAGGGCAGCTGTCGTACACATGTTCTAACTGCGCGTAGAACGCTCCCTTTTCATCATCGGGTCTCCATTCGTGTGGGCAGTGTAAGATTATAATGCTGTAGTTGAAGAAACGATCATCGATCCTTAGCTTGCGCATTCTCGATTTGATCGGGAACCATCCAATCACTTGTTGACGCATTTTATGCAGCACTACAAAGCAGGGGGCAGCTCGTTGGTGATTCCACAGCTCTGATAAAAAGTAGCCGCTCGATGCCCACTTTTCCATACCTTATGTCCTATTCAGTAAGTTTCTGCAGTGCTACGACTTTGAACTTGCGTAGAATATCCTATCGCAACCTGGGAAGCAAAGCGATTTGCAGTTCCATATCCCGAGTTTCCAATCTTAGTCCTTATTTCGTTGCCTAGGTCTTTGCCGATTGTTCCGGTTCATATTTACTTCTGTATTATTTGTAACTTTTAATTTTTAAGACCGGCTTGTTGGGCCTTCCCCAACCCCCTGTCTCGCCGGAGGACCATCGTGCACAGCACTGTTTAGAGTCTCACGCTGCCACAAGGCCGATGATCAGTCGCTCCTAACATGGAGAACAGACGCTCAGATAGACTGCATCCTTCGAAGAGGGCGGCTCCCTTTCCCTGTAAGCATATGACCAAGATTCTTCCGGGATTGGTTACCCGATCTTTCCTGTGGTGTTACTCATACCCCAGTTGACACCACGGGGATGTAGGGATATGAGTTACTGGACAAGAGGTTAGGGACCACAGTAGGATATATTTTTTATCGTGTGTGTGTGTGTGTGTGTGTGTGTGTGTGTGTGTGTGTGTGTGTGTGTGTGTGTGTGTGTGTGTGTGTGTGTGTGTGTGTGTGTGTGTGTGTGTGTGTGTGTGTGTGTGTGGGTCCAATCTAACACCCATCGGCCGGCAATGGTATTATGGAAGAAATCTGTTTACAACAATCATTCAAGTGACCATTGGAAGCAGCTTTAATCCGGGAGCTAGAAAGTGATAGCTCTACTGCAGATCCAGCAACCCATTTCAGAATGTCTGGAGAGTCACGCCCGTATCTAGTACTATTAGAAAATAAGATTATTGTTATATAGTTATAATCTGATAGATCTCACCCATGTCTGCCTCCTCAATCACACTATCTTGTTTCGTAAAAATAAAATTAAAAATTATGCAATAACAAAGCTCTGTACACCCCGTGTTGAATGCACCTACAATTATGTGCAAGCTTTTCACCCGCCCATGCGCGTTGTTTTCGTTTGCTGCTTCTGACCAGCAAATGGCCGTTCTCTACATTGCACTAGTCTTCTTTTTTTTTTTCACTCCACACTCTTCCAATAATGCAAATCCTCGCTATGAGGCGACGCTATATCGAGCTTCAAAACTGCTAATACTCATCGATTCACTCGTGACAAAGCGGAAAAACACTCTAAACTAATAAATTATGCCCGAGTGTCACAATATTACCACTAATTAACAAAACTAAGCTAATGTAACTTTTCTTCCAGGTGCGGGGACGAAGCACAAAAACAAAACAAAAAACGGGGAAATACTACCGACACTCACACATTTCGAGAGGGAATCGATTGTATTCACTACGGCTTACACTATGCATGCGGAGATTTTATGATTTCACTGTTAGTTCAAGTTGAATTACTAATTATTATTTGATTTTTTTTTTCGCGAAAACGACGCAGCAAAAACAAAACACGTCAGTTTCGAAGCACGGCTTCTTGAGATCTTCAGAAGGATATATTTTTTACCTACACCAAAATTCAAAATTTGAGTAATGCCAACAAATTGACGAAACGACAGCTTGTATATGTAGATGATTAGTCGCCTTGTTCGTCCCAACAACTCAATTTTGAATGATTCCAATTTTTAGGAAATTGAGCCGTATTCAATTCACACAACTCACGATTTATATCGACTGGCCGTGTAGGGTCTCACACCGAGGTGTCTCCCTTTTTTGCGTTCACTGGATGTTCTTTTAATTCAAATTTGCATCAAATTCGACGCTTATTCGTCAAATGTTGTGTAACTCTAAAATTAGTAATTAGTAAGTTTATCATAGTTTGTTTGTACTCAAGATCGACTTGATTCAGATAGACGATAAATGTCGGTCATCTTGTTAATCCAAACGAAATGTACTCTTTTTTAAGTGACTCCACTTTTGACGAAATTGAGTCGAGCTTGACTCAATTTCGACTACGATCCTGAAGGGTTTCGTCTACTTCGAACAATTGGGAGGATGAGTAAAATTGTATTGCTATCTCTTCTCGTTCACGGAATTGCTCGCAAGGCTCGAGTTTTGTTTGCTCGCAGATTCTATCATTGTTTTTTTTTTAATGGAGGCACTTTCCATTTATGAAAGATAGACTAACTAAATAGACTGGCAAATCGAACCAGCATAGTATTCTGGATAGATACGTTCGCCGTCTGTCAGATTAATGTTAGAACCACCTTGAACGGAAATTCACTCTGAAGAGAGTGTTTTCGATTACATTCAGTGATGAGTTTGGCTCTATCATAGGTTCGATTAGTTTACTCGTTAAGATCTTACTTTTCTGAACTCTCTTCTTGATCCATTGTTTGTGAAATTGAAAGACCTCTATATCGTGAATCTGTTCAAATTATTTTTTCCCTTAGGTAAACGGGTTTCAATTTTCCTCTATAAACAACACCGAAGACAATTATTACCCAGTACCTAGCGCCGCTTCTCTTGTATATTTCGTTTCAATGCCTCCTGTCCGTTGCTACTAGGGCCGACAACGATTTGATGTTATACAACGATGATGATGATTATGTTGATGAAAGGAACCCTCTCATAAATAAGGAAAACTGTCCTCGCTTTTGGGCATGACTCCTACTCGTTGAAGCGAAAGAAAAACTTCAACTTTGAAAAACCTTCACCTCTCTGTCGATGTCCTGCGGGTATTGCTTCACCACCCACCCTATCAGTAAATATCTCCGATCCTTCACATACCGTTCTTTTATTCCAATCACCCTTTTACCGATTTGCTCATGTTACTGGAAAAGCTCAAGTTCCCTATCAACGATGTCTACGCCCATTCAACGTCTGCAACGGTTTTCGAATGCCTTCTGAATATGTATTAACGTTAAAGTTCTATGCTGTCGTTGGAGTTCAGTGTCATTTTCTGATTTAGGGTTGTTCATTGGTTTTTACCACCGCTTCATACATTATACTGAACATCCCAATATCATCTGTTTCATCACCATCATCTTCGGTAGATCTATACGGAAAAATCCTAGTCCAGATGCGACACAACCACTGGCACTGGAGGGATTGTGAGCTGTGTCAAGTGCTGTATAATTAAAGGGGTTGCCGAAGTGAATCACAAGCAGAAATACCCATCCACCGGTTTGTAGATACATTTTTTTTTCAATAAACCTCCTTCTTCAAAAATTATTCTTCTGTAAACTCGTGAAAAGTTTTTCAGTCTTGACGGACGGATGAACGGTGGAGGGTCGATGAACTTAAACTAGAAATGATATCCTTAGAACGGGACGTTCCTAGAAGAAAAAATTAGATCACATCTTCGCCCACGACCAAAGATGCTACACGGGCGTTAAATGCGAAGATGAAGTATCCTAATTGCGACGGCGTTTTTCGATCGGTGGAAAGATTTCTCGCCGGAACCCACAGTGGTACACATCCACACACCGCTTCCGTTCCGCTTCGATCCGTTCCGTTCTCGGTAGCAATCAAAAGTTTTCAATTCAAAAGTTTCCAAGTGCAGGCAGAATCTCGGCGCTTTCACTCAAACTGATATAAGATATCAATTTCCGTTCAGTCGGAAAGGAAGCAGACACTTTTGCGTCTAATTAGGCTAATAAGGAAATAACTGCCGCTGCTGCTGCTGCTGCTGCTGCTTTTGCAGCAATGTTTAGTTGTTTGCGAAGCAATTAGAGAACATACTCACATACGCAGAAGAACGAATGGCAAGTTACATCAAAAGTTGAGACAAGTCCTCCAGAATTGCTACACCAACCCTGAGGTGGTGGTGGTGGTGTTATTTTTGCCTTGGCGCACCCAGAAATCCTCAAGATCGTCGTCCTGTATCTCATACTACCGCACCGAAGGGAGAAGATTATGTCGAGAATGCGCTCGCACAGATGTGATGACATAATTGCTGCCTGTTTGGGAACAATTATAAAGTTTTATCATTTCATTTCCACCCGAAATAGATGGTTTTTCCTGGGGAAGCTAGTGGTTCAGTGTGGAAAGAAAAGTGAACTTGGGGTGGTAGTTTAGAAAGTTTGAAACTCGGTGGGATACTAATAACTAAGATAGCACCTGAACAATGCTAATAATTGCAGTCGTTGGGTGTCGTTCTAGACCTGTAGCTTAACTGTTTGGCAACATTCGACAGGGAAGTTGTGAGTGGGGTCATAAAATGGTTTTCTAGCTGTCATACTTTAGCATGGTTATCCTTTGCGTTAAATTGTAGAATTGTAGCCTCAAAGCAAGTGTCGGGCGGGAACTGTCAACCGTCAACTGTGGAACAAAATCATCAAGAACATTAAGGCAAACCCCAACATCTCAGACAGCGATTTGGCCAAAAAGTTTCGCGCCGCACGCAGTACCGTGCACCGGATTCGTCTCCGGGAAGGCTTCAAGTCATACCGTGCCTGTAGACAACCAAATAGGGATCAACAGCAGAACAATGTGGCCAGAATCCGTGTCAGAAAACTGTATGATCAGGTGTTGACAAAATTCAATCGCTGTCTCCTCATGGATGATGAAAAGCCGATTTCAAACAGCTACCGGGACAAAAAATTTACTTGGCTATGGCTCGGGGAGATCTTCCTGCCAAATTCAAGTTTGTGTTTGCAGATAAATTTGCACGTAAATACATGATTTGGCAAGGCATCTGTAGCTGCGGTAGGAAGACTAAGGTTTTCAACACTGTTAAGACATTTAATTCAGAGCTGTACAGAACGGAATGTCTCCAAAAGCGAATATTGCCAATGAACCTATCATGTTTTGGCCAGATCTTTCAAGCTGTCATTACAGTAAAACAGTGCTACGAAACCAACGGGATTCAGTTTATACCGAAAGAACTCAACCCACCAAACTGTCCCCAGCTCAGACTGATAGAGAGATTTTGGGTTATTATGAAGAGGAAGCTGAAGGTGAATGGCAGTGTCGTCAAAAGCATCAATGAATTGAGAACCAGGTGGAATAAGATTGCCACAACGATGGATGAGAATAATGTGCGCCGGTTGATGAAACGTATTCCGGGAAAAGTCCCCAAATTTCCTCGAAATCTAGATGATAATTTTCCCTCTAAAGTTCACATAAAGTTGAACATTTTAGTTAAAACAGAATACTATTTTGTTGATGTATATCCGAAATATGCGCAATGGCCTATGTTCCAATTCTAACAATGTCTTCAAGGTAAAGAAGGCGCCTAACCGAACCGATAAACAGAATACGGTTGCCAAACCCCTTGCCAGGAAGTTGTACCGCGAGTGTGTGGTGCAGCCAAAATGCATCGTATTGTACGACGAGACGGACATTAAAGCGGACGCCAAGCAGATCCCCGGCCTGGAATTTCTCGTCGGCAAGTCCCGCCTGGATGTTCCGCAAGAAGAAGGTCGACAAATCTGTGGGTGTGGCTAATTCAGCAAGACGTACATAACGACCGGCACCATCAATGGCCAAATATATAAAGAAGCATGCCTCCAGAAGCGCCTGCTGCCCTTCCTCCGGTCTCACGAAGGTGACACTCTGTTTTGGCCGGTTCTGCCATTACGCGAAAGCGGTGATGGAGTGGTATAAGCCGACGATGTTGTTTTCGTGCCGAAGTAGGCCAATCCGCCAAACTCGCCAGAACTTCGCCCAATAGCAAAATTCTGGGCGATTATGAAGGGCAGACTCCGGAAAACAGGGAGGGTCTTCACAAACGATAAAAAGAGTGGATGAAAGTGTGTAAGAAAGATGGCGCAAGTGTTGCACAGGATTTGATGGGTAGCGTTAAGTCCAAGGTGCGGGCATTTAGCCTAGGAGAGGAGGTTGAATAAACCAATTCTGCCAAAACAAAGCCATGTGTTTATTTATTCCCTGAGCGTTTCAAAAATATACGACTTAAAAGGAATTTTTGGTGATCATTTTTGTCTGTTTTTCGAGTACAATCTTTAATTTCAAAAATTGTCCACTTTTAAAGTTGTTCCGAATCATCTGGAAGGCCATCAAATGGCCTCGAAGATCACTGTGCAGGTCTTAAGTGGAAATGTATTAAAATTATATGTTTAGAAGTACTTTAGAAAAAACCACAGAGGCTAATTTCATAAATCGACCGCTTTACAGTTATTGAGATCTTTCGGAGGTCCAGCTAGTGCCCCACTGGATGTTTGATGCCACCAGAAGATGGCTAACTATCTACTGAACAACTTTTCTCAAAGACTGCAAGATGCCATCCCTTCAAATAAACCCAAATTTTCAGTTTGGTCTCTATACTATACTTGCATGCATTTGCCACATTGGCGCTGCGCCAAACTGCCGTTGTGTCGGTAAACACGATTTCGCTCTTTATTTCTTAATATGTGTCACATTTTGAAGCTCATCATCTGTTTTTTTTTTTGTATTTCAAACTGTTGGTATTTCCATTTTCATTATTAAACTAATCCAAACCAGACTACTTGCGAGCTTATTTCACAAATTGGAGGTGTGGGCAGTATTGAGGAACTAAACATTTGTATCAAACCCCAAAACCCCCCTCACAGGTGTGCTCAATCTTATATACACTGAAACAAAAAGCGAATAACTCTTCTACTGTCTTGTAGGGCCAAATAATTTAATCTCTCTCTCTCTCTCTCTCTCTCTCTCTCTCTCTCTCTCTCTCTACGTTATTAATTTGCTGTGAAAAATATAATCAACACGAATAGATTGTAAGCTTCTTTCATCCAATTTACATACCTCGTGCATAGAACGCAAACTGTTCTCCAACTTGTCGTGCCAACATTTTCCTAAGGTGTAACAAACCGAAAAATACGGCACCCAAAGAAGTTTTCACGGCGGTAGTTAGAAGTTTGCGTATCAGAACCGGAATAATTGCACTACTTTCAGCTTAGTCCTAATAACGAAGATGATTATGATGGTGGTGATTATGTGTGCTCACATGTGTTGACATAATTATCGCAGGCGCTGCCACATTTTAGCATTCACAGAAATCCTCACGCTGAGCCTTTTTTGCTTGGTGTCGCCGTTCCACATCCGATTAAATATCCACCTCAACGCAGCGTAACGCCACAGCCAAGCAAATGAATGTGAATAAAGAGACCTGGCTCCTCGATGCTACTGGTGTGGAAAATCTGCTGCCGGTCTCACACTTTCCAAATGCCGACTGCACAAGCATATGAGTGCGAGGGATTTGAACACGGGCAAAAGACGACCGAGTTTAATAAACTCTAAAGCCAGATAATATTATCAATTAAGAGATATCCCATTAACGGAAATCTAGGTACAAATGTATTAAAATGGATGGAAACCTGTTTTTGTCGTTTCCAAAAGTTTTTCGTTCAGTTGAACACTAGTGTGCCCACTTTTTGGATCACAAATGCGTCAGACCACCATCGCCGAACGTGCCGACTGTGAGCTGAAAATTTGTGTTTGCCAGCGCTTTCGTCCTTTATGCGAATGTACTTGTACCGTATGAGCAGAAAACAGCACAGGAACTATATTCCGGGTCCCGACGTTTTGCTGCCATCCGTAATTTTATCCTTTTTGTGCTCAGTTCCACATGATTTTTTTGCTCCCATTTTTCGACTCTGCCCTTATTCAACTACCTATAGTGGAACCCTCACCGGACGACTAAATTCAAACATATTTTACTTTTTTGAAACACGTGAACTATGAAAACGAACTGTGCAACGGGGAGTAGGAAAGGAGGGGAAAGTGCAAAAAAGCTCTCATATGTCTGCTGATGGACATCTCCCAGGATGATGTTGAATAGGGAATAACCATCACCGGGATCGAGGCTCTCCACGTTCGGATGTGGGATGTTCAGGTTTACTTTTTCAATATGCGGTGGTTTGATCGTGTAATTCAATCCTTCCTCAGACTGGTTCGATTCATTACCATTGCTTAGGATTATATCCGTCGTCATTAGTTAATGGAGGGATTGCACCGATAGGAGGAACCGGAGGAATGTGAATCTGATATGATGATGTTGTTTTGTATTTACAATCAGTGGATTAGGTTAGTTTTGCAAATTTTTATTTTAAGATTAATTAAAATTCATAGGAACAGACAAAATAACCAGATATTATTACGAACGGACAAATTAATCTCGTTGATATATAATGATAGATAATACTAGCCGGCACTGTTTGACGACCGTCTACCAAATGTGTTGAATTCAATAGAATTTTCCTCGCTGGGTTGAATTTGCAGTTCATCAAAATGTCGAGAAAACATTAGTTCAAAACCATAAAGCGATGACTTTTCATGGAAATTAAGATATCCTATTTTGAAAATTAGGATTTTTTTGTCATGCTATTCGGTTCGGTTATTATTTTATGAAATGTATCACCATTAATCCATTGGTGATCTTATTTTTTTTTTCTAGCACGAGAAAAAGTAGTTGAAAAACAGGAGGCTATTACCATTAACGAATTGTCATAGAAATTATGCATTCATGTTGTGAAAGATTATATTCTGGCCTCGTCCTGATACTTTTAGAACTTCACTGAATCAATTTATCAAGTCTCAGTATATGCAGACGACATGAATCTTTATATGGAAATACGAAAACCACATGATCTTAAAAAAATTCTACACGAAACCAATAATTTTTCGCCGGGTTTTAAAAAAGATTGTTAGAGCTTAACGTTGATAAATACAACTCTATATCGTTCACAAGAAAGCATTCGTTCACACGTAAAACAGTTTATCTAGGTCCGAAAGCAATTGAAAAATGCCATCAAATTAGACACCCTGGTGTTATGCTTGACTCCAAGTTATCCCTTGCTGATCACTACAATAATATCATCTATAAAGCAACTAACATTCTTGGGTTTATTAAAAGATATAGTTTGCATTTCAACCACCCTTACACATTAAAAACACTATATTTCGCATATGTGAGACCTATACTGGAATACTATAGCGTTGTTTGGGCTCCATATCAAGTTACATATGTTAACCGGAAAGAATCGGTTCAGTAACAGTTTGTGTTGTTTGCTCTAAGAAAATTAGGTTGAACACGATTACCATTACCTTCATATGACTCGCGATGTTTGTTGATTACTTTAAAAAGGACTCCAAATATGAAGAGAGTTCGATACGGTTGCTTTCATAGCGGAGATTTTAGAAAATTTAAATTTGTATGCTGCTACTTGCTTTCTAAGAAATAGAAATTTATTTTTCATTAACAGTCAATGAACGAACTATTCCAAAAATTCCCCTTTAAATAGAATGATGTCCTGCTTCAACACATATAGCGAAACGGTATAGACACTCAGAAAATTTTACAGTATTCGGTAATTTTTTACCGAACTTTCAACAGTTGAACGTTCGGTCATCCAATTTAACGGATTTCGGTAAAATTTGACAAGTTCCGGTAATTTTTTTACCGGAATACTGTAAAATTTCACCGAAATCCGGTAAATCGGATTACCAAACGTTCAGCTGTTGAAAGTTCGGTAAAAAATTACCGAATACTGTAAATTTTTCTAAGTGTGTAAGTGATATCACAATAAATAAAAACACACTTAAAAAAGTTTTTTTTTTTCGAGGCAAAACAGACAATAGTTAATCAAAAAGTCTTAGATGTTCAGCAAAAAAATGTAACAAGGTCTACGAAATTATTGACGACAAATAAAACAAAATAAATAAATTTTTGATCATAAATTTTTCTAGTACATGAAATTGTTGTGGAAAAATGAGTTAAAATCATAAAACTATGATTTTCCATGAAAATTAAGATATCCTATTTAAAACATCAGATCGACGGTGATGAAATCGAGGCGGTAGACGAACTCATGGATCTGGGCTCATTGGTGACCTCCGATAACGACACCTGCAGATAAGTACAAAGGCGCAATATGACTGGCAAACGTGCCTACTTTGGAATCCGAAGGACACTAAGATCGAACAAACTTCGCCGAACTACAAAGTTGGCTTTCTACAGCCGAAAAAACTAATCAGTGACTCTAGGAGCGGCGCAACAAAAAAAAGTTACAGATTGTGCATTAGCGTCAAAAATGACAAATGGCTTTAGATTCCTCTTAAAAATCCATTTTCGATCGGATTATTGATCTATTTGCATCATCTAACAGGTATGGGTACTAACAACAGCATTCTCACCAGATTTTTTTTTTTTAATTTCGCCGCCCCTGGAATCGGTTCCGGTAGTGATCTGAAGAGGTCACATTCAGAATATCATTTGCTGGTGCAGTACGACGGCTCAAAATGCATGATTTTTCATTCAGAACTACAAAAACTTCATTCCATAGAGCAGCAAGGAAATTTAGCCATTTCCGGAAACTCTGGAATTGGTTCCAGTAGAGCCCAAAGCGAACATTTTCAGATCCTCATACTGGTACCGTTCGACGGCTCAAAATTCAAAATTTTGCTCCAAGAGGTCCAAGAGCAGCATGCCATGGACCAGCAACGGGATACGACCATTTCCCGATTCTCGGTATCCCTGAATTCGGTAGGGTCTAAGACGGACACTTTTAGAACCTCGAGATTTGGTACATTTGGACGGTCACCCTACATAGACACCAAGAATTTAGATTGTTTTACCAATAAACGAGGCTCTACTTTACCAATACACGAGGTTTTGAAAGAGCCCTTATTGCTTCCTACTTGAACCGGCTCCAGAGTATCCGGAAGCGGACATATCCCCTTGTTGGTTCATGGCGTGATGCCTATGAAACTTTTGGTAA
Organism: Aedes koreicus; assembly: GCA_024533555.2. NCBI lineage: Eukaryota > Metazoa > Arthropoda > Insecta > Diptera > Culicidae > Aedes > Aedes koreicus. The sequence goes on from JAHHFK020000067.1 coordinate 467,515, forward strand.
AGAATTTTGAATTTTGACCCGTCGATCGCTATCAGTATTTGAGGATTGCAGAGTATTCGAATGTGGCCAAATTCCTTATTGGTCTATGTCTAGATGTCCATGTATTTCTGGGTAAAAAATCATAAATATTGAGCGATCAAACAGTACCTATAAATGAGGTTCTAAAAGTGTCCTTATTGGGCCTACCAGAACCGGTTCCACAGTATCCTGATACAAAAAAAATCCAAGAAACGTGTTTATGTACTTATGGGAAAATAATCACGAGTTGTCCTGGTTGTCCTTATTGAGTCCTACCGGAACCGGTTCCAGAGTATCCGGGAGAGCTCAAGTCCCCTTGTTGGTCCTTGGCATGATGTTGTTTTTGATGAAAGATCACGTTATTTGGCCGTCGATCGGAACTAGTATATAAGGTACTGAAAGTGTCCGATTTGGACTCTACTGGATTCGATATCAGAGTATTAGGCAGTGACTAAATCATCTTGTTGATCCCTGATGTGATGTCCAATTTCTTTTAGGTGAAAAACCATGTGTCTCAAGCCGTCGAACAGTGCCTGCACATGCGCTTCTGAACGTGTCTGTATTGAGCACTACTGAAACCGATTCCAGAAGTGTTCAAATCCCTTTGCTTTTCCATGGAATGAAGTTTTTGCAGTTTGGGATGAAAATTCAGGCCGTCGAACGGCACCAGCAAATGATATTCTTAAATGTGTCCTCTTCAGGTTACTATCGGAACCGGTTTCAGGTGCCCACGTGCTTCAAATGGCCAAATTTAATAAATGTTGTGAGGATGCTATTTTTAGCGCCCATACCTTTCAGATGATGGTAAAATTTCAATAAGCGGATCATAATTATAATTTTGACAGCACGTCAAAGTCATTGGCAATTTTTAATGTATGTACTATGCGTAAGGTTTTGGTAATGCAATAGAAAGATTAAGCTCTATAGCCCAGTCACCGCGGGGGTGGCCCCAAAAACCTTTTTGGTTGTGTTTTGATTTTTTTAAAAGGGGGGGAGAAGGGGAGAGTGGTTTTTTTTTTTTCTCCTAATAAAAAAATAATCATACATACAAATGGAACACAAATTTCTGCATAACTCGAGAACTAATCAAGCAAATGGAACCACATTTGGCAGGTGGAGGTTTTGGAAGGCAAGAAATGTTTCTAAGTTGACTCGAGCCCTTCTCTGAAAGGAGGGCTCATATACAAATGAAACACAAATTTCGGAATAACTCGAGAACTTATCAAGTTAATGGAACCCAATTTGGCATTTGGAGGTTTTCGAAGGCAAGAAATGTTTCTAAGGTGGTTTGAGACCCCTCTGACTTCTGGAAGGGTAGACTCCCATAAAAATAAAACATAATTTTTAGCATAACTCGAGAGCCAATGAAGCAAATGAAACCAAATTTGGCATGTTGAAGTTTTTGGAGGCGAGAAATGTTTCTATAGCAGTTCAATACCCCTCCCCATTTTGAAGGGGAGGGGGGCTCCCCCTACAAATGAAAAGCAAATTTCTGCATGACTCGAGAACTAATCAAGTAAATGAAACCACTTTTATCATATGGAGGTTTTGGGAGGCTAGATTTCTATATACATAAAAATCAATTTCTGTCTGTCAGACCCTTATAGACACGGAAAGTTCTGAACCGACCAACGTGAAAATTTATATGAAGGGGTTTTTGGGGCTGGGGAAGGTTCTTATGATTGTTTGAGACCCCTTCTCTCTCAGGAAGGGGCGCTCTCATACAAATGAGACACAAATTTCATCATAACCCGAGACCTAATCAAGCAAATCGAATCAAATTTAGCATGTGGGGGGTTTTGAAGGCAAGAATTTTTCTATGGTAGTTCAAGACCCCTCCCTTTCTGAGGGGAGGGGGGCTTCAAACAAATGAAACTCACATTTTTATTATGATCGATGAGCCCAGTATGATGGTTCGAGAACTAATTAAGCAAATGGAACCAAATTTTGCATGTGGAGGGTTTTGAAGTCAATGATTGTATGGTGGTTTGAGAAACCACCCCCCTCTGGAAGGGAGGGCTCCCATACAAATGAAACACAAATTTCAACCAAAAATGAGAATTATCCAGGTTACTTAAACACAAACCGTGTATTTCTCGGGTAAGAAGCATGTTTTGATAGAAGTTTGAACCCCTGCTTATTCAAGAAGAAAAAAACTCATTTCGAAAAAAAAAACCATAAACGTGACAGTTATATTAAATGTTCCTTCATTTAGTTGCAAGCGTAGCAGCGCACGCACCGGGTTCAGCTAGTTATAGTATAATTATTATTATAGTTCATGTGGAGAAAGGACTCTCTCCTCCCATTTCACCTTGGGTTCGGGGTTTTGGGGGGGGTTTTTGGACCCGGTTAAAAATCACAAAAAAAATGGGGTGTGTTTGAAAACCCTCCCTTATATAATTTGAAAAACCACATTGCTTTTTAAACAAAGCATCCCTAGCCGGTTCTGTTAGTTACGAGTATCCTGGGAAATAGAGGGGAAAATTTCATCGCCGAACGTTTCCTTCTTATTCACTTTTGCATCATGAATTTGACGTTTCACTCTCAGGAACACTTTTCGCCATTCCCTCACACAAACCCATGCACCACACACACACACACACACACACACACACACACACACACACACACACACACACACACACACACACACACACACACACACACACACACACACACACACACACACACACACACACACACTGACCTCGATGACTCCAAGGACCTACGAAGAGGAAGTTGCGGTTCCGAGGAGTTATATAAAATATGTTCGCTTCATTTGATTCGCTTTGGAAAAAACAGTCTCTCACCATACGTAGCTTTCTTCCACGTGTTGGCTTTTCCTTCCGCTTCCACCGCCGGCATCGCTGTGGCCGAAATATCTCCTGGTCGGGCGGGGAAAGAATATGGAGTATTGAATATTTAAATTAAGTGAATTTTGCATAATTCAGAACGTTCTTGAATGCGCTCTTCCTGAATAACCTTCGCAAAATTCACGAGTGTGGTGCGCGCACCGTGTGTGTGCATATCTGTATATTGTTCAGGTGAACCACAGCGGAAGATCTTTGGCTGCTCGGTCGGAAGGTCGGTACAAAGTTGCACATTCATAATAGCTAGTGCTCGGTGGATTCTGTGTTTAAGCAAAATAATGAACCTAATAAAATGAATGCATATGTTCGTGTAAAGGTTCCCGACAGGGTACGATGGTAGAAGGTATTCCTTGAGAGCATTGAAAAATAATGATTATCATCTCATTATATCTTTCAAATTTACGCGGGAACGGTAAAGGTAAATTGAAACAATAAGATGAATATGAGTGAAAAATGGTTTAGAAAGGGAGCATCATAAGCTTGGTTGTTATTTTTGGTATGGCTTTGATTATTCCAATAGATTTACTTCAATTATAAATGATAAAAAAAATACAATGAAACGTAGCATTTGGTCTTAGTAACTTATTAGAAAAATATCATTCATGTAAGGTTTTAAGGTTTCATTTCGGCAATGAAAGTTCCGGTTTGATGTGACTTCGCAATCAGTTGGAAATTACTTTGTTTTCTTCTGGAAAAACTGATTTACTTTTACAATTGCACAAATGCATCACGTCAAAGGTAACACCTTGGCAACGATAAAAGGTAACGTCGGTTCTACAATATCCACGTTGGCTTTGACAATGGAGACATGTAATAAAAATTACTCACACAATCTAAAGCGATTGATAGCAATGGGGAAAAAAATCAAATATATTGCCAGGGTTGCAGCCACTCAATCTGATTAACTTATATTCGTTTGCCGATAGCTCATTCCAGACGCTTAATTTTGATAAATGATGTAGGGGGCGCTTGACTAATTGTTCAACTTTGTCTAACAATTAATCCAATATCTACAGTGAATATTCGCAAGCACTCGTCAATTGAGAGAGACGCCCTGCGTTGAATTTACAAAATAATTAAAGAGGTTTGACAGGTCTGCTACTCGATTGGAATGGTTTTTTGCAAGGCTTTAACAGATAATCGTATGTTCTAATCGATCAATGTCGCCTGTTTTCTACACACTACCAAAATGTCATGTAAATTTCTGTCTCCTGAGACCGACACATGCAAGCGTCCTTTATCACATAAGAATGAGTTGAAAGAGATGAGAAAATAAATTCAATCAAACACATCTTTTGCCGAATTGCGTATGTGTCAGTTTGAGGAGACATAATTTTACACGAAATCTTATTTTACGTTCCCCGACTTTTTACAAACATGAATTACGTCTCGTGTAAAATTCATAATTTCTAAGTGTGTAGTACAGGCTCATTAACAATAATAGCATTCATTGCTACGTGGTCCTACGCCAACTTTGCGTTCAACCCCATTGGGCTGTCCCTTGCAGTTTTTTTTTCTTTTTTCAAATGTTTAATTATATTGTTACAAATTGGTTTCGCCAATGACGTTGCTCTACACACTTAGAAATTATGAATTTTTCACGAGACGTAATTCATGTTCGTAAAAAGTCGGGGAACGTAAAGAAAGATTGCGTCTAAAATTATGTCTCCTGAAACTGACACATACGCAATTCGACGAAAGATGTGTTTGATTGAATTTATTTTCTCATCTCTTTCAACTCATTCTCATGTGCTAAAGAACGCTTGCATGTGTCGGTTCCAGGGGACATAAATTTACATGCCGTTTGGTAGTGAGTATCTTCTGCAAGGCATGCTAAAGGGAAGATAAATAAATCACAGTATCCTCTTGTTGAGTCCAAATACAAATTTCGTACTTATATGTAGTTGGGATAGTAGGATAGTAGATAGATTGGTAGTTGAGAATTTTAAAGCTGGTCTAAAATAATTAGAGTTGAGTTATTTTTTCTGTTTCGAAAGCTTATGGCCCTACAACATTTCAGTATATGATAAAGATGTTCTGTAAAATGTACTAAATCCAAACTAAAAAAGGTGGTTTTCAAGAGTAATTGAAGACGTTCACTTCACTAGAGTTCAAGAGCCTTCTTCATAACTACCGTGAGAATACAAGGAAATTATAAAAACATACTCAAAAAATCACCAAAAACTGGATACTCAAATGTCGGTGAAAATTAACTGTCTTCGTTTGGATGGGGAATTTTCGAGTGATGATTATAAGAGGCCGTTTTCACCATGATCTACAAAGAATTACAATTGACCCTGTATAACTGAACCTTATTATTTTTGATATTATGCATTCTTGAGAACAAATCAATATTTGTTTCTTGAGTATTTGAAAAAATAAAATAAATAATCTGAATTTAGGCAGCTTGTAGCGACAAGGCACCATTGAAGCGAAACTTAAAACATAGATTCAGTGTACGGAAAATCATTTCAAATCTCATTCATTGAGACTCCTTACGTGAATGATGTATGTATATGACAAGCAAATCTCATGCTCGAGCATGAGCATGAGCATGAGCATGATTGACCGCCCACGGATGCAATTCCGTGATTGCCAGATCAGCTGTAATTGCACAAAGAACCAACAGATGATATTTGGGACTAACATACATCTTCAATGTGTAAAAACTGGTGACCCATTATAAAGCAATACCGGCGCCGGCCGTGCCCAAATGCTGGTCAAGTAGAGAATGGGAAGGAACGTGTTGACATGATACTCGCTTTGGGGGAAGCCGACAAATCCTCTGCACTTCCACGAGAAATCACTGGGATGTTGGATAGTTGGGGAAGGGCTAGCAGCAGGGTTCGTTTTGGTTAACGATACGCTGAAAGTACATACCTACACCATCTGCCAAAAGCAATAGACCGCTCAAATGTGACTGAAAATAGACAAACATAACGAAAAACAAAACAAAACAAAATAAAATAAAATAAAACAGGATATTAGATATTGTCTTCAAAATATGGTAGAAATAAATAATTTGTTGCTTTGCAAACCGGCTCTCCTCGATGTCCTAGATGGCAACGTCCTGCTGGACCCGCAGCTGCTGCCGTCGGCACTCGTCCACATCAACCCGGCCGTCGCCGACGTGTCGGAAACCTTCCGGTAGTAACATGATATCTGTGTCTAATACACTCTTCTTGCACCGATTAATTTACAAACTAGGCCTGCACACCTAATCAAAATTCACTTTGGCACGGTTGTGGTATTTTTCTTTAAAATCTAGTTCTAGATATTTGCACTTGGTTGCAGGAAACAGAATCAATAAGAATAATAAACTCGCTTATGACCTCTAACTTTACACGGTTGCTAAACAATACACACTCCAAGCAAATCTCATGCTCGAGATACTCATTTATTTTCACGCCATCATACTCAAAACACCAAAAGTTTTCCCGCTAAACCCATATCATGTCGCATCAGTTCTCCATCATTTGCTGCAAAAACAAGAAAAATAACAAAAATGAATTCACACATTTTTTTGAAAACTCAACGGCTGTTTCTTGTGTCGTTGAATTCGACAAGGCAAAGCTTATTGCAAAGTTTAATGGTTGGCCCAGGATAGCTCGTCGAAAATTGAATTGTCTCCACGACACGCCTCGGCGTCCATTAAAAGTCTTAACGATGAGACTTTTAATTGGAATCTTGCACCTTGTCTTATCAGTAGGATTTGTTTTAAAGGTTAAATCGATTCTAGAGTATTTTTTCAATTTTCGTTTCGAGGGTTCTGATAAACAAAATTCTAGATTTCTTAGTAGCAATTTTACATTGAATATATTAAAAACCATTCTTGAATGCGTTTATTGTTATTCCATACAATATTAACATGCAGCACTTCAGCCCACCTACATCTTCGTCGGGAAGTGCATTGCTTCAAATTTCATATCTATGGCTGGAGAGAATTCCTTTTGTCTTCCATTCCCTGCTAGACACGTTGTGTTTCTTATTGAATTGAATCTTTCTCGCCATAATTATGAAGTGTTAGAACGATGCATTCTTTGACAAACTACTACAAATTTATTTATTGAAAAATTAGCAAAATTTATACTAATTCTTCACTTGCTCACTTTTTAAAAATAAAGAATAAATAAAACTGAAACACTTTTTCAAACTATAACTATTCAACGCAAGCAAATTCCTCTAGAAAAGGCTTAGTCTACGTCTATGTTAAGCATAGTTTGAAAAGTATTTCAGCTTTCTTTTGAATTTTTTATTAAAGTGAACAAGTTAAGTGATAGAATTTTCCTAGTTTTCCAAGAGTTATTTTCATTTTATTCAACGTAGAATCTGGTGAGATTCTGGACGAAACATTCGGGATCGTTGAGGGTATTTTTCGAAAGTGAACAAATGTTCCATGATTTGGTCGGGCTTAATACTAACAGTTTCTAATCATTTTTTCAAGTATTCAGTTTCTTTTTTGTATCAGTTTCACCGGCTCATTCAACACGAGGTTACATTAACATTGAAAATAAAATTTTAAGTCAAAATAAATAATCGTTATGCCTTTACGGAAAATCTTCATTGTCTTGGTACTGTGGTTTACAAATCGCTGTGAAATTCCGTTTTTCAAAATTAATTAATATGAGACCGTGCCGCAGAACACCATTACGATTTTCGAAAATAAGTCAAAACTCTACGTTGAATAGAATAGGAGTGGTTCATTTACCAGCTTTTACTGACCTCAAAATTTTTTTTTCTTCAGTCTTGTTAAATTATTATGTTAGCTGTTCGTAGGATTTAAGTATATTTTTTAATTCATTAATATCAGTGATAAGTTGAGAGTTAAATCAGTGTTAAACTTTTGCGGTGCCGATTTTTTTGGAACCACATTGTAACAAGTTACTTTGTGGATGCACCACAAAGAGCTTCACTGGAACATCGTCCATCCCACAGCGCCCTATTGTCAATAAATCAAGTTGAACTTGTTGGCGGGATACGGAACATTAGTCAAGGACAGATTGGACCCTGAATTAACCGGATTGACCAGGCTGAAATCCAATTATTTGTCTATGACTGGAATTTGTCCTTCATGGAAAGTTTATTTGACCCGAAATGGTATTCAGGGGGACTTGTGGTAGTAATTATTAAGTAAGTAGTTAAGTAAGTTTTTTCTTGATCACATTATCTATATTGTCTATTATATTTATGTCATCTTATTTGAAGTTCTGATACACTCATGATGATACCAACATCGAGAACGTGTAGGAGTGGGGATTACCGTATCGGAATGCTTGCTTGTTTGAAATGAGCTGTTGAAGTTGCGGTCTTTCTCAAAGCAGTCAAATGGACAGCAGGACAAATGGAGTGACATTAACCTTCTTAGCTACGTCACTCTCAACGATTCCCCTTAACTTACGAAAATGAGACGGAAGGACGGTTGTCCCCGTTTCCTCTTTCTTCCGATCCGAAATTATTCGTCAATTAACTTATTCATCTAATAGATTGCCGTTTATTTTTGAATCTTCTTTTACCCCCAACGCTACACAGTGGGCCTGGCCGTTTTAATATTTGTGATATGCCACAAATATCAATGTTGCTAAGAAAAATACTGGTTTAGTATTTTCCGGGATGCTTTTAATTACTGGCTGTGTAAGCGTTAGAATAGAAGAGTCTGGGCCCATTATGCTAAGAGATTACTGGAGGAGATAATTTGGCTGAAGATAATCGTTGTACCGAAGACCATCAACCCTCCCAACGGCCCCCCAGCTGCGATCGATAGAACATTTTTGGAGGCATCACAAACTGGTCGCCAAGGCGAAAGAGTTGAAGAACATGCGGACATCCATCTCTTCATCGGCCATGGACAACTGACTAAATTTGTGATTAGAAAACTAGGGAAATTTAAACACTTAACTTTTTCACTTGTTAAAAATAAAAAAAGGCAGGACGAAGCATTTTTGTAGAAGGCTTTATAAACGTAGAATTTAAGGAAAATGTGTTCCATTAATTTGTTTGTAGTTTTTTTTTATCGCCATCCGAAATTAGTCCTTTACTAGATTTTTCAAAAAATTTTATGTTTAGAAACACCGTAAGAATACAAATAGCTTTAAAAATTCTGGAAGTTTAATTTTCCAACCATTTGGATTTTTTGGATTCGAAATTTGGCACATAAATGTTCAGTGCATTGAAGGAAAAACATAAAAAAATACTTTATTTGAAAGTCGAGATATGTTAGGGTAAGATTAATCTATTCGAAACCTTCGAGAAGTAAATGAACTTGAAATATTGTTAGACCGCATTTTAATTTGAACATTCTACTGACGTTGAGAAATTTTATATACAACAATCATAAATAGAATGAAAATTTATGATATAAATTTTCATTCTATTTCTGATTGTTTTACATATAATTTTTGAACGTCAGTAGAATGTTTAAGTGCAAATGCGGTGTAACAGTATTTCTCTTTTCTTCAACATAAATCATTATTTTTTTATGAATTAGCATAAAACAATGCTTGTGTTGAGAGCTCGATGAAACAACTTAAATACAATGTATACGTTCCGTTTTATCGGTTGGTTTTATCTCATGTGTTTTCAGTTAATTAAATCGCATATCACTAAAAGCGACGCTCAAAATGATTGCCCTCCCTTCTAAATGGAAACTTCCGTTTGTGCAGCGTTTCCAAATCAGCAAATCAATGTTCTTTATTTAATTACTACCTCCGGATTTGCTGTTTCCAAGTATTCTGCTATTCCACTATGTAGATTCGGCATGTTGGATATGCAGTTCAAAATTGGTTTCAATCACTTCCACCAACAGAGCAGCAGCGATTGTCGATGAACGCGTTGAGATTTTCTGACAATCATGGATACGATGATGGTGACGATCAACTTCAGTCACCGTTCGTGTAAACTTTGTTTCGCATAATTGAATTTTTTCTCACTCTCTCTCTCTCTCTGGCTCTCAATCGACATCGCTATGCTTACTGGGCTCATGCTCATGATAAAGCGCAGAAGCGAATGTAAAAATTAGCAGGCAAAAATCGAAAATTGGAAAATTGTATTTGATAAACCAATTATCCCCGGCTTGATGCGCTCAACTTCAGGGTGAGAGGGAAGGAAGAGTTTCAACACTTCATTGACTGCCTAGCAGGATGTATTATCGCCAGCGGGAGATTATACAGCCGGAAGTGGTACTGACAAAAAAATGAAGTGAATTTTCCAATTCTAGATTTGTGCTTGATTTTCACTGTCAAACTGAATTTGCAGTTACATTCCACGTGTGTGTGCGGTGAGGAAGCTGAAGGGTTCATTCTGGGAAGCCATCGAATCCAGACTTCCCCGTAGGACATTGTTGTCACAGGACGAACGAGCAAACGGAGCAAACGGAATGACAATGTAGAATCCTGGAAATGCAAACATATTTTTTATTACGTTCAGTTTCACTTGGCTGCGCGACTGTCATATCGCAGGAAGTGCTTCTCACTGGTGCCCAAGTAGAAATCAAGCCACGTAAAACCAACAAATTTGCCAACTGGGGAAATGAGCTGCTAGGTCCCAGCTGCTTGGTTGCTGCTGCTGCTTCCATTTACCGTCCACCGTCGATGGAATATGAATTGCAAGTAAGCCTTCATAGTCGTTCTCGTCGTCGTCGCTCTGGGGCCTTTCAATTCGAATCTTCATTAATAGAATTGAACACATTTATTCAGCGAAGCGCAAGAGGAATCGATAGGCATTTCAGCTCCGCCATCTTCTCTACCCAGGACCCATATATCCATTGTACATACCAATATGACACATGCAGTAGATTCACCGTCCACTCAAAGAAAAACACGTCAATTCCAACTGCCTCCTTACTGAGATTTACCGTGCTTCCTTGAACAGTGGAAATTCCCACAGTGTACTAGCTGCCACGATTGTCGAATGTCGAGTCTATATTCCGGCTGTGGAGTGAGACTGTCGATATAATCAATGAACTACGATTCAATGTTTAATTGAATCAGATTTTTCTCATAATTGAAAATAAATACAGCCCAGAATTCGTCCCTTCCACCGACTAAGCTAGTAGCACCTGTACAACTGTCGATACTGTGGCTAAGCCGTGGCTAGTTTGGTAGGTGCGGGAGACAATTCAATACCGGATATCTGGAGCTTATTGTATTGAAGAATGAACATGCAGTTGGATATCGACGTTTTCCGATAACCACGACCAGACACATACGGACGAAAAGAGCTCGGATGCTGTAGAGCAGACATGGAACGGAATACATGTACGAAAGAAGAAATACCTCATTTGTGTCGTTTGGTTTGTTGCCAAAAAGGACAATGAGGACGATGTCAACGATGAGACCCTGAAATCAACTAGCCTATGAATCGTTGGTTACGACAGTGATTATGAAACACTGCACTAGAGGTTGATCAGATATGGTTTTGATTGACGTTATGAATTTGGGGGATTTTATTTACGCCTATTGATGATTTCTTGTTTAAATTGTAGACTTTATTCACTAAACCCAAAATGTTTTTATTATAATTAACAGTCTGTTATTGTTTCTTTCTTTCCAGGTAATCAAAGTTTAAAATAACACATAGAGCAGGAGCTTTATTAGTTAAGGTAATCGATTATGTACTATATGTAGATGAAAGGATATCATTGAGCCGAAAAAACAACACCAGCACACAATTCATTAAATATTTCTTGGTTGTTTTGTCAAGAACTGTTTAACTGGAAGCGATGAATTATTGAAAATACAAGCATGGAACTATCAACCTGCAATAGTGCCGCATTCAAAATTAAGAATCAGCTGAAGAATGCCAATCTAAACTTAACTCCTTGTAACGTACACGAAAACTAATTCACAAAGTATGTGTGGTCACATATAGTGGTTATGTGTACACAACTAAAAATATGTGTGAATACAAATAGATATAATTAGTTAATCACATCGGAAAAATTCATGTGTGGAACACTTAGAAGTAATCATTGGTTTATTATAAGTGCAGCTCTTTGTTGTGAGCATCGGGAAAGTAGCTCTCGTCATCTGGCCGTAGTCAGGATTGGACATTTAAAACAAATTATTAACAAACGGAATCACTTCCTTATCTTCAGCGATAAATAAGTGATTCAGTTTTTTTTTACATTTTTGTCAAAATGATACATTTAAAACGGGTATTATCAATTTCGCTAATAAAATTACCCATTTAACATGAATTAAGAGCGAAAAATGTTGACACCTATTTTGAGACACCCTGTATATTCAACAAATTTATTTTATTGTTCTGTCTAAGATTTACATTCCTAAAGGGAAGGTTGCTAGAATACAGAAATGGCCATCATCGTGGCCGATTTCCATCGTCACTTCAAATTTTTGAAGTCACAATTCTAAGATTTCACATGTCAAAGTTTTTTGGATGCAATGCAGTTCCAAAAATTCTATTAATATTTGCCAAACCTTCAGAAATTCGAAGTGGTTATGCTAATCGGCCATGATGATGGCCATTCTTGGTAGTCTAAGTACAGTCTTTACCTTAACATGATAGCCTATTAGAAATGATAAACTTGTGACCCACGTTACAGTAACAGTCTGTATTTATGAAGTCATCGTTTTTTAAGCCTTAATTTCACTCGTAAAGTTTTCAAGAGTAGTTTTTATGATTTAAAGCTGTCATATAAAAAAGTTGAGGAAACGATGTTTAGCAGAACCAAACATAAAAAAAATTACAAAATTTGGATTAACCGCCCTGTTGAAAGCCTCATTTGTTAGGTCTTGCCTTGGTGGTAAATGTACATGTTTCACACACTAGAAATCGTGAACTGGTACAGTTCAGGTGAACGCCAATGAAAGAAACCCGAGTTTAAAAAATTTCCCCTTCTTTACACCAATTTCAAACTGTTTGATTTAATTTAAGCAAATAGTCAGCAACCCTCAAATTTCTAAACGACAATAATTTTGCGTTAAATTAAAAATCCAGCGAAAATACTTCGAATCCGGTCCCAAAATGTACAGACATATCGTGACATTTTTCATTGCCAGTTTACTTTTTTGTGTTGAATTGCTCGGAAAAAATTAAAAAAATTATTTTGGCGTTTCAGCGAAAGAAGAAAGTTCGTTCGATCCAGCGCTCCGTTATTTTGGAAGATTTATTAGAGTGCGATCCTTGGAAATAATTAGTTTTTTTTTCTCAAAATCTATTCACTTCAGTGAAAGGAGTGAATGTGAGTTTTTTTTTCTAAGAAGGCAGTGTGGTTTTCCAGTGAAATAAGAAAATCAAGCAGTGCTTGCTGGCGAATTATCATCCCGCTCATTTTCGCTTCATCTCCGCGTGGTGACGCTAACCAGCGATACACTACTACATCGCCAACGGTCATCCGACATCGTCGAGCGAGTGCACCCGAAGGCGATCGGATACACCCGTGCACCCACGCAGCGCACCGCTCCCCGCTGCCCGCATAGAAGTGCGACGTTCAGGCATACGGTGCGTCAGCAGCAGCAGCAACAGATCAGTAATATTAGTTAAGTTTTTTTTTTTTCCTCTGTCTCTCATCCCACTAGAGTTTAGCGTTAATTTGTGTGTGTTCCTGTTTTGTGTTTGTGTGTGATTTAAATTTTTGGGTAAGGCAAATCGTGCATGTTGAAGAGGTTTCTTCGACATGGACGGTTTGGCTGAAAAAGTGCCTTTGCCACCTGATGATGGGGAGGCACAAACAAAATTTCGACCGCGATCGTATCCAATGGACTCGGTCGGTCCATGGGTTGTCTACTTTCAGCCCAAAATCAAACCTCTGAATGTATACCAAATAACTACTGATTTGACGAAGCGATTCTCAGCCGTGACAGAGATCACGAAAGTTAAATTTAATAAACTCCGTGTTGTCGTCTCTAACCTGAAGCAGGCTAATGAGATTGCTTCCTCCCAGCATTTTACACTGGAATATAGAGTTTATATTCCAGCTCGTGATGTGGAGATTGTAGGAGTGGTCACAGAGGCGAGTCTGTGCACTGAAATTTTGGAGAAGCGGGCGGTTGGCCGATTCAATAACCCTCTGCTCCCCCCAGTTCAGATACTGGAAGTAAGAAAATTAGTTAAAATGTCGCACAGCGAGGGTAAGAAAAAAGTTACCCCCACAGACTCGTTTCGGGTGACCTTTTCTGGCTCTGCCCTTCCTCACTACTTAGAACTGGACAAACTTCGGCTACCTGTGCGGTTATTTGTACCCCGGGTAATGATCTGCCAAAACTGCCAGCAGATGGGGCATACGGCCTCCCATTGCGGCAATAAAGCACGCTGCTCAACTTGCGGGGAGAAACATGAGGCTGGTCCTTGTGCAGATAACACACTAAAATGCGTTTTCTGCAAGGGAACTCCTCCCCATGCTCTCTCGACATGCCCGGCGTACAAACAACGCGGGGAAAAATTGGAACGTTCTCTGAAACAACGTTCAAGGCAATCTTTTGCAGAAATGCTTAAGAAAGCCTCGCCACCCGATGTCAATACAAATCCTTTTGCTCCTCTGTCAGATGACGAGTCTGATTCGGAATTGCTTGAGGAGGGGACATCTTTCAGTTTTCCGGAAGGTGCTTCGCGGAAGCGAAGACGCATCCGAGCAGGGAAAGTAGCTGAACAGAAGCCCCAAATCCACATGCCCAATTCAAAGAGCAGTGTAAAGAAGGATAATCCGAATCCTCCTGGTTTTCGAATTGCCAACTACACACAGGATTTCCCATCTCTCCCGGGGACATCCAAAACCCCTGATGCCCCGATTTTAAGAACAGAAGCCCCCTCTTCATCTGGGCTGTTCTCATTTGATGATATTGTGGAAGGTATTTTCAAGTACCTCGAAATGTCTGACCCTCTTAAAAGCATTGTTATGGCAATGCTTCCCACTGTGAAAACTTTTTTGAAGAAATTAACATTAAAATGGCCCCTCCTTGCAGCTATCATTTCCTTCGATGGATAATTTTCCAAATGAGGTCGGGGATTTGATCACTGTTCTGCAGTGGAATTGTCGAAGTTTTATTCCTAAATTGGAATCATTTAAATTTTTAGCTCACAATATCGGTTGTGATGCATTTGCTCTTTGTGAAACGTGGCTTTCACCCGAAATCGATCTTCCGATTCACGACTTCAACATTATTCGGCTTGATCGTGAGGATTCACGTGGAGGAGGAGTACTTTTGGGGATCAAAAAGTGCTACTCCTTCTATAGAGTGAATTTTCCTCCAATTCCAGGTATTGAAGTTGTCGCATGTCAGGCTGTTATTAAAAATAAAAGCCTTTGCATTGCTTCCGTTTATATTCCTCCTAGAGCCTCAATAAACCAAAAACAACTTTCAGATATTTGTTCGGTTCTTCCTGCTCCGCGGTTGATCATGGGAGATTTTAACTCTCACGGTACAGGCTGGGGAGAACTGTACGATGACAACCGGTCTTCTTTGATATATGACCTCTGTGACAACTTCAATATGACCGTTCTCAACAATGGAGAAATTACACGCTTGGCTGGTCCATCCTCACTTGGCAGTAGGTTAGACCTTACACTTTGCTCGAATTCATTATCGTTGGACTGCACGTGGAATGTGATCCAGGATCCCCACGGTAGTGATCATTTGCCTATTAAAATTTCGGTTGCCACCGGGCTCACTCCGGCGGAATCCATCAACGTCACGTATGATCTAACTCGTAATATCGATTGGACAAGGTTCAAGACAGCAATAGATGAAGCCGTAACAACGGTAGAAGGGCTTCCACCGCTGGAGGAATATAACTTCCTCTCCAACCTGATTTTGGAAAGCGCGCTACAAGCTCAAACTCGACCAGTTCCAGGAACGTCATTTCGCAGGAAACCTCCTTCCCCATGGTGGGATCCGCAATGCACCGAGGTTTACCGCAAAAAGTCCGACGCGTTCAAAGTTTTTCGTAGACGTGGAACACCTGAGCACTTCGAAAGGTACACGGCTCTCGAACGAGAATTTAAGAGCCTCATCAAGGCCAAGAAACGCGGTTACTGGCGACAATTCGTGGACGGACTATCGCGTGAAACGTCGATGAATACCCTTTGGAATACGGCGCGAAGATTGCGTAACAGAATTACGAACAACGAGAACGAGGAGTATTCGGACCAATGGATCCTCAAGTTCGCGCGAAAAGTTTGTCCAGATTCTGTGCCTGCACAAATGTTTCCTCGCGAAACCACGAATTCGATAGATGAGATCAGCCAACCTTTTTCAATGGTAGAACTCTCTCTCGCACTCCTTTCGTGTGGCAATACGGCTCCAGGGGCTGATAGAATCAAGTTCAACTTGCTTAAGAACCTTCCAGACGTCGCTAAGAGGCGCATGTTGCACTTGTTTAATCAGTTTCTGGCTCTCAACATTGTACCGGATGACTGGAGACAGGTGAGAGTTATTGCCATTCAAAAACCTGGTAAACCCGCGTCAGACCACAACTCCTATCGACCCATCGCGATGTTATCTTGTATTCGAAAGTTGTTGGAGAAAATGATCCTTTTCCGTCTGGACAATTGGGTTGAGACGAACAACCTGCTTTCAGATACTCAATATGGTTTCCGTAGGGGTAAGGGAACGAACGACTGCCTCGCGTTGCTTTCCACAGAGATTCAGTTAGCTTTTGCTAAAAAAGAGCAAATGGCTTCTGTATTCTTGGATATCAAGGGGGCTTTTGATTCAGTATCTGTTGAAGTTCTCTCAGATAAACTCCACGCTTGTGGTTTTTCACCATTAATGAACAATTTTTTATACAATTTGCTGTCAGAGAAACATATGAGCTTTTCTCATGGAAACTCTACAGCTTCTCGATTTAGCTACATGGGTCTCCCCCAGGGATCATGTTTAAGCCCCCTTTTGTATAATTTTTATGTCAAAGACATTGACGGTTGTCTGAGTGAGAATTGTACGTTGAGACAACTTGCAGATGACGGCGTAGTGTCTGTCACTGGACCCAATGGGGTCGATCTGCAAGGACCCTTACAGGATACCTTAGACAATTTGTCTACTTGGGCTCTAGAGCTAGGTATCGAATTCTCTACGGAGAAAACTGAGTTGGTTGTTTTTTCTAAGAAGCATAACCCTGCACAACCGAAGCTTCAAATTTTGGGAACACCGATAACTCATTCTATGTCATTTAAATATCTTGGGGTTTGGTTCGATTCAAAGTGCACCTGGAGATCCCACATTGAGTATCTGAAGCGAAAATGCCAGCAAAGGGTCAACTTTCTCTGCACAATTACCGGGACCTGGTGGGGAGCTCATCCACAAGATCTTCTAACGTTGTACCGGACAACGATTTTGTCGGTTATGGAATACGGTAGTTTTTGTTTTCAGTCAGCGGCTCGGTCGCACTTCATTAAACTGGAACGTATTCAGTATCGGTGTCTTCGTATCGCGTTAGGTTGCATGCACTCGACTCACACCATGAGTCTTGAAGTGCTGGCTGGCATGTTGCCACTCTCGGATCGGTTTTCAGAATTATCTCTCCGGCTCCTCACCAGGTGTGAAGTTATGAACCCCCAGGTGATCGAAAATTTTGAGAAGCTCCTTGAGTTGAATCCTCAAACCCGCTTCATGACTTTGTACCATTTGTACATAACACAGGATGTCAGCCCTTCGCTGAATATTCCCAATCGTGTTTGCTTCTCCGACTTCGGAAATTCGGTTCATTTTGATTTATCCATGAAGCAGGAGCTTCGTGGAATCCCAGAGCATCATCGTCCTATGATTGCTCCGGTGATATTTGCTGCAAAGTTTGGCCTAGTTGATTCCGCCAAAACGTTTTTCACTGACGGGTCTTTGATAAAGGACTCCGCTGGCTTTGGTGTATACAATGAAAATTATAGCGTCGCTCGTAAACTTCAAGCACCTTGTTCTGTTTTTGTCGCGGAATTGGCAGCAATTCATTTTTCTTTAGAGACTGTTGCCTCTTTTACACCGGATCAATACTTCATTATCACGGATAGTCTTAGTTCTATAGAGGCTATTCGCTCCTTGAGGCCGGTAAAGCACACCTCTTATTTTCTTATGAAAATACGAGGTCTTCTAAGTGCTTTATCTTCACGTTCTTTTATTATCACCTTTGTGTGGGTCCCTTCTCATTGTTCGATTACTGACAATGAGAAAGCGGACTCGCTTGCAAGGGTGGGCGCTATGGAAGGCGATATTTATGACCGACAAATCGCCTTCAACGAATTTTTCTATATTTTTCGTCAGATATCACTCGATAGCTGGCAGTATAAATGGAGTAAAGGAGATTTGGGGCGATGGCTACATTCTATCACTCCTAAGGTGTCTAAAAAATGTTGGTTCAGGGGATTGGATGTGGGTCGAGACTTCATTCGTGTCATGTCTCGCCTCATGTCCAATCATTATTCTTTAAACGCTCATTTGTTCCGTGTTGGGCTGGGAGATAGCAATCTCTGTGAATGTGGACAAGGTTACCAGGACGCAGATCACGTAATTTGGTATTGTGCTGAGCATCGTGGAGTCAGATCTGAGCTTTATGATTCCCTTCGGGCTCGAGGTAGACAACCCAATGTACCGATTCGAGACATTTTGGCTGCACGCGATCTGGAATTTATGAAACTCATTTATGTGTTTTTGACTAACATTAGCCTTAGATTGTAGTTTGATTAACTTACTTGTTTAGGTTAAATTTGTGAGGATTGTGTGCATCGGTGTGTGATTGTGGTTGTGTGTTTGAGTGTTGTGTGTGTGTGTGAGTGAGTGATTTTTTTTTTTTAAATTGAAAACGTTCAATAAAAAAATTGTAATTTGAAATTCTAGATTTAAGAAAACCATTGTTCCTTTTGCTTTGTTTAAAATTTCCACCGCAATTTTCCCATCCATAAAATTGTAATTCCTATTAACCTCGAGACGGCCGCGAGTAATCGGTTCCACCCCCTTAACCTTAGTTCTAAGATAACTGATGTATATAAACATGAAAACTCGGCTCTGTAAAGTTGATTCGATTGAGCCTGTACAAATAAATGAATTCATAAAAAAAAAAAAGCCGTTCAGTTTAAAATTTCTGAGGACTGATTTTGAAGACTTACTAGCGAAAATAGTAATTGGTTACTTGCCACGCTGGGGAACCGTATGTTGTCAAGAATTACCTGTTTTTATTTTGCTAAACGGCACTAATCAGGGTATATATGCAACTAATCACTAATAGGGTATACATGCAACGATCGTATGCATTTTTATTATAACTGATTAAGTATTCTAGCTGTAAGCGAGATTCAACTAGTTATACACTTGCTATGATAAGTTTGATAGGACATTTGGTAGTATGTATCACGAAAAGCTACACAACTCTTTTTATAAAGGCAGAAACTTTCGAGTGATATGGATGTAATGTCGGTCTATAAGCATCAAATTGGGTCTATTCATGGATGCAACTTCGTCCCATTCGATAGATTTATGAGTAAATGCAGTCTCCGTACGGTTTTTGTCTGATTTTCCGATTAACGGCCTTGCCAGCTATATTCGCTCTACCCGACAAAATTTCGCAACTAAAATAAACTGCTTTGAAATACTTAAATAATTTTTACACATGATTTTTCGGCCAATCGATAATGAAATATTATAATGCACTCTACATAGATTTTGTTCCTTTGGTTGGTGCGAAAAAAATGAGCCATTTGAAAAATATACAACCGCAAACTCATATATTTTCAATAAAATTTTATCAATAGCATCATTTTTACTACGTTATTAATAAAATCGGTCATAGTTGGAGCCTGTATTGCTCGGTTCAAATTCAGCCAAATTTAGGTCATTAGAAGGTCGTAGAGATAATCTGTTCAACTTAACCAGTGAAATCATGGTGTCTTAAAAGTTAAGGAAATCGAAAATTACATGAAAGTGAACAGCTATAAATTTATTTATAATGTCTCAATTGCTTTGGAATTAATCGGCCATTCTGATAGCAACATAGTTTTGTTAATTATCACTTAATTAATGACATATTTGGTACATATGCCAAATAAATGAGCTAGGCTAAAATCACATCCCGTTACCCTAGTTCATTGAGTACGCCTGTAGATTGAAGAACTTATTTTCCTTGGAGTTCTTGGACGACACTGGAAATCTGCTGAACCAATATTATACTTAATTTAGTTCATTAAACCTCGACAAATATGAAACTTGTTTATGAACAAGTTCATGTCTCAATTGCTTTATCTTTGGAATCTATAGGACGACCTATAACAACCATTCAACAGTATATTTTATTCAATTTAGAACTATGGACTGCCAGAAATGTATGTGCCGTGATTTCAAGTGAAATTGATCACTTTTCTTCGATTTTAACTTCTATTTACAGAAGACAGTCATAGAGTAGAGAACCACATTGGAATAATCGGTAATCGTTGGCCCAAGAGTTACAATATGATATCTTCATGTGTGCACATCATGCTTACCCTTTGATGCTCTTCCACTGAATTCCATTTTTTTGCCAAAAGACGTTTCAGTATGTTTGACCATTTGAAATCAGTGCACCATGTTTGCCAATGAGAAAGGTTGTTCGACTTAAATAAAAACAAACCATTTGTTACTCCAGAATTAGTCTGAATCCACGTATATATACGTAGTAGTTTAATTCCATTATTTGTTAAGATCCGTTTATGATAGTACTACATGGTTTGGCCAAAAAGGTTTCCCATTCCGGAATTACATTCAACAACCAATGATTGAGCTGTAATGAGGCACCAAGCAGCATATAATTTTCATATGTCTATCAATGTTTCAGTTTTTTCCTCATATTATATTATTTACAACCATTCATGTCATCGATAATATTACCATTACATTTCAGTGTATATTCATCATATAGTGGCTTTCCAATTGTTATTTCAGATCATTAGTCTGAATCCACGTATATATGTATAGTGTGAAGTTAATTTCATTATTTGTTAAGATCGGTTGTGGAAAGACAGCTGGGTTTGGGCGAAAAGGTCCATCCGGTGGAATTAACTCACCGTGAAATGAGTGAGTGGTAGATAAACTCGGCATAAAATATTTTATATGTCTATCAATGATTGTGTTTTTTTTTCCTAATATAATATTATTTACATAATGATATCGTATATTATATATAACATAGTAGAAAATAATCATAAGTTGCTGCATCTAATTTTAAATTCTATCATATTCATTGGAAAAAATAATAATAATAATTATGAAATTTTATCTCTTCAAGGTTACAAGGAAGGTGATTCCAGGTTATATAGATATTTTATTACATTGTACCATAAGGTATTTTTCTATTGATTTACATTATTGGATACTAATTTTAAAATTTATAATTTTTTTTCTTTTTGTTGATTATACATACATATGTACAAAATTAAATTTTTTTTTTTATAATTTTATGTATAATTAAATGTTTTATGTTTTGTTTGATTGCAATATAACCTTCACATTCCAGAATTTCTTTCATTTGCCACTGATTGAGCTGTAAAAAAAGCACCAAGCTGCATATTATTATCTTTTTATTGCATATTATTATCACTATTTTAATTATTTCATCATATTATTCTATTTATAACCATATTAAAATTACAGGATGACGAATTCCATCTATGACATATTTGAGTTAAATATTCTTGTATATTTCATTGCACTATTCCATAATACATATATTGGATATTATGTCATATTATTTACATTATATATATAATAAATACTGGGTTGGGAGGGAGCATCAGGGTATCATTCAAGAAACGGACAGGGACGCGTTTCCACTCAGTGGGGGGCTGAAACTGGACGATGGTTTGATTGACTGCCTGAGTCTAGGAGGAATGAACATTTTCATTTTTTTTTCCTCCGTTCGTTTGTGCTGTGGATTTTCTTCGGGTTTTGGTGGGGGGCGCCTTTTTAGCATATCCTGTTTGTAATATTTTTGCATTGGGTTATTCGATTTGTTGGATCGTATCGTTGGAAGGAGATTCTTAATTTCCCGTGGATTTCGCGTGAGTGTCTCTGCTTACGGGTCCCCCTTGTTTTTGGGCCTGAGATTTTGAATTCAGATCGGTGGCTCAATTTGATCTTGCTATTAAGTGGAGCTGCATCCAAGCCAAGGGCTAGAAGGGATGGTGGCTACCATACATACATAGGTACATACATAGATCCGTTTATGATAGTACTACTCGTACTAATCGACTTAGAACCGAGTCTGGAACCATGCCTCTAAATAACGTGACTCTTTTTTGTTTTTCGTTACTTAAGCATTTCCAGGAAAAATACAACACAATTTGCCGAAAATAGACACGATCATCTTCGATTTAGATAAAGCTTGGCACATTTCTTCGGTTTAAGAAATATATATCTATGACAGTTCTACAAATTACGTTGATAAAAAACATAG
Organism: Aedes koreicus; assembly: GCA_024533555.2. Lineage (NCBI taxonomy): Eukaryota > Metazoa > Arthropoda > Insecta > Diptera > Culicidae > Aedes > Aedes koreicus. The sequence continues at coordinate 489,765 of JAHHFK020000067.1, forward strand.
TAGTGAATCCAAAATAAAATTGTTGAAAAGTACAAACACTGATAAAATAATCACTTTACTTTTCATACAATCGATAACAAAACTTATTCGCTGAATTGCCAATCTCTCCAACTTTTTTATTCTCTTTTGTTCTGCAAAATCTTGAAGTATTTAAAAAAACAAAGAAAGGAGAAGCTCCAATTAAAAAAGTTTTTGGAAGACTTACATTTCATGGATTTTCAAAACTTAGTTATTTCGTATGAAGGGTATTCGCGGAAAATGGTAAACACAAAAACGATCACCAAAATTCGGCCTTTCATCGAATTCTTTTGAAACGTAGATAATGAAGATCAACTGATAAGCTGAGACTTATTCCAAATTCTCTTAACTCCAGCCCATTTAGTGTTGTACAACAGCTTTTCCGTTTGATAGTCAAACGTTCCTTGAAGGTTTTTATCACACGAGACACGGTGGAGTGAGCGCAACCAAGCTTCTTAACGATCCATCTATTGGATGCATTCGCGTTGTCAGTATGAGTGTACACATTTTTTTAACGCAAAATTTCCTTTTCTGTAGCCATGACCGTATGTAGTTCACATTTTGTTTTGTTCAAATGTTCACAATTTTTACTCTCACGGTTAAAAGATACAGGCAAATTGTGGTTTTCCACGAATACACCATTTATTGTGCAAAGTTTAACGAATGGATAATCACGACTAACTTATGAAAAGGGTAAACTTGCCTAATACGACCAACTTGAACTAATTAGTTTTTAAAATATCTTGACATCGGATGCACTTAGAAGTTGCTGTTAGTTGCGTTTCTAATGAAAACTACCTTACGAATCATATTCTATTCTCGAGTACTTTTTCAAACAGACGTATCTGATTTTGTAAACAAAGAGAAGATTCAAACGTTAAATTCTTGAAACCGTTAGCACTTTCACGCAAACTAGGATTACCAACACAAGGAATAACATTTCCCTAACATGATGGTGATGCTACTTTCCGTGATGGTGCTGAGAGTTTTGAGAAATTTACGTTTGAATCTTACTTTCCCTCTTTGTTTACAATTACTGAAACGCGTCTATTGATACTTAAACATAATGTTTCAAAAATACATTAAAAAAATCCCTTAAAAGGTTTTTTTTTATTTGTCATTTCTCCCTCCTTGAGACTTCAGTTCGCTCTCTTATTACTTCAAAAAATTTCAAAGAAAAGCGATAAAAAGTACCATGGAGAGATTGCCAATTTAGAGAATAAGTTTCATATTTGATTTTTAAAAGATTAACATGATTTTTAGTCATTGAATGTAGTTTCTTCAAAATTTATTTTTAGATTCTCTACTACTTCTGATTTTACGCAATTCCAATACGAACGGATTTTGAGCAATATATCTAAGAATAAAATATACCTAAACAACATAAGTCCTTTTCAAAAGTTAGTCTGCAGTCAGAAAGAATTGAGCAAAGTTGTTATCGGAATTTTTAAAGAAAACAAGAATTCAGAGCTTATGTTAATCTTATTTTTCGGAAATTCTTCTAATATTTTCCTTTAAACATTTGTTTTGTATTATTTTAATTTTTAGAATCATATTTTCGTTCTGCTATGCTTTTAACTTTGAAAAGCATATAGTTTTTGTTTATTAATTTTCCTTATTCTAAAATTTCATGCCATTTTTTCATATTTTTGCGTGTTTTCTTACGCTTTAAGAACACATCTTTACACACACAAAAACTATTAAGCTTTATTAAAAATCAATCAAATCTTATATCAAGATAAAATTTACTTTACATCGAGGCTGCGGTATATCAAGGTATGACTGTTGTTTATTATATAGGCATACTCAATGCTCCAAAATAAGAGCGCTCAGAGCCTCAGTACCCCATATACTCGAGTTTTGTTATAAGTCATTTTGACATACTAAATTATAATGAAAAACTTAAATTAAAATTAAAATTAAATAATGTTTGTATGTTCTGGAAAATGTCTTGCCTACTGCATTAACGGTGCCTCAGCTCAATAATAACTTATCAATTGTATCTATGTCATTCCCCGTGTCAACATAAAAGATGTCTCCCATAAAAATTCATTGGTTCTATGTCCCAATAGATGATATACTAAATTCAATCTTCCACAAAACGTTGAACGTTTTGAATTGAGAAAGAACTGCTCATGGTTGAACGAAGAAAGAAGTTCATATGAAAATTCATTGGTAACATGTTCTTAAAATTTCAAGAAAAGCAATGTTCTATCTTCAATAACTGATCTTGATTGAAAAAAATCTCACATAAAAGTTCCTTAGTTTCAACTTCCGAAAATAAGAAGAAATAATAAGTGCAATCTTCCACATTACTTGCAGATTAAAAAAAAAAATCAAATTAGAAGGAACTGCTAACGATTGAAAGAAGGAATAATCTCCCATAAAAGTTCATAAGCTTAATGTCTCAAAGATTTCATGAAATAATAAGTTAAATCTACCACATAAACAAAATCGGTCTAGTGACCCGTTCGGCCAACTGGCTTTCGGTCTAGTGATCTATTCGGCCTAATGGCTCTCTATCCAATGGCATTCGATTCAATGGCGTTCATCCTATTAGTATTCGGATTTATTGCCTTTTACCCTATTCCCTATGTCACGTACATATAATCGCGGTATACCTGTATCATGTCAACACATTCCCAGTCATTCCATATTTTAGCGGTTTAATGAAGTTTGAGATTTTCAGTTTTTACATACTAAAGATGTATGTTCCCAAACGTCACCTGTTGATTCTCTGTGTTATGACTGCTGATCTAGCAATTATGGAGTAGCAACCTCGGGCGATCAATCATGCCAATGCCCATGCTCAATACGTCACTGAATAGACTTAAAGATTTGAAACCCAACGCTGGAGGTACTTGTATGGCCTGGTACATCTCTTTAACGCAATACTTCTTTCAGTTGCTATGAATGAACCTTCAGAAATACGTATTGTATTCTAGCCTATTCAGCTCCACGATTTTCAACCGTTTATAAAATCTACTAATAGACGTTTGTTATGCGATAAAACTTCGTGAAATTTTTAATATAATGGATAACATATTGATATTACCATCTCTAAAAACCTACTTAGTTTTAGTTAATATTTTTCTTAACGTTCCAGTTAATTCGATTAAATTCGTGTTTTAGATCTTAGAAGGTCTTAATATTTGGCTCCAAACTTCCCTCCGAACTCATTTGGGCTTACTTCAAACCTCCCTCTATGATTATTCTACTAACAAGAGAGCGTTAGCAATTCTTCTGAAAACTATATTAAAATTTTATTGTTGTTACACAAGTAGTTTTTGTGTTATCGTGCGATTGTAATATATTGTATAAATATTCAATATTCGGAACAATTCATCATATTGCTGGCATGTTCAAACCAGGAAAACGAATTATGCTTTCGGTAAAGTGATAATCAATCCTACCGTATTCCTCGAACACAAATCCTCAACAACCGAATAAACAACGAGCAGATGCCTCGCATGAACAGGTAGAACCCACAATACCTAATTGGTGACGACGATTACAAATCCCTCGCAGTGCGCTTCACTTCAGGAAGTATATTTACAGCAGCATTTTCCGACATAAGCTGTTGCATTCAGGCTCGGTAGTAAAACTGTCGTCTGTTTTTGTCACCCTGCTGCTGCTGCTGCTTGGGCCGTAATCAAAGTTTTTCTTGCAATGTACGTCGTACTCCCGCCTACCGAGCGTGAATTTCCCCGTCCATTATTATTATTTCTGGTTGCGAAACATGCATGCCATCGTCTGCCTACATGGTTCCGCCGGCTCACAAGGTGCTGTTTTAGTAAGATAATTGAATTAAGCTTCACTTGTGCGTCGCGTTCTTCTAACTGTGCTGAAACTACTGGCGAGGGACCTGCCGTTCGATGTTGTTTTTGTCAGAGGATTAGAATCCGACCCTTGAGCCGTGTGTGGCAAGACGCGTTCTTGCCGCAGTTAGTAATTTGCTCTCTGCCTTCGGTAGAACTGCCAACTATTCTATAAATACAAATTTAAGGACTTTACAGTTAATAAGACGTATAGTGAAAAGTTTTCACTTTATTTTCGTTTTTCGTGTCGCAAAAATGTTCAGTTGATTATGCTATGAATCTTCGAAGCCCTCTTTTCAACGGGTTGGCATCCGCGGCGTTGCTCGGCCAAAAGGTTGCCAACCGAGTGCGCTGAATTATGTTGGCCTCCTGCAACAAAAAGGCATTCCAATTCAAATATCATTGTCCTTTACTTTACGCACAAGTAGTAAATGTTTCCCAAAAATATGGTGTCATCTCGCGACATTTATCTTAACACACACGAACTGGTAACTTTTCCTGCAAATCTGTTTGATGGTGTTGCGTCGTCTGCCGTGAGTCAAAACCTGGCGATCAAAATCACGCGACTGTGATCCGCTTAACATTTTCCCGACAGGTGAACGATGGATGACGGTGAGAAGAACACAACAACGACGCCGGCTGCGAGTTGAGTCTTTTGTGTCTCTTGTGATGCTACTCACTCAGTTTGGGGATGTGAGGTTGTCGTTGGCAGCACAAAGTTAATTTCTAATTAGATCAAGCAGAATTTCTGTTCAAACTTTTTGATTCGCCCTTTTCCTCCTTTGCCAAGCGTACACACTTAGAAATTATGAATTTTACACGAGACGTAATTCATGTTTGTAAAAAGTCGGGGAACGCAAAGACAGATTTCGTGTAAAATTATGTCTCTTGAAACTGACAAATACGCAAATCGACGAAAGATGTGTTTGATTGAATTTATTTTCTCATCTCTTTGAACTTATTCTTACGTGATAAAGGACGCTTGCATGTGTCGGTCTCAGGGGACAGAAATTTACATGACATTTTGGTAGTGTGTAGTTTAATACGAACTTTGAACGAGTGGCATAAAAAAATGTTATAAAGTGCAGATTCGGTTGGCATTCTCACTGCACCTCCTAGTGGTATTTAGGTAGGTTTGCGCAGAGTCAGAAAGTTAATACGACGACGTGTTCATAGCACTGTCGCGACTAATTAGTTCCGTGAAAACAAATTTCGCAATTTCGCTCATGGCGTTGTCCCCACTTTCACTCATGCCTTGATAAATGCGGTTGAGAATAGTGTCTGCTGTTAAGCGGGTTTTAGTTTGAGTTACTGAAACTATTCTCTGTTATATGTGAACATGGAAAGATCGTTGGAATATCAGAGAAAATGATTTTGAACTCTTTTTTGAATCCGTAAAATAATAGGATAGAGCACTACTGCGGCACAAGCGCTCATTTCCGACACATCAGACAGGGGAATTTAATAAATCAATGATTTCGATATGAAATATCATATCACATATATTTGGCTTGTTAGTTCAATTCAATAGCAACAGAACAATGTATGTATGATGTATAATATAGGCTACCACCCATTGTAGCACGGAAGCTAAGTCCGACAGCAATGGGCTCTCCTCTCTGTTAGACTTGATCAAGCGTAAATAACCAATGATTATTGTCATCATGCCATTGTATGAAGTGCCAAAAACGGGCTGGGTGGATAAATAGGCAACATCACTTATACGTATCCACAGGGATATAAGTAATTTCCTTCCAACAACAAGATTGAACAATTGGTCAAAAGAGCAAGTTATCTAACATGAGGATGCCCCAATGGGCGGGGAGAAGAGCCCACCCTCTATTCACAAACTGTTAGCAAATGGGGAGTTGGCATTCCCACTCTCCCCATCCAGAGTGCTTCAATCGGGTGCCCTGATGGTCCCTCCCATGCCCATGAAATATTTTTATAATAGTGTATATGTTGGAAATGTGAAACCTGGGCATAAAGTTACGTTGAGCATGCCCATGCAGACAAAGAATATCATTAACAGGGTGGCCACAGAACCGGGAAAACCGGGAATTAACCGGGAATTTAAAAAAAAACCGGGAGAAACCGGGAAAAAACCGGGAATTTATGTTCACATGATTAATTATAATTTAGGTTGTGTGTGATTATCATCGAACCTCTAGTTATTCCTATCTTAGCGTGTTCATCCATAACGATCTGTGAAATTCTAGAGTGTGTCAATTGATTTACCTTCTATGAATATCTTGGCTCATTCTCGAAGTGTGTCGCAACGTGTGTTCTGACGTCTAATCTCTTTTCTCTTTCAAGCGCATAGAAACTATAGGACTTGCTGTCAGGCAAACGTTTCCCTATCAAAACAATTTACATTCGTCCTATGCGTTTGAAAGAAAGGGGATTAGACATAAGAAAACCTAATAACCTAATAATTAATCTCTCTCGTTCACTTTTTCGCTTTGTTGGTGATACTGAGGTCATATTCGTCGCCCAGTTCCAACAATTTTATTTGCGAATTAACACTCATCGTATTTCGACAGCCGTTTTTTTTTTTTAATTATAAGAAGCGATACCAGTGTAGCATTACCACAATAACCGAAAACGGCTTTAAATCAAATATTTAGCTATCTTGTTGGAATTCTCCTTTATTGTTATTTGGTACAAGCAAGGATGTTTCGAAATCTCCTTATCCCGTTTTGTCGTTTTGGCTACGCGTTTCATTTTTTTTTTTTTTTTTTTGGCAGGAGGTCTGTATTTTCTTCGTTCAATTTTTCTTCCTCTGTTAGCTGTTCATACTGACTGTCAAAACCATCAAATATTCGAGCACATCAATAGATCATTGCACGATGGCGTCATCAATGCAGTTTTGACAGTTCAGGGAGCTTGTTTACGTGGACTTAGGATATTTTCGGTAAGATCGGTTTGAGATTTTGTGATCTAAATTTATTACGATTAAAGTAAAACAGCCGGAAAACAGAAACCAGTGCTTATTACTACATCATTTCCTGAATCTAATCATTCAGAATCCAGAAAAAAGTCAATGAAAAATTTCGTTTGAGCGGTTCAAATTCTAACACCTGGAAAACAAGCTTCCTGAACTGTCAAAAAAGTGAGGTTAATGTATTCCGTGTAATGATCTATATCGAAAAAAAAACTGTTTCGGAACTCGGCTCTCCTTTTGACATTTTTTTTTCTATTCGAATTCAAACTTGATAAAGCGAAATGTTTTGTTCTCGCCGAAGAAGAAGTGGGTAGAGATGAATTTTATTTCCTAGAGTAAAATTGGGTTTACACTTCAAGAAAACTGTAATTTTTGTGTAGACTTATTTCCTGCCACGGGAATTCAAATCCCGGGTTCCATTTAAAACACACAAGCGCACAAATCCAGTGACGCTTTTCCCGACCTGTAAACCAGTCTTAAACCGGGAAATTTTTAACATTTGGTCCGAGAAAACCGGGAAAAAACCGGGAATTTGAAAATGAAAATTGAGTGGCCACCCTGCGGTGGCTTGTGGTGGCTTTTACTGAAGCTTATGGTCAAGACAGAAACATGAAATGAAAACAACAGAACATTGGTAGGAAGACGGAGGAATTGTGGGTAACTGCATAAGGATAACTATGCCCTCGCTTTGTATTGTTGTTATTATTCCATGATAACATGGAAAAACACTCTGGGAGATTCGGTGCAGACGGTTTCCGATTGAATGAACCAAGGAATCGAGGTTATTACAGATGGCCATTACTGTTTGAGGGCATTAAGGTGGTAAACGATACCAAACCATGTTCAATCGATACAAGCGATAACGAACAGAAAAATGTTAATTAAAAAGTTTCAATTTCCATAGTTTGGGAATGAACATTCAAGCTTGTTGGATACAGTCTCATTTCGTCTGGTCCTGTTTTAGGTTACTCGGTCTAATGAAAATATATTACAATCAAAATTGGCTCCAAACAACCATAATATCCACCCCTATTCCACTGCCAAGTTTGCCTGAATGGCACAGTTCGGCTTTTCGGATCGGACAGATTCTGTGGCTGGCTCCAAGGTGGTCACCATCGGTATTCGACCCCACATGTCGTCGTTTTGCAATACCCGATGGAGTAGGAATGAGGTTAGACGAAAGCAAACACAATCATTATCACAACCTTTAGACAATATGGTTAGCCAATATCCTTTATGGGACTCGTTCAATCGCCTATGCATACGCCCACCTGCCTCCGTGCGGTTAGATCTGTCTCCCTTTTGGCACCATCTGCTCCGGCTGGCTTTGGCCTGCACTGATTGTGATGATGACGATGTCGGAGGCGGTGATTGTGCAACCCGCTTCACAGATGAATTCCTGCCGGCAGTGAGCGAAAAGGAAAAGGAAATCAAAGCCCTTCGATAAGCGATACGTCAGCATAGGATAGGAAGTTGGTGACTGGCTGTCGGGAATTGACACATAAAAGGGAACATGGCAAAAAAAGAACTGGTTCCATGTAAATGCTGTCCACCGGGCGGGCTGAGCATGAGCATGATTGACCGCCCACGGATGCAATTCCGTTATTGCCAGATCAGCTGTATTTACACAAAGAACCAACAGATGATATTTGGGACTAACATACATCTTCAATGTGTAAAAACTGGTGACCCATTATAAAGCAATACCGGCGCCGGCCGTGCCCGAATGCTGGTCAAGTAGGGAATGGGAAGGAACGTGTTGACATGATACTCGCTTTGAAGGAAGCCGAGAAATCCTCTGCACTTCCACGAGAAATCACTGGGATGTTGGATAGTTGGGAAAAGGTTAGCAGCAGGGTTCGTTTTGGTTAACGATACGCTGAAAGTATGTTGCACTATCCGCCAAGAGATCCAATGTGACTGAAAAGAGTCAAGCATAACGAAAAACAAAACAGAACAAAATAGACAAAATAAATAGACAAAATAAAACATGATATTTGATATTGTCTTCAAAATTTGGTAGAAATAAATTATTTGTTGCTTTGCAAACCAGCTCTCCTCGATGTCCTAGATCTCGGCCAAGTTCTGCTGGACCCGCAGCTGCTGCAGTCGGCACTCGTCCACATCAAGCCGGCCGTCGCCGAAGTGTCGGAAACCTTCCGGTAGTAACATGATATCTGCGTCTAATACACTCTTCTTGCACCGTTTAATTTACAAACTAAGCCTGCACACCTAATCAAAATTCACTTTGGCACGGTTTTGGTTGCAGCAAACAGAATCAATGAGAAAAATAAACTCGCTTATGACCTCTTACTTTACACGGTTGCTACTAGACAGGATACGTAAATATTTCGATAAATCCACCCACAACTCTGGCTTCTGCGATAGATAGACTCTTATTTTAATTTCCAAGGCAACCTTCAATGTAAACACACTGGTCGTCGTTGTCGTACACTTTACCGTGACTCTGCTTCGGTTTCGAAAACATTGGGCATACGGCCTATTCCGTACACTGTGAAACTCGCGGTTTTTTTTGGATAGTTTGGAAAGATACTGCAAGAAGACTCTCCATTGCCCTATCTGTTAAGACGTTCAGTAACAATCTGCGACCGTTTTTCATTCACAGTTACAACGTTCTGTTTACAAAATTGAATCCTACACCAATACCAACGTGCGGCAAATCTGATTCGAAAGTCGTTTAGCTTTTGCTCGATGGTTCTCCTGTCAGTTTTGTTTCCCGAAAGACTGCTCACGCATACAAAAAACGGCCTTCGTCCATCTGAGGAAAGCAGAAAATAAAAACACTTTGACTGTATAGGTACCGGACTAACCACACCGAGCTCACTCATACATTCACTGCTCACGCAAATCGATTAAAATCGCTCTGCCATGTACCCTGACTGGGTTCGATTTTCCTGCTGGAGAACCATCTTCGATAACCATATTGGGACGAAAAAGCAGAATTTTCTCAGCTAATTCCACCTAGCGCCATTTATTTCTGGCCACATTTTCCGTCGTCAATATTCTTCCTCGAACGTAGCAATCGCTAGCTCAGGTTCAATGCAAGCAGAAGCAGCCATTCATGCCGTTCGTTTTGAACGAGCAGGCAGCAGACCCTAGAATGGACACTTTTTCCACTGCTATTACGTTGCGACCGGACTGAAAAATATTACCAATCGACTCCAAACGACCGTAACTTTATACTTTCAATTTTTTTAACCAAATTTTCGCCGTTTTTCAGCGTAAAAATTGCACTTCATTTCACTTCCACCGAGAACCGTGATTACCTTGCACTTATTCTGATTTTACAATAAGCGTATTGCTTGCTTTAAACTCAGTTTTTAAATACACTACCCTATGCCCAAAGAGTCCCAAAATTTTTATTTATGGAAATTTCTTAGCCCAGCCCAAGAAAGGAACAAAGCCACCTCCAGGATGGTGTTGCTTTATAGATGCGCATATACCGACTGAGCCAAAGGAGGACCCGCATGTTCACGAGCCAATATCTTATATTCGTTTATTTCTCAATTTGAATCTAGGAGACTGGTTGAATGCCAGATACCTGTTTTTTTTTTTATTTAAAGACTATTCAATAAAAACGAAAACAAAAAAAAACAGTCTGAGTCCGATACTCTTCAAAGTTCCAAGAAATTAAGTGAAATTTTATGGTTTTGTTTCCGCATCATTACAAGGTGGAAAGGTTGTCTTTTTGGTCTTAGTGTATCCCTTGTATAGTTTTGTTTACTGATATATGTCAATATGTCTAAAGAAAAGGTGCATGCCAGTTGCGAAGCGTTTAAGAATCGTCTACGGCTGGTCATAAAAGAATAAGGCTCAGCATATAATTGTTTAATAATAAAATTTTATTTAAAATTCATTTTACTGACGAGCCACCGTTGCCACCCTGTACACTATTGAAGCTCTTCTCCATATCCAAATGCCCGCACTTTTGCATTGACATTGCTCATTAGATTTTGGGCAATGGTGGGGCCTAATTATCTCCAAAGTTTCAATCACGCTTTCCTCATAACAAGTTTATTTTCCAAAACCTTCTTCGAAAATTTGCCTTTGGCGTATTCGGTGGTGTGATTTCTTTACATAAACCATATTGTTTTTTGTTGGTACCAGTCTAAAACTGGTCGGGCAGGATGCACAATCAGACCAAAATAACCTTTGGCCTACGTGAGACCTCAGGAATGGTAGGAGGCTCTTCTGGAGATATTCATCTTTGTAAATTTACCCCTTGATGGTACCAGATGAGAGTAAGGACTGACTCATTTGGCCACATCCACTGGTTGCCTGTCAGACAAAAAACCCCTGAACGAATTTAAACAGTTTCCTCTTCTGGATGATCTTAGGAACAGCCAACCAGGATTTTTCGACGTAGAACTCTTCTCTTGATTTCTGCTTGGTGTCGGCTTTGAGATAAGTCTCGTCGTCCATAACAACGCACTTTGGTTGGATGAGCCACTGCTGGTACAATTTTCTCGTGCGGGTTTTTGCCACCGAATTCTGCTTATCGATCCGGTTTGGTACCTGCTGAACTTTGTATAAGTGTAGTCTATCACGTTGCATTGCACAAAACAAACAGGAGTTTTCCCTATCTTCGCCGCATCCCAAACCGAAGGATTAGGCTGACGATTAAAGCAGATCTATATATTCCTGGCCTCCGAGCTGTCTTCCGATGCATCTGTGTGACGCGTTTGGAAGTAAGTGCACATCTTTTACGGAATAACCGATTCACTGTAACTACTTGATACCACAAAAGTTCAACTCAGTGGACGCAGTGGTTCTACGCCCCAATAAAAATAAACCACTTGATCAATAGTGTTGAAACCCTGTCGACGTAAACATGAAATTGATAGTCAGTTTCAGACAAAATTCCGGCAAACCACACTCTGTAAAGTAAGCAACAAATAAGTGTGTCGTTTCTTTTTCGAATACAGTAATCATGTAGATCTGCTAGCTTGTTTTCATTAAAATTAACTTATCATCACAATTGTAACTTTCGTGTTAACCGATTTTTCAATTCTAACTCCAATGTTTTCAAAAATTCGGAAAACTATGAAAACAAAACTCCATTGACTTTACTATAGACTTCGTTGCTCAAAGAGACTCTACAGTTGAAATATACAGTAACCGTTTAATTTCCATACGGCGCTAGGTTTGGACGGTTCACAAAAACATTAACTCGCTGTGGAAAAGCAGACCGTGTTTTTAAATGACTCCGTCGTTATCTGACAAAAAGAATCATTATTTAGATATTGAATCCAAGTAAATTGAAAATATTTAATTCTCCGTCACCGGGACAGCCCACAGAATTGAATCCTAATTATGTGACGGTCAGGTTCTGTTACTCGCTTCAGTGTTTTATTCCGGGGTACTTAGCCTTGTATCCAGGAAAAGTTTTTCAGTAACATTTTGTCCTTTTGTAAAAGTGTTCGACCTTCCAGAAAAATTTCTTATTGATGTTTGGTGAAAAGTATTCGTGTAGAATTGAACAAAAGTGCCATCCTATGGTGCAGAGAGGTCAAAGTGGTCTGAAACGTACATTCAACTTTTTCAAAAATTGAAAAAGTGTCAGAGATTACCCTTGCCATCATGGTCTGGACCACCTTGAGGTCCTCTTTTTTGGCACTGATCTGATGATGCAGGATTTGAGTTGTTGAGCTGTGGTGGCTTCCTAACCATTGTCGTACACCGACTGGGTTACGAATCCATTGGCCGTGCCTGGGCTACGTTTAGGGGATTGTCTTTCTTACGTTCAAACGGTATGCTATGGGTGGTCAACCAATTCAGAGTGGCCTTTGCTTAATGGCACGAAGTTAGGTCCGGCCAGAACACAAATTTTCATCCTTATGGAGCTTTTTTACAAAACCAACCATTTTTGGCGAACAGTTCTTCACGTAGACTTCCGTATTGACCGCCATGCCCCATACTCGTCTGTCCGTTAAGTTTAGATATGCCAGTTGTCGAAATAGCCACCCACACCAATATCTTGGCATCAAACTTGGCTTTTCTGGAATATCTAATCTTATCGGATGTAGTGTCCAACTCGCTTCTTTTTGCAGTATTCTTTAACCGGTCCAAAACGTCTAACCACCCACTATAACCTATCCTTGTTCCTTCCCATAGAGTTCATGTGGTCTGAATAGACTAGTTCGCCATTGCCCTTCCTCCATCTTCGGCTTTGGACTGACTTGCGCTCTTATTGCCCCACCAAACGGTGCAAAATGAAAATGAAAATTACTCTCTAGAACTGTTTTACTATGATCTTAAGTTGCTTTTGGAGAACTACGCCCAAGTTCCGGTTTTTTCGGCAGAACATTTTTTGTCCTTTATCTGTTGACCGACACAAAAAAAAAAACAACCTGATTTTTTGGCAAAAAAAAAAAAATATTTAAATTGGCTTGCAAAAAAATCGATTTTTACAACATAAAATAATTGTACTTGTTGCCAACAGCTATTGTACTTTTCACGCAAATTATTTGAATACAGCTATTCGTTATGCAAATCAGCTGACTTCATAATTTCACGAATGGATGTGTGCCCGATCCTTCCGAGTAAGAGTTTTTATAACAACATTTGAGCTCATTACTCGGTAAAGGGTTCCTCGGCAGCACAATCCCAAAACATCAAGTGAATCCCGATACAATGCTTTCTGAAAAAAAAATCTCCATCGAGATGCTACATTCGGAAAACATCAAACTGATTACGAGCCCCGGAAATTCCGAGGCCTATCAGAACGAACATGATGGTATTCAATTCCTTTTAATCCAAATACAAAGGGACTCTGAAGGGTGCTATCCGTCAGCATCAAAGCATCTCTATACTGGATGTTCGGAAACCGACTTCGTCCATCAAAGTGTAATGCTTAACCCCTTACTGCGAGGACGTTTATTCTCGGTCGGAGTTTAGACCTGCTACTGTTGACTGCCATTAACCTTATCACCATTGAAAGTAGTGTTTGGAAATTCAATCGATCATTCTGGATTCTTCCTTGCTGATGTTGGCGTTATGTTCGATTGTATTCAACAGAAAATACATATTTACGGATTTGAAGCTGCTCAATCAGGACTTTTGTGTAACATTCTCATCTATATGGAGATGCAGACATAACAATCATCTAATTGCTATTCAAAGAAAAACATAGCCTTGTTTCTTGTGTAGACAAGAACATTTTTGCAACGGCAACGACGACAATTGATTTTCTTTGAAACGTGTGGGCTCTCAGACGTAAATATCTTAGGGTCCACAAAATGTACACTCAATCAACCTCCGCTTTAAATATACAGTTTGTAGTTGAACTTACGATTATCACATATTTCACCTGAAACTTTCCTGTTCGTTGATTGATCCTTGTTCTTGCACAATTTCACTTGGCTCAAGCTTCTCCTGTCTGTTTCTTTTAACTCTGTACCATATCCGAACGCGCATCATTGTTATGCCTAACGGAATTTTCCTCCGAAGAACATAAAACAACAACGAACGCTTGAGTCTTACTTTTCCTAACGCTGCAGGACGCGAAAAGTTGTTCAGCGACAAGAGGCCATACTCGGTAATGGTTATTTTTTCCGTCTGCGTTCAGGTGTTTGCACAACTGTTGTTGTTGTTGTTTCCATAAGCGGAAAAGGGAGGGGGGGGGGGGGGGTATGCAATAAGGAAATGAAGAGATGCCATCCATGCCAAAAACGCTCGTTGATACTGTGTTGCACGGATGATTGCGCTACAGTGCCTCTGTCCCGGGCGACGGTTTCCATATAAGGTTCTGTTATTAGGCGAACTGTTGATGCCGCTATTTCTGCGAATCAACATGAAATGGTAAATAATTGATATTACAGCATCCGTCAGGGAACGTCTTCGATGTTGCGTAGCAGAACCTTGTGTTATATGAGAGAACGTTTAATAGATCCTATTGAATGGATTCCTCCGAGGGGAGACAGTCGGCCATAGGACACGACCGTCAGACGATGAGATGGCGCAACGCACCATAGAGCATTATGTTGGGTGGGCTGCACGAAGCTACCGCTTTCCCAATATGGGTATCAGGTTGAATACTGTTGTCTCTTTGGTTTATATTTAAATGTCATGATGAATGGTCGGAGGCGGTATATTATACCGAATGGAACATGAATTCGTAATTGATATCTGAGTAATTGTTTTGACGAAACTCGATCCGAACAGTTTTAATGACGGTCGAAGTCTTCGGGTCGTTATCTTATCGTTTAGGTAACGAAAGGTACAAAATGTTTAAAAAAAAAACGAGTGAATTCAAACAAAGCGCGTAAATGAAACAGCCACATTCGGAGCCAACGCAATTAGGTGCAACTGAATATGAATTTAGGGTTGGAATCTAGTGGCAATGAAATTTCGGAAATCTATATACGGCTCTATTTTAAATTTCAGAATATTCTATTCTGTATTCCTAATCATTGGTCAGTAAATTGGAGCCTTCCAGATGATTCATAATAATTCATAACTATCTCACTAATCGCCACTATTTGCATATGACCTGCCTACCTACAATGAGTAGCTAGATATCTTAGTCATCTGGTAGGTTGGCTTCTTCCACAAATATATTTAAGTGACTGAAGCTTTATGAACGTTTGGTTGCGTTTCTTCTAAGTGTTTGGTGTCTTTGTGGTGAAAATTATTCACGTGCAATTTGAATGATAGTATTAATTTTCGAATAATCTTATGGTATGGCACTGGTGTTCACTTTCTAGCTATACCATTCGAGCTGCGCGTTGGCTAGCTGTCTAATTAATGTCTTGTAGACCGTCAACTTTGTAGTTCGGTGAACTTTGTTCTATCTTAGCTAAAGTAGGCACAATTCCCAGCCATAATACGCCTTTGTATCCCTCTGCTGGTATCAATATGGACGGTCACCAATGAACTCAGATTTACGAATTTTTCCTTCGCCTTGATTTCATCACTGTCGATCTGAGCTCGTAGTGGGAGGCTAACATTGTGCACAGTACAGTACATGTTAGATTAGGGCAATAATACCGAATATTCCATGTCTCCAAAATCGATCGAATGTTATGACGGCAATGTACGGTGTTTATGATTTGATTCCAAAGAATCATTTGCACTTTTTTATTTTTCATTATTATTTTGAAGCGATCAACTGGTTCCGGAGATATGGCCAGGACATGTCCCAAGTAACAAAAATTCTGAAAATACAGTTGTACATACTGATTATTTAA
Source organism: Aedes koreicus (assembly GCA_024533555.2). NCBI lineage: Eukaryota > Metazoa > Arthropoda > Insecta > Diptera > Culicidae > Aedes > Aedes koreicus. The sequence goes on from JAHHFK020000067.1 coordinate 505,754, forward strand.
ATTAGAGCTTATCACAACGGACAGCTTATTCTAAGATCTAGTAGACAAGGAAGAAGATTGTTGTTTTTGCGGAAAGTTTCACAGGCTGGAGCGGGATTCGAATCCTCACTTCGTGGCAATCGTCTGACCGATGGGTGCCGTCTCTAACCGCTTGACCACGTAACTTAAGACTCCAGGAATTTGGTCGAATTTCTCGACAACCACTTTACCAACTTCCACGCAACAACCACTACATGGAAGGTATTAGGCTCCAAAAAGATTCCTTTTGATATAGGGTTATTGGTGAAATTGGTCATCTGATTCCGGAGGTATGGCAAAATCATTGATTTAGAAAACCCTTCAGGCACATCCACCAAAACAGCATTTTTACAAAATCTAACTGATACTGTATTTTTAAGTGGCTCGACTAATTGAACAGTAATTGTGCTCTACGTTTTCATCCTTGCTCAGGATGTTGGAAGATAATTTCTCGTCTGCTCCTGCACTTGACTAAATGATCACCTCGTTTAAGTTCAAAATTATTAGGGAGCATCCGTTAAGATATTTTGTACAGACTTCAAAAAAAATTAATATAGATTGTTACAGTTTCCAAAACACCCGCTCCCCCGTCAATGCGTGAAATACTCGTTTTTCGTAAGTAATAATTAAGTTGTCACGGAGAACATTTTTTGGTGGTAGTGTGGAGTGTCACATCGTCGTATAGTGCTGATTTTTGACAATATAAATCAAAATCCTAAACAATATAAAAACAAAACGGCTTTTCCTGTGGTTCCCGGAAAAACTGTATTGCTCACGAGATAAAATATGATTAATGTTTTGTGGCATGGTTTTGTGGTAGTTTACAGGTCGGTTTAGAGAAACATCACAAGTTTTTTTTTCCAGAATCTGTCTAAAAGACGTCAGTTCAAGATTTAAGGTGGAAGATAAAAACAGGAAGTTATTCACCAATTCCGTATAAAGCTGGAAAGTGAACTGAAAAGTGTGGAAGTTGGAAGGAAATCCACAAGAATGAAGATTCTCAGAAAAAACATTCAAAATACTTTGTTTAAACATTTAGAAAAATCTACAGAATTTGCCAGAATTTCTTAATAAGTTTGCAAGGAAATTCGATAGAAGTTCATTGGAAAATCTGCTAAATTTGTTGAAACACTAACTACAGATCTAAAGAAAATGTAGCATTTTTAACAGGTATTCATTCCTGTAGGTCTTAAGTCATTTAGAAATTCTAAAAAAGTCAATGAAAAAAAATCATAGTATGGAATCAGAGGCATTTCGTTCTAGACGGTTCAACTTGTTCAACTAGTTCAATCTTCATGAAGGCTGTGACGCATAAAATTAAATTATATTAATCTAATAAAAATAAGTTTGTTAATTTTTAAATGGCTGATTACTATCTCAAAATTTTCAAATTTAGCTTCGATTTGTCATATTCCGAATACTGTTATTCCGAGTGAAAACTTTGGCAAGAGCAAGAACATTTCGTCAAATAGTAGAACTTGGTGAGACCATTCCAATTATGCTAAGCATCTTAGTACGTTATTCCTGTATTTAGAATCGATCTCTGCTCAATAATTTAGTTCCGATCACCTACTTTTATCGATTGACATCAACTGGTGGTAATCGCATGGCAGGGAGGTAACTTTGACACCTACGTAGAATATTTATTCATCAATAGTAGCCAACGTTTATTCTATTATCAAAAATGTGTTTGTTCATACTTCTAGGAAGTGTTTGACTTTGGTTGTTCATTGCGAAGGCGATAACATTTATAAGGTCTAGTCTATTCAAAAGATGAACAAACAATTATACATACATGCGATTTATTAGATAAACGGGCTATCTTTTCAATGAATTGGTGTAACATGCGGACATGTGAAGTACAAGATATTGATATCCCTGTATTTATAAAACAGCCCGTTGACGAACAAAAAGGCATCAATCGTACATCTTTAAAAAGTAGTTCCTCTTTATAAATCTCACTTATAAAAACCATTTTCTGTCTGGACTCCTTACTTCATAAATCAAAATCCTCCTACTCTATATTTATCCCTAATCCCGAATCACAAAACACGGTTCCGCAGTTCATCATCTGGCAATCAATTGAGATATTCATACGATTTCAATGAGTAATCATCTGCTAGGAAGCCAGCTAGCTTGAACCACCCATCCATCCTACAAAAGCAGCAAATAAGTTCGAAATAAAGCTGCTATAAATCCGTTGGCACAAAAAAAAAAAAAGAAGAATCAAATAAATCTCAGTTGTCAAAACAGGCCACGTGGGTTGGGAAGCAGTTGAAGTAGGCAAAGTGTGACATAGACAACCCATCCTCTTCGAAGCCGGAATCAACTTGTTTGTCATATACGAGCACAACGGAAGTGGGGATGCTTTTTCACCCAATCTCGGTAAACCCACCACCTATTGAGGAAAAAAGAAAACATACCCGACGACACATTTGACAGCACAGTCACGAAGTGATTAGAGTGAAAACTTTTCACATCATCATCATCATGATCGTCATTGGGAAGAAAAACGTACACCCACCCAAGCGCTCATTATACTGGAAGGCGGTGGGTGAACGCGTTTAGATTCGTGTGTTTTTCAATTTTCTTGTGAGATTTTGGCTGAGGAATCCGTTGGATCCGCTTCGTTTTTTCCACTTATGATGGCTGGATATCGTAGGCGGAAGAGTTAATAAAAAGAAAAGTCAAACGCAGCGCTTAGTCACATCAGTTTCGGTTCTGATTACCATGGCAGTTTTGTAATTCGTTTTAAAATCGACAACTTGAGCTAATTATACAATGTTGTGTTGTTGCTCAATGGAAAACGTCAAAGGAGAAATGATGTAAACCTCCCACTCGAAATTCAGATGCATTAATGAATGAATTTTGATGGATGGAATTTTAGTTGGATTCTGGATATCACTGTTAACTCCCGATAATGATAACAGCAGAAGTGGTGGAAAATGCTACGATCTTTTACAATTTTGGTCTTTGGTCTTTATGATAGTTTGGATTTCTAGATGCATTTCTACTGGTGTTGATTGATTGTTAGTTTTCTAAATAAATGTCTTTTTTTTTTTTGCATCACTACTATTAAATGCAATTCAAAAATGTGTTCAATGCCGCAATTTGTTTAATCTAGACCCGCTTCCTCAAGGCATAGTATTATTTTGAAGTTGTGTCCCTGTCTTAGCAAACATTGTACGTCTTTACAGCAGATGCGTACAATGTGGAAGCTAACTTTATAAAGCCTTTGCAAACTGTACACCCGACGAAATGCAGTCTAGGATGAACTGCAACGTAATTGTTATGTAAGCTACTACGCCAAATGATTCTCGCTGTCTATTCAAACTTCACTGAAACTGTGTTATTTTTTTTTTTTTTTTAAAAGAACCACTTTTAAACAAAATGACATAAACTGTCAGAACCGTTCTCTGTGTGTCTGTTTTTAAATAAAGCAAATCGCGCTTATGTCATGAGTAATTTGTATCAATGAATACTGTTTTTCAAAACAAACAGCCTCTACATCATTTCAATACTTTGCTTCAAGTCTTGTCTTCTACTGTTAGAAAACCCCGGAACTAAATAAGGGCGGCTTGGATGAAGCATAGACTCAACCTCCAACCCCTCCAAAACATGAAACGAAATCATACAAATGCTTCGCCACAAAAAAGGAGAAAACGTCGACCGGAACGTGGCGGGGAAGAGCTCTCGGCAGACAAATTGAAATTCAATGGAATTTTCTATGGATTCAATTGCTTCAAGCCATATTCCGAAGTCATGTTTACGTTAACTGTTCAGTTTCTCATAATTAAAGTGTGCGCAGAAGGGGCAAAACGAAAAAAAAAAGAATCGGAGGGCGGATCGCCTGAAAGAATAAACTGTCATTGGATGTTGCTGCTTGTCTGGCTCAGGATGTGGACTGTTGTTTTCCCAACCGTACCCAGTGGCTGATCCGGGTGATGGACAAAAAACTTGGAAATTAAATGCCGATAGGCAGTTCAGCAGAGAAGATTTCGAATGATTTAAAGCATCGATACAATTTAGGTTAGCAGTTAGCAGCAAGGAAATCCAAGAGGTTGTAGCCATCATTTATCTTCGTTCTGATTTTTCTTTCTTTTGATGGAAAATGTTGCTGTTGGGCCTGTGGTCGTCTGTGTATCTTAAACTTTGCACTTGCTTGAGTTGGGTTGCCCATTCGGTGAAATGAAATGGGCGGAGAGAAAGACAATCATCGAAATGGAAAATCAAACAACAATGGCAGCATTGGCTTCGTTTCTCCTGATCGATCAATGTGAGTGTCGTAGTCACGGAGACACACCACGCATCCGAGAATAGGATGGGAAAGCTGGAGTTGAATCTTTGTATCGTGAATTTTTGTAATCGATTTATGCGAATTGTTCGTGATGGATGCGTGGAACCAGTCAAGAGTTTGACTGAAGCTCGTTCGTCTTGAGTCAAAGCGGATCGATGCGACCATGGTTCGTGGGATGAAACATTATTTCTCAAAGTTGAACTTTCTGAAGGCAATTTTTTCCTCGCGAAAGAAGTTTTCTTCGGTATTATCATTAATATATTTCTTGCCACCTACAAACCTGAATGCGTTTTATTCATATTGCGTGATAACATGCGATGAAGCAATCACATGAAAGTATTATAACAGGGTAGCTGTTTCTATATTCATCCTACGCTGAATCGAGAGATTTGAGAGTAAATAAATGGGTTTCTTTTCGTAATAATGTTTTCTTACGTTTTATAAACAAACATCACAAACCGTTCCACTCGCGCGTCAATCCTTCGATTTGGAGTATGATGAATTTCAAGTTATGTGAACATCTTTCCATTTTTAAGTTGTAAGTATCACGAACGGCTGATGAAGTTTATGTTTGACTTGTCAACCACATTTCATGCGAGTCGTAAAAAGCGATGTATTCATTTCCACCCGAGGCTTCACAAAGCAGCAGGAAATTACTTAGTGTGTCTGCTTAATGCAAAATTAGAGGCGTATGTATAATGCGCATATTTCACAATTTTTTTTGTGAATGATAATCCATCTAAGAACATATATTGCTATACGGTGGTTACCTGTCCGATTGTCTGTCGATCTGCCAAATTTGGAGTTATCTCAAATTATAATATTCCCCCCTCTATATCCCAAAACATTGTGATTGGTTGAGCGGATTGGAGATAATGAGAACATTGGGTATAGGACTAATTCTACCCCGGTTGGTGCAAAACCGGTGAGCTTGGAAGTCAATAGAAACAAAGTTGCCAGAAGGCAGGAAATGCTTCTAGAGATTCTAACTTCACCAAATCCTTCAATCGTAACTTTAAATAGATTAGCATAAAATATAACGCGTTGTCCATTGTTTGGGTTATCTATTGGGCGGTGGCACGAGTCATCGAGTGAGCACAGAACATAAAACAACAAAGCTGCTTCCCGGTGAGATGTTGTGGTTCACCGTTCATAATAAATCATGATCCATGCTGTTGGATCGCCATACATGCCGAGCTACCATATCTTGGAACGAGTAAACCACTATCCAATTTTGTGAGTAGCTCCAATAACATCCTTACTGTTGGTATAAATCAATCCGAATTGTCTTTCAATCATTAATATAAATAAAAATGTTTTCCTAATGAAAAACCATCATCACACTTAGTGAGTGGCCCCACTAGCGTCCTTATTGTTGGTATAAATCGAGCCAAATCAAAATTCGGTTCTATATATTTTACTAGACGTCTCGTGAATTCAGCTTACCGTTTATCAAAACGAACCCTACTGCCCCCCAATCCTGTTATCCAACATCCCGGGGCTGACGCCGGTATTGCCTTGGTTTGGTATCACCTGTTTTTACACATTGAGGATGCATGTTAGTCCCAAGCATCATCTGTTGGTTCTCTGTGTAATAACAGCTAATCTGCAATAACGTAGCAAATTTGAAATACTTTTCGCTCAGGGATAGTAATGGCTAGTACAACAAAATGCTTGAAATGTATCTGACTGATGTAAAATTTAAGAAAACCTAACGAGGAATGACTAAATTAATAACGTTCAAAAGGTTATAACTCTTCAGGATGCTCTCATTTTTCTTACTCTTCAAGAAAACCAAGATTTTGTCTTCGTCAGAAATGAGAACGAAAAGAATGAGTGCTTCCTGCTTACGCTTCATGAGAGAAAATTGGAAGAAGTTTGAAGCCTTTCGAAACTTGCCGAGTCCCCCATTATTCTGCTTCTAGATTATTTACCGAGACCGATTCCCGGTTGAAGAAAGGTTATTGACAAAATGATATACAGGAGGTCCCAGGCTATTTCTCTAAATATCATTCAAGATGTTTCTACCGTAGATTGATCGAAATTTTGAAATTTTAGCTCCGCTATGCTTAATGATTTTAAAATCGCGTTTTGAGCAGTGTCTTCAAATTTGAGCACATGTGATTAAAAACTGGCAGTGCTCATGTCATTTGAAATTTTCATGAAGCGTTTGGTCAGTCAGCAACACTATATTGTGTAGGAAGCCAAACTAGTAAACTTAAATGTTTCACAGCTTTGGTTCCTAACGTTTATTCAAAGAATGATGTGCTACAAAGTTGGAGCTGAGGAAATTATCTACTTAATAAGCTGAAGGAAAGTGATTTCGCAAGTTTTTAGGCGACAAATTTGAGGTTTCCCATAATAATTCCAACTAATTGAGTTCACATGTTAGGTCTGTGGACTTCTTCAAAAATAAGTGTAACTATATATTCTCGTGAAGCATTTTAAGAGCATCGAATGCTGCCGATGTCATTCTAATATAATCCGACTTAACCAGGATATTATTAGTTTTTTTTTTGTCGACTATTGAAGACTGTACCCGAAAAAATGATCGCCAAATATTCATTTTCACTTTTACAAAAAAAAAAAAAAAAAAAAATTTAGGGATTAAATTACAACATTATGGGTAGTTTTCTACTACTTGATCTCCTCTCCATGGCCGAATGCCCACAAGTTACCCTGTACACCATCCCTGACGTTTTGGGCAATAGTGAGGTCAACTTCCTTTGATACTATTATCCACTGTTTCATCAAAGCCAGCTCGTTCTCGAATACTTTAGGTGTTACGAAGTTTGGCTTTGATGATGGCCTAAAACTTCTCAATCGGACGAAGTTCCGGCGAGTTCGGTGGGCTGAAGCCTTTTGGATTCAAAATAAAAACATTGTTTTTTCTGTACCAGGCTAACATCGGACGCCGAATCCGGCAAAAATAGCGTCTCGCGTTCGTGAGACCACAGGAAAGGCCAGCAGGAGTTTCTAGAGACACTCGTCTAGGTACTCACCACACCCACAAATGGCCTGCCAAACCAAGAACTTTTTGGCGAATGGCCCTACCTCATCAGGAATGGCCAACCGTGATTTGGCAACGAAAAACTCACTAAATGATTCCTAGGAAGTGTAAGGGAATTTCATCGGAAAGATCCACTATAAAAGTGTGAGGATGTACCGACATAATCTGGCGAAAATTAACAATTAGAAAAAGAAGAAGACCACTGACAGCTATCAAGGAAGTCCCTGTAAAGTCCCTGAGAATGTTCATTGGAAGTCCACAAAAAGCTATATTAGAAGCTAACTCCTATTATAGAGGTTTTTGGAAGCATTTTACAAGTATTTTATTTTTCATTAAAGGGAGGAACGTTTAATGATATCGCCTTAGCTTCCCTTTGATTTTCGATAAGACTTGTTGTTGTTGTTGTGTTTCATATTTATGTGACTTTCAGCCTGAGTCTGGTTCGTCATGCCAGGGAGACGACATGGACCCTACATATCGAACCCATGAACAGAAGAGCCGGAACGGCTTTACTTTACGGCATTCCGAAGAAAGTCGTGATTAGAGATTTTTCGTCTCAGAAAATCCCAACTGCGCCGGCTGGAATTGATAACAGACCAACTGTGGTGAGAGGCAACCAAGCTTACCTCTCCACGAACCGATAAGACTTGTTTGGTAAATAATGTGAATCTTTTTCATCGATCAATCAAATTGACACAGACACATATACACTTTGTATATTTACTGTTCAATGCACGTATAGGCTGATTATGAATGCAAATCATTTTCGATAATTTTAAGAAACACGGTCATACTTTTTCTTGAAAGTGTTTTTCTCTGGATAATTACCACAAACTGGATGCTCAAATATTGTCGAAAATACATTTCTTCATATGCATCCGGAAATTTTGACTGGCAACATTGATCTTCAAATTGAGAAAAAATTCTCCCAAAAAAATACTGTTGACACAGTGGCGCGTATTTTTTTTTCATTTATGTATTCTTAAAAAAATACAATTTTTTGGATTTTCTTTCGTTGAATGAATGGCCTGCCTCTTCACCTGATTTGAATCGTCTCGACTTTTATGCGTGGGGCTAGATGCTAGGCAAACTGAGGAATACCAAAGGACTAACCGTGGAAACTTATAAGAAACGTGATGAAATATTTAACCGAAACGTTGAATAGCAGAAGTAAAACTTCGTTGTATAGACTGTTCCGAAAAATAAATAAATACACCTTTTTACCTCTTAATCTGAGCTCTTTAATACCAAGGCCAATTATCAAGATCAAAATTAGGTATTCATATGTTGTTGTCTCCTGCTCGGGTTGCCCGAATATTATTTAAAGATCTGAGAGTATACTCAGACCCTCCCCTCAGATATGTGATCTGGTCGCAATGGGTGGGCCTGCGCCATCAGCACTGAGATGGCAACCAAAGACATCCTGACGTGGTGGTATCACAGGTTGAACCTTTTTATTTAATGCCGCGTCACATATCTGGCAATGATGCACTGATTTTATAGATGTGATCCAACGGACATCCTGTCTGGGAGCCTTGAATGCTGGTGCGGTCTGGTGGGGCTTTTTCATGTGGGATTTCTTCTTGGTTGCAACAGCTTTCTTATGCGTTCCCTGACATGATGAGCTGTTGCCATGCTTAAATATAAATCTAGTTAGACAGGTATATATTGATAAAAAAAAATGTGTTCAAGATTATCGACATTCGTAGGGAATCGACTGATTGATTCACTGAGTAGAAGTTTTCTTAAAACTAGGAACGTGGCGCCAGTCTTATTTTGTTATGTTTCGCTTCAAAGAGCCATAATAAAAATACCACACATTATAACAATGGTATTCTAACAATCTTAAAGCGGCTTTATTCTCGATAATTTTTTAATAATAGATAGGGAATAGGCGTGATGAAGCTTAACTTTGCCACTAAAAAGTGAATCTTATAGTTAACCAAGACTCAAATAATTCTTGTTAGGCTGCACATGCATGTAAGACTTTGAAGCGATTAAACGACTTAGAGATAAGGATTAGACAAATAAAAAGGAGACAATGAACGGACAAGTAAACGCAGACAAATAAAAAGGAGACAATGAACGGAAAAGTAAACGCAAACTTTTCTACAATAGAACTATAGAATTTAACTCAATAACGCAGAAGACAAGAAGTGACTAAGGCGAACAAAGTGATAGGTGAATTACACGTGGTAAGACGAGGTATGCATCGATAACTTGCAGAGCACATAAGAACTAGACATCTATTAACTAAATTAAAAACGACTGAAGAAGTAGCCCTCCTGAACTTATAAAGGTAACACTGACTGACTAGTTGAATAACATTAAGAGACGCAACGGCCTCCCAAACTCTTTTAAAGGAAACCTCTCTCTCTCTCTCTCTCTCTCTCTCTCTCTCTCTCTCTCTCTCTCTCTCTCTCTCTCTCTCTCTCTCTCTCTCTCTCTCTCTCTCTCTCTCTCTCTCTCTCTCTCTCTCTCTCTCTCTCTCTCTCTCTCTCTCTCTCTCTCTCTCTCTCTCTCTCTCTCTCTCTCTCTCTCTCTCTCTCTCTCTCTCTCTCTCTCTCTCTCTCTCTCTCTCTCTCTCTCGCTCTCTCGCTCTCTCCTCTCTCTCTCTCTCTCTCTCTCTCTCTCTCCCATCAGTAAACCATACAAATTATACTGTTGGGACTACTGAGACTTGTAACATCAGACATTACTAAAACTGGTAGAATTCAAATATCTCGATGACATAATGACAATGATTCGAGAAAACTACTCAGAAAGACTTTCGCAGCACATAAATTACGAACTAACCTACAAAAGACTGAAAAAACACAGTGACAAACTAAATAACAAAAAGACGAAACGACACCATACAAAATGGTGTACATGAACATGACTGAAAGAAAGGGGAAGCAAACTTGAAAATGTAACACCTTTTGAGACAGTGTCAACAGCGTATCTATGGACGACATGATCCTTGCACGGCTGGTGAAATGCTTCAAAAGGAGTTAAGTTATATCATTCTAACACACAAAGAACATTACAATAGCTTCTTATTATTGGTTCGAGAAAACTGCTTCGAAAGACTCTCATAGCACAAAGAGGATACACTTCACGGACTGAACTACAAAAGCCTGAATAAATTACGAAACGCATATTAAATTTGCAAAAGTAACACTGACTAACAAAATAATAAAAAGACAATTGAAAAAAAAAAAAGGCGAAAGGACTCAAAATTCTCAAACGTGGCTCCTTCCAAGTCATTTGCAACAGCGCCTTCTTGGACGACATCTTCCGTGTACGGCTGACAAAATGATTCGAAAAGATTTACGCAACGATATCATCAAAGGCCTGGCGTAGAGGGGAAAAAAGATCTGAAAGTATCCTCAGAGCTTCTATCGATTCCTGAAAAAAAAATCATATTCCAGTATTTCATTCTCAATACTCAACAACCAACCAAAATTATTCTTTAGAATTGATTTGTAGAAATTCGATGATCGTAACCTCGGAAATCAATCATGTCCAAAAAATATCTGTGTTATCAGCGATTTACTGTTGAGGGAAAAGGAGATGGCAAGAACTAGAACTATTTATTCGTAAATGAACATTGTACTGGTATATTATCGCACCGAAATCAATAATAGCTTTATTATAAATGCCGCATTGCATCCTACTGCTAATTGACGCTCGGTGGCGAGAAATGCCACACCCCCCATAGATATTCGGCTAAAAGCACTCAACCATTCTACGAATCTATCATAGCTTGACATCAATCAATCCGAGATTAGACTCGAACAACAATGGTTTCCATGATCCCCCATTTAAAGCCAACCTAACCTAACCAAACCACAAAACTTCACAACGCACGCAAAAGCCATATCCGTCATCCTTTCCCATTTCGCTGCATGCCGTGCGCTGCTACCCGTCATGAAATTCAAATTACCTATCAGCGCATATACATAATTGCACAAATTCTAGAGCTGGATTAAACTTTTCAAATATAATCCCTATCACAAAATTGCGCGTTTACCTGGGCTTTCGTCTAAACCACAATCGGCCCGCTCGATGGTGTGGTTGGGAAATATTGCTTTTCGTTGTCCTTGTTCCTCACTCTAGTGCTCGTAGATTTTTCGCGGGCTGTAATCGTTCAAGTACAGGAGCAACGTAAGTGTAAAAAAACTTTTCGAACATGAAACTCTCGTCGGATGTCGAATAACGCCGGATTTTCGATAACAGCTAAGGGGCATTCATACTGTGAGGAATATAACACCAAGAGGTGAAAACCTCGTAAGAACAACATATACACCGTAACGAGATATTAAGCCTTTAATCTGCTGGTTTTAAAATATGTCAGTAAGCAGCAGTTACAAACACGCCCCCGAAAAATACAAATATCATACAGAAGAAGAACACAAGGGATATCTTTGCTGGTTTCAGTCCCTCTTCCTGGCAGAGCTAGGTTTTGTGAACGAGCACCCGGGTATTTTTCAACACAGACACACATACAAACGCACGTGCCTATGTGTTTATCTAACCAATCCGGGTTGAAACTGATGCCTAGCACAAAAACTGGAGAAAAAAAACTATGTTTTGAATTGGTGGCCACCGTGGTTAATTCGGGTTGTAAACTGAACGTTTTGGACTAATTTTCCTCAACACGAGTTGAGATTTTGTGGCAAACGCAAGTGTCGTTTATGGCGGGGCATAATAGGTGCAATAAATTGCATTGCATATGGTTGCTAGCATCTACATCTATAGCCTCAATTTGATCAACCACGTTAACGTGAGTTAGGGTCATTGCTTAGCTCAGACAGTATAGGCTTAGCTATCAAGGGCCAGTGTTATTTGAGTTTGCATCCTATTGAAATAAAATTTTGGGAGAAGTTCCTGGACAGGATTTCGAGTGGAGCTGGACAGGATGGAGAGTGTTGGAGCTGAGGCGACATTTTAAACAACCCTAATACGTTAACATAATATGAGCTGCAGAATCGCTCAAAGTGTATTGAAATGAATGCTTACTACATATTGCTGTGTTACTGTAGGTTACTGAGGGCAAGGGAGCAATGCTTTTATTATCAATAAATAGATCATCGTTATATAGACTGTGTCAGAAATTCTAAGCACACTTTAAAATTTGAAAACTATAGTTTTTTTTTTAGATTTTAATTATTTTATTTGGCAAATTATATCAGCACTGGTGTTTTGCATAACATTTTACTCTTCTTCAATCAAAATCATCAATTATAACCGAGACATCTCACTTTTCCTCTAACATGACATGACATGGCTTGCGCTGAACTGGCCGGCTTGACGTGCCGCAAGGGCTCAGTAGGGATCAAGACCCGAAGCTAAGAGTCAGTTCCTTTGTGGCTATATCACATTTATTAGCAGAGCAGCACATCGAAATTTTAGGTTCAGGGATTTTGTTGGGGGTGGAAATACAGTTGTGACTTCTGCGGAATTTGATAAAAACATTGAACTTTCTACTTGGTTTTTATGCTTTATATCCCATGATTCCTTGATATACTATACAATTTCAGATCATCCATGGATATTCCAAGTTTTGTAGAGGGGGGTGGGAAGACTTTGTTGAAGAGGGGCCGAGAAATTTGGGGAGTGTAGGGGGGGGGGGAAGGGGGGGAGGGGGGAAGTAAATAATTTTCTCGGAAATCATTTTGTTTTTCTCGTGGCTATGCTACATTGTCTTAGCTTTCAGGGTGGAGGGGGTTCATGGTACAATTGCAGCAGGACCACAATCTGCAGACATTTAAATAAAAATGAAATTATTATCATTTTATATTATACCATCCATGCATTACATTTTGTATGCTTTTTTATAAGTCATTTTCAGCTTCGCATATATGCATCCTTGTCAGTTATAGCTCATCTAACCTACGTTATGTATTTGAAAAGATAGAAAGGTTTTTGATGTTTTTTTTTATTTTTTAGAAAAAAATCATATTCGAAAATTTTAGAAGAAAGAAGGGAAGGAGGGGAAGGGGAGAGACACAAACAAAACAAAACATAAAAAACAAAAGGGGGGAAATCAAATCCAAACGGGGGGAGGCGCCCATCCAAAGAAGGAAGAAGGGGGATGAGGAAAGAACCCGGAAGGACGGACCCCAGACATCGAAAGGGGGGACGAGAGAGCATCACCAGCCCCGGATAAAGCGCCCAATGGCACGAATGAGTGAAACAGATTTCCCCAAATACCAGCCGGCCGAGGGGGAGATGGACACACACACACACACACACACACACACACACACACACACACACACACACACACACACACACACACACACACACACACACACACACACACACACACACACACACACACACACAGAGAACGCGAGTTCATTGCTCAGCTTCACTTGATCGAAAACCGGAAAACGACAGCAGAGTTCATTGATGTGTTGTTTAGGGAAGTCCGTAGTAAGAGCAAATTCTACTTAAAAAAAGCTCTTTCCTTCTTCATCAAAAATATATATTAATTTACAACCTAGCAGTTTAGGGAGGACAATCATTCATGGGGGGGGGGGTTCCTATTTCACAGACATAAAGTATCATTTATGGGTCCAGATGAACAAGAGCTATCGAAAAGTTCATTTTTTTATCTTTTTGTATGTTTGTTTGGGGGGGGGGGAAGTATTAAGATTCAGTTTTTGGATTCATACTCATATGAAATTTCTTTTGCCTTATTATTAGCTGTTTTCATTATGATATTAATACACATCGGGGGGGAGGGGGGGTAATTTTTATTTTCAGTAACATACCAGTAGATGTCAGATACATCTTGTACCTACGTTTATTATGTTCTCTGACTATTATTGTGAAAACAAATTCTAATCTTAGTAGATCTTAATCCAAAAGAAACTTCAAAAGTGGAAGTCTTTCGATGAGTGGATGTTCAGCTTAATTACGGATATATGTATTCTACTATAGTTTACTAAAAAGGAAAAGGAAGGGGAGGGGGAAGGAAGGGGGGGGGGCCTGCTGGTATTATTATTTTATATTATAACGTCAGTTTATTATTTTATGCTATGATATTAAATGATGTGACATAATTGCATTTAAATTCATTTCATTAAAATCACTATTTCCGATGAGACTCACTACATAAATTATTGCAAGGAAACGGAACAGCACATCGAAATTTTAGGTTTACTTTTCTATTGCTATATAATTTCAGATCATTCATAGGTATCCCAAGTTTTATGAGATCAAACTATAATATCATTTACGAATGTTTTTTTCTCGGGAGATAGGGGGGGAGGAAAGGGGCAGCTACATTGTCTAACTTTCAGGTCACACAAATGGGAAGTGCTATTATCATTCTTATATTCATTCACTATATTACTTTGTCATTATTATATTCATTCACTATATTTTTTATAATTATAATATTAATCCACTATATTTTAAATCTTACTATATCGAAATTGAATATATATTGGGAAGGGAGGGAGCATCAGGGTAATTTCACTCAAGCTGGAATTGGACAATGGAGTGGTATGACAACCGGCGTCTAGGAGGGAAAAACCGTTTTCTTTTTTTTTTTGTGCGGTGGGGGTGTATTTCTACTAGTTTGTGTGAGGGACGCCTTATAAGACGAGAATTAAATGTGGGTGTTCGTTGGTTGGGGGTGTGTTGGTGGGGGACTCTGTGCCCGCGGGGGTTGCGGGGCTGGGTCGGCCGCCCCGGTTGGGCTCTGTTGTGGAAACGTTGTTTTAGGGGGGCGATAGTCGTAGGGGGGGTGGTGCTTTTAATACATTTTATATTTATCGAGGATTTATTTTAGCTCAATTGGCCTTCACAGAAAGACTAAGAATTGAACCATGTATCTACTGCTTTTTCTATACCGTATCTTTTCTTAGACGTCAAATATTGACCCTTAAGAATTTTAATACATTCACAATTAATAAAAAAAAATCTCTTATAAGCTGTTTTCAAACATGTTCATCGTTTTTCACACTAAGGTTTCGTTTATTAATAAAACTTTTTCTTCTATCTTTTCAGGTATGTACCGACAAATTATTTCTCTGGAATGCTTTGAATGTGAGTAAATCGCACAGGAATCGTTTAAAACACATAGCCAATTCTCAAATTGAAAAATAACTGAAAAATCTTGGAAAATGTTTATTTATTGATTCGTCAACAGATAAAAATGTTTACCCCAATGACAATTAATTCCTGTTTAGTTTTTTGCATGACTCATAGGTGTGTGGTGGCGATCGCGGCGTAGTAGTTAACATCCATACCTCTCAAGCCAAAGCTACGGGTTCAAATTTCACCCCCGGACAAATCACAAAAAAAAAACGAAAAGGTCTGACTACGACGAGAGATGAACCAGCCTGAGGCTGAAAATCTCACCCCTGATAATCAAGAAACAAGAAAAAAAAGATAACTAGTGTGCCTGTAAGGTTTGAACAGAATATAACCTAGCCCGACCCATAAAATAGTCTGGTTTTGAAAAATACAACTTCTTTTTTCTAATCGTTCATTAAGATGGCTCAATCTCGGTAACCTTACGGAGATTATATTGTATTTCTAGGTGTTTGAGCATGAGTAAGAGCATGATTAAGCGCCAGAGGTTACTTCTTCTTTATTGCCAGATCAGCTGTTATTACATGTAGAACCAACAGATGATGCTTGCGACTAACATGCATCCTCAATGTGTAAAAACTGGTGATCCCAAACTAAGTCAATACCGGCATCGGCCCCGCCCGAATGCATGTCAAATGATGTATGTATGATACGTACTACCACTTATTGTAGCACGGAAACTAAGTCCGACAGCAATGGGCTCTCCTCTCTGTTAGACTTGATCAAGCTTTAATAACCACTGATTATCCTAATCATGCCATTGTATGAAGGGCCAAAAACGGGTTGGGTGGATCGATAGGCAACATCACTTATACGTTTCCAATCGGTCATAAGAGCGAGTTACTAACATGAGGATGCCCAATGGGCGGGAAGAAGAGCCTGCCCTCTAAAGCTTGCTTCAGATAGAATTGGAACAAAAACAATGGCCTGTATTTCAGTTATTTATTATTGAATTCAAGATCTTTTTTTATACAAATGTAGCGTTTTCTTCATACTTTTAAGAAAAAATACGGATAAAATTATTCGTCACGGTTTCGAAGGAATTCTCGAATTTTTCCTGTAACACGGCTCATTAGGCGGCGCACACCTTCTTCGTCCATCGTTTTAGCTTTCTTATTCCACCAGGTCTTCATCTGATTGATGTCTTTGACAACCTTTCCCTTTGCCTTGAGTCTCCTCTTCATGATTGCCCAGTATTTCTCAATAGGGCAGTTGGGTGGGTTAAGGTTTTTCGGAACAACCTGGACCCCTTTCTCTGCATACCATTCTTGAACGACTTTGCTGTAATGACAGCTTGCCAAATTGGGATTCCTCTTAATCGTCTTCAAAATCTTACCACGCAGTTTCCGGTCGACAGTTCCACTCCGACGATTGGCTTGAGGCTTCCGAATCGTCGTCAATGTTTCCTTATACCGTTTGATAACGCGCCATACGGTATTTCTGGGCAATTTCAGCTGTTTAGCTAGCCTAGATGCAGACCACAATGGATTTTCCAAATAACTGTGCAAAATTTTTTCCCTTCTTTCGGCTTCCATGTTGATTGTTTACAAAGTACAGTCGATTTGCGGAATGTCAAAAATACATACGTGAAGCTGACAAAATTCCCGACACGTGGGTGCCAAGAACTTCCAAATCCGTCCACCAGGAGCGCCACAATATGAGCAAAAGTTTGTTCCAATTCTAAATGAAGCAAGCCTTATTCACAAACTGTTAGCAATGGGGAGTTGTCATTCTCACTCTCCCCATCCAGAGTGCTTCAATATATAAACTATTATATACATATTTCATGGTCCCTCCCATTCCCATGAAATTTGTATATAATAGTCTATATATTTATGTAAATGAACAATACTACAAGCATTAGTATGTATTATATATGATCTTCATTCGGTTGATACTGAAATCAAAAATGTTGTAAGTGTAAAAGTGTAGAGTTCTGTGGTTCCGCGCTTAAGCACGTTTTCGTTCGTTTTCAGCGATACCAGCAATTCACCAAAATCTTGATTTGAGGTATCCTGAAAAAGTTTGTTAAATCTATTGCAATTTTACAAAACTAACATTTATACATTTTAATTTACTGTTCAGGGTCACTATTTGCTTCTTGATGCTGATTTTGTAACAACAATCCGCTTTTATTTTTGCTGGCCTAATAGTTATTGCTTCTGAGTTAGGAAAGCAGGGAAGATTTGATTGTATGGGAGTTAAAGACAAATGGACATAAAACACAATAAGTAATGTTGAAATCACCTAAGAAGTAAAATCAATAAAACAATATTATCAAATATATTGTGAGTTATAATAAAGTAATGGCAAAGATTGAACTGTAAAATCAGACACTAGCCAAATGGCACACTGCGCTGCATGAATCGCTCAGATTTGGTAAAATGACCAATTGCAAACCGGAAATGAAAAATACATTCAGTAAGAAGAGCAAAAGCTTACCACCGATTCCGTTGCAGCTTCTTGTATTCAAGGCACTAGATGCTTCTTTATCATGAAAGGAGAAGAAAGGATCAAAATGATAATTGGACATATAAGACATAATAATTAGAAGTATATGTAACCTATTGGGTAAAAATTATAAAATTATTTCTATGTTTTTATATAAATCACTAAAACACAAATAATGATAAAAATGGTAATGATGATGATAAAGATGGGTAATGGATAAATGAATAAACAATGTGTTATAATATATAATGTGATGTTTAGTTCATATAATAATTGTTTAGTTATTATATGAACTAAACATCACATGTTTAGCGACTGCTGTTTCGTTGCAATTATAGCCAAACTTGCGCATCCATTATAAACCAGAAAATTTAGACAATGTATGACAGCCATGAGAAGAAAATGAATTTTTAATTTTAAATTATTTTACAATACCTGATGACCGGGAAGACCTGAAATATAAAAGACGGTATATCCCAAATTTCTATATTCTGACACCAATGTATATGCAATAATATACTATCATATCATAACAACAAACAGAGATAAAAAATGTGATTTGCCTCTATTTGGAGTAATGTCCTTCCATGTTATAAAAATGGATCTAAGGCAAGGATGATCCCAAAGCGCGCTGCAACTATGAACCTAATGTGAATAGTAAAATTCTCAATGTGACCTCCAGGCACACGATCCTCTGTAGCAGGTGGAAAAACTACTTGATGTGATATTTCCACGATGGAACTGACTCTTAGCTTCGGGTCTTGGCCAAGAATCCCTACTGAGCCCTTGCGGCACGACAAGCCGGCCAGTTTAGCGTAAGGGATGCCCAAATGCAGGTCAAATAAGGAAAAAAAAAACAGAAATGTGTTGACGTGATACTCGCTTTACTCAAAGCTGAGAACACCTCTGCACGTCGACGAGAAATCTCTGGGATGTTGTATAACAGAATTGGGTGGCAGCAGTGTCGTTTTGAAAAACTGAATTCCCGATTTGCGATTTGGACCGATTTAAACTAACAGCAAGGATGCTATTAGGGCCATCACAAAGTGTGATGGTGATTTTCCATTAGGGAAACAAATGATTTTATATCAATGCTTTAGGGCCAATTTGGACCGACTTAAGCCAACCATAACACAGGAGCAGTGTTTTAGCCACTTACAAAATTTGATCAAGTCACCGAATTGTCATATAGCAATCACACACTGTCTCTTTGCACGACTTTTATTATCATTACTTTTGATTTTGTATTGGAATCTTTTATAAAGATCCCATTTTCGGAACATCCGGAGATCTGGTTTTCCCGGGAAGGATGATGTCCATCGGTGTCATATTAGACAATTCTGAGAAAGTGGTTGAGTTTCTGAATTCATAGATAGATCCGTGGGTAAAATGTTCCCTGTCGGCTTCTCAAAGGTGTTTGTTTTTTGTTGGTCGCACAGCGGTTAATGTTATTAGAACCATACTGCTAGCAATAAGTTTGAACTAAGCGAAATAACGAATGCCACTGTAAAGGCTTAGAAAATCCACCATGAACAAGAAGCTCAACAATTTTTGTTGGTCCACACCTATGTAAATCGAGAAAGAAAAAAAAAAACAAACGAAACGGATGGGTAATATCAAGGCACTGAGGACGCTGAAATAACTTTTCCAAACGTCTCGAAATCGAATAGTTCTGAATTGTATATCAAAACAGTGGAAACAATTTGCTGACAATTTAAACAAAACTTTTAATTCGGGAAACGCAATTTTAATCTTATTTTTTTTATCGTATTTAAAATTCAAAGCAAGTTACCATTAGATTCAAATAATTATATGAATGATTATTGATACTCCCAATAATTTTTCGATGCAAACGTACTTCTGCCCTTCAGTGAGTGGCGAACGAAGCATCTGACATCGTGGAACACAGAACAACATAAATATTATTAGAAATAAACAGAATACCAACACACCCCTGCAGGTCGCTATTTCGTCTACCATCCCGATGGAAACGCCGAAGGAATCAAAGGAATCGAAATAGAAATCATTTTTTTTATTGTATTGCAAAAATGTTCTTGATACGGTCGTTAAACCACCAAACAAGGGGGTGCGTGCGTGCGTGCATCAGTGTCAGTATTGGTAGGTCCCTACATATCTAAGATACACGCGGCAAGCTAACCTCACATCACAGGCGGCACGGCGAGCAGCAAGTGAGCTGAATTCGTTATGTACGTTCAGGGAACACGACTGGGGAAAATGTAGAAAATCTAATAATTTATGGGTGTCGCTTGCCGTCGTCCACCACCCTAACACCGGCGGCTCGTCTGGGTTGATGTATCGGAATTTCACGAGATTTCGATGTAAACGACATCTCACCGGGCAGCGACACCGTCATCATACTGCCCGGGAACGTGTGCTTCGGGAATCGGACAAAACGTGCGTACACACACTGTTCATGTACGTGCTGTATCGATGTCGACGACGCTTTCCCAGAGTTACGCTTAGCTATGACCTACGTTCGAGCGTAATTAATGGTAATATATTTTCTGCCCACTTACGTTCGACCACGTCTGAAGATAGCCTGCGTAGCTTCAAGGCGACAGCGGTATTTCTCAGTGAGTGTTGCACACGTGTCCTTCGACTTCGAACGCCGTTGAACAATCAGTTAGAACGCACTTTAAAAGTTAAACTGCTACCAATTATCCTGGCAAGCAACTCATTTGAGCAAATGGACCAATCATAACATCCCAGGTATTTGAAGTTATTACACACTCGGAAAGGATTCGGAAGAAGATTTATGGACCTTTCCCAGATACCATCTCACAAATGTGCTTCAGGACGTAATTTTATGATCTAATTATCCACTAACAACATCATCATTACAGGAGCAGCTCAACAGCAGCTGGATTCTACAGTCAGACAGACATCCACTTTCGCCGCCCATATGCCGCAAATAGGAATTAACCTCGTGTCTTAAATGCAAGTGTATGTGCCCGCTTGTCTCGAAGCAATTACTCTCAGCACCGATCCAGTCTCCGCAACGTTGTCCTTAAAACCATTCGGGATAAGGGAGAACATTGTAACTCAATCACAGTCAGTCTAAAAAGGAGTTTCGCATCCCCATCTAGATCATTCGAGTCAAGCGTAGAATTAAGACTTCATTGCTGCTCGGAATTGGCGGTCGTCGTCTTCGTTGGTGGTAGCTGAGCAGCGGTTCGTTTTTCGAGGAAACCCGTTCCGGAATAAACGGAACATTTCCCTTCTTACCCTAAGCGCACCGTCCCGGTGAGTTGGCTGAGTATTATGTGCGGGGATGAAAATTATCGACATCCCACGCTAGTCGAAACATGATGAATCAATTTAATGTTAGATTAAGCTTAAATTGCGGCTGTTTGAGCGCTGCTGGGATGAGCCGTCTAGCGTAAGCAAATCAAACAGGAAGCAACCGGAGGAGATTGGATCGACGGGGCGTGACGTGATTTCGGTTCAGATGGTCGGGTAGTAGAAGAGGTGATGACATCAGGTGAGTCGATTTTGGGAAGATTTTCCTTAGTGTTCCCCCTGAGAGAGGCTCAATTAAATTCATCAATCATGATAGATCAGTGAATTTTATTTTACCGATTTAAAGGGTTTGATTTTTTTACCGACTATTCATTTGGTGTGTCGTTGTTTTTTGCATAGAGAAGATGTTCCTGCATTAATCTCATCACTCGAAATAATAGGATTGACGTTCGAGTGAAACGGTTTGTGATGATTTCCTTAGTTATTCAACGTAAACATACATTATTAGGGAAAGAAACCAATCTATTGATTCTTCATAGGATGAGTATAGGAACATGAGATTGATATTGAAATGAATAACATCCTATTTGTCCCTTTTTCCAGCGTTGTCACATTGAAGTTGAGCTGAATGAGTGCCCTACTTCATGAGCGTTTCTTTGATTTTTCATTTATTTTTTTAATAACGTTCCACACGAACCCTTAGTAATATTTTTTTTTCGTTTTTTTTTTCGTGAGGTATTCAGAAATTCGAAACATTTGCCTTCACTTATAAAGATAATGCAAATTATATGAGCTTTAATTGGTAAAAGATTTGATCAATAAACGACTGAATTTTATGTGCAAATAGATCCAAAGAAAATGGTTGTCACTTAAAAGTAAATTAAACTAAAATGTTCGTCCTGGCATATAAAATAAAGCATGTAAATTTATGCTTTACTAGCTGCTTCGTTTGGGTGCATCTAAGAAAACCTAATTTTACAACAAATTTTCTATGTGTGTTTTGCCTTTCTAAGATATCGTCTGCATTAAAAAAAATACACAGTTTTCATCGCTATTTTAAACGATTTTCCTGTCACCTGATGATGAATCCATCTATGCATCTGCAATCATAGTACCCATATTGTTTACAGTCAAACTTTGTCAGTGATGTCAGTTGTTTTGCAGAAGCCTTGGCGAAAGCCGTTCGATGATATGTTCTTTTTTTTCCTCTGTTCGGGACATAAACCACTGCGACCAGCAATTTGATCTATTGTAGTATATTCCGTATCCTTTGTTTAGTGCATGTCGAGTTACTTCCAGCCATGTCCAAACACTAAGCTGCACGCCGGGCTGATTTTCTGAGACGAAAAATCTCTGATCACGTCTTCCTCCCGTTGATCCTGTTCCGTGTTGATTTGTTCGATATATAGGGTCGAGGTCGTCTCCGTCGCGCGAAGAACCAGCCTCAGTCTCCTAAATACGAAACAAAAACAACGAATCATCATACGGAAGCGCTGGTCCAAGCCAGCCGTCTCAGAGCCGCAGGCTACCACCCAGATGAAGCGAGTGAAGACAATGGTGAAGGAGATTTTCCCGGCGAAGCTCCGCATCACGATGGTGATGGACAATGAGACATATTTGACACTGGATGGCAACGACCGGATATTTCACGTCCCCAACCAAGGAGGTGCGTAGCGAGGTCAAGTATATCTCTCACACCAAGCTACCTCCCTTCTCACACCTTGTGGCTGCTCATCACTAAGAAAGGGATGTCGTAACCATTGTTCTATCCCTCTGGACTTGTTATGCATGGGAACCTGCCGGAAGTGTACGCCTTCATGCGGAAGCACTGTGTGGTGTTGTGTTGATGTGTTGTTTTGGCCAGACATGGCATCGGACCCATGCACCTAAAAGTTATTGAAAGAGAGGAACACAGTAACGCCTGAACATCACTGTGGTCCGTGGAACGTGAGGCCTGCAAACGTTCCCCAGTGGTAGCCAATCGGGTATTTCTAAGCCAATCTCAAACGCAGGATCTATTCCAACAATTGTGTGGCCAAATTCGAGAAGAAGCTGATGAAAAATGCTTAGAAGGTGGTGATGAATATCCCAACATCGTTCCTCTCTACGGTTACGGCTATGAACAGTTTGTCTGCATTGAAAATGTTCGAAATAAGCTCCATGATGTCGTGGAATTTCCTGCCAAATCTCAATAACTATTAGAAAACTAACTAATTAAGACTGTTCAAGTTAAATTTCAGACACTAAGATAATTCCAGCAAAAATATTCTAGACATAATTAATTAAAAACAATTGTTTATATCAGTATAATAGAGTTAATAAAAACAGTTAATTGAAATGATAACCTTCTTTCTGTAAAATTCTTGAACTTTCTGTGCTACATCCGCCATCAGAATCCGTACATTTCCTCAGATACGCTAGCGCTGGCGGTTCTCTATCTTTTGAAATAGTCAATCCCTTTTGTTTTCTTCTTATCTTCAAAGAGTTTCCACTTAACCAGAGCCCAGTATTTTTCTATCGGGCGATGTTCTGGATAGTTAGGCGGATTGGCTATTTTTGGCACGTATTTGACCTCTTGTGCCTTATACCATTCCAGGACGGATTTTGCATAGCGACAAGAGGCCAAATCAGGCCAAAACAGAGCTGGAGAGTTTTGGCTTCTTATATTTTTTTCTAATATGCAAACATTCTTTCTCGCACACATCCTTGTTGATAGTGTCAATAGAGGCGATTTTTTTTTTGATATTTGACCACAACTATAAATGGCCTACCAAACCAAATACGTCTTGGCAAATTTAGACACCTTTTTGCCTGGAAATACGGCCTTTTTTTGCTTTGCGGTATAAATATTCAGACCCGGAAGCTGTTGAAGGTCTTCGAGCACATACGTTTCGTCGTCCATCATGGTACAAGATTTTTTTTTGCCAGAACTTGGTGTAAAGGTCCTTAGCACGTTGACTTTCTGCTGTGAAATTTTGCTTGCCGTGACCTTGGCACCTTTTTCACTTTTTACATCGTCATTCCAAAAAAATTCAGGAAAAAAATAAGGATATAATAAATAAGGACTTTCTTTTCACGATAGAACCTTGCGGAAGCCAATGTGACAATTTGGGATCTCGCCGATCCCAGCGCGTCGCAACTCGGAAGCAATAATGCCATCTATAAAAATCCAAATGAGTATTTTTCGCACCGACGTTTGTTTATAAATATAATACAGGCTATAAAATTGAAGCCACTACAGACAAACGCACATCATCACACGCCGAACCGCTTCGTCTGGCTCAAAAGCCCGGAGGAACAAGTGCAAAAGTGCGATGATGCGCTGTAGGTACGTGGGAGCATCGAGGTGAAGGTAGATATTTTCCACCGCATCTCGCCGTCGGAGATAGACGGAGGGTTTCTAAAAATATAGCCGGCAAAGGTGAGCTGCTATAAATGTGGAGCGTTGGAAAATACTGCTTAGAACCTATGCGGTGGTGATGGCATATGTCTTTGCATGTGTTAGTTGTGAAACATATATTGTGAGGACGCGCGAACTTTACGAAAAGTTTACGCTGAAGTGGATCCCCCCTGGTACAAAGTTGCCACATTGGGTCTCATGCTCGTGTGGATTAGTTAACTAATCCCAGCTACAAGTTGAACGGTTTGCTTCGTGACCTCCGAGTTCGCATCATATTTCGGAGTGGGAGCAAATGTAATGATGACCGGATCGAATTAGTAGTAACGATGGAAACACTTAGTTCACAGCATATAAACTAATCCGGTGGATTAGAAGTTTGTATTGTTGTTACGTGATTGAGAAACACAATTATTGAAATCACAAACCGAAGACTGTTGGAGCGTGAAAAAGTGACAATCGATGCTTTTGATTATTTTATTAAACATGACATTCGTTGCGACGAGAAACATTGTCCTCACAGAAATCACAGTCCCACTCTGTGCGAAGAGGTATTTATCCTCTTACGGAAAGCACTCTCTTAGAGCATTAGTGCCAAGAAAGCATTTATTGTCGATAAAAATGTGTCTCGTCTGGTAGATGTTGTTTACCCACTTGTTAGAACGTTCAAATCGGTAGCGGCAAACCATCTGCTCCTACACCCGTTCCCAATCTACGCATTGACGAGATATTGGCGATGGCAAGAAGGTGTCAGTACGGAAGCGGATCGAAAAATAAACTAACTTTTTGGTAGGAGGACAGTGATGGGCAAGACACACTTCGGCAGACGATATTTTCTCACTTTTCCCACACCCACACTGGACGGCCGGTGCTGCTACCGTGTCAGAATTGACAATTGTCACAAGTAGTCAGATGGTGCCTTTAGCAGCAGTGTAGCCAGGTGTTGGCAGACATCGAAGCATATTTTTGGATGACTCCAATTTAGTGAATCATCAATCTGGGTCGCAATCGATTTAGGTCATACAGTCGGATATCCCCCTCCTCAGTGAAAACAATTTTAGAAAAACCGGTCAGCAAACTGATTTTTTATTTAATAGATTTTATTGAGCCATGCTAAACGTCGAATTTGTGTAAATCCATCTACCTTAAAAATAACGCGTAGTATTCATTTCACAACTACAAATAACTGTCTGATATCAACATAAGGAGAGCCGTATTTATTCGAGAATATCAGCGGATAGAGTTCAGTACCATTAGTTAACGTTTGCATAAAAAAAATGACTAATTTACCTGGGGGTAGATTCACCTATGCATCTCCAAACTCTGTTGTTTACAGAGAAAGAAAAAAATTTAAAATTGAAACGATTTAAATCAGAATAACTAAAATGGTCCACTAGAAGAGTAGTCGTGGATATCTTATTCATTAAAAACATATCATTTTCAAAGAAACTGATACGAGGAAATGTAGGGTTTGCATCTACCGTTATTTTTTGGAAATTTGGCACCTATTCTTCATATATTGAGCCGGTGCCGAGCTTGATTGAAACGTCCATGGTCCGAAATGTTTGTCTACCCGCGGCTTCAAACCAGCCTCCAGAACATTTACGTCGCATTAACTTTTCTTAATGCGTCGATGAAAACGATTGGAGAGCGCCCATCTGCGGTTACAGCGGCCCAAACAATTATTTGTAGCGGGTGCGGCTTGCTGGTGGTCAAACGATAACATAAATTCTCGTATGAACGGTTGGTCAGGCAAACCCTATCGTTGTGAGATTTTACTAATTTGCTCAATCTGAAAAAAAGAAAAAAAAATCGTCAGAATGTTCGATGTTCGTAATTTGACCACTTTCAGCCAAGCGAAGCAATTCCTTCGCTCTCTCAAGTCTAACTTGTTGTCGCTTCGGTGTGAGATCATGGGCTTTTTGGAACTTGAAAGGCTTGACCTTGAGCTCATTTTTTCAATATTCGTCGGATGCTGCGGTCAGATATATTCAGTTATTTCGCCATTTGATTGGCACTTCGTCGTGGATTTTGCTCAAGTCGCTTCTTCACTTTTCGAACCATCTGACGTGACGTTGCAGTCTTTTGTTGACCACCTCCATTGCGATGCTACCAATATTATTATAACGAGCTATGGTGCGATAAACAAAAAAAATATATTCACATTAAGGTGTTTAAGCTCACTAAATATCGCTGGTGTGATTTTGCAGCTAAATATAAAGCAATCACACTGTTATGTTTCAATTCCAACGCTCATCACTTTTGTTTTGCGTTCACTTTTGGCAAAATGTTTTTGTACGCTAGTATACAACACTTCGAACTTTCATTCAGCCAATTTATTGACAGCTGATGCCAGTGCGACAGCTGCGCGAAAGATCTGAAGTAGGTTACACTTCGAGTGCCAGACCCTGTATATTCCATAATTTTTTGGTTCAAGATTTTCAAAGGCAACTTGTTTCTCGAGGGAGTTAAATTTCACCAAAAAGAAGATCTTGGTGAGACCATTAAAATTGTGGAAAACATATTCAAGCTCATTTCTATCCACCATTACATTGTTGCTAATTTTTGAGTTCCTGCTCCTAGACTACATGCCATGCATAGTTATCAACAATCTAAGCGTTTCGTCCAGATGTTTCAAGCTTAAAGGCCTTTAAGACGACTAATATTGTTGAAAATGAAAGTAAACGGTAACTTAGCGTTTTGCTTTCCTAGTCCATTCACGATGGTCAATACCATGCCATGAAGATGATGTTTTCTTATTGTTAAGAAAACATTAAAGTAGTTCGGAGGGGGGGAGCACTTTTCTGGGGAGTTTTTTTATGTGGTTGTTTTGTTTTTTTGGGGGGGGGGGAGCGTTTTGCTTTCCTAGTCCATTCAGATGGTAATACATGCAGAAGATGATGTTTTCTTATTGTTAAGAAAAATAAAGTAAGTCAGGGGTTTGGGGGTTGTAGTTGGTGTTTGTTTTTTTGACCTTACCTTACCAATCAGACTAAGGCCGGTGTGGCCTCTGCTGTACACAGAAGTTGTTTCCATTGTAATCGGTCCATGGCTGTTCCTCGCCAGCCTCGCTGTCTGCGGAGGATCCGCAGGTCGCCTTCTACTTGATCGATCCACCTTGCTCGTTGCGCGCCTCTTCTTCTTGTACCTGTCGGTTCGTTTTCGAGAACCATTTTCACAGGGCTGTCGTCCGACATTCTTACGACATGCCCAGCCCATCGTAGTCGACCGATTTTTGCGATGTGTACGATGGGAGGTTCTCCCAGCAACTGGTGCAATTCGTGGTTCATTCGCCTCCTCCACGTTCCGTCTTCCATCTGCACCCCACCGTAGATCGTACGCAGCACCTTCCGTTCAAAGACTCCAAGGGCGCGTTGGTCCTCCACTAGCAATGTCCATGTTTCGTGGCCGTAGAGAACTACCGGTCTAATTAATGTCTTGTAGATGGTCAACTTTGTGGTTCGGCGAACTTTGTTCGATCTTAGCGTCCTTCGGAGTCCAAAGTAGGCACGATTGCCAGCCATAATGCGCCTTTGTATTTCTCTGCTGGTGTCGTTATCGGCGGTCACCAATGAGCCCAGATACACAAATTCGTCTACTACCTCGATTTCATCACCGTCGATCTGAACTCGTGCTAGGAGGCTAACATTGTCTTCTCGTGAGCCTCTTCCCTTCATGTATTTTGTTTTTAACGCATTAATCACAAGCCCAATCCTACCAGCTTCAGCCTTAAGTCTGATGTACGTTTCCACCATCGTCTCAAAGTTACGTGCTACGATATCAACGTCGTCGGCGAAGCCAAATAGTTGGACAGACTTCCTGAAGATCGTGCCACTCGTGTCTATCCCAGCTCTTCGAATCACACCCTCCAATGCAATGTTAAACAACAAACACGACAATCCATCACCTTGCCGTAACCCTCTCCGAGATTCGAAGGGACTCGAGAGCGTCCCTGATACTCGGACGACACACATCACTCGATCCATCGTTGCTTTGATCAACCGCGTCAGTTTTTCCGGAAATCCATATTCGTGCATGATTTGCCATAGCTGGTCTCGATCGATTGTATCATACGCTGATTTGAAGTCGATGAAAAGATGATGTGTGGGCACGTTGTATTCGCGACATTTCTGCAGTACTTGCCGAATCGCGAAAATCTGGTCCGTAGTAGCGCGGGCACCCATGAATCCCGCTTGGTATTGCCCCACGAACTCCTTTGCAATTGGTGACAGGCGGCGGCATAACATTTGGGAGAGCAACTTGTAGGCGGTGCTCAGTAGCGTGATCGCACGATAATTTCAACAATCCAGCTTGTCGCCCTTTTTATAGATGGAACACACTATTCCTTCCATCCAATCCTCCGGTAAACATTCCTCCTCCCAAATCTTGGTAATTACCCAGTGCAGCGCTCTGGCCAGTGCTTCACCAACGTATTTTAATAGCTCGCTTGGGAGTTGGTCAACACCAGCAGCTTTGTTGAGTCGAAACGAGGCACGCTTACAAAAAATACATAAAAGTCGAAAGTTCTTCTTCGCATGCAATTGAGTCAATTGCGAAGTCTTCTTTAATTAGTGGATGGTTACTACATTTTACGCCACTCATTCGAGAATCGTCAGAATGTAAAACATTTACTTGCTCTTAATTTTTTGGCCGTTCGACTGGTTCATCTCGTCACCAATTTGCATGAACTATCATTATTTTTACTTTTATTATTATTTTCATGGCATAACGTCATTATAACATTAAATGATTCAGAATATCCCATCAACGTTCTCGGTTCATGGATGCTTCTCTCCAATCTCGTGGGCAATTTTTACTCCCTAGATCTTGCTCCACCTGGTCCAACCATCTAGCTCGTGGTGCCCCTCTTCGTCCTGTACCAACCGGATTCCCATCGAACATCATTTTCGAGGGATAGTTGTCCGGCATTCTCGCAACATGTCCTGCTAAGCGTATTCATCTAGATTCGACAACCTTACGAATACTGGGTTCGTCAGCGAGTTTCGTGAGCTCATGGTTCATCCTCCGCCTCCAGACTCCGTTCTCCTGCACTCCCCCAAAGATGGTTCTTAACACCCTTCGCTCAAAAACTCCGAGTGCTCACAAGTCCTCCCTAACCATTGTTCGCGTCTCATACCCGTAGAGAACAACCGGTCTTATTAGAGTTTTATGCAGGATACACTTCGTACGGGAGCTAAGTCTGTTTGACCGCAGTTGCTTGTGGAGAGTGTAGTAGGCACTGCTGTTTAGGCGGGCTCTGTCGTGCCCTGTTCAGCATGCCAGTTTGTTCTTCGTTTTTGACGTATTTATCTTCAAACCAATCTTCCCTGCTTCGCGCTTTAGTTTGGTGTACAGCTCTACTACCACCTCAAATGTTCTGCCGACAATGTCCACGTCATCAAGATTCCATCACCCTGCGGGATTCGAATGAACCCTATAATCCACCCGATATCCTCATGCAGCACTGGATTCCATCCTTCATAGCCTTGATTAGTCTTGTCAACTTTCCCGGAAAGCATTCCTCATCACTGATCTTCCATAGCTCTTTTCGGTTTACTGTATCATTGATGAATGTAACGTTTGCATTAAAAAAATGGACTTTTTTCGGATGGTGATAAAAAAAAAGCTAAGACAGATAATTGCTTTTGATAAATTTCCCATGGAAGGTAATTATTTAAGCTTACTTGCAAAAAAATTCTACGCCCTTGCGAGCAACCTTCCGGCAGTTAACCGGAACATTCGCCATGGCGGACGAAAACATGCGTGTAGGCATGTTTTTGAGTTCTTTCTTCATTTTATTTATCAACTCGATTCTCATGACCGATGAGCAGTGAACGTAGTCAGCTCACGGTAGAAGTTTTTTTTTCATCCGTCCGTCGGTCGATGTAGTGAAAAAAGGGAAAGAAGTGTAATCTATCGCTTTTCGGAGCCTTCAGGAGGTGTTGTGCGGAGAGAGAGGCAAATTCCCGTCGAAAGCAGCCACCAGAAAAACCTCATCGTACGGAAGTTGAGAAGCAACGCATGTGAAGAGCCCTTTTTGTGGAGTACAGTGAAAAACGCATTTCCTTGCATAATTTGCGCTGAAATCCCTGTGTGAGTGGTTGGATGCGGTTTGCTTAGGAAGATTCCCGAGTTGACGGAGCAGAAAGATCGAAATTTTCAACCGCAGAGTCGACGGAAAACGATTTTTGCCGTGTGAGAAAGAAGAGTCGGGTTAGCAGCAGGCATTGTAGGAAAAAAAGAACATCAGATCACAGGAGTGTGGCAGTTGTGTTGGTGTGAGCAGCAGCAGTTTGTTCTACTGTTTTGCGTTGGATGTGCGTGTGTGGTAAGTACTACGGGAGAATTATTGCCAAGACTTCTTTTCTCCAGGTGTCAAAGCTCATCATTCTTGTTGCGTTGGTATTGGTGCGAGTGAGAAGTGACTGGGTGTTTTTCTTTTCTTTTTCTGATTCCCCATCACGGAGGGGGATGGATAGCAGAATATTGCTGGATTTTGCATGTTTCGTAGACTTCTGAATAATTTAGACCAAAAATGTAATTTAAATTTTTATCTCACCAGCAGTAGCTACATATTGATTTTGCATTGAATTTCAGTAATTAGGCACGGCTATTTGTTTTTCAGTCGGCCACCATCATAGTGTGGATTTTATTTGCGTCTTGTCTTGCTCTTGTTCTTCGTGTTATTTTTTTCCCCTCTTGCGTGGTTTCGTATACGACCTAGGGGTGCTTCAATGTAATCTTGTGTTGAAAAATTATTAATTTTTATTTAATAATTAACTTAATGTAACATTGCAAGTTTCAGGTAATGTTAAAATGCCGTTATGTCAGTAAAATAAATATCATTGCAAGTTTAGCATTAATACTTTTCATTAACATTTGATGAGTGTGTATTGTTTAGCAACCGTGTAAAGTTAGAGGTCATAAGTGAGTTTATTTTTCTTATTGAGTCTGTTTCCTGCAACCAAGTGCCAATATCTAGAACTAGATTTTAGAGGAAAATACCACAACTGTGCCAAAGTGAATTTTGATTCGGTGTGCAGGCTTAGTTTGTAAATTAATCGGTGCAAGAAGAGTGTATTAGAAATAGATATCATGTTACTAACGGAAGGTTTCCGACACGTCGGCGACGGTCGAGTTGATGTGGACGAGTGCTGACGGCAGCAGCTGCGGGTCCAGCAGGACTTGGCCATCTAGGACATCGAGGAGAGCTGGTTTGCAAAGCAACAAATAATTTATCTCTACCATATTTTGAAGACAATATCTAATATCCTGTTTTATTTTGTCTATTTTGTTTTGTTTTGTTTTTCGTTATGCTTGTCTATTTTCAGTCACATTGGAGCGGTCTATTGCTTTTGGCGGATAGTGTAGGTATGTACTTTCAGCGTATCGTTAACCAAAACGAACCCTGCTGCTAACTATCCAACATCCCAGTGATTTCTCGTGGAAGTGCAGAGGATTTCTCGGCTTCGTTCAAAGCGAGTATCACGTCAACACGTTCCTTCCTATTCCCTACTCGACCAGCATTCGGGCACAGCCGGCGCCGGTATTGCTTTATAATGGGTCACCAGTTTTTACACATTGAAGATGTATGTTTGTCCCAAACATCATCTGTTGGTTCTTTGTGCAAATACTGCTGATCTGGAATTGCATCCGTGGGCGGTCAATCATGCTCATGCTCATGATCATGCTCATGCTCATGCTCATGCTCATGCTCATGCTCTTTCTTCATTTTATTTATCAACTCTTCCTCAGTTTTCGCAACAAAATTGTTGGAGTAGATCTTACGTTTCAGGTTGGCCCAGAAATTCTCGATGGGACGCAGCTAGGGGACGTTGGGCGGGTTCGCCGACTTGGGTACCACATCGATATTCAGCCGCTCCATCTCCTCCAACGATCGCTTCGAGTAGTGGGCCGACGCCAGATCCGGCCAGAACACCGCGTCTTCGCCCTTATGGTATTTTTTGATGAACTACGCAACTTCCGGCAGGCATTTCGTACTATAAATTTCAACGTTCACGGCCAGTCCGGAGCGAAAGAAGAGCGGCTTTGACATCCCCTTCTCGCTGATTGTCAGCCACAGCAGCACCTTCTGGGGACCTTGGTGTGTGAAATGAACTTCACTTCGGAGCTCACTTCCTTCATGGGGGAAGTAAAATACGAAGTGCCCTGCCAGTCGTTGCCATCCAGGGTGAGATAGGTCTTGTCGTCCATCACCACCGCTACGTCGCGATTCGCCGGAAAAATCGAGTTGACCATCTTATTCAGCCGTTGCCGCTGCGTCATTGCCTGTAGCTCCGAATCCAGTGGACGCGACTTCCGCTTCCTGACATGTATGTTCATGTTCGCCAGGTTCTTTTTCACTGTTTGGCCGGTTGAACCGACCTCCTCCAAGCGCACGCAGCGATGTAGCCACTTTTCCCTCGGCCTTCCTCTTCAGCATCCTTTGGAGCTTCTTGTCGCTCAGGGTCGTCGGCCGTCTGGAACCCGGCTTTCTTTCGATGCTCTGATTGTGGTCTAATAGTGCCAAGATGTTGTATATGCTAGAACGGGCGTATCCGGCGTCCACAAAGTACCGCACGATGTCCGTTTTCGGCGGGGTGCCGTTCTTTGAACGCAGACTCTTCTGAACGGAGTTGCTTCACTGTTTTTGCCATCACGGTTAGATTTCGACTGATAGAACTGTCAAATTTTGTCTGCTGACTCATGGGTTACTATGGTCGATGCTGCAGGGGTAGTTTCGTCAGTGCGGGTGAAGGTAAACCCACGATAAATCGGCAATTTTTGTACAATTTTTTAAATGCAAACGTTATTAAGTTGATGAATATATGATGCGTAGGGACTCTATATTCACGGCACTTTTACATTATCTATCATAAGTCATCAATCAATCAATGAGTAACATCTGCATAAAAAGACATTTTTCGGAAAGAGCTATAAAATAAACAATGAAAAATAAAGTCGTGAATCAAATTTTTTTTAAATTCTCCATTTATTTTTCATTTTACAAAAATGATTCCACACTATGACGAGCGTTTCTACGGCAATAGGTGGGGCCTTCGCCATAGCTTTAGAAAAGAACTGTGTTTGGATATTCTTTGACTCCTTCTTCGCTTTTTAGATCAGCTGCTTGTCGGATTTGGCCACAACAGTGTTGGAAAATGGGTCCTCCCTTAGCTCAGTCGGTAAAGGTGTAGCTACAAAGCAATACCATGCTGGAGGTGACTGGGTTCGATTCCCGGTCTGGTTTATGAATTTTTCGTTAAGGAAAATTTTTCGACTCCCTGGGCATAGGGTATGATTGTATTTGCCACACAATCATACTAATGCAAAAATGCACATATTTCAAAAATACCTGGCATCGAATGCTCTCAATTAAGAACTGTGAAAGTGCATTTAGAACACTAAGTTGAGAGCAAGCAATATGCGAATTGTGAAAGCAATAAGCTTGAAATGCTAAAAGAGAGTTTGTTGGAATAGATTCGGTTTTGGTCAAAAATTCTAGTTTGGCTACGGCTTGGACACGTTTACGGTACCACAGTCATGTTCTGGCGGTCCATCTCTTCTAACGACCTATAGGCGTAGTGGGCCGAAGCCATGTCCGGCCAAAACTCCACATCTTCTCTTGTATGGAGCCACTTTCGGCAGGCATTTAGTACTGTGGATCTTCCCATTCACAGTAAATCCCGAGGGAATGAACAGGAGCTTCGAAATACCTTTCAGCCACATGGCCACCAATGATCAGCCACAGATGAACCTTCTTCGGGAACTTGATGTGGGAGATATATTTGATCGCACTGCTCTTTGAAGGGGGACTTAAAATATCCAATCCAAGCCACTCGTTGCCGTCCAGGGCCAGATATGTCTCATCGTCCATCACCACATCCACATCGCGGTTTGCCGGACTTATCTCTTTGACCATTGTCTTCAAGTGCTGCTTCTGGGTGATTTCCTGCCGCTCCAAGACCGCCGGCTTGGACTTGCGCTTCTGTATGACTTTTTGCCGTTTTCTCCTGTTGGCTCAAGGCACGGAATGACTTCGCCACCTTTCCCTCAGTTATGCACTTCAGCTTCTGCTAGGTTTTCCGGTCGCGCAGAACCGTCGGACGCCTGGAACCAGACTTCCTTTCGATGCTCTTCTCTGTGCAAGCAAGGCGATGATCTTGTAGATGCTGGATCTGCTGTATTCCATCGACATGAAGTGCTCAACTACGGCAGATTTCTTCGCCCCCGGATGCAGGCGGTAGTTAGAACGGAGGTTTTTTACCGCTTTCGCCATAATTTCTGCAAAACAACTTATATCGATGTCAAAGTTTGACTGTAAACAATAGTTGCCAATGCATAGGTGGATTCTTTGTCAGGTGGCAGGATAATCGCATGAAAGAACGATAAAACCTGTCGATTTTATTCGAACTCGGACATCATAAAGACACCCTTTGTTTCAAAATATTTTGGGTTGGCACCTAGATTCTGCACTTAAAATTGAGAAAGAAAAAACCTCAGCAAATACAGTCTTCAAGAAACCAGCTCAAATAAGCAAACACAAATATCATCCTAGTTTCAATGTATCTCTTTTTTATTTCCACCACATTCCCATGTTACCGCAACCGCAACTCTATCGTCATATTAGCATTGTCAGTTGAGGAAAGCACGAGGACGCTCTGCGAAATTCAATTTCAGACTCGATTTCCGATTTGAGGGAAACGAGAAAATTGTGTGTTGCTATCTTCCACACACATACACAAACACAACCAACTTCTAGACGAGCAACGATGACGCCCTGGCAGCTGTGCAATAATGGTGGGTTATGCATTCCGTTCGATTCAACTCCGTATTCCGTCTGCCTTTCAATTCCAAGGGAAAAAGGAAACGTCAATATGTTTGCCGAATGGTTAGTCAGGTGAATTGATTCCAGAAATGCCGTGCACACTCCACAGTTCAAGTTGCTGGTTTGCTTATTGGCTACTACTCTTGACGAACCGCATGCACATATCTCACAAGAAGACACTCCTGCACACCTTACAACCCACAGGTCGGCGGTTAACTAGTCTTAAGGATATGTGACTTGCTGTCTAAGTTGATGAAGACGACTTTAGTCATCGGACAGTATTATTGGTGTTATAAATGGATAGAAGTACATATACTGGCTCAAACGTGTTAGTGCCACTTCATGTGGAAAATCATGTCCATTAATTAAGGCTTATATTTGCTCGTTACATATGACCTGTGAACAACCGCAGAAGATGAGCTGTCTTATGTCGATTCAAGGCACAACAAATTGTCCAACAGAGAACTCCTGGACAAATATTTGCTCATCCATTCGAGGCAGTACAGAGCCATTATGATTAAATCATACAAATTGTCTCGGCAAGATCAACCACACATTAATGGATTCCTAACATGGGCAGGACCAGTCTCCGTTTTCATTTAGCTAGCAGACTACAGATGTGTTATTTCAAATCTAGCTCAGTCTGTCTCTGGCTGTCCATCAAGCAAAACATTTGTAATCCTTTCATGATAAAGCAAACTTTCATAAACTCATCACTGCACGAAACTGTCACCCTGGGATGTGTTTGGATTTATCCTGCTCGGCGCTCAGTTTTCCTATTTCGCAAAGTACGAAAACATTACTTCTGCTTGTCAGGCAGCTTTTTCCTTTTTTTATTTTCCTTCTTTTTTTTTTTTTGGTTTTTGAAATTTGATTCAGTCGGTGGGAGTGCAATTCTGAACTGTCTCGTAGCTTAGAGCAGACATCAAGGAAGGACGAATGTAATAGAAAAAAGGGAACGAAAATGGTAGGACTGTGGAGTGCTTCACATCGACTGGTGGGTAAAATGATTCATGCAGTAACATATAGTCCAAAGAGCTTCCTTTTTAACTGCATGGTTTACAAACAGACAATCGTGTTTGACGCGTGCTGGTACTTCATCACATTTCATGTCTGGTTTTGGGTGGGGAATCGCATAGCGGTACCTGAAGGATTAACTTGATGGTTTAAATACTGCTGTGATGGAGTGTTTTTTTTTCAAATATTTTGTCAATTCGTTAGTGGACTTTTAGAAACAGTTTTAGAAGTTGTGTGCGCATATCATTATGTGAGATTTACAGCTTGATTTTGATTGGCTCTTGTGACATTTCACACACTTTGTGAAGGTGTTGGCAGTTTTATAATAGTCTAAAAAATAGTTACGGATTTTGTTTTATCCCGGTGCGGTCCACCTGTGTCCCATTTAAACCTCAAGGATATTTTCTCTCGAAATCTCCAAATAAATACAAATGTTCAGTTAAAGTGATTAATTTATTGTTTTCCATAGATATACTCCTATCGGGCTATTATTTTGTTTGTGGTGAATATTCCGACTATGCTCATACGTGACGTGGCTGGGTAGCTCAGTAGTTACCCGATCTGCTTAATGAGCAGATGGTTGGGAGTTCAATCCCAGGCCCGTCCCCTTCCTTTCCATTTGTCACTTGCCTCTTTCTATCACCACTAGATTTAAAATAAATAGCAGTCTACTGCGTTTTCATTGATCGCATCACTTTCCACAGTGAATCCATGATCTAAAGATAACCTGCCTCACTAACACAAAACTATCTTTTCCTTGAAAATTTTGGAGACGCAGAGGTAAACATCCTTCCTCCCTCTCTGAATACCGTGAGGACGTGGCCGGCGCCGGTACTGATCTATAAATAGAATGAATAAGTGAACTTGTACATTGAAGATGTAAAGCTACTCCCAAGCTCCATCTATGTGGTTCTCTGTGCAATTACACTAGTTCTGTTCAGTAACGGAGTAGCAACTACAAAACGCATGGTCTTTCCAATAATAATAATAATAATAATAATAATAATAATAATAATAATAATAATAATAATATTCCGACTATGCTTATACGTCCGCATTGCTCAAAATAACAATTCACCATAATAGAGGCGCAAAACAGTGAGATTACCGAGCAATAGTTCAGCTATGAAAATATAGGAAATTTTACCGAAAATTGATTGCAAAACCATCCCCATGCAAATTGGTATTGCAGGTTATTTTTGAATAATTTTTCAGAAAAAAAAAGCAACGAAAGCTTATCAACTTTTTTGATTGTGTAACCTGTTTTTGAATCTAAATTGCCTTATTTTTATGGTAAGAGTTATTCGCGGTGGAATTCCGTCAGTATCACATCCAACGTCAGTGCCTTTGTATAAATGTATTACGACATAGCTCTTGTGTAAGGATTGCTCAGAATTGTTAGCGAAATTCTCTAATAATGTAACTCTTCCTTCCAAGCAAACATTTCTAAAAAAAAATTTAACAATTTTATCCATAGCAAAATTCTCATCACATTCTTAGCAATTCATACTATGTTTTGCTTAGCATTTTTAGGGAACTGATTCTTAA
Source organism: Aedes koreicus (assembly GCA_024533555.2). Classification (NCBI taxonomy): domain Eukaryota; kingdom Metazoa; phylum Arthropoda; class Insecta; order Diptera; family Culicidae; genus Aedes; species Aedes koreicus. Next base: position 543,675 of record JAHHFK020000067.1, read on the forward strand.
CTTCAGCACGTCGAAGTTCCGGTCCGCTTCTTAGCAACTTTCTATGAGATATCAGGTGGATACCCACCGATTGTCTGTCGATCTACCAAAATTGGAAGACGCCTGAAATCATTGGGTATAGAACCAACTCGCCCCCGGTTGGTACAAAATAGATGAGCTTAGAAATCTATAGAAGCTATAAGTTTCCAGAAAACACGAAATGCTTTCAGAGAATATAATTTCACCAAATCCTTCAATCGTAATATTAGGTGGATTAGAATCGAGTGCCCTTTGGTTTAATGAATTCAAGCGTAACCGAACATCCGCTTTTTTATGAAGAGCGACCAGGCCGTCCGATTGAGGTGACTACGGAGGATATGGTTAACAAAATTCATGATATCGTGGTTGCAGATCGCCGGGTGAAGATCAGAGAGATTGCTGACATTGTAGACATCTCAATAACACGCATCCAAAATACCCTTCACGAAAAATTAGCTATGAGAAAGCTATCGGCAAGATGGGTGCCGTATATGCTCACAGAGGACGGAATCGCATGACAACTTCATAGCACTGCTTGGAAATTTTTAGGCGCAATCCGAGAGAGCTTCTACGGCGTTTCGTGACTGTTGAAGAAACATGAATCCAGCACTACAGCGTGCATTACGATCGCGGAAACATCTACAATATTCTGGCACTTTTGGCGAAGAGAGAGTCCATCGAGCGGAAGCGTGGTTCCGGTCGTCCGACTGTTTTAAGTGAGGATTCAACAGAAGCTCAAACGGAAGACGGAAGGCAAGGTGGTCACTTATTTGCGTGCGTTGTGCCGGGAAGTCGGTCCGACCGGCCAAACGGTCAAAAAGTAATTGGCCAAAATAGATATCCACAGGCCGAAGCGTCAGTTCAAGCCAGCCATGTCGGAGAACCAAGCGGAAGCCTAGAAACAACGGCGAAAGATTCTGATCAAAGAGATCTTCCCGACGAACCTGAACGTGGTGGTCGTTATGGACGACGATACGTACCTCACGTTAGACGGCAACGACTGTCAAGGCAAAGGCTACTTCACGTCCCCGACTAAAGAAATTAACAGCGATGTGAAGAACACAGCACACACGAAGTTCCCAAATAAGGTGTCTCTGTGGCTCACAATCCGTGAAAAGGACATGTCACGTTCCCTCTTCTTTTTGTCGGGGCTGGTAGTGAACGGCGAGATCTACAGTACGAAGTGCCTCCCATAAGTTGCCGCCTTCATTAAAAAGAACCACAAGGATGACTACGTGGTGCTTTGGCCGGATCTAGCGTCGACCACTACTCGGAGCGGGCGCTGGAGAAAATGGAGCGGTTGGGCATTCCGGTGGTGCCCAAGCTTGCCAACCCTCTCAACGTGCCCCAGCTCCGCCCAATTGAGAAGTTCTGGGCCAATTTGAAGAGGAAAGTATATTAAAAAAAAATCGTGGCCAAAACGACGGATGATTTCATCACAAAGGCGATTAAGGAACTGAAGAATATGCCTACAAGCTTCTTTTTTCCACCTATGACCAAAGTTCCGGAGGATTTAACTGAAAACAAGAAGAAATACAACTACAGTGTATTCAGCAAAATTGTAGCAAATGTCAAACCAAACTACATTGTAAAACATAGCAAACCGGTAAAAGTTAAAAATGAACAACATTGAGTCTTAAAACGACTTTTTACTAAAATACTGAATTATTTGAAACTAGAAGAAAAATATGTTCTACAATTTTTTTTTGTATAATAACAATTTCTACAATTTTGCTGAACATACCATTTGACGATATTTGCTCATAAAAAAGTTAGCGCAATAGTATAATGCAAGAAAAAATAATTGATTTTCATCGAAAATTCATCTTTCCTCATGAAGCGCATTTTTGGCACAACGGTTTTGTAGAAAATCGATTCAAAGCGGCTGTTTTTTCTAACGGTACAAACTAGTCCAAATCGGAAATTAGTCCTATTTAAAAATAATTGACTTGCCGGTTTCCAAAACGAACCATGCTGCTAAACCAACTCTTCTATCCAACATCCCAGAGATTTTCTCGGATTCCAATAAAGTGAGTATCACGTTAACATTTCCCTATCCTTTCCTTATATGACCTGCATTCTGGCAAGGTCGGTGGCTGCATTGCGTTGGTCTTGGATCAAAAGTTTTCAAACATTGAGGCTTTTGGCTCTCTGTGTAGTAACAGCTGATCTGGAAATAACGGAGTAGCAACCTCTGATGGTCAATCATGCTCACGCTCTTGCTCGAATGATTTTTAACTTCAGCTCTTTTGGAACTACGCCGTTGCTTCCGCCAACGCTGAAGTAAGCATGATGACTGATATGTGTACTTCTATAAGTGCACAGTCAATTTTAAAATTCACCAGATCCCACCGGTCATCGATAATCCTCCAATCAAATGCTGTAAAAAATAAAACCCAATAAAAAAGAAAGTGAAAAAAAACCGAGGCGAAATTCCGTTTTGTAATCTTGCCCGGTCTCGTATTTCTACGTCTAAACAGAAACGAATCTACAGTTATTACGCTTAATGACGACAAAAAACATCCAGAAACAATTCCGATGCAATGTAAAACTCGGTTTCGCTATCTTTTTCAACAAAAACACTTCTTTTTCAAAAATGCAATTCAACTTTTCTTGCAAGCAGTCTGTCCTTGTGTACGATATGGCAGATTCTTCAGTAAACGAGCTGTCTCGGTACAGGTTCCGTGTTCGCCCTTAACACATATGCAATATACCCAGCAAAAACGACCGTGATAATTGTTTGCTGCTGCATTTTAAGGGAACGACAAAAGCCTGAAGCGAAGAATGAGTACGTTTTTAAGGTGTATTTACGAAGAAGCAACACCAGTCCCAAGTGAAGGTAGGATTATGCAACATCAAAAATGTTCCAGCTTCAAATCGCTCCACGGTTTGCATGGGACTAATAAGGCCTGTTGATGGTACCCCTATGTAAGTCGACCTTTACAGTCTCGTTCACGTTTTTTTTTTGTAGAGTTTGGAACGGTGGCAATGCGATGAAGCTACATCAGATCTTCCATATGTATTATCCCTTTTGACTGTTGGCAGTTCTCTTGCATGGGGGTTTCATTTTTTTGCTTCATGCCGGGAGATGGAGAAGCACTCATGAAGCTAATGTTGCACGTGATGATACATTGCCTGATGGCTAAGAATGGTTCTTTAGTGTGAATAGGGTTTTTTTGCGTGACGTTAAGTGGTAATATTTTTGATTAATATCCAATGCTATGAAGGGTGCAAACGTGACATTAGGTCTAGTTGAAAAGATTCTTGCAGGAAAGAAACATTAATGAGCTGTTTTCTCTCTCTTCTCCTTCATTCCAGGTAAGCTTCGATCTATCCATCAATCCATCATCTCGACGAGGTGGGACAGTTCCAAGTAATGAAGAAAAATGATCGAATTCGGTCAGATTTATGACAAAATTTGACTCTGCAGAGGGCCAATAAATGGGATTCGAAATAGTACGACTACCAATCGCATACGCTCATCAATACTGTATAATAGAGAGCAACACCGAAAAACCACAAACCACAACATAAATAACCCCTCAATGACATGTACAGGTAGCAGGGTAATCGGAAAAGCTCATTCATCTTCGGCCGCTTGCATGACCGTCGGACTCAAAGCCAGACGGCACAAATCTAACCACTATTAGATAACATACATGCGAACGTACACAAGTGACAAACAACGCCATCTAACTGGACTGTCCACTGTGTCGCAAGGATCTCGGACGCCCTGAGTGTTCTGAGAGCCAAATTCTTGCTACGCCCCAGTTCGAACAACGCACGACAAAATTGCACAAAAACAAGTGCACAATCTCACGCGGATGCTGGTGCTGCGTCTGCTGCTGTTGGATTGCTACAATCCCTGAGGATGGCACTGTTTTAAACCGACGACGATCGACCAATGCACCGTTATCCGAAGTGGCATTTACGGTTTTGTCGCTGTTTTTTTTTTCTTACGTCCCTTACTTTTTAGCATGCATTCCTTGTGTCGCACTTGCAGTCAGTGCCTTTATCAGTGGCAAACCTCCTATTCCAGTTCAGCCGTTTGCGGGTTGCATTTCTAGTTTTGCCTTAACTAGAATCTATTTATATGGGAAGAACTGCTCACGACTCTAACAACGACGAAGGCTCTGGAATGTGGGACTGAGGTTGAAATTTTTTTTTCTGCCTCTGCACTGATCGCTGCAGAAATAGCTTCTTGACTAAATAAGCATCTGAATGATTGCAACAAAATTCTCCGACAGCATGTGATTCGGAAGACTAGCGGTGCCGAAGATCTGTGATAACACAGCAACAACTCTATGGACTGCTGAGCGGTTTCAAACGAAGATATGCTGCGAGGGAATACAGTAATCCCTCGAGCTGCGCGGTCACAATTGGAGCCTGCAAAAATTTAAATGAGGAGCATGTAAGTCGAATGACAAATTTTTAAACTTTTCAAATTGCATGGTGCATTTAAAACGAGTCGACCAAATTTGCGTTGCATAAGTTTGAAGATTTGGTATATTTTTTGGCTTGCTTACTCAATGTTGTCACACGTACCTGTTGGTTTCTAAGTACCTAAATTTAATCGGATCAGCTTCATTGGTGGATTGTACCACCTATCGCGTTACTAAGCGAACTTCTGTAGCTTGCAGTTGATAATTAGGAGCATCGACGTTGTTGATAAGTGACAGATAATAAAGTGGAGAAAAATATCCGGTTTTCATTTCTGGGAGTAACGGATGGCATGCACGGGAAACTGGTTTACCTGCGGGACAGATGTGGGGCAAATGGTCATTGGCAGATTCTAGATGCGATTGTTAGGTGGGACCAGGCATTTGTACATTTCCGTTGATATAATAAGTTTAAGGCTAACTGGTTTCTCTTCAGAAAGTATGTGAAGAGGTTTTTTGAGGTAATAGTTAGCATGTGTCTATTCGACGAAAGCTAAGTTCACAACTTTTAACTTTGATATTTTGTTTTCAGAAAAAAATTATAAACTAACCATAGACACTATTTTAAATGCAGATTGTAATTTTTTATCTCATTTGCACATATTTTGAAAGTGACACTGCACTTAAAACTTTAATTCTGTAACTAAGCGAAAGGAAGACAAACACTGCGATTTTTGTGAAAACAAATGTTTGTGGGCCCAAAGTTCTCCATTTTAAGTCCAAAATTTTCCATTGAGCCCTTCTAACAGAAGCAGCTGAGGTTGTGCGATCTCATATAACAGCTCGTGATTTTTTTTTTTGTTTTTTAGTTTATGTTGTCAAAAATACATTCTGAAAATCACAAAAGAAAAATGGTATCTTTCTTCTACCGGTTGGGCGTAAGAAATCGTTGCCGTTTTTACCATGCTTAAATGTACCTATATCAATGGATTACAAACAAATTAAGCAGTCCTATTTATCAAACGAACTAAACCAGATTCTTTTGAAAAATAAATCAATGTACTTCCTAAAAGAGATTAAACTTTTTAATATTAAACTTTAAAACTAAACAGAAACAGTGAGAATCATTTAGAGACGCATGCACTTTCAGCAAATATGTGCTAAAATGTAAGTTTAAATCACGTTGTAAAAATTAATTGAAGCTCTCTGTTTTTTTTGTTTTCTCTTTTTTATGAATAAGATTAGAATTAGTAGATATTGAAGTTTTCATACGTGTGAATATATATATCTGTCTTCAATGCACACTTATTTTGAAAATTCAGCAAAAAAAGTAAGCCGGAAGCTCAGCGCAGATGTTAGAATTTAATTCTTTTCATATGAAATTCAAATAAAAACTTATTAGAAATAATTATCTAACCACGATGTGAAACTACCGTTATTCTCAGAGAGACATGTTGATTGGAAAACATCAAGCAGGTCAGCGAGACACGTCGCAGTGTAAAATAAATAGTTCAAATTAATATTTTGAAGGGTGGTTCGTTCGCTGATTTCTCGAACCATTTAATGCTCTTTGCAAAACGATCTTTTGATATGACTCAGGAAATTGGCAATTATTTGTTTATTTATGAAGTTGATTTCAGACCAACAATGTATACAATCAATTCAGTTGAAAATAACATTATATGCCTTCAATTCGTGTAAAAATTATGGCACATGTAATTGTGTATAAGCTGTAGGCTGTGTAAATCTTTCTAAATGCTCCAATAATGTGCGTGAAAATCCATTGAAAATAACAAAATTTTATTAACTGTGTACATACTGTATGATATGTTCTACCACCCATTGTACCACGGAAACTAAAGGGTGTATTCGATAAAAATGGCACACAGAAAATCTTCTATAACTTTTGAATCGTATGAGTAAAAAACCTAGAAATTTGAGTAGATCTTATCCATAGTGTATTATTTATATCTGCCAAGTTTCATAGTTATACATTCAGTAGTTCCAGTCATGTCGTCGAAACAAGAAATTGTCCGTGAGAAAATTTTGTGCACTCACAATCAAAATCCAGGGGCGTCCCACCGGTGGATTGCTAAAAGGCTTGGAATTGCAAATACAATTGTGTCTCGTGTAATAAGAACCTTCAAGGAGCGTCTGAGTGTCCAAAGGAAGGAAGGGAGTGGTCGTAAAAGTGGTCAAATGGACAGTAAACTGGCCAGGAAAGTCGTACAACAATTCAAGAACCGTCCAAACATGTCAATTCGAGATGTCGCTAAAAAGTCTAAGGTGTCAGTCGGTTTTGTGCAGAAAACCATGAAGCGTGCTGGGTTACATGTTTACAAAGTGCAAAAAGCCCCAAACCGGAATGAAAAACAAAACATCACTGCGAAAACCCGCGCCCGGAAACTTTACACGAAGCTGCTCACCAAATCCGGTTGCATCGTGATGGATGACGAAACATACGTCAAGGCCGACTTCCGTCAACTTCCTGGGCAAGAATATTTCGTTGCCAAGTCGAAGTTCGATGTTCCGGAGGATGTTCGAAAGAAGAAACAATCGAAATTTGCAAAGAAGTTTCTAATCTGGCAGGCGATTTGCGGATGTGGTGAAATAAGTGCTCCCTTCATCACTTCCGGAACAATAAACGGTGCGATTTACACGGAAGAGTGCCTTAAGAAGCGTCTCTTGCCATTCATTAAGAGGCACAAAGGATCAACTCTGTTTTGGCCTGATCTAGCATCCTGCCACTACGCTCGAAACGTATTGGAGTGGTACCGAGCCAACGGAGTCAATTTTGTGCCAAAGGATATGAACCCACCAAATTCACCGGAACTTCGTCCAATTGAAAAATTCTGGGCAATTATGAGAACGGAACTTCGCAAACATCCCAAAACTATAAAAACAGAGCTAGAATTGAAGAAAATTTGGGTAAAAACAACAAAAACACTGGGAAAATCGGTTGTACAAAATTTGATGGGTGGAGTGAAAAGGAAGGTGCGGGCATTCGGGATGGGAGACGAAATTGAATAAAACAAATGTTGTAAATCAAAACTCATTAGTAGTTCTTCGTTCCCTGAAAATTTCAAGAAAATCCGATAATCAGTTTAATTTTGATGAGTATATATGTGTGTGCCATTTTTATCGAATACACCCTTTAAGTCCCAGCAATGGGCTCTCCTCTCTGTTAGACTTGATCAAGCATTAATAACCACTGATTATCCTAATCATGCCATTGTATGAAAGGCCAAAAACGGGTTAGGTGGATCGATAGGCAACATCACTTATACGTATCCACAGGGATATAAAGAATCTCCTTCCAACAACAAGATTGAACAATTGATCATAAGAGCGAGCTATCTAACATGAGGATGCCTCAATGGACGGGGAGAAGAGCCCACACAAACTGTTATCAACGGGGAGTTGGCATTTCCACTCTCCCCATCCAGAGTGCTTCAATCAGGTGCCCTGATGGTCCCTCCCATGCCCATGATTTTTTTTTATATAATAGTGTATATATTTATATATTTATATTTATGTAAATCCCTTGCGCTTAATTGGCCGGCTTGACGTGCCGCAAGGGCTCAGTAGGGATAAAGACCCGAAGCTAAGAGTCAGTTCCTTTGTGGTTATATCACATTTATTAGCAGAGCAGCACATTGAAATTTTAGGTTCATTATATGCTTTATATCCCATGATTCCTTATATACTATACAAGTTCAGATCATCCATGTATATCCCAAGTTTTGTAAAATAATTTTAAATCAATTTTTTTTCTCGTGGCTATGATACATTGTTTTGGCTTTCAGGTTCATGGTACAATTGCAGCAGGACCACAGTCTGCAGACATTTAAATAAAAATGAAATTATTATCATTTTATATTATAACATCCATGCATTACATTTTGTATTTTTATAAGTCATTTTCAGCTTCGCATATATGCATCCTTGTCAGTTATAGCTCATCTAACCTACGTTATATATTTGAAAAGATAGAAAGGTTCTTGATGTTTATTTTTTATTTTTCAGAAAAAATCATATTTGAAAAATTCTACTTAAAAAAAGCTCTTTCCTTCTTCATCAAAAATATATATTAATTTAAAACCTAGCAGTTTACAATCATTCATTTCCTATTTCACAGACATAAAGTATCATTTATGGGTCCAGATGAACAAGAGCTATCGAAAAATTCAATTTTTTATCTTTTTGTATGTTTGTTTTATTAAGATTCAGTTTTTTTTCCAATATTATTATGATATTAATACACATCTAATTTTTATTTTCAGTAACATACCAGTAGATGTCAGATACATCTTGTACCTACGTTTATTATGTTCTCTGACTATTATTGTAAAAACAAATTCTAATCTTAGTAGATCTTAATCCAATAGAAACTGCAACAGTGGAAGTCTTTCGATGAGTGGATGTTCAGCTTAGTTACGGATATATGTATTCTACTATAGTTTACTGGCCTGCTGGTATTATTATTTTGTATTATAACGTCAGTTTATTATTTTATGTTATGATATTAAATGATGTGACATAATTGCATTTAAATTTCCGATGAGACTCACTACATAAATTATTGCAAGGAAACGGAACAGCACATCGAAATTTTAGGTTAACTATTCTATTGCTATATAATTTCAGATCATTCATAGGTATCCCAAGTTTTATGAGATAATTTAATATCAATTTTTTTTTCTCGCAGCTACATTGTCTAACTTTCAGGTCCACAAATGGAAGTGTTATTATCATTCTTATATTCATTCTCTATATTATTTGTCATTATAATATTCATTCACTATATTTTTATAATTATAATATTAATTCACAAGATTTTAAATATTACTATATGACACTGAATATATATTGGGAAAGGAGGGAGCATCAGGGTATCACTCAAGCTGGAATTGGACAATGGAGTGGTATGACAACCGGCGTCTAGGAGGGAACAAACAGTATCATTTTCTTTATCCTACCGATTCGATTGTGATCCTGTGAATTCTACTCCAACAGTTTCAGTGAGAGTGACGCACCCTTCTTAACAAGCCATCCCGTAGAAAGCTTAATAAGTATTGCGAATTGGGTTATTCGACTTGTTGGATCGTATCGTTGGAAGGAGAATCTCATGTTCCCGCGGGTTTCGCGTAAGTGTCTCTGCTTACGGGTCCGCCCCACCGTTTTTGGCCCTTCATACAGCATTACTGTGAATACAACCCGGCAACTCAATTTGATCTTGCTATTAAGTGGAGCTGCATACATGACAAGGTCTTAGAAGGGATGGTGGCTACGTTACATACATACATACATACAATAATGTATATATTTATGTAAATGAAAAATACTGCAAGCATTCGTATCTATTATATATGTTTTTTTTTTGGTTGGTCCTAAAAATTTAGAAAATTTGGGAAGTGTTTAAGGGTGGGGTTTTTTGGGTTCCGGGGTTAGGGTTGTTTTGGTTTTTTTTGGGGGTGCAGCAATTCACCAAAATCTTGATTTGAGGTATCCTGAAAAAGTTTGTTAAATCTATTGAATTTTTACAAAACTAACATACCACTATGTACACAACACAAACTAACATACCACTAACATACACTAACTAACTAACAATAAAGGGATATTATAATATGAACTGAAAATTACATGTTAACTGTGTACATACGTCAATTTACATAAACTTGAAAGAAGCAAATATGAAGACGGTTCATGAGCGCGCTAGTTGTAAATTCATAACAAATTCTATGTATTGCAAAATGATTAGATACCTGCATTCACAGGGTACAAATTCGCCAATGAATAAAACTTAATTTCATCGATTAATCCAGATCAGTACATAAATTATTACATAATTCACGATCCTCAGCGTATTTGATAGATGCTGATAAAGCATCATACAATTTTAAACACCAATAAACAGACAAAACATGTAGTTTACTTATCTTAAAATGCCACGATTCCTTGACCACAATATATAATTTAATAAAATTCACGATGTAAAGATTTGTGCAATATGGTCAACCGATGGCGATTGTGTCAAATGTCAAACACCAGGAAAAGAGATTGTCTGTGACATTCTTTAAAAAAAAAACAAAGTACTAATAATTGTTAAAAACGCGATCGATGTAGATTTGTTTAATGTTACGTATGCTTGTCTGTGCTTTGAATGTCTTGTAAGAAAGGAGTTATCCTACTATAGGCGAGTAAATCGAGAATTCAACACATCCAGATATCCAAAAGCCTATAAAAAAATTGTTTTAGAGAAAAATTGCGTCTGAAAGATTCGATTACCTGCAGTAAAATAAAAATTACAACTGTGGATAATCGAGTTGGACCTGTACTCAAAACATTTTCTGCGAAAAATCCTTTTCAGTCGCTTTAAATTTCAATTGAGTATGGTATACTATATATAGCTTCTTCCACACGAAGTGTCTACACCACATGCAGTCATACCTCTTAGATTTGAACCAAACCAAGAGGAACTGTTCATCAAGCGCATATTTGTAAAAATTTCAGGTTTTGCGTTCACACCCTAGGACATATGTCCGGTGTTCGCAGATTTTTTAGCAGCTTAAAAAGAAGTAGTTTAATTTCTGTAACCTTCGGCTGCGGACAATGGGTTTTGTGTTTCGTTCCTACCGTAGTTACAAAAACTCTATATTTAGTGCAATAAGAAGTTTTAGCTTTAGTTTAGTATAATCAAAATACAAAATATCATCAAACTATATCTTCTTATTACTTTCGCCGTTGTGATTTGTTGTCTCTATTGACAGAAGCAGATAACGTCATGATAAGTTCAATTGCCGATTTTTTCCGATCCCGGAAACACTTACTCGACTATTCTTCTTGTCCAGCTCTTTCGTACGCGGTCATCCATTACGAAAACCAGATCGCCCACATGTATCGTACCGTTGTCTTCAAACCATTTTGTTTTGTGATTTATAGACGGTAGGAACTGTTTTGACCATCGTGTCCACATAAGGTTGGCTAGGTATTGTGACATTTCGTAGACGTCTCGGAGTGATTCCGTAACATCGACGACCTGATCAACCTCCATATCTTCGGTTCGTACCGTAGCTTGCAGAAAATGATTTGGTGAAATTGCTTCTACTTCGGTAGACTCTCGAGGGACATAGGTCTATGGATGAGAATGAATCATGTCATCAGCCTCTGCTAAAGTTGTGCTTAGGATCTCGTCGGTCATTTTCCTGCCATCATCGAAGACTTTTACAGCTTCTTTTATTGAGCGGACCACTCTTTCACAGGCCCCTCCCATGTGCGGGGTTCCAGATGGAATGAAGGTCTAATTTGTTCTGGAACTAGTGATACGATCGGCACCGTCGTCGTTGATGGATTTCGCTAGCTCTTAACTAGCACTTCTGAAGTTTGTGGCGTTGTCAGATACGAATTCTTCGAGCTGTGGACCACAAACAAAACAGCAAAAGAATGTAACATACCTTTTTTTCCTTCCTCCGGCCGATTGTCACCTCTATCGGCTCCAAGTAGTCTACTCCGACTGAACTGAGCGTTCATTGAAAACTGTATCGCGGATAGGGTGTCCAAACTGCTCATGATAATGATGAATTACTCTCTTTGTGATGATGTCGTTCTTATGAAGAATAGTTGGATATTTTTGTCAAACGGGAAAAACGCTGCCTTTTCCAGTCTGCCTCCAACATGTATCAAACCGCTGTCGTCCATAACTGGAGTTAGTTTATATAATGAGCTTGACATTTCGATCCTCCACGTTACGTGTCCTAGTTGCGAATGAATTCTCTTCGATGTGCATTGAACTTCATCAGGAAAATGGGTGTACTGAGTCCGTTTCCACAATACTGTTTCTGCTTTCTGGAACTCTTCTTGTTGAGCCGGACGGCAGATGCGACGCCACTTTGCCTTCAGTATCCTTGCTTGGTTTTCCGTTGCAGAGTGCATATGCTCTTATGGTGTGAGTCCAGCGAGATATCAAGTCAATGTGATTCAACGGATCCACTTGTTGCGTCATGGAAAAGAAGATTGACGCGCATTTAGCCGAGGGATTCGCTTTTTCATGAATCGTGAACTGAGAAAACAAAAATGCCTTGGGAGTCGAAGAACCCTACAACACAGCTGAGAACAATTAGCTTTTCGCTTGTCTATGCCCACGAGAAAGTTTTCGAGATCCTGGATTGGATTGGATTTCCTTATTTTCCTTATTAGAGAGACTTTCAGCCTGTGGCTGGTTTGTCTCTTTTTCGAGATCCTGTCGATGATTCGTCCCTAAGACGCGTTACATTTCCGTGTAGGATGTCACGGGCCCTCTTTTCCTCCTTCGATTCGTAAAACACAGCCACCGCAGATTCTTCGAGATCGTAATGGTCTTTTAAAAGATCGTGTATTGCTTGGTTGCTTACTGCATGATGATGACCGAACAAGGCTTCGCTTAGTGCTTATCCTGTTTGCGCACCATACACGGTCCAGCCAAGTTTTGATTTAACTGCGATTTGTTACCCAGGACCACCAAGCTTTTTGTCGATTGGTCATAGCACCAATATTATTCAGTCCGATTAATATATCCGGGCAACTACTGTGATAGGAACGGAGAGGGATGTGACGTAGGAACGTGTATCGGCCAGATATCTCCGTGGCTTCAAGTGATTACCGAGAAAGAAGCAGCTCTTTCACCGTCTGAACTGTCTTCAACAAAATCTTGTCGTCCGTGCCAGGAGATGAAATCCACACATTAGTACAAACGGAGTTGTTTTCAATTCTGGATATGTCTGAAGTCCACTTGATTGTCGATGGACGATTCACGTCGTCTAAGGCAAATTAATCTGCTATTTTGCAAAAAAAAAAACTGCTTTTCAATTAACGTCACCGACGCCCTTTTATCAAGTAATGCTTACAGACTTTTGCCCGCAGTGTAGAATAACGGGCAGCATACGGAAAAGTATTGAGCTATTTACACGCACGTGTAGTTTGGGGAGGATGCAGAAGCGGATTGTGGCGTTGCTGGCAATTCCCAACATCACACCGTAGTTTAAACTTACATTCTACGTTCCCGTGGTCATTGAGGCACACCTTGCCAAGCCCATTTTGTTCCACTTGCTTAATGCGATCGATCGGCGGAAGCTTTTTGAAGTCTTCGCAGTACATCAATCGATGATCCACGCGTTGACAGACTATGCATAGCTTTTGCGCCCTTCTGGAATTTTCGCTGCTTTTCTGGTAGCTTCTGCAGCACTGTGATTGTAGACTGCTCCTCTCGATGTGCCTTTGTTGGCTTTTGCTATCGTAGCTATCTTTGAATCTGGTTTAACGTCCAACACAACATTTGCTTCACAGACTACAGGTTCGATCTTCGAGAGAAATTTGGAAAGCGTGTGTAGCGTAACTGACTTCTTCTTCTTCTTTTACCGCATTCACTCGCGTTTGACGCTTGCAGGTAGTTTATCTATCAAGTCTTGAATAAGAATAGGGTTCAACAGATGCTTCTTCAGTCCGGCCTGAACATAACTAGCGAGTTTGTCTGCTTTCGGTGCGTCAAGTTTTCTAATCCGATACAAAGGACATTGAAGAAATTATTCCGGTCTTCCATACGTTTGACGAAGTTTCTTAGCAACCCTGGGTACGGAAATTGGCAATAGCCGTGGACAGTGCACGCTTTTTAACGCTGGACCTTTCAGGCTTTCTTGCAAGCAAACATTTTTTTCATTGTCGCTAAAGCCGCATGCTTCCGTAGATGCTTCGTATGCTCCAATGAATAACGGCTACTCTTCGGGTCGTTCGGTGAATGCGGGTAGTTTCCTCGTGATTTCATTTCTAGCCGCCAACTGAGCTTTGGATTGTTGTGGCCCAGCTCTCTCGTTTCTGATGGATTCTGATCGCCTGCTCAGAACCCGGTTCTTTCCTTCCCGACTCATCTTCCGAAGGCTCGCTGTCAGACGTTTTATCGCTATCGCCACCTCTGTCGCAATCACTTTCAGAATGTAGCTTGCACCGTGGTTTAAGATTCGGGATATTTTGTAGAACATGAACTTTTGGTACATCAAGCACAAGGGTTTTCACCAGCATCATCTGGGGGTTTCAGATGTTTTATGGCCTGCTGAACCAGATCTATCTGCGTCCGAGATTGTAGTCTCATAAGCTTTAGCCAGTCGAAGTTCCCGTGCGAGTGACTCTCTCTCTCTCTCTCTCTCTCTCTCTCTCTCTCTCTCTCTCTCTCTCTCTCTCTCTCTCTCTCTCTCTCTCTCTCTCTCTCTCTCTCTCTCTCTCTCTCCCCCCCTCTCTCTCTCTCTCTCTCTCTCTCTCTCTCTCCCCTCTCTCTCTCTCTCTCCCTCTCCTCTCTCTCTCTCCCTCTCTCTCTCCCCCTCTCTCTCTCTCTCCCTCTCTCTCCCCCCCCCCCCCTCTCTCTCTCTCTCCCCCTCTCTCTTATCTGCCTTTCCATGTCCAGACGTTTCTTTCTTGAGCCAATCCTTATAGGAATCCATACCAACCAGCTGTTTGTTGGTCTCCGATGTTTTCCCACTAACACCTTAAGAGGTCATTATGAGATCTGCATACTCATCCGTCATCGCTTTGAGGTTAGGTCCTGTACTTTTTTTTTGGCGCGAACCGGGATCAGAGACACTTTACTTTTTTACAGCAGCTTTTCTAGCTACTTAAAAAAGAAGTAATTTAATTGTTTAACTTTCGTTCTGAGGACAATCAATTTTGTGTTCCGTTCCTAGCGTAATTCCAAAGCTCGATATTTTAGTGCTATAAGAAGTTAAGTATAATAAAATTACAAAATAACATCAAACTATATCTTCTGATTACTTTCGCCGTTGTGGTTTGTTGTTTATTGCCAGAAGCAGATAACGCGATGATAAGTTCAATCGGTGAGAGCCGGTTTTGGATTTGGTAAAATTAGTGTCGCTGCCTTTTAGCAACTTTGTGCTTATATTAATTTCCAAGCTCATATATCCAATGATTTCATTATCTCCATTCCGCTCAACCAATCGAAATGTTTTGTGATATATTTGGCCGAATATTTCAATTTGAGATAAATCAATGCAGACGTCGTATGTTACCACCTAGAACCTTATAGCAATATGATGATAAGCTGACTTGAAGATTCCATAAGCCATCAAATGACTTATGTTATGGATTTGTTCAAAAACTAGTAATTGTGAAAGGTTCCGGATATCTGAAAGTCTGAGATATCTGTATGCTAGCCAGATTAGAAATATCTTCACTCTACCAAAATGAAATGTATGTTTCGGTGTTCTGAGACCTACAAATTCAAGCGTCCAAAGGGCGTGTTTGATTATATTTATTTATTTCGTGTTTATCAACTCTTGCTTGTGTTTTTAAACATGATATTCCAGTCTCTATGTGTGTTAGTTTGAATTTATTCATGCATTTTGAGAGGCTTTCATTATTGACTTAAAAAAAAATCTCTATGTTCGCCATACATTTACTCCAAGCCATCACTGAAGAACATGGTAAATATTTGAAAACACGCCGTAGATTATTTCATAACTTCCATGTTAGAATTTAACACTCAAAAGACTTAAAAGATGGGATGTCCATGTCGTTTTACCAAGATTTTTCTTGCAATCAATCAAAAAATAGTCAAAATTGAGTCACCTATCTTTCCTTAAATAAAAAAGCACAGCAAGTCAATCATGTCGCAGCAATTGAGTCTTCCCGTTCCATCTCACAACCGATCTCAATATTTACCAGCAACACGATGTGTGAACGTTTTATCGCCACATTCCGGTACAAATTTAAAATCTGACTGTTAAAGCCGAGTGAAACCGTCACTGTCAACAGCAGCGGACTGTAGCCGAGTACTTTGCACTTAGGAAATGCAGCAAAGTGCAAGCTGGTTCGCTTCTATTGCACGCTTTGTCCCCTTCTAGCTGCACTTGTTCTGAAGAAGGAATCACTCGTTTGCAACATGACGCGGCCAAGAGGACAAGAGCGACAACGTCAACGGAATCCTTGGAATTCGTTATAGTCCCATCCAGAGCGCACTTCGACCGAGAGGACGACGAATCGAACGACGACGACGATGATTTTCAGAAAAAGATGCACTCTGGAGTTGTTGGATTTTAGTGTCACACTGAATTGGCTTCTTAGTACTCCATCGAGCCAACTAAAAGTAGATGTAGCAGCGTGGCAGTAAAAGCATACATCCATTTGTCACATTACCAATCTGCGCCATAAGTGTGCTTTTTATGCTCGTGTAAAAAGGTTTATAAATAACTGCATCATTTTGTTCCATTGGGACGTCGTTTGTCACTTGTGGTACTGCTCAGAGATTTAATGTTCCAGTAGCTGGCTGCAAGCATGTGTGTGATAGGTGCCACGTGAGTGCATAAATTTTCAATTTTCTGCTGCATTTGAATTGAATAAACCTCCCAAGCATCCCCTTTCTTTGTAACATTAAAAAGCTTTTCCTTTGATGAGAACAGGGAAAAGAAAATGCACTTAAAAAAGAAATAATTTTTCTCCATTTCTATGATAAAAATCATCATCACTTGGAAGAGTTACCCTTGCCCATCCTCCCTTTGAACAATATTGTTTACGGCCACCAGCAGTGCTGCCACCTGCTGATCATTGAAAGAAGGGCGTAGGCGACTCAAATCCACCCACATCTGTTTGGTAGTGAAAATTTTGTAGCTTTATCCTTTGAAACGACTGTCGTTCCAAGCGCGCTGGCAAATACAAAGCTGCAGTGTTTTACGTGTTATTCAAAGGCGCTACTACTGAAGCAAAAGAACGCCAAACAAGTTGGTATGGGAAGAGGTTTACCTAAGGGAAGTAATCATAAAATATGTCTAATATTGTGGAGATGACAGCCACGCCGTCGGATCTCCCCGCCGCCGCAGCCATCGTGATCGTCATCTTTCCGACTTTCCACCACATGAATACTCAGCTCTTGAGTGATGTTGCTTAAAATTGAAACGGGAGACGGGGAGGAGTTTTGTTGGCAACATGCTTTTTTTTATCTCGTTTTATGTGTTGTTTTGTGTCGTTTTATGTGTCACTTCGCTTTATGGATTGAAATATTTAAAGTGACATTTGCGGTGGTTTGGGAGTCTGCATGTGAACGACAATTTCCGCAAATGTTATCATATCGACGTCATTCTTTCTCATTTTTGTTTTTTGTTTGTTCTTATTCGTCGCATATTCGTCGAGTCATGAGCAACAGGTTGATACGTTGTGGTATATTTTCGAATAGCAGAAGGAATTCTACTGAAAGTTCCAACCAGGATCGAGATATGCGGCAGTTTCGAAATAACTTCAATAACGGATTATTAGCTGTATCATGCGTCAATGCCATCAGTGTCTGGAGACAAATCGACCTACTAATGTTCTTCGATCATTAGCTTGGATTTCATGCATCGTTTGTATTTGTCAATTGTAACATAATATAACATAATAAAGGCTGTTTGTTTTATTGAGTTGGATCCTCTGTTACCTCAGTCGGTAAAAAACGCAGCTTAAGAGCAAAACCATACTGGCTGTGACTGGGTTTTCATTCCTGGTTTGGTCTAGGAGTTTTCTATGAATAGAAACTTCATGATTTCTTTGGAACATGATATTATTGAGCATTAATTTTTAAGGACCAACCAAAAGCTAATCGTCAAAAGCAATAAGCTTGAAATTCTAAGGAAGAAGAATTTCATAAAGTTGAGATGTATTTTCAGACTCAGTTAATTTGTTACTCAACGAATTTTGATGTTTTATCGGCATCCAACTCCACTTTAAAACTATAAAAAAGTAACATTAAGTAAATCTATGATTATATTTATCTCCAAATAGTCAATACACAAAAACAAAAAGAATTTATTTCAGAGCTATTTAAGTGTCTCTAACACTAAAAATGAAAAAAAAAAAAAAAAAAAAGTTGTTTACCTTAAAGGCGAACGTTTGCCTTACAAATAAATTCATTGTTTTCTGCAACGGCCTTGGTTCATACTATTAATGAATTCAATTAACATTATGCTTCGTTTTCACGCGTCACACTTTCAAAAGAAGGAAGCATTTGTACACTCGAAACGAACATTCACGCATTGTACAAAAACAATAAAGAAAGCTACGCAATTATAGCATTTTGCGAAACGACTAGAAAGGATATGACGTTTGGTCGAATTACATTTAGTCGACATCTTAGGCTCATGGATTAGATTTCTGATATTTAACCAAATAGAAGTTTCGATTTGTAAATATGTTATTTTCATTCGTTAAATTTCAAATTATTTTCCATAGATAGCACTGCGTGTTACTTTAGCATCGACATCCTCTATGGCTTGTTCAGACTACGAAGTGGTAACATGATAAGTAGGGGAAAGTGCTCTAATGTGGGTCTATGGATCTAGAATTCAGCCTATCGTTAAAAATTGCCTGTTTTTAATTTTTCTTCATATTGATACGTAAGTGAGACGATCGCAGCAAGCCGTGCTTGGAAACTGACGTGTTTTGTTTTTGCTGCATCCTTTTCGCGAAAAATAAAATCAAAAATATATTCAACCTAATCGAACAGTGAAATCATAAGAGCTCCACGTGTTTTGTGTAAGATGTAGTGAATACAATCGATTCCCTCTAGAAATTTGTGATGGTTGGTAGTTTTTCCCCATTTTATAATCATCATATAATCATATAATTTCAGATGTACAGATGGAGAGCTGTGAAGTTTTTTTTTCTTCCGTTGCACAATGATTGTGATTTTTTTTTTTCAGAAGTGCTTTTTTAAGCCGGGGAATTTCATAGTATTGCATGTGTGCGCGAATTACTCATTGAATTCGGGTTGTTTCATTCGAAAAGGATGATGTGAAAATGTTTGCCGAATAACGGAGTGTAGAGACATAAAAGCCTCCTTTAGCATCACAGGGAAGCCGTCCAAATGAAGACTGTATATCAGCAACAATTTCCGGTGACGTCTATCTGATTAAAACTAAATTTGAACGATACTGCTAAATTCGTGCCATCCTCAAAACAGTAAGATTTGATGATGGAAGTGTATGCAGAGTACCTATATCCATTTGTTGTTGTACTGTATCTATGCGGGGCTTGTTGTAAGTGAAAGTGACCTCGGAATGGACGTGAGTAACCAGGCATTCTAAAATGGGTCACTGGAACCCAACAGAGCTATCACCTTCCAACTCCCGGGCTAAAAGTGTTTGTCGAGTCGACAACAGTTCGTTTAACTGCAAACATTTTTCTTCCATAAAAACACTGCCGGACGGTGGGCGTTGGATTGTATATACACACACACACATATTGATACGTAAGTGAGACAATACTACTGTATATTTTTGATTTTCAGCGTAAAAATAGTGAATTAATACTTGCTTCGAATTTTAGGCATAGGCCCAATCCTAGATCCATAGACCCACATTAGAGCACCTTCCCCTATTAATCCCTCGTCGCTCACGAAATGATTGATACACCTGAGCAACTCAAGAAACTATATGGTGAAGGTGAATATTGAGCAGATATCTGCTCCATGATTCGAGATGTAAGCTGTTCAACCTTGAGTTGTTCAATATTTATTTATTCTTGTTCTTCATCTTCGACTGAAAATCGTACAGACTACTCTACCTACGATTATTAATCCTATTTTTAAAAACGTTTTTGCTAATGTTAAAGTCAAAATATTCATTGGTATCGTTGAAGACTCGCAGGCAGCCGTCAAGTGCATTGTTGAAGCCATAACTGGTCCGGTGAACAGGTACAGCGACTAGTTGTGCGCTTCTCAATTGCCGGGGTGGGACGTGAAGGGGAACATCGCGTAAGAGTTCCGGACAGTCCATATTGGCTCGTAACAGGTCGTAGACAACCTGTTGCTGAATGATTAGGCGCCTAGCCCGCAAGGTTTACAATCCAATCAGCAGACATCGTGCGGTATAATCGGGCAGATTTAACGGCTCGTTCCATGGAAGATTCCGTAGCGCGAATGGGATGAAGAGCTTTTGAGTTCGTTCGACTCTGATGATCAGTGATGCGTGATATGGTGACCAGCCAGCGGCCGCGTATTCCAGTATGCTACGGACTAAGGTACAGAATAATTTTCCAAGAACCCTGGAGGCTTTAGCCGTAACAAGCGTGACGTTTTCGTTAAATTTTTACTAGGAGTAAATTGTAACACCTAGATCGCAAATAGTTGTGACTCGCTCTAGTGGCACCGCACCAACTGTGTATTGATGCGTGATTTCTGTACGACCGGGAGAACCTTACGTTTGATTTTTTTTGCTGTGATTTTTTTTATATTTTTTTATATTTTTTTTTATTTTTTTTTCTATTTTGAGTGGCTAATTTGAAGAAACCGATTGAAAAGCTCGGCCTGTGAAATGAAAATCAGTGGATTCGAAGAACAGCTCCAAGCGCGAGCAAAGTAAACGAAAAATTTATGAGTCATGCAAGAAGGTTTTTTTCGTATCTCAGACCATGAAGAATCGAACGATGAAGTGACATTCTCAGGTGTTCAAAGTGTGGTTAAAAGTGAGTCAGTAGGCAGACTGGTTAACTGGAGTTCAGCCCAGCCCGGTTATTAATCACGCAACCAGTCGATCCTTCTCATCTTCCGTAGTGTATAAAATCGGTACATGATTTCTGTCGGACCTCAGGCGACGAAGAAATGAAAAAAAGAGTGAAAAAAGTTACTTCCAGGAGGAATTGTAACCTCTAGTCCATCACATTCGTCCTACCCACAAACCAAGATCACATCGAGTCCATACACGAGAGCAATTCCAATCTTCGAAATGAGTGAAATGATTAATGATTTCGAGAAAAAAGGGGTGTTTTTATGTTTTTAAGATACATTATGAATAAGGATTTGCACACAATTGAGAGGTGGTAAGTGCTCTCAAAAATGCGGAGCGAAACCGGTAATTGTTATCCTTTTTGTCCCTTGAATTATATGAACTATATTTTATGATCACATCACTTATCAAGGTGAATCCTGATCCATCGAGCCCTATCCTACTAACATAGAAAAACCTCCTTCCTGTGACCTTTGTGGGGATGCAGAGGTAAACACGGTCCCTAAACAGCAAAGGTCACACAAGCTTTCCTTTCCTATTCCCACCTGATTGCAAGGACGTGGCCGGCGCCGTTATTGATTATTAATGAAATTGAGTCACTGAAACGTGTACAGTGAGAATGGTCGGTTACTCCCAGCCCCCATTCATTTGATTCATTGTGCAATTTCACTGATTCTGATGAATAACGGAGTAGCAACCATTGATACGTGCAGTCAGTCAAGCTAAGCTAAGACCAGGGGAACCTTACATTTTGCTTTATTGTCCCTCCCCCCGGTTTCCTTTCCCCCCCACCGGGGGTGCGCTAATATCTTTTGGAAGGACAACCCAGTCAAGGGGGGACAAAATGACTCTAAAACTCCTCGGGTCCGCGGCACACATGCGCGGGCGCGGTGAAACGCGGGGGCACATCCCTACACAAAAAAAACAACGAGCAGGGGCCCGCCCACCCTCCTGGGGGGCCCCACAAGAATTGGCGAAATTGCTCGCCCACGCGAAATAGCCCCCACAAAAAAGGACGGGGGGGCCAAGACAACAAGAGAATCCACTCAACGAATCAAATTGGGAATCCTACAGCCTTTAGCTATTCGTCTGCGTAAAAGTGTGGAACTATGTCGAAAGCTTTAGAAAAGTCGACATAGATAGAGTCGACCTGCCTTCAGAATCATGAGATAGAATGAGTTGAAAATTCTCAATTTTTCATGCTCACTAGCGCCACGTAGCGGTGGAATTCCGAACAAAATGGTCCATCTGTTGAATGCCCGTGACCTGAACAACTTTGCCGACGGCTAGAACTATCCATCTTATCAGAATCATGAAATAGAACAAGTTGAAAATGCTAAATTTTAAGCCACGTAGCGGGGGAATTCCAAACAAAACGGTTCACTTTTCGAAAGTCCTTGACCTTCTGAACAACTTTGCCAAAAACCAGAACTATCTATCTTATCAGAATCACGAGATAGAACAAGTTGAAAATGTTTAATTTTTTCATGCTCACTAGTGCACATAGCGGAGGAAATCCGAGTGAAACGGTCCATCTATTGAATGCTCTTCATTTTCTGAACAACTTTGCCGAAAATTAGAATTTTCTATCTTATCAGAATCACTAGATAGAACATGTTGGAGATGCTCAATTTTTCCACGTAGCGGTGGAATTCCGAACAGAATCTGTTGAATGCCCTTGATCTGCTAAACAACTTTGCCGACGACTAGAACTATCCATCTTATCAGAATCACAAAATAGAACAAGTTGAAAATGTTCAATTTTGCATGCTTGATAGCGCCACGTAGCGAGGGAATTCCAAACAAAACGGTTTACCTTTCGAATGCCCTTGACCTTCTGAAAAACTTTGCTGAATGCCGCACCTTTGCAGATATTAAGGGTCTCGAGATATGCCATTATGAATGACCCAAAATTATCCCCACTTATCCCCACATATTTTGTGTTTTGGCCCTGGGGACCTCGCTTGCATCTTGTAACTTGTTGTGCCATCCATTCCACTGTTTAGAAAATCTTCTAAGTATTTTTCATTGCGGTTTTTTTTTATTCAGTCTGAAGAATGAGAACTTTTTTGAAGAATAATAAACGCATTTTAAAACTTACAACATTACAACATCCTGTATCAAATTTTGTTCTATTTTCAACGAAATGCCCAAAAACCATACTATTTAGCATAATGACGGTTTCTGACAATATACGAAACATGTTTTCAAAGTACGAATGTACTAATTGTGCTAACTTTCACGAAACAAACGTAAGAAAAAATATTTCCTTTGTAATCATGGACGTTTAGGTCAAGCATTACTCTTATTTTTAAAAGACATTTACACTGTCTTCAGAGTTTAACCACAAAGCTGCCACTTGCAGTAAGCCAAAATGTTGCCCAAAATGCGCTGGGCCACACGATGTCAAGCAGTGTGCATCTGATTTCGAAAAGTGCATAAATTGTGTACAGTCAAATAAGCAACGAAAAGCTACTGTCGACGACGAACTGGATGTTTGCCATGCTGCCTGGAGCACTGACTGTCCATTTAATATAAAGCGGCTAAAACGTGCACGCCAACGGATTGATTATTCAGCATAGCAATCATCGATAAACTTCAACGAACACGGTTCAGAAAACATTCTCCAGTAAGCGGCAAGGGGGAGGCTGGGTTGGAAGCAAGTGCAAACCCTATCAAGTAAGGTAAAATTAAATTCATATCTTACCTAACCGAGTTTTAGTGCACACACCCCAACTCAGCGTATCACCATATTTAGACATCGTCAACGTCAACAACATGAACTGCATACTACCAGAACGTAGGGGGCTACGAACGAGAGGTGGGTGTCCGTTTGGTTGCGGGGCTTGGCGTAGAGTTGGTGGTGGGGGTTTGACCGAAAGCTTGGGTGAAGATCAACTCCAAGTATCGCAGTTGGTTGGGCATACAACGTTTACCGAAACGACCGCGACTCAGAAAAAACAGGTAAAGCACGAGGAGGAGGTGTTTTGATTGCCGTATCCAATCGCTTGGGTTCCTCAGCGTCTTCAGTTAAAGTTGACATTAGTATTGAACAATTATGGGTCAATATTGATGGGTGCTCACGAACAGTTTGTCTTGGTGTTGTTTATCTTCCTCCTGATATATCAACGTCAGTGAGCACTATTGAAAAGTATATCAGCTCTGCTTTAGCTGTGTCAGAAAATTTGCATCCGCATGATTTTCATCTGTTGTTTGGTGACTTCAACCAGCCTGGGCTCTCTTGGAAGCGATGTCACTCAGGACGGTTATTTATTGATCCCACGGAATCTTCATTCACTCCTGCTAACTCAGCACTCATCGATGGAATGGCAATACTTGACATGAAGCAGATGAACTATGTGATGAACTCTTTGAACAGAACTTTGGACTTGATTTTCGTTGGCAGTAATGCGATTAGTCAGTGTGAGGTCTCTCAAGCACTTGAAGCTTTAGTGGATGCCGATTCTTTTCATCCTCCTATACATGTCAATATCAAATGCCCGTCACTAGTAAGATTCACCGACGTCCCTGATGGAAGAGAATTTGATTTCAACCGAGCTAACTTTGCTGGTTTAAACCAAGCCTTACAACTAAACGACTGGTCGTTTTTGGAAAATGGTGATGTGAATGAAGTTGTACAATCTTTCAACCAGACTCTCTTGTCGCTCTTTCGTCAATACGTTCCTGAGCCAAAAGTACACCAGAAGCCTTCCTGGGCTAATCCTCGTCTTCGCTTGCTTAAACGCGAAAGAGCTGCTGCTTTGAGAAAATACAAACGTGAACACGATGAACAATGTAAGCGTGATTTTAATATTGCCAGCCATCGGTACAGAAGCTACAATCGTTACCTCTATTCGCGCCATGTCCAGCGGAAGCAAACTGAACTTAAACAGAACCCGAAACGGTTTTGGTCGTTCGTTAACGAAAAGCGAAAGGAAATTGGTTTGCCAGCACGCATGTTTCTAGGTGACTACTCATCCAGCTCACCCGAAACTACTTGCAATCTCTTTGCTCAGCACTTTTCAAGCGTTTTTGCCAATAGCGTCTCCAATCAACAGTTGGCTGAGTCCTTGCAATTCGTCCCTGCAAACATTTGTGACATAAACCCAACCTATTTCACTGAGAACCAAGTAGAGTCGGCTATAAGAAAGTTGAAGCCTTCAGCATCACCTGGTCCTGATGGCATACCTTCTATTGTGTTGAAGGAATGCGCTACCTCGTTATCGAAGCCACTGCAATCAATTTTCAACCTGTCACTCACCCAGACAACGTTTCCTGATGACTGGAAAAAATCTTACGTTTTCCCGGTGTTTAAGAAAGGAAACAAAAGCGACGTTTCAAACTACCGAGGCATCACTTCACTCTGTGCGTGCTCAAAACTGTTTGAGGTTCTAATCGGCGATACGTTACAGCGCAGTGTTACACACTATATTTCCGTAAACCAACATGGGTTTTGCCCTGGTCGGTCGATCAACACTAATCTTGTTGAGTTTAGCTCTTTTTGTCTTCATCACATGGAAGAGGGCTCACAAATTGATACAGTATATACCGACATCAAAGCTGCTTTCGATCGTGTCGACCACTCTATACTTCTGACTAAAATGCAACGTTTGGGTGCATCGGTTTCGTTTGTTCGCTGGCTCGAATCATTCCTATCAGACCGTCATCTCTCTGTGAAACTAGGCAACGTTGAATCTCGGAGTTTTCGAAGCACATCAGGCGTCCCACAAGGCAGCAATCTCGGACCACTCCTGTTTTCGTTGTATTTTAACGATGTTTGTTTAGCACTTCCTCCGGGATGTAAAATTGTGTATGCTGATGATCTCAAAATATTCCTGATTGTACGCTCTACTGCTGATTGTGAGGAATTGCAAAAACTGATAAATATTTTCTCCAGTTGGTGCGCTAGCAACAGATTAAGTATCAGCGTATCGAAGTGCTCGGTTGTAAGTTTTACGAAGAAGAAAATTCCTATAGAGTATTGTTACACGGTAAACAGCCGACCAATCCAACGGGAATACATTGTGAAGGACCTCGGAGTTTTATTGGATGCTGGGCTCACTTTTCAGGCTCACTACAGTCATATAATAGCGAAAGCTAATCAAAACCTTGGCTTCATTATGCGGATTGCCAAAGAGTTCCGTGATCCCTATTGCCTGAGAGCTCTATACTATGCGCTGGTACGCTCAACACTTGAATCTGCTGCAGTAGTATGGAGCCCCTACACTGAAATCTGGTGCACTAGGATTGAGGCTGTGCAACGAAAGTTTATAAGGTATGCCTTAAGGTTTCTTCCCTGGACAAATCCAGTCGAACTTCCCCCTTATGAAGGCCGATGTAAACTTTTGGGCATAGAGACTTTGGCAAAAAGGAGAAGAGATTTGCGGGCTTTGTTCATCGGAAAACTGCTTCGTGGAGAAGTTGATGCTCCAAACATCTTGGCGAAAGTAAATATTAATGTTCCACCGAGAATCCTGCGATCAACAGACTTTCTACGCCTCCCTTTCCATCGAACGGCCTATGGACAAAACGAACCAATTCGTGCAATGTGTGTTAGTTTTAATAGTGTGTATCATCTGTTTGACTTCTCGAGTAGCAATAATAGTTTCAAGAATTGTTTGCGTAGTTTAAATGTTGTAGTTTAAGTTTTATCATGTAGACCATGTTGTCCGATGATGTTAAGGTTAATAATAATAATAATAATAATTTCACTTTAACGCCTTTTTCGATGAAAACCAGTGGTAATTTGCCTCGCTTGCAAATTCCTCCCCAAACCATCACTGACGCAGCACTTTGGAACCGTGGAATATTCCTATCACTCTCTGGAACAGTTCTCGAAGAGAGCCCACAATCTGTCGTTCTGGACATTGTGGGATTGTAGCAAGACGAATAACTTTTCGTCGGAAAAGATAAATTCTTCCTCACCGTGCCGCGACAAAATCAGACTTGCTCTTTCGAGTCGTTTCTGTTTGGAAGGTTCCGAAACTCCGTGAACCTTACGTTTCTTGAATGCTTGGAATCCGAGATCATTTTGCAGTATATTGTGCATTGACGATCTCGAAACATTCAGATGTGCGGCCATTTTACGTACAGAGCGCTGTGATTTTCGTCTAATCCGTTCCCTGACCACTTTAACAACTCGTGTAGTCCGCACCGTACGAGTAGACCGGATCTCTTCCGGTCATCCAACGAGCAGGTGTCACGGTACCTTTTGATGGTTCGGTACACAAAATCCCACTTTACTCCGAGGTTTTTCAAATTTCTGAAAATAGCGCCCGGGCGCTCACCTTTCCAAAACTTTTTTATCACCACAGCACGAAACTCCTTCATCGCTGGTAAAAGGTAAACACCGAATGAAAACAATCGGACATAACCTAAAAGCGTTTTTTTTAAACATAGTGCACCTACACCAACACATACGTGAAGCTTGTTGAGTAGTTGCACGACACTAATGCAAGGAAAAAGTGTATGAGAATATATTAGACACGGTGTAATTATTATATGCACTGCGTAGGCTAGGATATACAACACCTCCCCCCACAGCATGTGTGGCGCGTTGTGTGCTCTGTTGTATGTTTATATTTGGAAAGTGGGTGGGGTTTATGGTTTTGGTTTGTTTTTTATTGTTTTGGCATAACAACTTATTGATTCATTTGTTTGTTTGTCATATATATTTTTGTACGCCCCCACCGGTTACGTTATCGTATTCTATTCGCTGCGGATTTTCTTTGTTCTACTAATGTTGTATTAATTTCGCTGGCATGATGATTGTATAAAATCAGCATTGGGAAATGATTGACTTGAATACACCTAAGACAAAATTGAAAAAAAAAAAAAATTTTATCACTCTGCGAATTAATAGAACATAGGCATTAAATTTTAGTATAAGGATGTATCCATGTAAGAATGATCTATGAACAAAACGGTTTACTATTGTTTGACGTCTAATAAATAAAAATGAACATGTTACAGTACATTTAACACAGTAGGCACCTATTAAACATCGTTTAGTTTTGTATCAAACGGAAACAATTCAATAGATTTCCTCGTTTTTTAAACTTATTTTTCTGTATTTAATGGCGCTTGCATGTGTCGGTCTCAGGGCACCGCAATGTCCATGACTTTTTGTCTCTGTGTAGCTGTATGCAAGGTTGTAGAGGACACTCTCAACTTGTTTACGGCATCTTGTACGGAAGGGGGTTGCGCTTGAAACTTGCTTGAGATTCCGGCTTTCGGCCTGGGCTCGATTCTATCCCGACCTGGTTGTCAACAAACGTTCTCCGAACATTTTTATTATGTTGTTCATGAGGTTGAATTGGCCACTTTAAACTTTGTCGATAACTCGGCGTGCGAATAAAGCTATGTCCATTTAGAATCCGGAATAATAAAATCATCTGTATCTCGGTAACGGATTGACGTACAAATTAGTTTAATACATCAAAACAAAGGTAACTCACTGTACTTTAAGGAAAAAATATCAATAATCATTTCTCTTTGTTTCTAATCAAAATTCGCACTTTCTTCTTTATTCCTCTTATCAAACGCTGCACACCTCCGGAGTCAACTTCCTTGGCACATTTGTTCCACATCTGAGTCGCGTCCCGAGCCGTTTTTCCACTTTTCATAAGCTTCCGCTTCATTATTGCCCAAAATCTCTCGATGGGCTGGAACTGCGGGCAGTTGGGTGGATTTATGTTTTTATCGATGAAATCTACGTAATTATCGCGGTACCACTGGGTGACTTCCCGGCTGTAGTGGCAACTCGCCAAATCTGGCCAAAACTTCACGGGACCTTTATGGGCTTTAATGAAAGGTAGTACGCGGTTTTTGAGGCATTCTTCCTTGAACAGCTTCGAGTCCATCGTCTTATTCGTCGTGAACATTTGGGTCTTTGTTTGGCGGCTGCTTTTCCCCTTTCAATAATTTTTTTTTTTTTTTGGGAAATTGGGGGAGGGGTGGGCCGGGGGAGTTTTGGGGCGGTGATTTTTGGGGGGTGGGGCGGTCCTTGGTACTTCGTCAAAACCTGCTGGTACAATTTCCGAGCTCGAGTTTTGGTGACGAAACTTTGCCTCAAAGTTCTGTTTCTTGCTGGCTCGATAAGAACGATATCCTGCTCGCAAACGAATTCTTCGAACGGTACTGCGAGCAGCAGCGTATTTTTGTGCGATGTCATTATCTGATAGTCCAGGGTTTGCTCTGACGGTTCTCAACACCTTCTGGTTCAGCTTGCGATCATATGTTCCACTACGACGCTTACCTTGGGGCACTCGATCCACGCTCTTTCGCTCCCGTGTTTGAGCACAGCGTTCGTGTTTGAGCATATCATACACGGTTGATTTGGCGATTTTCAACGTTTTTGCGATTTTTATTGCGGACCACGTTGGATTATCAACGTGGGTGTGCAGATTTTTTTTCTCTCCTCTCGGCTTCCATCTGGAATAACTTTTGACTCACTGTACGAAACCCGTGAAATTTACCACAGAAAGTAGGCGCCTAGGTAAACAAACCGCTGTAAAAGAATTCTTGCAGCGGTCACTTCCGTGCCGCTGCAACACAATAAGTGATTCCGGATTCTAACTGGACAGAACTTTAGTTCGGATTTTTGTAATTCACGAGCAACATTGTGATGTGTAGTTCCTTTTGTTTGGACACTATTTTAGTAACTCAAGAACAAATTTCTAAATCGAATCAGAGGTATAATTATGCACGCATATTGTGCACTTTGTACGAGGTTGAAGTTTTCCAGAACACACATTTTTGTGGAGTCCATAGCAGTCTTGATGCGCCTCCGAATTTCGCGACTCAAATTATTGTCCGCTGTCACAAGGGAGCCGAGGTACATGAATTCCTCGACAACCTCGAATTCATCACCGTCGTTCGTGAAACTGCTCCCAAGACGGATCCTCTCGGGCTAGGTATCCCCCTGTATCCTGTATCTTAATTCTTGCTGCTTTGCGTTTCAGTCGCGTGTTTTGGTCAGCCACTGTCAAAAATATTCTGCCGACAGTATAAATCTCGAGTACTTTTTCAAACAGACGTATCTGATTTTTGTAAACAAAGAGAGCACCCTCACGAAAAGTAGTTTCACCATCATGTTAGGGAAATGTTATTCCTTGTGTTGGTGACCCTAGTTTGCATAAAAGTGCTGAGGGTTTCAAGCATTTAATGTGTATTTCTTACTTCCCCTCTTTGTTTACAAAATCAGATACGTCTGTTTGAAAAAGTACTCGAGAAATATTACCCGCGAGGCATAAATGATCGAATTTATTGAAAATCGTGCCCCGCATTCTAAGACCCGCTCTCCGTACAACATTTTTCAACGCAATTTTGAACAACAAACAAGAAAGAGCTTCCGCTCCTGCATTCGAAAGATTCTTACTGTGCGCCTGATATCCAAAAACGAAAGCATGGCCCACTTAGTAATGGAACAACATCTATTTCGGATTTAAATTAACGGTTTTGAAATCGATTGACAAAGTGTATACTATTCCTTTTATTTTAAGAAACATATACGAAACGAATAATTCGTCGCGGTTTTGAAGGGATTCTCAAACTTTTCCCTTAACATTCAGCGGCGCAAAACCGCCTCGCCTACTATTTTGGCGATTTCATCCCACCAAGGTTTTATTTGAACAGCCGTTTGAGGGTTTTCGGAACACACTGGACTCCGTGTCATTTCGACTCAAAGCTGATTTTCAAAATATCGTGTATCGTCTAACTTCAACATCTAAGGCGTGAGAGCGGGATACAGGAATTGTCAAATGATATTCAACATTGAAAATCATTTGAACATTACAGTGACTATAACACTTGATATTACAGTTGAGGCAATGTGCTGTTCGACAAAGTTGTAGAATTTGTCAAGAGCTACATTTTTATCACGCGCCATATTCTTAAAATCAGCTTCAAAAAAAAAAAAATTATCGGTAAGTTAAGCCAACTGAACAGATATGACTTATTACAGCACTGATCAAATCCAATAAAATATTGTTTGAGGTAACTAAAAAAATCAACTATGTTTGAGCGTCATTCCATTATAGCAAACCATCAAACATGCCATAGCTAGTTGATACGATAAACATTCCTGAACTGAATTCACCTAAAATTGTCAACGGCGAAAAAAGAACTCGAACAAGTAACTCAACCCGCGAGGATAAGACGATCTGTGTAAAAAATCCGCCACGCCACTTTCTTCCCACCATTCCAGTGCAATATTGCATCCATCTCACACGGCAAAAAGGGGTCGGATCCGCTTCTTCCCACTGGCTACTATGTATATGAGCCGAGTGACACGACGAGCGACGGGCAAAATTTCGCAGATGTTTCAAGAACAGCAGACGACGACCACCACCTATAAGTAGTGCATGATGCGAGCACTCCCGGAGGATCAAGACGAAACGGAACGAAAATGATGATCGTGGCAATATGCCAATAAATTGCACATTGCTATGACATTATTCGTTTGGATTAAATGCGCACATAAACACGCTAGCGGACACACACACACGTGCACACGCTGTTATCTTGATGGTATTTGAGTGTTCTTTGCGTCGGGGGAGCACCGGAAGTTGGGTCATTCTTCTTCATGGCATTTCAAGATTTTTGCTTATCGCTTATTATCTTACTAACGGCTGTTTACTTAGTGTTCTAGATGCACTTCTACAGTTTCCAAATCAGAACTCCCGATGTCCGATTCTCTTTTGATTTAGTGTTATATTATGGATAGAACCTCCGGGAGTGCTCGCATCAAAACTGCAACTCTTTCCATAATTTATGTTTTAAGTATTTGAGCGTTAATCCGAAACTTGATATGAAATTTTCTTGCATGGAAAAAATATTCGGCATGAAGTATCCCTTCCCTATAAGGATAAACTAGCACCAATGCGACCGGGGTCGTCTAAGTGTAATGGATGCCCTCAGCCGCAGCGTTAGACTCTTCAACAGTTCTACACATACGTGCAGTAGAATTCGACGATGCCAATCTAAATATGTGCAGTGGCATCTCAGTCGAGGGAACGGGTAACTTGTTTCCTATTTCGTACTCCTTCGTGGTGCAAAATTTGATTGCGTTCAACGGAGTTTAACGAGCAACTGCAACACAAGGCAATCAAGAGACGAAAGTGATTTGAAATTGGAATATATTTTTATTTGGTCGGTTTTGACCATGGTTTTGTGTGTGAAGACGACGGGGAATGTATGGCTGAAGTGGGCTAATAATTGTGTAATTTTAATGGAGGTAAAATGTTGTAAATTCTTTAAGAGATTGTCGAAGAGATACTTGTGTGAGTTGATTTTTCAAGAGAACATTCTTTCTTTAGAAGATTATGTGAATTCAAATGAGTTTATACACCCCTTAAAAACGCATAACAACTATTTTTAAAAATGTGAAAGTCTATCATCCGTCGAATTTCATTCTTGATAAGTTAATGGAACACTGAAATCAAATAATGCTTTACAGTGGCAAGATTTACGGCTAGAATAAATATATAGCATCATTTACGGAACAAATTAGCGCAACAATTTCACTCACAAAAAATCCTAGCCATACTCTCGACTACGAAGCGGTCCTTCACAACGGTTCAACGGGCAACCACTTTGCTAACATAACAAGCAACCAGATTGTACCTTCAAATTAGTCGGGCAATTTGTCATCGTCTTGTTCGCTTCTGGTTGACTTTTTTTTTCTTAACTAGCCGGAAAATCTTTAGCCGCCCAAAAATAGCCGGAGTCATCTCAATCACCAGGTACAACCTTCACGTTCTTTCACAACTGGACACCCTCGGATCGCTTGCTAGCGGCCCTGACCCGGTATGGTTTTATTAATTCATAAATTTTGTATGGAAATTAAGTTATCCGAGATTAACAGTGGATGGAAGGAAGGAAGGAAGGACGGCAGAAAGGAAAAATGCGATGTATTTCACTGTTCGCCGTCCCAATGGATTTCCGGATCGGTCGATTAAGGGAGGGGAAATGTAACGACAAGCTGTTACGGGGAAAGTACTGGTACTGTGCGAAGCCGAAATCCGTACACCTGGATGAATATGTTTAGTTTTATTTATTAAAAGATAACATCGAAGGATTGGATAATTCTGACCCGAAGTTTCGTTAGCTTAACGATTGAGGTGAACGTTGTTAGAATGCATTAATGGTTGCCACATGGCTATTTTACCTTTCCACTTCGAGATGAAAGATTCCGTGTTTGAAATAAGACGAGTACCAACATACAAAGAGTACATTCAATGCCGTAAAGGAAATCCTTCTAATATATAATTCACGTTAATGCCCGCATGCTCACAGTTATTTGCTATTTGCTTATTATGGTTTTGTATATTCTCGTGTTAAAATAAGAAAATAATCCTTAAGGTGAAACTGGAGTGATTCTTTTCTCCATATGAACTATAGGTTAGGTTACCCAGTACAAATGAACCTGTTTTTTTTTTATCTCGCAAACCATTTTTGATTGACATGTGAACAATTTCATGGCATTCAAAGCCGCCTGACTATCTGAAAGTATGCAAATCCTTGTATTTCTAGAATTTCTTTTCAGGTATATAGATACACATTTTTAAATGGCATTTATTTGGGAAAGTGGTCCATTTTCCCATTGGAATTGAGATGTTAAGCCCTGGCCCTGTAATCCCTTTTGAGCCATCAGTATGGTAAATAATCGATCCTGGTGAGATATTTGGCCCTCCTGATTCCCATAACTGGTGGTTAGCTTCAACCACTTTGTACGGTATATCTAGGTTTGGACCTTTTTCATCCAGTCTTCGTTCATAACTACCAATGGATTGATACGAAAATCTTTGAGTATACTAGGATGCCCAGAGAGATCGCCCTCTAAAAATATTTTAGTCCCTCGCAGCCTTAGCGGACTCTTTTTCTCTTTTTATCGCACTCATTTGCACATGCAGTGGAAGCTTATAAAGAATTGCATCTATTGCTTTGAATGGTGTACTGTGCATTACTCCTGTTATGGGCATGTAGGTCAAGCTTTATAATTCCTCCAGCTTTTTTGGGCCATATCTTGTTTTGTTTTGGGCCACCAAAGTAGTGAAGCATACACGATCCTGGGTCTCACAACAACCGTGTAAATCCAATGAATCATATTAGGTTTAAGCCCTCATTCAAACGTTTTTTGCTCACCAAGAGAGCAGTGGTGGCTTTATTTATTACATGTTTCAAGTGTAAATTCCAGCTGAGTTTATCATCTACAATGACTCCTAGATATTTCACTATTGTCGAATATTGTAGGATAGATCAATTGATAGTCACACTTTTAAGTGAAAGTTTTCTTGTGCCAGTGAACGGAACCAAAACTGTTTTCATCAGCAAAACCGATAATTTCGAAGCCTTTTTCTGCTAATTTATTTAGAAGATCGTCAACAACAAGTGACCATAAAAAGGGTGACAGTACCCCTCCTTGAGGACACCCTCTAGTGGTTTTTATTGTTAATGATGATTCTACCAATTCACCAGACACTTCTCTATTACTCGAGATTTTTATAATTGAAGCTCTAATGCACGGATCAAAATTACGTTTTTCCATTGAATATTCCATAGATTTAAAAGACGCATTATCAAAAGCACCTCCTACATCAAGAAATGCTGCGAGAGCAATTTCTTTTCTGTCGGAAGAAGCTTCTATTTTTGTAATCAACTTATTTAGTGCTGGTACTGTAGATTTATTTGCTCGATAAGCAAATTGAAATCTGTAGATGGGAATCTTTTTGAAATATTCTGATATTATGAACTTGTTTATTATCTTCTCCATTAGTTTAAGTACAGTAGATGTAAGACGAATTGCTCTAAAAGATTTTGAATATGATTTGTCTATTTTCCTGCTTTAGGAATAAAGACTACCCGGACATGTGTCCATATTTTTGGTATCTGACCTAATATTAAGTAAATAAAGGAGCCCAAATCAATATTTACCATACACAATATAAAATTCAGATAGGAGATGGTCGAGCGATTAGTAACGAGAAGGTGTCAATGAAAACAAACTATCCATCGTTAAAAAAATTCAACATAAACTCATCGTTCCTTTTTGACATTTTTTGCTTAATTGTAAGGGGGGGGAATTTTAAATTTTGATAAAGGCGGGGCTAAAAAAAAATGTGAGGGGGGGGGGTTTTTAAAATTTTTTATAAAATGTGGGGGAAAAAAGATTTTTTTTTTTTTTTTTTTTTTTTTTTTTCGCGGATCTGAAAAAAAAAAAATGCAATTAACTCACTTGTATCAATTCTTGACAACCAAGCTGCCAAGCTGTTTACGAAAAAAAATGAAATTTATGTTCTTTTTTTTCTGCGTAATTGTTGCAATTGTGTAATTGTTTTTTCGCAGAGTTGTATGGAAATTTTCAATTTATCTATTTATGCTCTTTCCACAAGTAAGAGCATAAAGACCCATTTTTTTGGGTAACTTTTATTTTTGTATTGTTTTTCAATCAAAAGTTTCTTTATGTTTATGGATTTAAGTAAATATTTTTCTCCAGCATTGATTTCTCAATTGCTACCATCCTCATGTGTTTACTGGCAATTTGTAATTATTTTTAATGGATTTATCTTCACATTTGATCGATTGGCGCAACGAAAAGTCTTTGTTTTGCCGACTGGTCCTACCATTTTCTCTTGTTCTGCACTGTTGTAAATCCATCCCTAGTTCTGAAATGTACGGATTTCGGTCCTTCGCGGTATTCTGCTGGCCAAAAGATGGAGAGAATCATGGAAAAATGGTCGTATATATTTTTTTTAAATATGGCTTACAGGACCTCAGACTCATACTAACTTGATTACGTACGATGTAGTCATCATTGGTCGGTGAGGTTGTGGTCTTCAGCTAGCGGTAAGGAAAAAGAAGGTCATGAGATCCACATAGAAGGGAATAATTTCAATTTTCTGTTTATTGACTTTCGACGGTGCTGGTGAGGTAGATGGGTGGTGAATGTGGAATGCTAATGCCGTTGGCAGTCAGTTGATGGTGACGGGTGGATGAAAGTTAAGCTCAACCGGCAAAGATATAAGTGTGAGAAAATATACAAGGAGTGAAAAACTTGCCCTCGGTTGAGGACCGAATATATTAAATAAACATGAACATTTGCATAACTGAGAATTAAATAACCTAGCAGCTTCCGGGCGGCAGTTTCACGCTACAACTGTTGGTTTATAAAGAAAGTTTGCTCTCTTTCTCTCTGTCTTCCAATTGTTCGCTTCGGCGTAATCTATTGTGTTGGACTTAATTTCAAGGATTCCTGAAATTTGCCAAATTGATTGTGCCGCCGCGGCCTGAATTTGAGACAAGGCGATAATCATCTCATTACAGTTTTCCATTGAATCATGGCCCTGTTAGAGCATTCCGTTATCTGAAACGATCTTTCTCCGCTCCATTTTCACTCCCTCCAAGAGGAGTTATATATTCGCAGCGACGGTGACCGAACGATGGAGCGAAATTGGGAAATTAATTTTAGAAATTAGGCGACGCAATGAAGCGACAGTGTACATTTAATTACTTCGGCGAGAATGTTCTGCTGACAAATCAGAGAAGAATGTTTATTGTGGAAATTGAATTGAAATGACCATAATTGGTTCGTCCGCGCGGGTTAGTTATGTGTTGGATTCTATCGAAAAGGGTGTGGGAAATATTGTACAGAACCGGGTGACTCTAAAATCTAAGCATCTGTAAATCACAGAGAATAATGAAAAATTTATTGCCGGTATTATTATTATTTTAATTGTGTGTTACATGCCTTATTAGTGTATTGAACGGAATTTGACTGTTCCAATACCTTAAAACAATTAAGTCATAAAAACTGTAACGAATTTGTATCCGTGTAAAATATGTTCATTATCTATAGATGTATTTGTTGAATGAAAACATTATAAGACAACCTAGACAACTGAAAATCAACAACTGTGATGAATCTCATATTCATGATTTAGTTTATTTAGTCTAGGAAAAATGACGCTTGATTTAAAATAGTTCGTTTTAAAAGTTCGTAAATTTTGTGAACA
Source organism: Aedes koreicus (assembly GCA_024533555.2). Lineage (NCBI taxonomy): Eukaryota > Metazoa > Arthropoda > Insecta > Diptera > Culicidae > Aedes > Aedes koreicus. The sequence continues at coordinate 580,599 of JAHHFK020000067.1, forward strand.
AAAGTATTCATTTTCAGGACATGTTTGGACATTTTTCTGATATTTGTTACTATTGAAGTTATGTGTCGTGAAAAAATGTATATTTTGTACACAGAGACCTTCCTTACTTTTTCGAGAGAATAGCTAGCGATTATTCATTACCATAAAAAAAAAGCATTAATTAATGTTCTAAAAGTCATTAACACACGGTGCTCTTGAAAATCATCGCAAACAATATTTGGAGATAAACAAGCTTTTTTTTATACTGACCATAAGTTAATTCAGAAAAATCATCAGATTGATACTAATATACCCATTAATATTAATAGAATTGTTTAGTGATTTTATATTATAACATCCTTACAATATTTTTAAAGCTTTTTCAGATTGTTTATCATCTGTAGTTTTAACCTAAGTATGTATTTGAAAAGATAGGATGGTTTTAGAGTTTTTTTTAGAAAACATACGACAATTACTAAAAAAGAAACTAGATTGTTACTTTTTCTATTGCAAGATATAGATTTTTAGGGAGAGAGGGAGATTTTATAAGTGTTTTGAATTTGGGATTGTATATTAAATTTATTCGGCTAGTTGTAAGACTGAATTTTGTTTGTTTTTCTCATGGGTACGAAGTGATGAACTTTCTTTCATTATATCCTTTGGAAATTTTCGCCATTACGGAGCCACCACTAGCTCGCAGCAAAAGAGACAAATAGTTGATTTAGTTTTTATGTGTCTACTATTAAATGTGATTATTTTTTTTTGTTTTTTTTTTTTTTTTTTTTTTTCTTTTCATAAATACTGGGTTGGGAGGGAGCATCAGGGTATCTTTCAACTTACACTGGACGATGGTTTGATTGACTCCTGAGTCTAGGAGGGACGGTTATCTTTCTTTATCCTACCGATCGATGTGATCTGAATTCTACTCCAACAGTTTCATGAAGTGACGCGCCCTTCTCAACAAGCCATCCTTGAACTCTTAATAAGTTTGCGAATTGGATCGATTTGAACATGGTATCGTTGGAAGGAGATTCTTAACTTTCCCGTTGATTTCACGTGAGTATCTCTGCTCACGCGGTCCACCTCCGTTTTTGGCCTGCATACAGCGATTTTTTTGTTAATTCAAAAAAAAATCCAACTGCGTCGACTAGAATCGACGCGCTTAAACAGATAGGTCTTTTTTTGTAGACAAATTCTTTAACCCCTTCATGTCTAAGGGACGCCAAAAGAAAAATGGCTGTATAAAATCACAGACAGAAAAAAATTGTACACTGTCTTCGGCAAATTTGTGCAACATCAATCTTCTATTTGGGAAAAATAAAAAAAAACATATTATATGAGTTTAAGGCCTAATTGACGACCTAGAATATCCTGAATATGAAGAAGTTCAGAAATGTTTTAGAATATGGTAAATATGCATTACATTATTAAATTCTCGTTGATAGCCGTTAAACCTACTGTTGTAACAGTAGATTTTTTGGCTATATAAAGTTAAAATATGTATTCAAACATATTGAATGAATCTTCTGAATTATCTACAGTCATTACTTAATTTTTTTTTTTGATTTCTAGGCCATCCAAACTGTCCTTTAGCTCAGAATTTAAGATTTACAGTAGAGCTTTCTTGACTGTATAAAGTTGCGCTACGTATTCTACTATATTTCGTGAAAATTTTCGAAAGTAAAAAAAATTGAGATAAATTTGGATGATGTAGGTCACCCAAAACTGTCCTCGAGTTCAAAACATAAGATCTGCGTTTGTATCAGTAGGTTTTTGGAGTATGCAAAGGGACAATATGTGTTTAAAAATATTCAGTGAATAGTGCGAAAGATCAACAGACATAATGCGACAATATTGGGGTATTCTCGGTCATCCAAATTGTTCTTAAGTTCAAAACATAACATTGTAACAGTAGTGTTTTGGGCTATGTAATGTGAAAATATTTACTCAAACATATTCAATGAATCTTTTGGAAGGTCAACAGTCATTCACGCAGAAAAAAATACCGTCATAACAAACATATTCCAGGTAAATTCAAACATAAGCTTAGTTTAGTCTTGCCACAAACATAAACTTGATTTATTTCAATCATATTCTATGTTTTAAAACAAAGGGACATCGATGTTTCAAATAAAAATCATGTTATTTGTATATTAATCATATTAATGATAAGAAAAAACGTACAAATTTGGATACAAGAATAAATTAGTTTATTTTTTAAATAATATTTTACGTCCTAAATTTATTTTATTTATTCTATGATTGTGAGTTATCATAATTCTGGAATATAATTTGGCTTGAATGCTAACATTTTCCATATCAAGGGGTTTGCTCATATTTCACTACTGGAATTGAGTAAATTACCTACCACGGTAATTATCGCGATAATTGGAACTTTGCTCGAACTTTGTGAGCGTTGAAACTTTGCCTCGGCCTCACGTTCTGGAAAGGGAAGTACACGTTCAAATTCGATATTATTGATTTAAATGGGCAAAATTTGTATCCGTGTTATTTTATAACTTTGTGATCCTCTGGGTAATCCAAACTGTCCTAGCTTTAAGTTAAAATATGTATTTCACCAAATTAAGTGAGTCTTGGTATGTTCTTGGTAACCAAAACTGCCCTTGAGTCCAGCAGCTAGCATCTACAGTCGTAACAGTAGCCTTATAACCTATGAAAGGTGACGATATGCACTCAAGCACATTCAGCGAATAGTTTGTAAGGTCACCAATCATTATCAGATTATCTTGGGATGTTCAAGTTTTTTGTTGTTGTTTATTCATTGAATGTCATTAACTAAACATCAAACATACCTAAATTGTAATTCTAATTCTAATATAACTTATAATTTAAGTATGTGCGGTATACGACAGCCGACTTTCAAATTATAACAAACATAAAGAAATGTTACTTTGATATAGCAACTATCATGAAAAACCATCATGAAATTTACTGTGGCATCTCAAATAGCCTGGTTCTCATTGATACGAACTATAGGAAATGGCTCTCTCTACCTCTTTGGGATATGATACACGGCAAAAATGTAATGCGGAATTGTTAATTAACGATTTTATGATCTTCTTTCTGCAGTATTTTTAACCGGTCCAAAACGCCCTACCTTAAGCACCTACCCAAACATATCCTTGTTCCTTCCCATGGAGTTCATGTGGTTTGAATAGACTAGTTCGCCATTACCCCTCCTTCATCATCGGCTTTGGACTGACTTGCGCTCTTATTGCCCCACGAAATGCTGCAAAATGAAAATGAAAATGAAATACATTTCGTAACATGGTATTGTGGATGAAGCTATTGTTACAACGTAAATACGTCTTAAGATCTAACTTCAGGACAGTTTGAAAGGGTAGCACTTCTCAAAAAGAATTTTTTTTTCTATTTCTTGATTATCGAGATTTTCAGCTGTTTAATCTCCCGTCGTAGTCACTCAAACACCGCTTTTGGGCATTTTCGTAACTTGTCCGGGGGTGAGATTTGAATTCGTAACATTGGCGTGAGATGTATGGATGTTATTAAGCACCAAATCAATCAGAATACCCGAAATTGCTTGCATAGTAAAACTTGGAAAAATTTAGGCTTGAAAGGGTTAAAAGTCATCAATTCTTATCTAAAGGCTTTTTTGTTTTTAATGTTTATAGAGAAATTTGACGGTTTCATTGTACTTTCATAGCTTGGGGCATATGCTCATTAAATTGCTTGAAAAAACACAAGTTTTCGGCAAAAGCTGAAACAGTCTTCATTGTCAAACTGCTATTTGTACTCTTCAAGCCATTAAGCAATGGTGGTTTCAGAAACTCCTAATTTAATTGGTAATTGTAGATGAGTAATAAGTTTGAAATTCTTATACTTTCCCTATAGCACGAGTTTTGGATTTAGTTTTTTTTATTACGTTTTCTACGTCAAACCGATGGATTTATTTTTAGACCATTGATAGTTGAATGATTTACTATACTCACCTTAAAAACGTAACGTAGTATTCTAACTATAGCACCAGTAGTAGCTTTCACCATGTGTGTTTTTACGCTTCAAAATAACCCAACGCCAACACCCCATCCATTTCCCGGTTGGTTAAATTAACACCGTCAGCAGCTCAACTCAATTAACTCGGAATCTACACATGCCAGAGCTACAGCTGCAGGAGCAGAAGCACCTCAGCGATAACCCAGGTTAATTAAAAGGATGACTCCCGGGAGGGCTGTGTCGCGGCAATTTCACTGCATTCGCAGCACATTTTTTTTTCGTTTGGTTCCTCTGGCCTGCACCATCACATCACATTTTGCTACATCATTTCCACATTATTTTAGTCACCACAACCACAAGCCCAGCATCGTCATCAACTGAGGAAAAGTTTTATTTTCACATGTTTGTTAACCAAACTTGGCGACATTTTTTTTTCTCCTGTGGACGTCTGGTGGCTGTTGTTGGTATTGTTGAAGACTCCCCCATCGAGGGACTCAAAACCAGCAGCGGTCTCATAGCCGTCATAGCAATGAGGATAAACTTTTCGCCATTACCGCGATATTTTAAAATAATATTGCAAAAAATACAGGGATGTCACGGGGTCAGGGGCTCATAACTCTAACCAAATGGTGTGCCGACTGTACTCGCGTGCAGATCCTATTACACTTCCGAGTTCCGTTTCGCCGACGACGCAGGTCGCCGTATGGCAAATTTATGCGGCAATGGGTGAGTTGGAATGTTTTCCCCTGGGTGAATCTTCGGGCCACCGTTGTTTGGGGCTGAGGTTATGATATATGACAATGTTGAAAGTTTGGCGCCGGGCTTCAGTGTACGGGAGGGATGCAAAAAGGTCGGAATGATTGAAATGAATTTCCATATTCTGCCACTTGGCACAGTTGCACAGCAGGTGATCGAAAAGAAAATATACGGCTTTAAAAACGGTGCCAATCGGAATGTATTAGGTAGGGGTCTTAGGGGATGATTATGTTGATACACAAAAAGATCCTAAAATTTGTATTGTAACTCTGAAGTTTTGAGTATCATCTGATAAACTGTACTGGGTTTGAATTGCTTTCATAGGCACTGTATGACTTACACGCAGTTTTGGCCACTTCGTCTCTCGTTGTGCAAGAGCACCTGACAATATAAACATCCTAATATTAAAACCAGGCCAAGTGTGTGCTAACGGCTCCTCTTGGGGTACTAAAAACCTAACAAATTTTCCTATCAAAAGGGGCGTTGGGTTTCAAAGTTAGTTGGATGGGATGGAATAATAGCCCAATAATGTCCCTCCGAAAAAAGGATGTTTCAATTAGGGGCACGAGCCATCACCATTTCTCGGAGCAACACAAGGCACCATTAGAAGGGGAATCACTCAGTAGCTTTTTATGTTTTTCCAGTATCTGTTCTTTATTTTTTCTAAGTAGGTTAGTCTTCTGAAGTGGAAAAATTGTCGATGTAAATCTTTTTAATTAGCAATTAAGGTTACATTTAATGGCGCTATTTGCTTTGCTCGACTTGGGTCCCATTTGGGGTTGTCCTTTGAAAGTATAAACTTAAATATCCAAATAAGAGTGGAGGATAATTTCCGGTTAACTCTCGATCTAGGCACTTATGATGCCTTTTAATGTCAAACAAATAGCGAGTGAATGGACTGATATTAAAATCCCGAGCGTGTCAGTTGTGTTGCAATTCAAAATTCTTTCTTCATCCTTGTCCCGGGAAAATATGTGTGTGTGTGTTTGTGTGCACATTGTACCCGTATAATAAATGATCTGCTTCCTAAATCTCACTCAGCTCTACCTTGTGCCGCTCACGCTGCGCTTGTTAATGTCTCCTTGCTCAGTAGCAATGTGATCTATTTTATTTCAGTCTCATTAAATCTTCCCGAAAGATGTGTCTCATTTTTGCATGGGAAATAAATGCAAACAGCTTGAGCACAACAGTTGCTCTTAGTTGCTTGCTGCTTGGGCAATGTCGACTGCAGGGTGTTCCGGCGGACGCTGCATCTGTTTCAGCAGCACCGTCTGGCTTCCCTTGGATATGGCATGTTGCATCTTATACCAGACTTGAATGTCATTTATAGCAACGGTCTGGCAGGCATGGTATTTTCATTGGTGTTATAAAATGCACTGAAACTTAAATAGTTAGAAGAATGTGCGAAATATTTACGTCTTTTTAATTAACACAGGAGAACAAGTTAAAGATCGTTTTCTTTTTTGATTTGATCATATACTCAATGGAACCATTACGCAGGCAATCTAATTTTTAGTTAATTTTTTTTCTTGAATTGTATGGAAATTATAAGCACACTTTGTTCCAAAACAAGGTAAGGAAACAAATAAATCCTTCTTTTTTACTATGCAGGCATTTATTAACAGAAACATAAAATCAAGACATCAAGGCTACTTTTTTGAAAGCGTCGAATCATATTCTGTAAGCTTACTGTAAGGTATAGTTAATAAAATCCTCAACTTGCGTACGCAAACTCGAATCACTATCAGAAATATTTCCTCTAAAAGATAGAGGCGTTAGTTAATGGTTCGGTCAAAATGGCTTCTTAATCTTTATTCAGAGAAGATTGTTCGTTTCTTTTCTTGAATGTAGCCTAAATTTGCTTTAACAATAGATTTTTTATTTATAGATTTTAAATGTTTACTTGAAACAAACACTAAATGAGTTTACTTACATAAAAAGTGAAATTTATAATATATTAATTACTTTTTTCATTCTTCTCTTTTCAGGTATGTCATTGACACGAATTCAAATCATTTGTGTTTATTCAAGGTAGTCGTAAGTAAAACAATACTGCAGAATTTTAAATAGAATTGAAGTATTTACAAAAAAAAAAAACAGCTCACATACTATGTGATCTTACGTCCCAGCATAGTGGGACATTATTTAGTATTTGTGACAAAACTATTACCTTTAGCTTTTCCATATCTTCTACAAAGTTTCTTTATTAGTTGAGAACTTTATTTTTAATTTTTCATAATGTTGTTGCCAGGGAGTTTGCACAATGATAACAAATGTAATATTTTGATTTCTCGTAAAACGTGTTTTTATCTATGGAAACATGATAAAAAAAATTAAGCTAGAGTACGAATGGTAAAATTTCAAAAAATAAAAAAGTTGGTGGTTGAAACAAAGAACTGAAGAGATTCTTCAGTAAACATGCCTGGTTAATATTTTTCGTTGTAGATTATGAATAATTCTTTGCATTACGAACAGAGTGTGATTCTCAACTAACAAAAAAGAAAGAAAGAATTATTGTACACCCAGTTGGCCTAGTGTCCCATTCGGCCTTATGATCCCTTGAGCCTTATAGCATTAAAAACCGGTCACTTGATTCGCGTATATGTCAGTCGCAGAGTACATCATCTTTCGTCTCTTTCCAGTTGTTTTACCTCATAATTTTGAAGATTCAAATTTCGCGATGATTGCGCTGCGTAAGAAACGTTTGGTTCTTACTTCTAGTGAATTATGGAGACGTTTACCCTTATACACAAAAAATGGCCTACCAGTCTTGTTCATCAAATACCATGCGTCTCCAGCAAAACATGCTCATCATAATTTTCTTCTTTCGTGAAACGTACGGTTTAATTTCACAGAACTCAACCACCATCAGTTTGTTTATTTAGGCTCGATGTCGGTCCACGAAGGCCATAAAATGAATAAATCCGGGGGCTGGTGTTCATTTCTTATTCATACACACTTTAACATCGTCGATGAGTACACAAAACGCGTGTATGTATAGGTGAAAAGCAAACTAACCATACTCCATTACCCCGGATTCCAAAACTCAAGCTCAAGCCAATCTTGATCTCCAACCCAATGGAAACTGAACAAGAAGCATAAGAGATTTCGACCGTCGTCATAAACGAGCAAACAAATCGTGTGTTGGTGGAAAAGCGCGTGTTTATTCAAATTGCAGCAAATATTTGAACCGCTCCAGTTTTATTGCTACTTACGAAGTATCAAAACGGTGAATATATTACAGTTTGCGGGAAAAATCTGATTGTGAAATCTTGCGATTTCAATCGTGGTTTAAAGCGTGAAATTAATCATTTCTTGGTGCAATTTGAACCTCTAATTGAATAATTGTATCAACCGGCTTTCTAGAACAGCAGTAGAACGTACTTAGTCCATCGGAAAGTCATAACGCTATGCTGCCAGACCGGGTGCTCTTGCATAAGCATTTACATTTACCTCCCAAACCAAACAGCACCAGGATCAGGATAAACTTAACCCCCTTTGCGCTTGCTATTCACTGAAAACAATGGCTTTTCCCAACCCTCCAGTCGAGTCGGTCGGTTTGAACGGTCTGGATCGGAGGAAAAAAAACACAAAACAACAGACTCATCTCCACCACCACAAGGATCGAAACTCCTTCGTATGCATCAACGCTTGTTCCTGGGATGGATTCAGGGGATTATCACGACTGCTGCTCCAGATTGAGTTGAATGGCAAGGGGAATCGGAAGCCGCTGGAAACCTTTATTTACTTCTTCATCGGTGCGCGCATTCACAGCAGGGTTCCGAGAACGACGTGCGCACAGCGTCACTGATCTGCACTAGAAAATTAATTATTTTAATTATGTACACGTCAGCATCTCACGTGACTCAACACTACCGCCTTTTGCCGTGTGTGCGTTACTTACTTGTTGTGTAAGCGTTCTATCGATTTATTTTTTGTTGCTTTCCCAATGACTGCTTCTACATACGTTCGAGTGCAATGTCTGGAAGGGTCCTTCAAGCTATACAAAATGAAAGAGAGAGGCAGGCAGGCTTTCGTGCTAAGAACTTGTCAACGCATATAGATTCAGAAAACAGTAATGCCCGCTACCGATGAATACCGAACGACATTGAAACAGGTGCTCGAGTAGTGCTTCACATCGAGGAATAGGGAACGAATTTTAGATTTTCATGTCGGCGTCGAACGGAATCTACACCGACAGGCATTACAATGTAGCGCGTGTTTGGATCTTTCATTAGCTAGCCAACAATAATGGGACCCCACCGACGGCAGCAACAACGACGTGTCAACGAGGCTGATATTTATCCGCAGAATTAGCCATGGATGACGGCTTCTATTGGGTGCTTCATTGCTAGTTTTGATGCTCGTGATGACTATACCGGGAGATAAGCCATGATCTTCCGGGGCCAATGTTGGCGTGACTTTTGGTATATAGACCGACCTGGTCACACTTTGTTTGAGTTGATGGTTTGTTTGTGTTCAGGTTTAATACGAATCGCTGGAATTTTTTGTTTTATGATTGAAACACATATAATTTTATGGGATCATTAAAATAAAGCAGTGTCGTTGAGCGAATATCGATAAAACACATAATATCAAATAGGAAGAGTGTCTTGTGTTTGATGATGCTGTTGGCTTATGTTATTGGTTTGTCAATTTCAAGAATTCGGCATTGAAGGGCTATGTCATGAGCCTATAATCGAAGTTTACATTTAGCAAAAGAAAATGCTTTGCAAACTTTTCTAATAAAAAATATACCGAACTTATACGAACTACACCGGAAAATTAGTCATTCCATCGAAGTCTGTTATGTTAAAGTGGATGATTTAGGCGCAGTAGTGAAAGCAATGAGAATGATCTCTTGTGTTAAAAGAACAGGGGAGTGAGTTCTGTATTTTTTTTTTTTTTTTTTTTTTTTTTGGAGGGCGGTGACAGAGCTTCAAGAACAGAGCAACTATTTTTAATTTGAATTTGATTATTTTCCGTCGACCTATTTCCTCACAACGTGGTGACACCACCGACGATAGGACGACTCCACCATCTGGACCAACACATCGAACTTATCAGCATATGAGCCGGAACCAACGGCTTTATTTCCCTTCCGATGGAAGACGTGATCAGAGATTTTTCGTCTCAGAAAATCCCTACGGCGTCGCCTGGAATTGATACCAGACCCTCTGGGGTGAGAGGCAACCACGCTTTCCACTACACCACCGATGCCCTCAATCGAACAACTTAGTCCCAGAACTTCGTAAAAGTCTTGCCGTTGAATAGGTGTCTAGCAAAATGAGAGATGCTGGTATGGAGAATTGTTGGGAATGTGGAAGTCGGTTCGTTTGACCAAGATATAGAACAGAGATTGAATTCTACAATGATGGTGATACTGTCTCTATCTGCGATTTTGAGACGATTCAGCTCAGTAAAAGTTCAAAACGATCCGAGAAGACATATATCACGCAGATAAAGAGTGCACCGTTAATGGCGGGGACCGTCGAATCTGGTCGAAGGACATTTCAGTAGGTGTGATTTTAAGCTGACCAGAAGAATCCCACCAAGAAGCACTCGTTGCTTTTTTGGGGTTGGACGATTTTAACGGAATATGTGTCATCAAACAGCTGCTTTGAAACAGCGTTGTAATAAAGGCAGATTTTCGTAAACGCGTGAATGTCACACACGCTTGCTGGTACTCGGAAAGGGAACTGTTCCTCCAACGTTCTGGTAAGTACATCTGGACTTGTTATGCAGGGACACATTTATTAACGGGCAGAGATGGCTGTACCTTGCGAACTGAACAAAACCGGAACCAGTAGTGTGTACATCTAAGCTAGGAGGGTTCATGGCATCCGTAATTCTCTGTGTGTTTGACGTTTATTAATGATGATGAGATTTTCTACAAACATGTTGAGGCCAAGTTGATGTCAGCAGCTTACTTGAAGAATGTTTACTAAAAGCGGGCAATCGATCAGGAAAAATACGTTATACTAATGTTGGAACTTACCTGGTAGTGCAGATAGGAGAAAATCTTCAGCAGGAGTGCGACGGCTCTGATGAGCGATGACAGCAAGAGAGAGGCAATATAATGTACGGTACGACGGTAACGACAGTTAGCACAAATGGTGTTAGGTATAATATAATTATGTAATAATTTACAAAATTAATAGTCTCTTAAGAATACTGTGAAATAATACTATTTATGCGGCTGATGGATGTTCATCATAACCATACCCATAAAGTCGTTAACCAGAAAGCCGTTAGTCTTAAGGCCATACTGTCGTTAGCCATAACCTATTCGTATAGACAATATTCAACACAATATTCAATATTGTTGTTTACAATGCTTTACTTTTCGATGTTAGTAAAAGTGGGGTGCCCATTACTCGTGACTGGCTCGAGGATAATGCACTGCAAATTTAGTTTCGTAGATAAGCTTTTACTCGTTTCGTAATATATATTTTGTGAAATGCTACCATTACACCTTTTTGTATAATGCAAGAACTGAATTTCGTGAACACCAGCCAATCGCTGCTTCTCTTTTAAGATGCATGTTGGTTTTGCTGCTGGGATGGGAATAATTTATTTATCCCAAATAAAAATTAAAGCGCTGTCGAGAGTTATAACTTCATACTTATTAATCAAGTAACTTCTCACGAGTCAACATGGCCTAGTGAGATCAACCATGGATTCAATAACAGCTCTCGCCAAAAATACAAGATCGAATCCCATGTCAGAAACATTAAAAAAAAAACGCTAGAACTCCACGTGGTTGCGCTTTTTTTTTCAACTTCATGTGGTGTCGATATAGTAGATCCGTCAATCGTGCATGTAACCACCAAAGAGACGTTTCTTTTTAATTTGTAACAAAATATTCGTTGCTCTTTGTATTGTTTTCGTTCAATGTACGAATGGTCTTTCTGTTGTACCAAATGCTTCGTGCTTTTGACAGTTGCGCGTGTGGCATTAAATACGAAGGTAACTTCTTAAAAAGTACAAATCAGTTTCGTTGCAGAAAACAACGAATAGATTTGTTAGTCCTACCTTAGATTTCGTAATATAAACTAAAATTAGTTTTCAGTGTGGGTTACGTTTTCGTTTGGATGGGGCTAGGCAGGTAACTTATTTACGCTAATATTTGCTGCTCATGGCTGTGACTGCCATCAAATACTCGGTTCCTATAGCCCGTTTCAGGAGCTAGAATCAGATGGTTGACCAATAGTTTGCTGGGCAGGTACAAGTAGCACGGAAACAAGAGAATAGTATATTTGGGACACAATGGCGGGAAATTTACTGGAATGGGGTTTGTGTTGATATTACACTCTAAGGTCAGACAAACAAAGGAATTCGTAAATCGCTTGCATGTAGGGAAGATCACGCGTTCCTAAACATCTCTTACCTCGCGGAAGTGTTGTCTACCTCGGGCCACTAGGGTATCCAATAGCCGTGCTCTGGAGGCTATCATTATCCGGTTCAATGCCAAACTGCGTGAGCGATGTCATCATAACCGGTTCCGTGCCTACATATATTGCTTTCGACCAGGTTAATTCTGTAGAGATGTGCGTCTAGCGAATAGTGGTTGGACATACGAGTTGGCATCACACGAATGAAACTCCGACTTAAATCCATACCTTTGAACCACGATCTCGAAGAAACATTTGGAATAATGGAATGTAACCACCGCCCAAGAGAATTACTTGTCCAATCGTTTTGCCATCTTTGAAGAGAACTTTGACGTAGTCATGGGAAAAATTCATCGTGTGAAATTCTTCTTTCAAAAATCTCACCTTGTGCGCCCACCTTTGCTAAAGAGTGCACCTTCTCATTGTCTGGAATTGAGCAATGTGAGGGGACCCATACAAAGGTAATCCTAAATGATCTTTTGACATCTGCTGCCTAATTGTTGAAAAAAAGTAAGATGAGTGCCTCACTGTTTTCATCGACCCGATAGCCTCGATAGAACTAAGAGTATCCGCGAAGATGAAATAATGGTCCATGGGCATGTCGGAAATCATCCCCAATTTTTAATGGTTAGTGCAACCAGTGCAAAAAGTTTGTGTTCCTCATCGTAGCTCCATCCACAAGATTTGCATACGTCAAAACTGTGTTATGTTCCTGGAAATTACATGTACTTAGCAGATTTTATTTCTAAAGCGTACATTTAATCGGAGAAAATGTATCAACTAGCCTGGATTTTGTGGTACAAACTATCAACGTTTAAAATTTCAAAAGGAAACAAGTATGGATCAAATTCCCTCCAAATTGTTGCAACTTTACCAAGATGGATGGCCTAGTAACCGTTCCAGAGTTCCTGAAGATCATCGATCATCGATCGAACTGCTACCTCGTTTTCTGGCCCAGAATGAACCAGGATATCGATGATACAATTTCAAAGTGCGATGTTTATGAGAAATTCCACAGATCAAACGTCAAGGAACCGCTGATGCCCTACACGGTAAGCTTCCTTTACCCATTAATGGGTACACTTTATTATTATTGTTATTCCTCCTGTGGATTTTTTACGCATCTTACTAAAAAACTGCGTTTACCCATTTAAATGGGTAAACGCAGTTTTACGGTAAAATGGGTAAAAATTTCCACAGGAGGAATAACAATAATAATAAATCGTACCCATTAATGGGTAAAGGAAGCTTACCGTGTACCCCGTTCCTGAACAACTGGTAAATGATTTCTACGATTTGGTGGAAAACCGGTTTTGGTCATGGCAAATTATTTTTCTAAGTGGATTCACGTGGCGGAAACTAAGGGTACATCCGCATAGGAAGTTTGTGAGGTGTTCAAACGTGTATTTTGCATGGCATACCCTCAAAAATTGTATGCGTTAATAGCCCTTTCAACTCTAGAGCAGTAAAAGATTTTGTTCTAGATGGAAATGCAAGATTGTGACATGTAGCCAGAAGCTATAAAACTTGACTTGAAGTTGAATAAGTGCGCTCTTGGGTTTTGCGTGCATTGCGGAAATCGAACAGTTGAAAATCCGGGCTTCGCCCGTCACTTAAAACGTTCTGAAGAGTTTCTACACTATCTATTTTGAAAAAGTCCTTTCTATCTCCTATCAATCATAGTAGAGTAACGCATAATTTTGTAAGCACATCCCATATTTTTTGCTCACTTTTACTTCAACACCCTGGCCACGCTTGCTTGTCAGTAAAATAAGTGTTCATAAAATCAACAAACGCTTTATTTCTTATAAACTTACATTTTATTATCAAGTAATTACATGTTGACCTCTTTCACTGTTTTCCTTAATGAACACCCTTAGACGTTTCTTAAAAGCTTTGCAACTGGCATGCACCGTTTCTTGAGACATATTGTCCAAATATTGATCAAGAGTTTCTTGAAAGATTCAAGAGTGTGACCTTTTGGGCTTCCATTTTTACTGACCATGTATCCCCATGTAAATAAATCCAAAGAATTGAGATCTGGCGATGAGGCAAACCATTCTTGTGATGACATGAAATAGGGAAATTTTGGCAACACCATTCCTGTGTTCCTTTCGATTAATGAGAAGGGGTTGAATCCTGTTGAAAACAGTAATTTCCGTCTGGAATCAATTTTGAAGCGATTCTTCAAAACATGTTCGAAGGTGAAATTAGAGTAGATTTTTACTCCTGATTCGATGAAAAATAGTGGAAGCTTAAGGTTTTCTGAAATTTCACCCCATACCATTATTCTCGACACATTTTAGAACCGCTGCACAGCCTTTCGACCTATTGTCCTGCAGCAGCTTGAAATTCACCAGTTCAATACGCATGAACATCGCTGCCTCTTTCCCTTTCCGGTTTGTCCAGTAATCTTCTTAACTTCGTTAGCATCTGTGAGCTTCTAGGATCGTGTTTTGGCTGTCATGTTTCGTTGGTGATCACTATTTGGGGTCACTAAAGAATGTGCACACCAAAAAGTAGTCGTCGGAAATGCCCTAATGCAGTCTTCTCCGTGTACGCTTTGCTAATCCGATCACTACTACATGAATATTAATGTATGTGTGCTATGATGAAGACGTCGTTTGGCTACAGTAACCTTTATTCAGTAAAATGGCGTCGAATCAAGAACGCGTGCACGAAGCAATTTTGCACAAAAGAGTGGAAAATCCAGATATGTCGCACGGCGATATTGCCAAGTCATTAAAAATCGCAAAATCGACGGATACTAAAGTGCTTAAAAACTTTCAGCAGCGCTTAACTTTAAAAAGAAAGGTCGGTTCCGGAGGTAACCACGATTCTCGTTTCGTCGCGGAGAGGAAGAAAGTGATTAAAGAATTTAAGAAGAAACCAAATATCTCCGTTCGTGATGTGGTGAAAAAATTGAAAATGTCTCCATCGTTCGTCCAGAAAGTGAAGAAAAGTGCAGACTTGAAATCATTCAAAGTAGGTGTTGCTCCAAATCGTAACGACAGCCAGAACAAGAGCGCAAAATCTCGATCGAGAAAATTATATGACACTATGCTGAAGGAATACGACTGCATAATATTGGACGACGAAACATATTGCAAAGCTGACTTTAAGCAGATACCGGGACTACAGTTTTATGCCTCGTTGCAAAGAGGAAATGTTGCTGATCGTTTTAAGCAAAAAAAATTGTCGAAGTTCCCAAAAAAATACCTCGTATGGCAGGCAATATGTGGATGCGGTCTCAGATGCGACATCTTCATCACGACTGGCACTCTAAATGGACAAATTTACGTAAAAGAGTGTCTGAATAAACGACTGTTGCCGTTCATTCGGGAACACAACGGTTCGGTGCTGTTCTGGCCTGACCTGGCATCTTGCCACTATGGAAAACTGGCTAAGGATTGGTACATTGCTAATGGTGTAAATATTGTCCAAAATTATTGCAATCCGCCAAATTCGCCAGAACTCCGTCCGATCGAAAAGTATTGGGCTCTGGTCAAGAGGAATCTTCGAAAAACGAATAGCGTAGCAATTGATGAGAAAAGCTTCAGGCGTACCTGGCAGAAAGCTGCAAAATTGGTGACGGATGACACTGTGCAAAAACTGATGGAAGGTGTCAAACGAAAGGTGCGGGCATTTGGATATAACATGTCAAATTGACTTAACTGTATATGTTTTATATTTGTATTTTTATGAAGTCTTAAATAAATGATTTACTTTTGATTTTCTCATATTTTCCATTTAATACCACTAATTTCCCGTTGACTACTTTTTGGTGTGCACATTCTTTAACTGCTTTCGACTGTCCGATTCGCTTCTTAGCTCGATTTGAGCACATGATCATATTTTAGATTCAGCTAGAGAATGCAAACACTTGAAAATGTGCAAATAACTTCTTAGCTCTAACCATACTCAACTCAAATAGAACCCCAACCATTCTACAACCTCGTTCAGCCATAGTTCAACGTTTCTATTGCAAATGTCAACATTTCATGACCCGAGAAAACATGAAAACCTCAGATTCAGCTACCACGTACCATCTTGTCACATAAAATCCTTTCACAGAATCTAATAACAAAGATCAACCAAAACTTTCCTACGTACCTACTACTCGAGAAAAGAGCAATCAAATCGTCGACGTCGTCGTCGTCGCCGTATGTCTCATACATCTTAGATAGCATTTGCAAATCACAAAACGCAACAGTATCATCATCAACACGGTCAGCTCCATGAAAAGCTAAAATTGAAATGTACACGTTCTTTGTGAAACGCTCAGCTCTAGAAATCTAATTTTCTAATGAGGCAACCATAGCTACCTAGGAGTGACAATCGTCCAAAATTCAGTATCATCAACATTGGCAACGGTTAACTGGTGAGTAAGAAAGGATGGACGCCGCTATGCGCTCACTCATTTCAGCTCAGTTTCAGTCACAGTCATGATTCGGGCCTGATGAGCAAACAGTACGTCGAGTTGGCTTCCCTCAGCTTCTGCACCCAGCCCAGCGAGAGGCGATGGCAGTACCAGAACCACCAGAAAGAAAGACGAAGCCGGTAATGAGCCATTAATAATAGACAGCGTAAATCACTCCACGGTCCTGCTCCTCACTGCTACTGGCAGGATAGAGGCAAAGTCCGTCTGATTTCAAGCTGAACATAAACAGAAAGTGACAGTGGATGGCAACACGCAGAAATGTTATAAATGAATCAACAACTGGCTTCATGAAACTATTATTTTAATTGCCTGCTGATCTTCTAGATTCTAAAGAGCGGCATTGTCGCACGCGAGGATCTTTGTTATTTTAGGTGGTACTTTGTCAGGGATGGGAAAGGACAACGTGAGAAAGTAGATTAGCAGGATTGTCGGAAGTAGACTATTTGCTATGGTGGTATATGACAGGACAACGACGAAGGTTCACTTTGTCTTTCGAATAATTTTAGGGGTTAGGTCAACTCTTTCATTACAAGTCATAGCATAACTTTATAGTTTTTAGATTTATTCGTTGTACAGCCCAGCGAGTAATGCCATAACGTGTTTCAAGTGGTGTCGAATACCATTAATCCGTTAGCCAATTCATAAATTTCTTTTAAAACGCTATCATTTGAATTTCCATCTCACAAAATATTTCTTCAGACATTAGTGTTGGCATGAAATCGTCTCAATAATAACAGCAAATTCTAATGGGAAATATTGCAGACTCAAAAGGGCGAACACAAAACTATTGCAACACAGTTAATTTACTATAAAAACTCATGTATAAATCGAACTAAATCCAAATTTGCAGGGCAGTTTCAAGCATGTATTAAGTTCAGTTTACATACATTGGATCAATGGAGGTTGTTTGGTTAAATTCTCGGCATTTGCGCTTCACGCATAAGAGCTTGTACAGTCGTAGCCGGTACATTTTTTTCTATTTTTTTATTCACTTCAATTGACTTACCAAATTAATAATAATCTTACCACATGTAATTTGCATCCTTTACTTTCTTTTTGGTCTGTCTGAGTTCGCGCTTCATCATGGCCCAATAAATTTCGAACGTAGTTCAGGGCAGTTTGGTGGATTCATGTCCTTGGGGAAAAAATGCCTCGAATTAGTCTCATACCATTCCAGCACGCGGCCAAAATAGTGATTTTTCATCGTGCTGCTCCAAAAATGGCAAAAGACGTTTTCAGAGGTATTTAGTCTTGTAAATTTCACCGTTGATGGTGCCTGTTGCGACGAAAATTTCACTTCGCTTCCACCATTCAAATTGGGTATATCGATGCAATTTCGACATTTTTATTCATTTTGAAACGATCATCCACTTTCAATTTATCTATTCGGGTGTAAAACTCCTGTCCTGGCCTTTGTTGGAGGTCAGCTTTGACGTATGTTTCGTCATCCATCACACAACAACTGCATCTGGTCTACATATCTGTGTAGAGCTTCCTAGCACGGGTCTTGGTATCAGTTTGCTACCGTCAATCGTGGTTTGGGATGTTTTGAACCTTGTATGCATGTAATCCTGCTCTTGTGTTGACTTCTTGGGCGTAACTTTGAGAAATGCCGACCTTTTTGGTAACATAACGTTTTGAAATGTTAGGATTTTGGGTGAAATCACCCTTTCGATCGCTCTTCTGGCCACGTACATGCAACCGTTGGAGATAGGGAGGATTTGGTATGTGCCACGGGAAACCCACTTAGCCTTCAGTAGATATAAAAAAAAGAGAAATGAATAATCGGAGAGAATAGTTAAATAGTATGCTTTGTTTGGTGCACAGAACAAAAATTTAGTTAAGAATGGCCTTCGGAGCATCTAGTCTAAAAAGGTTATGTGTTGCTCCATTTACTTTTCAATTTCCCTTGAAACGGTTGTGACTTAAGCATTCACTATAGCCCTAGTCTCATATCGCTTATGGTTATAGTGCCATTACTCGCTCTCTTAAAAGATAGGAATGTCTGAGAATATACCCTAGTAATACATTTGTTAAAAATGAGTTGAGATTACTTATATGTGCCTCATTCTAGTCATAATCAAGTAGCTGTAACTTGTTTAGACGGTTGTTTGCTTCTCGGGTAAGACCGGGTGTGAAAGAAAACGTATCTGATTTCTTGGATTGCGGAACGCCACTAAGTTGAGTTCAGCCATAGAATAAAAAACGATTGACTAATGCTGATCCGGAGATTGCATATTGACTAATGCTGATCCGGGGATTGCATAAATCCGCTATCCGGTGCTTTCCATTGTAGCAAATACGGTTCGTTGTTATCTCTAAACTGCAATGCAACGTCATGCAGAGCTATGTTGGAAATAATAAAACCGTTGAAGATCAGGTGATCCAGTATGCATGTCATATTGTCACGTCGGTCTGGAGGCAACGCTGATCTTACGACTAGCTATCAAAATTTGTTCAACTGTACACGAGTGGAACAGTATTTCGGCAGCTGACCACCTCCCGTCAATCCTCCACCACCACTCAATCGAATTCAATTCAAATGACTAGACTTTTTGTACAATATTACTGTATGTATGGCTCTCTTATTGTTATATATATCAAGTCGTTTGACTTGAACACGGCTGTGTTATATCGGAAAACTGACGAGAATTTGTCCACTGTTGCAGTTGTGCACGACCTTACTGCTCATTTTTATGGGAATGATGTAGTTGTTCTAAAGTTTGTAAGCCACAATCGGAGCACCTTCAACAAACAACTGCAGATTCTGGATTCGCTCGCTCAACCAAGTTTTGTCAATGCAAACACATCATATTCACATTCACTGACATCCTTAAAGAGACAAAAAAAAACGTTG